>JAPVLO010000429.1:0-600000 GCA_027257055.1 Cephalopachus bancanus | reverse complement strand
AGTCAAATCCTTTGGACAGAGGCCGTGTAGGCAATTTATTACCAAGACAAACAGGCATTCTAACATTTAGGCCTTCTGACCTTAATACAGAAAAGACTATACGTTTTAGAATAACTAATTTATATATAGACATATACATATATAAGGTATTAACTAACATATTATGTAAAATATATAAATTACTTAAAAGGATACATTAGATTTTTTTCTGGAATATATATAGAAACTATCATTCAGAAATCTTTGGTTACAAGTAACAGGAAACTCAACTCAAACTCACTTATACAAATAAATAAAAAACAAGGAAATATCTTGGTTCATTGAGCTAGGGGGAAAAAAACAGAAGTAGGGTTGGTTTGGAGAAGTCAGAAGTTTGCAATATCATTTGATTCTCTACACTTCTCTTGGCACAGATATTCTCTGGGAATTGACTTCACCCTTAGGTTGCTCCCATTTTGGTCCCAAAAAAATGGCTGTAGTAGTACAAGACCATGTATCTGTCATCTAAGAGGATAGTTTAAGCATCATGGCAGTACCAGTAAAAGTCCTAAGGTAATTCAGATGGCCTTGCTGAATCAACCAATCACAGTACTCTGAGATCTAATATGTCAAACGGCTTAAACTAGTCAAGACTTATCCTTGGAGATCAGTGCAAACAAAAATCACACAAAGAGACATTCATGGTACTTTGTGGAAAGGGAAAGGGAAAAGGAATATTGATGAAGAGGATCAACAAATGCCCACCATCACAAAGCTCGACAATAACCTGATGGTTGATATTTGAGGATGCGCATTTATGAAAACATTCATACTTAGGTTATCTGAAGATGTCTGAAGAAGAATGATTAAGGTTCATTGGGTACTGATGATCCAATACATTTAGTTGGACTTTCTGTTAACATTGGACTTGCCTTCTGAGAAAATAATTTAAAATATTTGCATTCTGTTTATGAAATACATTTTTTTCTTTTTTTGAATCAGCATCTCACTCTGTCACCTAGGCTGGCATGCAGTGGCACAATCACAGCTCACCACAGCTTCAAACTCCTGGCTCAGGCGATCTCCTCCCCCCCACTAGCCTCAGCCACCCAAGTAGCTGAAACTACAGGCATATTCCACCACACCTGGCTTTTTTCGTAGAGACAAGCTCACTGTGTTGCCCAGGCTGGTCTCAAACTCCTGGGCTCAAGTGATCCTCCCACTTCTACCTCCTGAAGTGCTGGAATTACAGGTGTGAGCCACTGTACCCACTAGGCCTGAAATTCATTTGATAGTGTGTGAAGTACTCTTGCATTTGATCTTCCATTTTGTCATCCAAACAACTTCATCAGTGTGGGGGCAGACACCCCCACAGAAAGCTTAGACAGTGAGGCAGGCATACCGGTTACTAATGCAATGCTCTGTCTACCCTCTTCCTTACAGAACCTTGATTTGTTTTGGAACAGAGATTTGCCATGTTAAAACTACAGCTAAGAATGATAGCAGGTGGATAGTTTTGGCCTTGGAGACATAAGCCAAAGTTACTAGATAAGGCTCCTGGAAAAGTGTTTTAAAAAGGATTTGGTCATTCATTTTCTGTTCTTTGCTCTTGCTCTTCTTCATGCCTAAAACACCCATGTAAAGCTGGAGGAAGAGCTGTCTATACATACAGCTTGTGATCATGAAGCAATAAGCATGAAGTTACAAGCCACATGCTGTGAAGCCCAAAGCAAGAAAAGGAGCCATGACCCTGGGCCTGGCTTGCCAGCTCCTGGGCTGTCCTTTGAGAAAAAAGAAACTCTATCTGGGTTAGTCACTGTAGAAGTGTTCTTGTTGCAGGCTGCTGAACATAATCCCAACTGATACAAACAGGTTTCTCAACCAGGTAGGATGATCACAGCTTAAATCCAGGCCTCTCAATGCCCCCGTCCAGGACATTTCCAAGAAACTGCTTTGTTTCTCCCATGGCAGAAGCCATACTCTACAGAGTGGTATTTTTAATGTGTGCTTTTTTCCTCAATGGATATCTTGTTTAAATGATCTGAGTCATAGCTCAAATAAGGAGAGGGGATTTATGGCTCTTGGTTTTGCTTTTTTCTTTTCTTTCTTTCTTTCTTTTTTTTTTGACTGTTTGACATGTGACACACAAGCACCAAGCAAGAATGCCTTGGCTACAGCAAAGGACAGCTAGGTCATTTTACCAAAATTTGTTTCCAGGCAGCCTAAGGGAGAATTAGCCATCTTTCCAAGTCTCGCTGTGGATGAGTGTTTTCTTCCTTGACTTTCTCATTCGCTCAGCTATTAAAAGATAACAGGGCTCTCACAAAGACTGGAATAACTTACTGAGCCAAAAGTCAAGAAGGAACCATATCCAAGGATCAATTCCAAAGGGATTAAGGATTTAGTGGTAAAAGCTAAAGATTTAAATTTTTAGAAGAAAATATAGAAAAACGTCTTTCTGACCTTAAAATGGGAGAGAAGTTCTTAAGGCACAAAAGTGCCAATCACAAAAAAGGAAAGATTGATAAATATATAACTGTCACATTAAGAACTTCTGTTCATCAATACATACTGTAAAGCAAAAACCTAAGCCAATATCTGACACAAGTTTGCAACACATAAAATAAACAAAAAAACAGTATTCAGATTATTTAAAGAAATGTTGCATGTCAGTCATAAAAAGACAACGCAATAGTAAAACTGAGCAATTTCTCCAACAGGCATGTCACAGAGGAGAAAAACATAAATGGCGGACGGGCAGATGACATGATGAGCAACTTCATTTGTAATTAGGAAAATGCAAATTAAACAGATAGTATATGTACACTGATATAACCACATGGAACAATTTAACCTTCTCTTATAAAGTTGAATGCTTTCATAACCTTCAGCCGAACAAGTCTACTACTACCTACATTCTCTAGTGCCATGGTTTGAATGCTGGTGTCCCTCCAAAATTAATATTGAAACTTAATCTCAAATGCAACAGTGTTAAGAGGTATGTTTTTTGAAAGACGATTATGCCATGAGGGTTCCACCCTCATGAATGGGATTAGTATCCTTACAAAGGGCTCCAGGCTGAAGGTCATGCAGTCTTGGACTTCTGCCCTTCTACCATGTGGAGACGCAGCATTTGTCCCCTCCAGAAGATGCAGCAGCAATCTTGGAAGCAGAGACCAGGCCTCCCAATACACTTAACCTGCCGGCACCTTGATCTTGGACTTCTCAGCCTCCAAGGATGTGAGAAATAAATTTCTATTATTTATAAATTACTCAGTCTCAGGTATTTTGTTGTAGTAGTACAAAAAGACTGAGACATCTAGAGAAATTCTTGCATATTTGCCCCTGGAGACAGGCATAAAATGTTTATAATGGGATTATCCCAAACAGCAAAACGTTAGATTTAGCACAACTCTATTGACAGGAGAACAAAGAAATAAACTGAGTGGTATTCATACAATGAAATATTAGACAACAGGGAAAACCCATCAATCACAGCAACAGTCAATAACTTGGGTAAACTTTAGAAACATAATGGTTGAGAGAAAGCAAGTATCAGCCAACTACATACAAGTGGTAACTTTTTAAAATAAATAAAGCTGCAAAAGAGAACACAAAAAGACTCTGGCTCTCTCCCTGGGAGCTGCAGATCCCATCGTCAGCAGCCTGCGCTTCACACGAAGCTCGGCGGTTGGCACCACTGAAGCATCACAGCAGTCAGGGCAGCCACTGCAGCCACCACCGCGGCAGCCATAGCACATCACACCGCCCATGCCTGAGGCGATCCACGCCTTCGGACCTTGAAGCCCCTGCAAGCAAGATCTGCTGAGAATGCTGCTGCCACTACTGCCACCAGGACGTCCTGCCAGACTGTGGGCCTCCTCCCGTGTGCCTTGAGGCAGCAGCTCCCATTTCCGGCTTCTTTCCGGCTCCCTCCCCTGTGGGACGACCAGCTGAGATAAAGACCATCTGGAGTGGTGAGATAGCACCACCTGCTGGCGATTCAAGGTAATAACACCAAAAGGGGAAAAACAGAAGCTTGATAAATAGACACAGGCCAGATCTGAGTGGTGAACTGGGCAGCGGTGAACTGAGTGGTGATCCGAACTACCCTTCACAGCAGGCCAGGGGCAACTGACCCTAACTGTGAACAAATTTACCAGCCTGAAAAGACAGCTAGAAATCAGATCTGAAAGGACATTGGAATTAAACGAAAAGTCTCAGAGTGTGCTTGTTTGGTTCTGTTAGTTTACTGACTTGATTCTATTCCTTTTGTTTTGTTCCTTTTTTTCTTTTCTTCTTTTCTTTTCTTCTCTCTGTAAACCATATCTTTGTATAGAGGAATAGCACACCAATAAGGAGATTGGTTAGCTTGTATGTTAGCATCAGTGTATGTTTTAGATTTTTTTGTATGAGAGTTGGTTAGGTGGTAGCTGTGGTCTATTGTTTTTCTCTGTTTCAGTTTCAGTTTTTGTCTCTCTCTCCATTTGTTGGTACACTAGTCTGTTTCCCCCCTTACTCCTCTCTCTCTCCACTCCCCTCCCCCCCACTGTCTGTTCCATTCTCTTCCCTCTGTTAACCTCATTTTATTTCAGGGAGTAAACCTACTACCCTACTGCATGGACAGATTCCAAGGCAGTGGGAAGTGGGTTTCAGATTATCCATACACCTGTTGGCAGATACCAGGACCTGCAGAGAGATTTTGAATCACAGCTCCCCCCTTAAGCAGCAAAACTGCAACAAGGACTACCACCAACCTACAGTGCAACTCCAGAATTGAACAAAGTAAGAGGATATACATAAAGAAGAATAGGAGATTGAACAAACAGAAGTAAAAGCAACCCCTCCACCCCTGAATAACAGAATTAAAGAAGACGGTGACATGGAGGGAAGGAAAAAGTAGGGAGGAAAAAACTGCACAAATGAAGAAAAACCAAAAGAAGACTATAGGTCTCACACAGATGCCTGGGAGATCAGACACTGAGAAAACAGACTTCGGAACACAAACAATGAAAAGCCCCCAGAATGACCGGTCACATGCAACAAGCCCAGACATCAAGACATTAATAGAGAGAATTTAAAAAATTGAGGAGAGACGAGAGGAAAATAGGAAGGAGCTGATGACAGAAATAACAGCAGTAAAGAATACTGTGATGGAAATAAATAACAAACTAATAAGCATGGAAAGCAGAATTAGCCGAGCAGAAGAAAGAATCTCAGAGCTCGAAGACCAAAACACAGAACTAACCCAAACTGTCAAAAACATAGAAAAGAAGCTCAAAAAGACAGAACAAACCCTTCAAGAGATGAATGATCACTTCAAGAGAAAAAAACCTAAGAGTAATTGGCCTTCTTGAGGCAGAGAGAGAAACAGAGGCCACACTGGAACAGACATTTCAAGAAATCATTCAAGAAAACTTCCCTCATCTCATCAGTGATGCAAAAATTCAAACACAAGAGATTCAGCGAACCCCTGCCAAACAACAAATGAGAAGACCAACTCCCAGACACATAATAATTCACCTAAACAAAGTAGGTATAAAAGAAAAAATCCTAAAGGCAGCAAAGGAAAAAGGTCAGACTACCTACCAAGGAAGATCAATTAGAATAGCAGAAGATTTATCTACAGAAACCCTCCAGACTAGGAGAGCTTGGAGCCCTATCTTCAAAGTTCTAAAAGATAAACAATTTCAATAGAGAATAACCTACCCAGCCAAGCTAAACTTCATCAGTGAGGGAGAATTGAAATCTTTCCCAGATATCCAATCCCTAAGAACCTACACTGCCACCAGACCACCTCTACAAGAAACACTTAAGAAAGTATTGAACACAGAAGAAAAGGAAAAAAGAACAACAATGTTCTTCACAAGAGTACAGGCAAAAGATTTAAAACACACATGAACTGACTCTTAAACCAAAAGAAAGACAACACACAAACAGGAAGAACAACAACAACTCTGTAAGAACATTATGACACGGATCAACTCTCACATTTCAATAATTAGCTTGAATGTGAATGGACTAAATGCACCACTGAAAAGACATAGAATGGAAAAATGGATAAAACATCACCAGGCAACAATTTATTGCCTTCAAGAGACTCACCTCACTAGAAGGGACACTCACAGACTCAAAGTAAGAGGATGGGAAACAAATTTTCAGGTGAATGGAACACAAAAGAAAGGAGGAGTGGCAATTTTAATATCAGACAAAATACCCTTTAAGCTATCAAAAATTTAAAAAGATACAGAAGGCCATTACATAATGATAAAAGGTTCAATCCATCAACAAGAAATATCCATTCTAAACATATATGCACCCAACATAGGAGCACCAACTTTCATAAAGCAGCTTCTAGGTAAACTAAAAAAAGATATCAACTCCAACACCATCATAGCAGGGGACTTCAATACCCCACTCATAACCCTAGACAGATCATCAGGACAAAAAATCAGCAACAAGATCCGAAACCTCAATGTGACTCTTGACCAAATGGACTTAATTGATACCTACAGAACACTCCATCCAAAGACCACAGAATACACATTCTACTCATTACCGCATGGAACGTACTCTAAGATCGACCACATACTTGGCCATAAATCAAGCATAAGCAAATTTAAAAGGACTGAAATTTTACCATGTACCTTCTCGGACCACAGTGGAATAAAAATAATCATTAACACCAACAAGGTCCCCCCAAAACACACAAAGACATGGATACTAAACAGCATGATGCTAAACAACTCCTGGGTTGCTGATGAAACCAAAACAGAGATTAAAAGATACCTGGAAACAAATGAAAATGAAGAAACATCTTACCAAAATCTCTGGGACGCCATGAAAGCTACAGTAAGAGGGGAATTTATATCCCTACAAAAGCACATGAAGAAAATGGAAGGATCACAAAATAACAGCCTAACAAGCCACCGAAGGAAGCTGGAAGAGGAAGACCACCAAAACCCTAATTTCAGCGAAGAATCCAGATCACTAAAATAAAAGCCCAAATCCAGGACATAGAAGACAAAAAGGTAGTACAAAAATCAATTAAACAAAAAGCTGCTTCTTCTAAAGGATAAACAAGATCGATGGTCCCCTAGCTAGACTAACCAAGAAAAAGAGAGAAAAAGCCCAAATAAACACAATCAGAAACACAAAAGATGAAGTCACATCTGATCCTCAAGAAATACAAAAGATCATTAGAGACTAATATGTACACTTGTATGGAAACAAACTTGAAAACCTTAAGGAAATGGAGGACTTTCTGACATCACACAACCTGCCTAGGTTGAAACAAGAAGAAATTGAGACCCTAAATAGACCAATAACTATCAAGGAAATTGACTACGTAATAAGAAAACTACCTAAAAAAAAAGCCCTGGACCAGATAGCTTTCCAGCAGAATTCTACAAGACATTTAAGGAGGAGCTGATACCAATCCTACTGAAGGTATTCCAGGCGATTGAGAAAGATGGAACTCTCCCCAAATCATTTTATGAAGCTAACATCACATTGATACCAAAGCCAGGTAAGGACCCAACAAAGAAAGAGAACTACAGGCCAATATCTTTGATGAACGTAGAGGCTAAAATTCTCAACAAGATCCTAGCAAACCGGATTCAACAACACATCTCAAAAACCATCCATCATGACCAAGTAGGCTTCATCCCTGGGATGCAAGCCTGGTTCAACATTCGTAAAACCATAAATGTAATTAAATACATCAACAGATGTCAAAACAAAAACCACATGATTATATCATTAGATGCAGAAAAAGCTTTTGATAAAATCCAGCACCCCTTCTTGATAAAAACCCTCGAACATCTAGGCATACGGGGAACATACCTCAAAATAGGAAAAGCCATCTACGAGAAACCCACAGCCAGCATACTACTTAACGGACAAAAACTGGAACCATTTCCCCTGAAAACTGGAACAAGACAAGGATGCCCAGTCTCACCCCTCCTGTTCAACATAGTATTGGAAGTCCTGGCTAGAGCAATCAGAGAAGAGAAGGCAATCAGGGGTATCCAAATAGGAAAAGAGGAAGTCAAGTTATCTCTCTTTGCAGATGACATGATCGTGTACCTTGAAAACCCAAGAGAATATGTCAAAAACCTCCTTACACTGATAAAGGACTTTGTCAAAGTCTCAGGTTATAAAATAAATGTGCAAAAGACAATCGCATTTCTTTACACCAAAAATAAACAAACAGAAACCCAAATAAAAAGCACAATTCCATTCACAATAGCCACAAAAAAAAGAAATACCTCGGCATCTTCCTAACCAGAGACATGAAAGACCTTTACAATGAAAACTATAAAACACTGCTCAAAGAAATCAAAGATGACACAAACAAGTGGAAAAATATCCCATGCTTATGGATTGGAAGAATCAACATTGTGAAGATGTCCATCCTACCTAAGGCAATCTACAGATTTAATGCAATACCCATCAAATTACCAGCAATATTTTTCTCAGAGCTAGAAAAAACAGTACAGGAATTCATATGGAAATACAAACAACCAAGAATAGCCAGAACAATCCTCAGCCAAAAAAAAACCAAAGCAGGTGGTATCACATTACCAGACTTCAAACTTTCCTAAAAAGCTACAATAATCAAAACAGCTTGGTATTGGTACAGGAACAGGCATATAGACCAATGGAATAGAATTGAGATTCCAGAAGCAAAACCTCAATTTCTCAACCCACTCATCTTCAACAAAGCCTCCACCACCTACCACTGGGGAGAGGAGAACCTATTCAGTAAATGGTGCTGGGAAAACTGACTGACCACATGCAGAAGACTCAAATAAGACCCCTATCTATTCCCATACACAAAAAATGACTCTAAATGGATTAGAGACCTAAATGTAAAACTTCAAACCATAAGAACCTTAGAAAATGCAGGACATACCCTTATGGAAATTGGAACTGGCAACCAATTCCTGAGCAAAACCCAAAATGCCCAGGCCATCTTCTGCAAGCTTCTGCAAAGCCAAAGAAACTATCAAGAGAGCAGGGAGACAGCCCACAGACTGGGAAAAAGTATTTGCCAACTCCAGGTCCGACAAAGGCTTAACATCTTGGATCTACAAGGAACTCAAACATGCTGAAAAGAAAAAAACAAACAACCCCATTATAAAATGGGCAAAAGATATGAACAGACACTTCTCAAAGAAAGACATCTGAGTAGCCAACAGACACATGAAGAAATATTCAACCTCACTAATCATCAAGGAGATGCAAATCAAAACCACACTGAGATACTACCTAACTCCAGTCAAAATGGCAATTATCAATAACTCAAAAAATAACAATTGCTGGAGAGGGTGTGGTGAAAAGGGAACACTTCTACACTGTTGGTGGGAGTGCAAGCTAGTGCAACCTCTGTGGAAAACAGTGTGGCAATTCCTAAAAGCTCTAAATATTGACCTCCCATATGACCCCGCAATCGCCCTAACTGGGAATATACCCTGAAAAACTCAAATCACTCTATGAAAAACATACCTGCACACGTATGTTTATCGCAGCATTGTTCACAATAGCAAGAACCTGGAATCAACCATGCTGTCCATCAAAAGAGGACTGGATTTAAACAATGTGGTACATATACACGATGGAATACTACACAGTCATAAAAAAGAACAAAATCATGAGTTTCGCAGCAACCTGGATGGAACTAGAGTCTATAATACTGAGTGACCTCTCACAGAAACAAAGATCTGAGTATCACATGTTCTCACTCATACAGTGGACCTTGAACATCCATTGTAATACTATAAGAAAAGGGCTGACAGTGGTGGGAAACTATGGGGGTGGGGAGGGGAAGGGAGGTGGGATTAATGGTAGTAATATCTGTCTGGGGACAGGGAAACACCCCTTATCAACAAGGGTGCCCGAACGAAGCATATTTGTATACCTAACCCTTAACTGTACCCCACAATATCAAAATAAAAAATACTGCTATATAAAAAAATAAATAAATAAAGCCCAAGAATAGCAAGACTAAACCATATTTTTGTTTAGGCAAACCCATATGTAATTTTTTACAGTTCTATATTATTTTATCATATCTGTAGACCCATGGAATCACCACTGCAATTAAGACAGAGAAATGTCCCATTCTACCACATAGAAGTCCATCCTACTATCATTTCAGAGCCATACCTATCCCAGGCCCCCATTCCTAATCCCTGACAGTCACTTATCTATTGTCCAGCTTTATAATTTTGTCATTTCTAGAATCTTAATAAATAGAATCATGTAGTAAATGACTTTTCATACTATTTTTTTTCACTCAGCACTGTGTCTCTTGAATGCATCCAAGTTGTTCCTTGTATCAATAGTTTGCTTCTTCTCATTGCAGAGTAGTATTTCAGGGTATGAAAGTACTACGGTTTGTTTAACCACTCACCTACTGCAGGACATTCTGCTTGTTTCCAGTGTTGGGCTATGACAAATATAGCTGCTAGGAACAATTAGGTATAGGCTTTTGTATAGATATACGTTTTCAGTTCTCTGGGATAAATGTCCAGGAGAGTGATTCTGGGTCATGTAGTAAGTGTATGTTACTTTTTAACAAACCACCAGACTATTTTCCAGAGTGACTGTACCATTTTAACCATAAGCCAGGTATGCAGGTTTGGATTTTCTGCATCAGTGCCAGCATCTGGCACTATTTTTATTTTATCTGTTCTAATAGGCATGTAGTGCTATCTCATCAAGGTCTTGACTGCATTTCCCTAGCAACTAGTGATACTTAACATCTTTTCATGTGCTTATATGCCATTTAAATATCCTATACAGTAAGATGTCTCTTTATATCTTTTGCCCATTTTTTCACAGGATATTTTGTTTTTTAAAAAATTGCTGAGTTTTGAGTTCTTTATACAGTCTAGATATGTTTCACAAATGTTTTCTTCGTGTCTGCAGCTTGTCATTTCATCCTCTCAACAGAGTCTTTCATAAAACAAACATTTTTAAATGTGGATAAGTCCAGTTTATGTATTTATTTTTCTGTTAAAGATCATGCGGTAGGTGTCATGTTTGGAACTCTTCAACAACTCATAGATACTGAAGATTTTCTGGTATGCTTTTTTAGAAGTTTTACAGTTTTATGTTTCACTTGCAATATTTATAAACGTATGATCTATTTTGAGTTGTATAAAGTACAGGAATTTTTTAGGCTATGGGTGGTATTTTTGTTTTGCCTGTGGATGGATATCCAATTGTTCCAGCACCATTTGTTGAAAATAATATCTTTATTCCATTGAACTGCTTTCACACAACTGCCAAAAATCAGTTGGCTATATATGTATACCTTGTTTTATTGTGCTTTACTTTATTACACTCACAGATATTACTTTTTAAAATTTTTTTTACAAATTAAAGGTTTCTGGCAGCTCTGTATTAAGCAAGTCTGTCAGTACTATTTTTCTTTTCTTTTCTTTTGTATTAGATTGGAAAATATAGTTTATTTAGGAAGCAAATTAGGGAGAGAGAAAGGACTCACCTGCTCACAGTAGGGGAGGAGGCCAAAGCTTAGGAAAACATGGTGGCCATAGCTCAAAAAGTCACATGGCCAGACCAGAGCTTAGCAAAGCAATGGCTGGCACTGTTTTTCTTTCTTTTTTTAACTTTTTATTTTAAAATTGTAGGGTACAATTCAGGGTTAGGTATACAAATATTCATTGTGCAGGTACCCTTGTGGATGAGGTGTGCCCCTCCTTCCCCAGGCAGATTCCCACTACTGCCAATCCCACCTCCCCGCCCCCCCCCACACCCCCACAGTTTCCTGCTACTATCAATCCTTTTCTTATAGTATTATGATAGTTGTTCAAGGTTCACTTATGAGTGAGAACATGTGATACTCAATTCTTTGTTTCTGTGAAAGATCACTCAGTATTATAGACTCTAATTCCATCCAGGTTGCTGGGAAGTTTGTGATTTTGTTCTTCTTTATGGCTGCATAATATTCCATTGTGTATATGTACCACATTTTTTTTTATCCAGTCCTCTTTTGATGGGCAGCACGGTGTGGCACCGTTTTTCTAATAGCACATGGTCACTGCTTCTCTGTGTCAGATTTTGGTAATTCTCACACTATTTGAAACTGTTTCAATATTATTATATCCTTTATGGTAATCTGTAATCAGTGATCTTTGATGTTACTATTGTAATTTTTTTGGAGTGTCACCAACCACACCCATATAAGGTGACAAACTTAATCAATCCATATTGTGTGTGTTCTGACTGCTCCATCAACCAGGCACTCCTCATCTTTCTCCCTCTCCTTAGGCCTCCCTATACCCTAAGACACAACAAATTTGAACTCAGATCAGTTAATGTCCCTACAATAGTATCTAACTGTTCAAGTGAAACGAAGAGTCATATGTCTCTCCTTTAAATCAAAAGCTAGAAATGATTAAGCTTAGTGAGGAAGGCATGTTGAAAACAGAGACAGGCTGAAAGCTAGGCCTCTTTTGTCAAACAGTTGGCCAAGTGGGCATGGAAAGGAAGGGTTCTCAAGGAAAATTAAATATGCTACACCTGTGAACACATAAAAATCAGGAAAGCAAAACAGCCTCATTGCTGACATGGAGAAGTTTGAGTGGTCTGGATAGAAGATCAAATGAGAAGATCAAATGATCAACATTTCCTTAAACCAAAGCCCAATCCAGAAGAACTCTCTTCAATTCTATGAAGACTGAGAGAGGTAAGGAAGTTGCAGAAGAAAAGTCTGAAGTTAACAGTGGTTCGTTCATGAGGTTTAAGGACGAAGCTGTCTCCATAATATAAACATGCAAGGTGAAGCAGCAAATTCGAATGGAGAAGCTCCAGCAAGTGCTCCAGAAGGTCTAGCTAAGATCGTTGATGAAGGTGGCTACACTATAACGTCGATTTTTAATGCAGACGAAACACCCTTCTATTAAAAGAAAATGTCATCAAGGACTTTCATAGCTACAGAGGAGATGTCAATGCCTAGCTTCAAAGGAGAGACTGACTCTCGTGTTAGGGGTTAATGCAGCTGGTGACTTAAGTTGAAGCCAGTGATCATTAACCATCCCCAAAACGCTAAAGGCCCGTAAGAATTATGCTAGCCGGGCTCGGTGACTCAGCCTGTAATCCCACGCCTTTGGGAGGCTGAGGTGAGTGGATTGCCTGAGCCTGCGGGTTCGAGACCCGCCTGGGCGGCGAGACCTCATCTCTACAATAAATCAAAAAATCAGCCGGGCATGGTACCGCACACCTGTAATTCCGGCTACTTGGAAGGCTGAGGTGGAAAGATCTCCAGAGCCCAGCAGGTCGAGGCTGCGGTGGCCGGGAATGGCCACTGCACTCCAGTCTGGGCGACAGAGTGAGACTCCCAACTCAAAAAAAAAAAAATTATGCTAAATGTACTCTGCCTAGGCTCTATAAATGAAACAACAAAGCCTTGAAGATGGCACTTCTGTTTATAGTTTGGTTTACTATTTTAAACCCACTTTTGAGACACCACTCAAAAAAAAATTCCTTTCAAAACATTACTGTCTATTGGCAATGGACCTAGTTACTCAAGAGCACTGATGGAAATGTACAAGGACATTAATGTTGTTTCCATGCTTGCTAACTCATCATCCATTCTATAGCTCATAGATCAAGAATTATTTCAAATTTCAAGTCTTATTATTAAAGAAACAGTTCATAAGGTTGTAACTGACATTGATAGTGATTCTTCTGATGGATCTGGGCCAAGTAAATTGAAAATCTTTTGTAAAAGATTCACCATTCTAGATGTTGTTAAGAACATTCACGATTCATAGGAGGAGGTCAAATATCAGCATGAACAGCAGTATGGAAGAAGTTGATTCCAAACCTCAAGAATAACTTTGAGAGGTTCAAGGTTTGCCAGATTTGAAAATGTTCGGCCATTGTTTCTTTGAATACCTTTTAGTCTTGCCCTCTTTCACCTCTCCTTCCAGGATGCTGATGGTGCACATTAGATAATTTTTATATCCTCATAGGTTCTAAGGCCCTGTCTTTTTTTTTTCCTATTTTCTCTGTAGCTCAGATTGAGTAATTTTTATTTTTTTATTTACAACTTCACTGATTTTTTTTTCCTTCCATTCTGCCCATCCATTGTGGGTTTTTAATTTTTTTTTTTTTTTTGAGTTGGAGTCTCACTTTGTCGCCCAGACCGGAGAGCAGTGGCCGCTCCCGGTCACCGCAGCCTCGACCTGCTGGGCTCCAGAGATCCTTCCGCCGCAGCCTTCCAAATAGCCGGAATTACAGGCATGCGCTACCACACCCAGCTGATTTTTTGATTTATTGTAGAGATGAGGTCTCACCATGTTGCCCAGGCGGGTCTCGAACCCGCAGGCTCAGGCAATCCACTCACCTCAGCCTCCCAAAGGCGCGGGATTACAGGCTGAGCCACCGAGCCCGGCTTGGTTTTTAATTTTTTATAATTTTTTATAAGTTTTTATTCATTTATTATATTTTCCTGGAAACTGAAAAGAATAATAAAGTGAAAGAGAATGCAAAAAGTAAGCCAATACATTTTTTGAAGCTGCAAAAGGAAGCAACTTACTTCCTTCCTTTGAAATGAATCAATTGATGGGCAGACCAGGGGTCCCGTAGCCAGCAGATGGAGGCGACCCTGTTTGGCATGGTTCTGCTTCCATTCAACAGCCCCCTGTTAGAACAGGCCCTGGAGTTTCTCTACAGAGTACTGAGGCTGCTCTGGGCAAGGTGGCCTCCTGGTAACAAGACAGCAGTTCAGGCAGGAGCAAGCAGTGTTGAGCATTAAGTCATAGTTTGCCACAGAGCTTCATTGCTTTCCTCCCCTGGCCTTTTCGATCCCAGCCCTATCCATCTTACTCCAAATCTTCAGCTCCCTCAAATCCCTGTTTCTGTAGACGTTTATGCTTTTCTCTCCCGTCATCTGCTTCCTCCTAATTTCTGCTTGTTTACCTGGCCTCTGCCCCATTTTTGCATGCTGAATGACATTTTGTGCATGTGTAAATTAATTCCCTGACCCAACTCTTTGGCCAGGGCCCTTGATCTGACTAAACACCACCACCTAGAAATTATTTGTGTGTGTGTGTGTGTGTGTGTGTGTGTGTGTGTGTGTGTGTGTGTGTGTGTGAGAGAGAGAGAGAGAGAGAGAGAGAGAGACAGAGAGAGAGGGAGAGAGAGAGAGAATGTTAAAGTCTCACTGTCACCCAGGCTGGAGTACAGTGGCACAATCACAGCTCGCTACAGCCTTGACCTCCTGGGTTCAGACATTTCTTCTACCTCAGCTTCCTGAGTAGCTGGGACTACAGGTACATGCCACCATGCCTGGCTAATTTTTTTATTTTTTGTAGAGATGAGGTTTTACTATGTTGCCTAGGCTGGTCTTGAACTCCTGCTCTCAAGCGATTCTTCCACCTTGGCCTCCCAAAGTGCTGGGATTACAGGCATGAGCCACCACACCTGGCCACCACCTAGAAATTCTAAGGAGTTCAATTTCCCCAACGCTTGTATTGCTCTCCAAAGCTAACGGAATCGAGATCTTTCTTGCTTCTCTTCAAGGCGGGAGTGGGAAGGCTGATTTTAAAGGTCCATAGCCTCCTCTCTCTATGACATATTTCTCTGAGGTCGCCAGCTGCTTCTTAAGGGTGCTTCTTCCATCCCAAGCCCAGCACGTGGAGACAGGAAGAGAAATGGGTGGGAGGACAAATGAACACTACTGCAAGGCTTGATAAACACTAACAACAAATACTAAAAATAACTAGACAACAGTAGTCTACTTTTAGGAATTTTATTTGTGCTTTTGCACTGGGGGCGGCGGCAAGGGTGATGGAGAGAGAAGGGCTGTGGAGAAGGGGCTGGCAATGCTCACGTTCTCTGGAGGTGGAGGCACTGCGGAGCTTCCCTGGGCAGACAACATCACCCCACCCCTGCCCCGAAATAACCCCTTCTTCTCAGCTTTCCCAGGCTTTCTCAGCCCTGCAAATGGCTCCCTTCCCCTGCTGCAAAGGCATCCCTGCCCTCACCAGCAGGGAGGACAAGCAGCTCAGAGACTGCAGGCTGCTTTGCTCGGGAACTTCATCCTCTCCCATTTGCGAATAGTCAGGGCACACTTTGACCTCAGCTTATGAAGAACAGAAAGGTGGTTGGTCTCACCGTGTATCATTTGTACATCTGCGAGTCCCTGGTATGCTGGGTGTGATGTGGTCAAGCCATGAGCCCCACATGACACCACCTGCATGGTGGAGACTGAAACTCCAGAGTAGGAATTGCACACATCCCCGAAAATACCCACTGCTGGGCAATCCTGCTGCCCTCTCCTAGGACTGAGAATGTGGATCAGAGGCCCCGATCCTTAAATTCCTTTTTGAATGAAATGGAGGAGAGTGGGTCTGCTTGATTCTGTTTAGGTTATTTTCCCTTCCCTAGCGAGCCATCCAGCTATGCCATGGATCGATACAGATCGCTGGAGCTGAAGGAGGACACAAGAGAAGGACAATAAATTGTTCCCCTGTGGATGAATTATAAGCCTTTCTGAGTTCTTCGTCATATCTGTCCTGCACAATCAGCAAAGAGGGAGTATTTGGAGCCTGAGCCTTCCCCTTCTGCGCCCCTCTTTCATAACATACATTCTCACAACACAGTATGCCAGTAAAAAGAAATAAAGAGGCTTCCTCCCCCTTCCCTGCTCTCAAAATCGCATCTTTATCCAATGCCCCCTCCTTCCCTTACAACTCCAATGAAGTAGGAGCATCCCTCACCAAAGGTTAGTCTCTCCATGTATGTCCTGATCTGATCCTCCCTCCAGCACCATCCACATCTCACTCCATCCGGGCCCCATCATCCCCTCACATCTTCGGGACACCACCCCTTGGGGCTCCTTCCCTAAAGCTGTAAGACATCCTCGGCCTCTGTAATCCTGCTGACCTGCCTTCTATTTCATCTTGTACAACCCCGTCTCTCTCCTCTTCTCCATCACGTTTTCAAAAGGGAGGATCTATGTGGATTATTTCCCTTCCTCTTCCTTTATTTACTCCTTAACTCACTGCAACCAGGCCTCCTGGATCTACTTTCTCCAAGGTCCCCACTGATTTCCAGGATGCCTAATGCAATGTCCTTGACCTTTCTCCGCAGTCCTCCTGAAACCCTCTCTGCCCTTTGATTCCATGAAAGCATGACATCCCAATCCTCCTGGCCTTCTCTGTCCACTGCTTGGCTCTTCTGCTGTCTCCTCCTCTTCTGACCATCCTGTAAACAAGGGCAATCCCCAATCTAGGGTTGCCAGATTTCACAAATAAAACTGTAGAATGCCCAGTTAAATTTAAATTTCAGATGGACAATGAATAATTTTTATATTGCATGGAACATTCTTTTTTTTTTTTTTTGAGTCAAGGTCTCACTCAGTGGCACCATTGTGGCTCACCTCAGCCTCAACCTCCTAGGCTCAGGCAATTCTCCTGCTTCAGCCTCCATAGGAACTGTGGCAAGAGGTGCACACCACCATGCCCAGCTTTTTTTTTTTTTGAAATGAGGTCTTGCTATGTTACCTAGGGTTGTGTGGGACGTTACGATGCTGAAATATTATTCTTTTTGGTCTGAAATTCGATTTTAACTGAGATTCCTGTTTTTTTATCTGACAACCCTACCATAGTTATGTCTTCAGAGCTTATTTCCTCTCTCTAGTTTCTTCTCCTGTTGATGTTTTCTTTGTCCATGGCTTCTATGATGATCTCTTCTCAGATAATTCCTAAATCTTCATCTCTAGCATGAACCATCTCTCTTTTTCTCTCCTCTCTCTTCCTCTCTTCTCCCTCCCTCCTCACTTCTCTTCTTACTCCCCACCACCCCCAACTTCCTGTCTCCCTACTTTCTCTGTCAGGTGCATTTCTACATTTTCCCCTGGGTATTTTGCAGCCTCTCTGCTTCCTGATATATCAAATTTTTTGACCCCCAAACCTGCTTTTCTATCTGGACTCTCTATTTCTATTAATACCTTCTCTAGCCTCCCAATCACCCTGACTCCTAATCCAGGAGGCTGCCCTCTGCAAATGGCCAAATCTTGGTTGCTTTACCCCAACCAGCATTCTCAGATTGGTCTTTCCTTTCATTTTCATGGATGCCACTGGCTTGAGGTCTTTGTCATTTCTGTACATCTATGAATTATACCAGGCTATCAAAATTTCCTTCTGACCAGTCCTCCTACTTCTACTTCCAGCTGCCCTCCCAACCCCAACATGACGACTCCATCAGCATTCCTTAATCAAGGAAACTTCCTCCTGGCTAAATTTCCTCCCTCGGCAGTCCCAGGGCCTTTCATAAGCTGATCTTTCTCCTCTTTTCTCCCAGCGGTCTCTTCTATGCACCCCAAACTCAAGGAACATCAGACATGATTCCAGGACTTCCCTCTCTTTATTTGCTTATACTCAGACTTGGGCATAGACTACTTCAAAGGCTAGTCATACAGTTTCTGTGTGGATAGATGCTCCATGCTGAATTAGTAAAGTCAGTCTGAAAATAATACATTAAAAGAAAAAAGTAATTAAATCCATGAGTCATTTATGTGATAATGAAAATGAATGAACTTTTTCACAAACCCATTGTTTGCTTACTGTCAATTAGGAGCAACGTTAAGTTCACATAAGTGTCTCCCATCTCTATGATGTCAAATCACTGCTGTTCTCTGATGGGATTTCACATGGCATGCACGGCCAGATACAGATCCCTCCCACCCACTGCTGCTTCTCTCAATTTACTTTTTGAACTCGGATCCCTTTCCCATTTCCCCCACTTCTTACAGATGGAGGTTATAATATTCTCTGTAAATGTCCTTGAGTTCTCTGTTACATGAATCTCCAAACAACTGGAAGTTCTAAACAACTACCACATTCTGATCCAAGAACATCTCAGTGCTTTAATAATGTAAATAAGGTCCACAACCTCTTTCTGTAATAGGACAGAAAGAAAATATTCTTGGCTTTGCACACCATACAGTCTCTGTTAGAACAACTCAACTCTGCCGTTGAGGCATAAAAACAGCAATGGATGACACAAAAACAAATGAGCAGGATGTGTGTCAAAAAACTTTATAAAAATGGGCAACCAGGATACCAGTCATTGTTTGCTGACCCCCAACGTAAATCCAGCATCTGATGAATGATGTGTTTTCTTGCCAAAGTATCTCTCTCACTTAATTAGAAAGAACATAAAAATTTGTCAGTATAGTCTTTTCTTTTCACAAGATTATATTTGAACTGAACCTAGGACCCCAGAGCAGGCGAAGGGAAATAAGAAGTAAGAACTTCACAGTCCCACTGAGACTTTCCCAACAGAGCCGTGATATCCCACCCAAGGACGTGACAAGGCCAGAGAGATGAGTAGCACACTTGCCTTGGGTACAAAATTTACACACACACAAGCACACACACACATACGCACACACAAATGTCTTCTAAGGCCTGGTGGGTGGTGCTTCTCATTATACCCCTTCCGTCCCAGGGGAGCACACCCAGTAGAGACACCTTTGTCCCAACACAGCCTGTGCTCATATCGTAGCACAAACCCTAAAGAAATAATATCTGGGACTAAATATTTTGGTGAGAGGAAATTAGCACACAGGGGAAGGAGCCTGAAATATCAAGCACTGTCTTCCCTGATGAGAAAGGTTTGAGGCAAACATAGACATTAGAAGTAGAAAGGGATGCCTGAGAGGGAAGGGTGTAGTACAAGCTCCTGGAAGCTGGAAAGGTGAGCCTAAACTTGTTCTGCTTTATCACTTTACCAAGGGCCATCCCTCTAGCTGCCTAGAGCTTTTGTTAGAATTAAAGAATCATAGGCTGGGCATGGTGGCTCATGCCTGTAATCCCAGAGTTTTGGGAGGCCAAGGTGGAAGGATCACTTAAGCTCAGGAGTTTGAGACCAGTCTAATCAGCATAGCAACACCTTCATCTCTATAAAAAAATTTGTATTAAAAAGTCATTGTAGCCGGGCATGGTGGCTCAGCCTGTAATCCCGCGCCTTTGGGAGGCTGAGGTGAGTGGATTGTCTGAGCCCGCGGGTTCGAGACCCGCCTGGGCAGCGAGACCTCATCTCTACACTAAGTCAAAAAATCAGCCGGGCGTGGTAGCGCATGCCTGTAATTCCGGCTACTTGGAAGGTTGAGGCGGAAGGATCACTGGAGCCCAGCAGGTCGAGGCTGCGGTGGCCGGGAGGGGCCACTGCACTCCAGTCTGGGAGACCGAGTGAGACTCCAACTCAAAAAAAAAAAAAAAAAAAAAGTTATTGTAGTCAAAACAACTTGTGCTTGATCCCCTCAACCTTTCTGGAGTCCATGCTTCCAAAAACCAAATCTACAATTTCCAGCTTCCATTTCCCAGTTGTTCCAGGTGCCACTATGCTTCCGTGATCAGGAGTATCCTCTGAATGCAGGACACAGAGACCATTGAGATAAGGAGGGAGGGAACAGTCCCAGGTGACGGCAGGGGGCAGAAGCAGGTAGGAGAGGGCAGGAGGCAACAGGACATCATTTTCAACCCAGTGCTGGGGAGAAGGTGGCGAGTGCTCCAATTTGGAAAGAAATCACATTTCATGCTACTCCGGGCAACTTCCAAGGAGGCATCAGCCCATGTGAGAAGCACGTCTGGCATTATATCTCTGTAACAAGCTGCACAGCAGGCACTTCCAAGCATTTAAAATACTTTAATGTGCAAAGTTTCACAGTTGGTCACAAGTTCATAATAGCTACATGCCTCTTTTATTTGGGAGATGCCATGCCAGGCTGGGATTCCACAGGGCAGCAGGGCTCCCCCCACCCAGTTCTTCAAAACAGAGCAGCTCAAAAAACTCCTCTGGCCATTTTAACGACACAAGAATAGAAAACACCCCAGGCAGAGTGTGAGAGATCAATCTTGTAAACAGCAGGACAGCAATGTGTAAACAAGAATGGAAAGAAAATATACAGCCTTTTAAAAAATCATTGCTTTTGACAAGCACAATAAGATGTGAATAAATTCAGCCCCAAATATCATGGAAAAACAAAAACTTAGAGAAGTCTTAAATCGCATGACAGGTGGCTGCAGGAAATTGCAATGGTCTATTCCAATCTTCCAAATTGTGCCTTTTGGCATCAGGTTTGATTTTACACAGACTCTTCCTCCAGTTTTATATGTCTTGGAACTTTTGGTGAGTGGAGGAGATGTTTGAATTTTCTTCTCCTTTTAGGCACCACAATCAGCATTTTCAAGGCTGTTGTAGCTTTCCCAATTCACATTTTTTTTCTCTGACCCAGAAAACAATGTTGCTTTGGAGAACCACAGAGCACAATATTTCCATCTTTCACTGGACTGAATCATGTTTTTGCATGTAGTAAAAATATGTTCATGCTGGGCATGGTGACTCACACTTGTAATCCCAGCACTTTGGGAAGCAGAGGCAAGAGGATTGCCTGAGCCCAGGGGTTCGAGACCAGCCTAGGTAACTTGGCGAGACCTTGTCTCTACAATAAATCAAAAAATTAGCAGGGCATGCTTGCATGTGCCTGTAGTTCCAGCTACATGGAAGGCTGAAGCAGAAAGATCGCCTAAGCCCAGCAGGTCAAGGCTGCAGTAAGCTGTGAGTGTGCCACTGTACTTCAGTCTAGGCAACAGAGTGAGACTCCGAGTCAAACACACACACACACACACACACACACACACACACACACACACACACACACGTTCACATACTAAACCTGAGTTTTAGTAAATACTTCGTATGATCACTTGTGCTTTTAGAGGATCTAGTGCAGTCAAACTCCAGCATCCTCCATCCTTTCACTCGCTCTACCAAGCATTAGGCACTGAACATGTTCTTGTCCTCATGGCCCAGGGACAACAGGGATCAGCAGTCAGATCCTGCCTTTGGGGATCACATGGCTCAGTGGAGGAGAGAAACTTACAAACAATTACAATAAGGAATGAGACTACCTTTACCCCTCAGCTGTGGAGTGATAATATGCTGTTAAACAATATTGTTAAATAATAATCTGTTGTTATTCAAAACAGACCTGCTTAAAAAACTCTGCCTGACTGGCTCCTGCACTAATCCCCCACAGACCAGACCAAAACAGAATGGAGTCACTTGTGCTTAAGTGCCATATCATCCAACTGAACTTTGAAATGGATCCGTTTTCCAGAAACCGAGATTCACAGCTACCAATCAGAAAGGGCCCGGTTTACCTGAACCAGCATGAAAAGGAAGTCCTCTCTGCTTTAACCCCATAAGGAGAAGAACCTTGAAATGACTAATCTACTTTTTGCTCCTGTTTCTGCTTTCTTGAGCCTTTTTCTGCCTACAAACCTCCTCTGCTGGGCCCATCGGGATGCCCGTTCTATTTTATAACCATGAGAGGTTGCCTGATTCTAAAATCATGTATGAAAAGCCAATCCCATTTTTAAGCTAAATTTGTTGTAACATTGTCTTTGGACAGGTTCTACTCATGCTCACCACCACTCCCCAGCAGTTTGCTTCCAAGAATCGACCAGGGATGAGGTGCTGAGCAAGTACAGGTAGTGGACAGTGGTGGGTGCTCCCTGTCAGACCAAGAAGTGCTCTTCAGCAAGATTCTCCTCCAGTCTGCTCCACCTCGTGGCTTGCTCAACC
Source organism: Cephalopachus bancanus (assembly GCA_027257055.1). Taxonomy (NCBI): domain Eukaryota; kingdom Metazoa; phylum Chordata; class Mammalia; order Primates; family Tarsiidae; genus Cephalopachus; species Cephalopachus bancanus. Next base: position 577,389 of record JAPVLO010000429.1, on the reverse strand, counting down.
CTGTTCTCAGACTTCCATTCTCCCTTGCTCAGTGACGACACACACATCGTGCATATGTACTATGTGCCAAGAATGGCGTATAATCATCTCACTGAATTTTCATAACAACCTTGGAATAGGCTTTGTTATTTCTGTGTAATTGATGAAGAAAACAAACCTCCAAAGATTTCAGAAACTTTTCCAAGGCCACATGGCTGGTAAGCAGAACTGAGATTAGACCTAGGATTATGTGACCCAGTCTCTCAAGCAGTACATTAGCCTTTCTCCATAGGCATGTTTAGTGGAACTCCTGCTAGGTTATTTCTACTTTAAGAACAGAGATCAGCAATTTCATTTTGTAATGGTTCCCAAGAAGAGTAGACTTGAAGCAAGAGGGAGACTGAAGGATGGGTTAAAAAGATCTCCAGCCTTGACTATCATGGTACCCAGAATTTCACCACTGGAGGTATGTTGCTTTGGGCCTTGAGGTCCTTCTGCTCTTCAGAATTGCTCTCTTAGAACATGAATGCCCTAAGAGGTGTCATTCTCAACTGAGAACTCAATGAGGGCAAAGACTTCGGAGAAGGACACATAGGAGATCTGGATGGACCAAGTGGTCCTGAGAGAGGATGAGAGGTTCTCAAGACAGGTGTGGATGTTTTGTTTGGCTGACCCCATCTTTGTAGCCCTGAGAAGGCAAGGCAAATGAACAGTATGCCAACGTCCCTCAGTTTGAGGGACTGATTAGATGTATGAGGAATAGGTATGAGGGATGGTGACAGATGGGCACCAAGTGCTGAGAACTCTGAGTATTGTGAAGGCATAAAAGACAGGAAGGCAGGATCTTTGCCCTCAAAGAGCTGATAATCCATCTCTGGAGAGAAACAGTATCCATAGCAAACAATGGGCAAATAATAAAAGTCAGAGAATTGCAAAGCACAGAATATATGTGTAATAACGTTTTCTGGAAAAGGAGATCTCAGAGTGGGAGGAGGTAGGATTGGAGATGGGGACCCCAAGAACAATACCAAATAGAGAGAAATAACAAATGAGTTGTGAATGCCTGTCTTGTGCTGATTTTCCCAGACTGACACAGCCAATTGCTACCTCTATACTCCCAAACAAGGAACTCCAACATGGATTTCATCACCATATGAATGTTGGGATGGATTGTTTGGTGGGTTTAGTCACCAAAATAATGTTAAGATGGTCTAGAAACAAAATCTGAAAACAGATATAACGTGCAAAGAAACTGTTCATAAAGTGCATACTTCTAAGTAAGTCCAGCTCTTTTAATAAAAAGATTGAAGCGCTGCTCCAATCACATAATAAACAAATCTAGAATTTCAGTAATAGCTGAATGTACAGGATTTCTAGATGAAATTGCTATATACACAGCAAATAAATCTGATGAAACCATTAGGCAAGCCTAAACCCCTGGTAAAGCTTGGTAAAAACCAAGGCCAAGAGATCTGATGATCATCACAGGACAACAACATTGAGAAATTCTAAGATCTTCCACTGAATTCACCTCTGATCAAGAATCACTTCACTGTGACCTTGAAGTCAAAGACAAATGCACTTCTTCTGGGCTTCCATGTAATGCTTTCTTCACAAGCAGGAAAGGTTACTTCTATTTACTCTGATCTTATATTTTTAAAAAGACCCTTTTATTCAATTTCTACAATGAAAACAATGCCAAGGAGGAAAAGAAGGAAGCAAGCAAGTAAGCACTGACCTTTATCTGCTAAATGAGTTATTTTACCAATAGCTACAGGTGATTATGTTCTCACAATTCTGAATAACCCTTTGTACCCCTAGTCTTACGCTGCCGTCTAAGGTTTATTGTGAGTAGGAAAAAGAAAAATATAGGAAAGTAAAGACTTAAAAAAGAAAGAGGAGAAAGGGAGGGAGAGGGGAGAAGGAAGAAATCCTGCCTCCTGCAAGTTTCTTAATTGAATTATTACAATATTTATTTCCATTTTATTTCAACTTGGCTGCTAATGAGCTGTATTCCCACAAGTCACCTGCTTTCATGAAGGTGGCTGCATATCTGAGACAAACAGCAAAGCTCTCTGGTTCAGTTCCCTAGTAGGTGTGTGGATATTCACAGACACAGAGATGACGTGATCCAAACCCACAACCAGACACAAAAAGACTCTAAAAAAGGAGCCTCATGCTATACTTCTAGATGCAAGCAGTAACTTGGCAAATGCAATTCTGATGGCTGAATATTAGGATTTCTGAGACAGTTTGGTGTTATCAGGAGAAATCAGGGGGAAAAAATTCTGAGTGGTGATTACAATACTGAACCAAAATGGCCACACCAGCATTTTTGCATTTAATGTTTTATAAGAAAAGGCTTCCGAACTCATAAAAAAAGAAATGAGTGAAAATAAATATTGACTACATATAAAAATACAAATATATAAACATCATGTAAAATGTAAAAAAAAAAACACTTAACAGTATCATCTATTATTAATTATTAGCAGACAGAACTTTAAAACATAGCATTAAAAAAACTAAAGCCTCAAAAGTGAAGAAAAAATTAATCACCGTGAAAAGTTGAAAATGAGATCATGTTATTTGAACTTTTATGAAGTGAGGAGTTTTTAAGGTACATAAACATTGTTGCCATGGAGTTAAGAGCATATTTTTGTGCAAATGTCTTCACTGTTTCAAAGAAAAAAGTACTAGTCAGGGAAATGATGATGTATTTATGAGCCATCTCCAAATATTTTTCTCTGACTCCTTCATCTTCAAATAATCCGAATTCTCATTTGATAACTTTGAGGAGTATTCTTAACAACTATCTGCTGTGCAGGAGATGAAACCTATTTATTTACCTGGTGCTGTAGTTTGGTTGAAAGCAAGAAGCAGCATTTCCATCTGCCACTTCTTTAGTTTGTTCATTCATGGAGAATCCCAGCACCCAGCCACCTGCATCTGTTTCATAACTTCCATATTGCAGAGAACACATCCCAGGTGATCCCCACAGGGCATCACGCCCTGTGTAATCTCCTTCAGAGTGCACACACAACCTGCGACTTGCTTTTAGTCAACAGACTATGGCAAAGCCAATAGGACAATCACTGCCTTAGTGAGGTATCTGCGATCTAAGCTTCCATCTTAGCAGTCTGCTATGGAGTTTCTCCTGCAGACTTTGAAGATATAAGCTGTCATGTTGTGACAAGACTGTGAGATGCCACATGGCAAAGAGCTGCGGGCGATTCCTAGAATGTGAGAGTGGCCCGTGATGACAGCCTGAAAGAAAGTGGAGGCCTCAGTCTTACAATCTCAGCTGAATTCTGCCAATAACCACATGAGCATAGAAGAAAAAACCCAAGGTCCAGACAGTAACACAGCCCAGCCAACACCTTGATTACACTCTTGTGAGACCCTAAGCAGAGGCCTGAGTTGCACCCAGTCTTCTGACCTCTAGAAGCTGAGGAACAGCAAATACACATTGTTCTAAACCACTATATTTGTAGCAATTTACAACTAATGCATAACGTCATAATCCACTTTGAACTCAAATAACCCTCATCTTACAAAAAAGCTTTGCTTTGTCAATTGTTGTTTTCTTTCTGTTATTGATAACAGAAAATATAGCAGCATACTTTATAAATGTGTACACCCTTATCCAATTCAAAACTTTAATGTAGAATATTATTCTCCATGGGTGAATCTTTAAACACAAATTAATTGGATTCAACATTGTTCAAGATGTCAAGATTATTTTATTTACTTAAAAAGTAAAGAGTATATCTCAAAATAAATTTTTTCGTTTGTGTTTATTGTTGTTTTTGGTGTGTGTACTTCACTATATTCTAAACACTTTATTTTCAAAGAGTTTTAGATTTATAAAATTGTTGTAAAGATTGTACAGAGAATTCCATTATACCCTATATCTCCCCTAATATTAACATCTTACATTAGTATAGCACATTTATCACAGTTAATGAACCAATGTTGATTGTATTCGGATTTTCTTGGTTTTTACCCAGTGTCCTGTTTCTTTTCCAAGACTCCACATTCATTTAGTCATCACATCTCCTTGGCCTTATCTCAGCTGAGGCAGTTTCTCAGATGTCACTTGTTTTTCTTGACCTTAACAGCTTTGAGAAGTGCTAGTCAGATGCTTTGTAGGATGCCCCTCTGTTGGAATTTGCTTCACGTTCTTCTCATGATAAGACTTAGGTCATGTATTTTGGGAGGAAACTTGCAGAGGCAAAGCACCCTTCACATCATATCCCATCAAGGGTAATTGCTATCAGTATGACTTATCACTGTTGAGTTCATCTTGATCACCTGGCTCGAGGTCATGTTTGTTGAGTTCTCCACTGTAATTTAACTCTTTTTTTCTCACTTTTCATGTTGCCCTTTTTGGAAGAAAGTCACTATGTGCAGCCCCCATGGGGGGTTATATTACCTCCTAACAGGCAGAGTATCTACATACATGATTTGGAATTCTTCTGCATGGGAAATTTGGTCATTTTCCTCATTTATTTATATCAGTTACAGATATGTATTTTTGTACTTCAGATTATATCCTAGGTTATTCTTTAATTTCTCTCTCTCTCTCTCTCTCTCTCTCTCTTTCTCTCTCATCCTCTCTTTCCTTGATCAAAATCTCCATCTTTGGCCATTGAGAGCACTTTCGTTTGGTTCCTGCATCCCTTTGTCATTATTGTGGATTTTTTTTTAAAGCACTTTCTTTTTTTTTTCTTCTTCAAAGCACTTCTTATAGTGCCACCTCTGGCACTATAAGATGCTCCAGACTCATCTTGTGTATTTCCTGCCTTAGTCCTAAAGCTGCCATTACTCTAAGGTTCCCTTGTTCTTTTTATTGGAAAATAGTATTAGAAGCCAAGATCTAGGAGGTAGGTATGCATATTGTTACTAGGATGTCATTGCTTCAGACTAAACCAGTTTTCAATCTCTAAAAAAGAGATCTCAGATGTTCCTATATTCTTAATTTATTTGACAAACACTTTTACAGAGATTACTATGTGCCAGGTACTGTTTTAAACACTTTGCAAATATTAACTCATTTAATCCTTGTAATAATCTCATAACCACTACAATAAGATAGATGGTACAAATTCCATTTTATAGATGAAAAAACCCAAAACTAAGACACAGAGAGATTTGAACACGAGCTTATAGTCATCCAGATAGTCAATAATAGAGTTAGGAATTGAACTTGAGTATCTGGATCCAGAGTAGAACACTAAACACCATTCCACACTGTCCCACAGTGGTAAAGACCTCGCAGAGCTGCCACACACAACCGATGAATTAATGAACCCACACTTTCATTCCCTAACAAATATCTGTTATGTGTCTATTAGGTTCTGAGCTCTCTGCTAGATGTTAATTGGAGCTTAATGCCATTTTGGATACCTCTTGGACTATGACCCAATTCAATGAGAAAGAGAAGTCTGTTGTAGTATGCCCTTGAGAAGACTCTGACAGCTGCCTGGGATGAAAGTGTCACATAAAAGCCACTCTACTCAGTGACTGCAAGCATACCTTATTATGCTATAGGTAATAAATACTCAAGTATATTCACACCTGTAATCCCAGCACTTTGGGAGATAAGACAAGAGGATCACTTGAGCCCAGGAGTTCGAGACCAGCCTGGGCAACATAGTGAGTCTTAGTCTCTACAGAAAAATCAGATGGGCATGGTGGCATGTGCCTATAGTCTCAGTTACTCAGGAGGCTGAGTCAGAAGGATCACCTGAGCTCAGGAGGTCGAGGTTGTGGTGAACAGTCATTGTGCCACTGCCCTGCAGCCTGGGCGACAGAGTAAGACCTCAACTCAAAAATGAATACATAAATACATAGATAAATAAATAGTCAAGGTTGATAGGCAGTTGCTTAGTTATTTCATTTCTATTCATTAATCATTTTCATAAAATTTAAAGAGGGGGTTTAGTATCTTTTCCGTATGTGAAACTTCCATTTCATTCATTATGCTACCATTTGAGCAAAACTGTCTCTTGTGAAAACTACTGGGGGAAAAAAACCCACATGATTTCTACTTACAGCTGACTAAGAAGAAAACGTTAAATGTACACTTACTTTATGACTGTCACTAGTGGATGGCTCTGGGACACCAAATTGGAGATGATCTGAAAGAAAATATGCAGAGCAACAATGCTGAAGGAGAGTATCATAAAGGACTCTTTGTCCTGAAGTCATTCGTCCCCATCTATTTTGGTGGCAGAGCACTGTGAGACCGGTGTTTCATGACTCAGGTTTGCTACTTGTGAACAATGCTTTTTGGAAAAAGAAGTGCAGGTTGGGTGGGGGTGGGTCTCAGCAAAATGGACTCCCCTAGAAAAAGAAGGCAGAGGTTAAAGCAGTGGAGAGCCTGGGATTGGCTGCTTGTGAATATGGGATTTGAGCAAAGGGACACCCGAAATTGTGGGCTTCCATTTTCATCACGAGCTGCCTTCCAGAGGTACTAACTAGGGATATTCACAAAAGAATTAACGGACATAGTCACCGTCATACAACAATAAAAAATCACAACAAAATAGGTCATTAAATGGGAATAATATGCTGGTTAGACTCATGGGGCAGCAGGGTGTCAGAAGAAAGGAATGATCACAGAGATTAGCCTGTGAGGAAACTAATCTAGCACCTTTGAGAAGGCTTTAAGGAAGAGGGTGTGGTCCATTAGAGTCCATCATTAGTGGACATGAGGAAGGCGTGGCTTCTCAGATTTTGTGTCTGATATAAAAAGTGCATTTTTGTACCTCTGGGAGTGCCAATCTAGACAATCTAATGCAGTTTTGAAACTATCAAGAGGTCCAAAGTCCTCTTGGAAGATCTGTTTTTTAAAAAAAAAAATCCCAACTCATATTAGAGTATCCTTTTTTTTTTGTCAGGGTCTCACTCTGTCATCAGGATGATGTGCAGTGGCATGATCATGGTTCACTGCAGTCTTGACCTACTGGGTTTAAGTGAACCTCCTGCCTCAGCCTCCTGAGTAGCTGAGACTATAGGCACACGCCACCATGCCCAGCTAATTTTTTTTTAATCTGTTGTAGAGGCAAGGTCTCACTATGTTGCCTAGGCTGGTCTCAAAATAGGCTCAAGCAGCCTCACACCTTGGCCTCCCAAAATGCTTGGATCACAGGTGTGAGCCACTGCGCCTGGCTCTTAATCCTTTTGTAATAGTGCTAATGCTTAAAATAAATTTTGAATTGCGTATGCAAATTTCAAGGTTTTTGCATTCTTGGAGATATGAAACTCTGAGAACATTTGGATAAAGAGTGGCTTTGAAAAGTTTTCAATATTGTATGCCAATACCGTGTGGTCACCAATACCATTCAACCACTATTTCTAACCATTCTCTCAGTCAGCCAGATCGTCCATTCGTGCTAATGGCGAATGAAATGTTTTCCAGCCTGTCAGTAGTAGTATATAGTTTTCACCCAAAACATGACATTTTTATTGAGCAGTACCATATTCTGACAAGTGCTTGTAAAGAGTCAATATCTCTTTACATTTTTTTTTTAAGTTTTAAAACAAAGTTTATTAGAGAGAAGAAGAGAGGGAAAGAAGATTCATGCTAGGAAGACCTGACATGGACAAGTCTCTTGAGAAAAGAAAGACCTGCTTTACATTTTATTTTAATTTGATTAAATAAATTTGGCAATTTGTTCTTCAGAATCCAACCCCAACTTTCCTTGGGTAATGGAAAAGGTTTAATATTTATTTATCTAGGAAAAAATTGTGCCATGCCTCAAAACTCAATGAAACTGGAAACAGATGATATTCATCTTCTCAGGGGCATTTAGCAGAAGCTACATAGACTCACAGCACAGTTGACCATTTGTAAACACAGCTACTGAAGGAACCTGAGAGCTGTGCCAGTGGTAGCCCATTCATTCACTGGTCTGCGGTGAAAAACCATGAATCCTGCCAAGGGAAAGGCCTTGTCTGAACATATGCAATCCACAGACCCCCACTTTATACAAAATGCCCAATAAAAATATCTTAAGGCATTCCATTATTCTGTTTTATACTTTGAGACTGAGTCCTCAGATAAGGATTCATCTGGCTTTCTCCATTGCAGTAAAGGTGGATGTTAAACACGGAGAAAGGGGATTTAACAAGATTCTAACTTCCCTTAAAGGACCATTGTTATTGCTGCAGGTACCCACAGCACTTCCCATGGGCTAGGTGCTCTCCTGAGCTTCCTTCAGAGGCTATGATTCATTCTGACATCGTGATTCTGTGACTTAAGTTGTGAGGGCTGAATATTTTTCTCCTCTATATCATGGAGTCAGTCTTAAATTCAGAAAGCATGTATGACAAAATATAAACATAAGAACACAAAGAAACCAACTTGATTCTAGAGCAGAGAGATTGGCTAAATGGGGTTGGTAAACAAATATCTTATTTAGCTAATCAGTCAGTCAAAAATGTTACAGAGTGTCTAGGTGGGCAGAGCCTGGACATAATTCTCCCCTCTGTCCAGGCTACCTGCAATGTCCTGCTTGGGAGAATGGCTGGCTAGTTCACATTCAGATAAATACAATCATCCAAAAGCCATACAGTATAAGGGGTGTATTTATCCATTAATTCAACAAACATTTATTCAGTATCCACCGCAAGGCGGCGGGGGTGGGGGGTAGGACACTTGAAGGTGCTCGCCCCTGAGGGGGGAAGCCAGCTAATCATTTATGGCAGACAAGTAAATAAAGCAACAAAAGGTGATCAGTTGAAGGACAGACTCAAATAAACATAAATAACCAATCTGAGCAACATTCCCACCCTTCACATTCCTTCCCTGTCTTGTGGGTATTCCCATTAGCATTTGATCATCGGCACCATTGGCACTTGATGTTATATATCTACTTATTTTTGGCTGTCTGTCTCCCCTTACCAGAAAGTAGGTCCTTGGATGTGGGATTTCTTTGGTTCCCCGAGGTAGACCAGCCCCCATCACAAAACCTGATACCTAATAGGTGTTCAATTAATATGTGCTGACTAAATGAACATGTGAGTGAATCAACATCATAGAAGTCATTCAAAGGAAGGCATGACTATCTGGATATACAGGAGGAAATGATGCTGGGTTGTGATGAAAGACAATTCAATTTTGACATGGAAGAAGTTGAAAAATCAGGTATTACGCAGCCATAAAAAAGGACAAACATGTGGACTTCACAGCAACTTGGATGGATTTAGAGTCAATCACACTCAGTGATCTACCACAGAAACAAAGAACAGAGTACCACGTGTTCTCACTCATAAGCAGACCCTGAACATTTACCATAATACTATAAGAAAGGAATTGGCAGTAGTGGGATACTGTCGGGGTTGGGGTAGGCGGAGGGACACAACACCAATAAGGATACCTGATCTCAAACCAGGCAAAGTGAGGACCAAAGGGAGGCCCAAGCTTTAGACCTGTACGATGACCACGTTAAAAATTTTTTAAAGGAAAATCAGGCAAGAGAAGTTTGCGGGGCAGGTCCTGGGAGCATCTTGTAATGGGTCCATGGGGTACAAGTAGCTGTGTCTCTTAGGCATCTTGTCCTTGTGGAACTGTGCTCCCCAGCTCCACGTGGCTTGGGTGGGGCAACCAATCTCAGACTTTAGCTCTTCTAACCACAGAGGAGGGCCCAAATCTGATGTAGGCCATCTAATTCTTCTTCTGGGGCATTTAAACCTAGAGCAATGAAAAAAGGGCACTGGCAGCAGAGCCATCAGCAACAGCAGCAGCCTCAGAAAGATGGTGCAGCATTCCTGTTCCTGAGATTCCTCCCCCCAGCAAATGCCCTAGTTCTCGTCTTTTCCAAGGCCTGTTTGGTCAGCTCCCCCCTCAGTTCTCAGTTCTTCAAGCTATTAATATCCTTTCAAAAAACTTTTCTTTTCTGGCTCCAGTAGTCTCAATTTACTTTTGTTGATTACATGCTAAGCTTTTTATGACCATAGGGACTCATTAAGAGACAAATGAGGTTTGGAAGGACTCGGTAATGAGCTTTTATTGGACACTAACCATGTGCAGGTACTGAGCTAAGCTCTTTATATGAGTTAGCCAATTTAATCTTCAGAACTATCTGTGACTGTTTCCATTTTTAAAATAGGGGACATCAAGACTTAAAGAAGGCGTCCAAGCTGACACTCTACCAGGTGGCAGAGTCAGCATTTGACTCCAAAGACCAGAGTCTTAACAACTTCTCTTCACTGGTTTTCTCCACTTGAGTTCATTAAGAACTCCTGGGAAACACAAGTTTTAGTATGTGATAACTAGAAACGCCACAGGTGTCATGGCCAGGTTAATAGAGTTCGGTTGGGGATAAAGGGATGGTGGTTCTCCCTAGGTAATGGGTGGAGTGAACCATAGCAACACTAGTTTACATGGATGTTTTCCAGGGATGATTTTCCCACATTCTGAATTGTGTTATGGGCTTGTAAAGGGGAAAAAAAATCTCAGGACGCCCCTACGTAAACTCCTTATGCAAAAGGGAAGGTCATTGCAACATCCTCTTCCAAATGAATAGCTGTTACTAACATTATGCATCAGACAGATTCCCAGGGAAAGGTAAAAGGTCTCCAGCATTTGGGAAGAACCGCCTCTCCAGATCATTCCTAAGAAGATTCTTTGTTACCCTCCCATTTTAAAAAGGCACACCAATTGTAACTTCAGGTTCACAATCAAAGTCTAGCTCCTAAAACTAAAACTTGTTCCATTCTACACTGACCATGTGTTATAAGTTTATCATACAAGCTCATCGTCTGCTCTACCTAATGTCACACAAGTGGCGTTTCTAGTTGTTTATCACATATGAAAACTTGTGTTTCCCAGGAGTTCTGTGTGAACCCAAGTAGGGAGAACCAGTGAAGAGAAGTTACGACTCTGGTCTTTGGAGTCAAATGTCAGCTTTGCCACCAGGTAGAGGGTCAGCTTGGACACCTTATTTAACTTCTTTAAGGTGCAGAACAAAGTCAAGATGCATTCCTCCACCTACCCAGAGAGTTCTGCATAATTGGTTCTTCCTTTGTTTCCTTTTTCTCTTCAGACATTCATCTTATCCTGTGTAAAATGTAGTATTCACTTAACCACCTAGCAGCCCCTCTCCTACATACCTTTACCCCAGACTTTAAGGAAATATATAAATACTAAACCTCCTGAAAGCTTATTTGGAAAAGTAGCCACAGATGTGTTTTTCCTGGACATGCCCTAAACTGGCTTATTAAACCTTGATGACCGAGAGATGATGCCAGGTGGGGTGCAATGTGTTGCTCCGTGGGTTCTTTGACTTTGCCACAGAAAAGCATTTCAGAACAAGTTCTAAGTATAGTTTAAGACAGAATTTATAAGAAAGAGGCATGCTCAAGAGCAAGCATGGATCCCTTAAGAGAGGGCATGTGCTTGCCTTTGACAAGACACTTCATATCCTTTTACAACCATGATTAAGCTAACCATGAGCAAAGAGCGGCGGGCGGTAGGTGACTGGTCAAGAGTTTTGGTTACCATCTCTCAACCTTTAAGGTCACAAGGACCTTCTAAATAATTAAAGTTATTGCCTAACTAGACTTGAGCTTTTCTTAGAACACCATGCCTGTGTTTTGGTAATTCCCTATTGTTTCTATAATTTACTGCACTAGTAGATCCATGTTCCCGCCGGCAAGGTGGTCAGGTCTGGTGTGCCTGGCCAGTTGGGTGAAAGTCATGTACTGGTAAGAAAGAGGCCTGAATGCTTACCCTATTTTAATGTAAACTGCCTACAAGAAATGTATCTCTATGTCTAACCTGCACTGAATAACCTGTTTCAGGTGTGCCTCGGTTATTCAGATCCATTATCAGGTTATTAATTTTTTTCCTATACCACACAAAGAAATTAGAACAGTTAGTTTCCTATTAAGCTGAGCTAAGACAGGCGCCTGAAACAGGTGGCCCCAAAGCCTCTCTTCCACAGAACAGACACCGGCCCTGTTCTCCCCTTGGCTTCCTCCTTCACTCTGATTATCACTGGTTTGCAATCACTGCCCTCCAAGGACCAGATCCCAGCACGCTTCTTAGCCGTCCAGCACAGTCCTCACCCTGCCATCCTCCGTCACCCACCCTCCCTCCTCCTCCCACCTCATTCTACCTTTTCGCCAGTTTATTATTGATTCATTCTCAGTCATTCAGAAAACAGTATCTGAACAAGCCAAGTTCCGTGCTAGGCACCAGGAGTGTTCTGCCACTAACCCAAGAAAAGTGCCTGCTCTCATGGAGCAGCCAGTCTAGATACGTGTAAACAGGGAAAAATCGATTTGAGGCTTATTTTGCCAAGGTTTAGGACACACTTGGCAAAAGACACACACCCACACAAACCACAGCAGTATCTCTGATCCCTGCCTTTTTTCCAAAGGGGACTTTGAAAGAGTTCAGTTTATAAAGGGGAAAGAGTGAACAGGAGGGGAAGGAAGAAAAAAGGGGAAAAGCTGGGGGATGGGGAATGAGACAAGCAGTTGACATTTTTTAGAAGGTTTTTGATTTGCACTCGGCGATGATTTCACAACTGGCATATAAAAGAGGGGTGGATGAACTACCTTTCACATAAAGATAAGCATAAGGAAAGACCATGGAGGAAGAGCCAACAGAACTCAGCTTCAGGGATCGTTGCAGGGGGGATATGTATTCTGAAAGATCTCAGGACCCACAAAAAACTTCCTTGGGAACAATCTGTGAGGGAGGCCGTCTGGGAGACACTTAGTGCTCCTCGTCGCAGCAGCCAGCCCTACTGGGAACGGAAGGGAGACAGCTTTGTATGTGTGTGGCCCAGCTAAGCTCAACCTTCCCCTTGGCACAGTGATTTGGGGTTCTCCAGTTCTGTTTCCTATCACATGGGGTAAGGGATAGAATACACGTCTACAATAGCATCCACATAGCAAGCTTGCACGGCTGTCGATGTGCTGGGAAGAGTAGTTGGACAGACAGACAGCCTAACAGAGAAGGGTATGTGGATGGCAAAGGTCTCTGAGGAAGTATCTTCTAAGTTGAGAAGCGTAGGGTGAGAGGGAGCCAGCCTTGCTGAGAGTTAGGGAAGGGCAACCCAAGACCAGGGAACAACCCATGTGAAGGCCTAGAGATGGGAAAGGATGTGATGTTTCAAAATCTGAGATAAGGTCCCCTGAGGTGGGCAGGGATAGGACAGAGTTTGGATTTTATTCTATGTACAATCTGTTCTCCTATTTCTCCCAGGGGGGGTAAGAGAGGTGGGGAGGACATGTCACAGAAAGCAAATTCAAAAACAACAGGAAAGCACATATTTTAACACATATTTTCATGCCCAGATGACTGACGAGGTTCTAAACTCTTGCAACACTGGAAATCGGTCGGAGCTGCGATTTGAATGACAAACCAGGAATTGACTGGAAAATGATCTTTCAAAAAGCCTCCCACAGCAACTGCTCCACCAATCCTTACCAGAAATCAACTCATAAATGAACAATCTCTCAAAGATCCTATGCGGTAGAGATTATGACCTTCATTTTGTAGATGAGGAAAATAAATCCCTTAGTTAATCAGGTGGAAAGCTAGGATTTACAGCCAGGCTTGTCTGAATTCAAAACTTAGTACTAACTATTTAGGTACACCTCCCCCTAATTCCATCAATTAAGTAAAATATCATCTTGTTTGATCAGTATTACTGAAAAATAATGTATGCTGTGGAAGTAAGCCTCCTGGACCACAGAGATCTTGTTAAAACTAAAACTTTAGCATGTATACCTCTTTGAGAATTTTTCAAATTTTTGCCCTTTGTATACCAAATCCCCACATTAACCGGTATAATACAAGTGGTTTCCTCAGCACTTTGAAGAGCAAACACCTGCTTGCTTCTAAACCAAAGGACACAAGCTAAGAACAATTTTTTGGTTGTTGCTTTGACTTTTTTTTTTTTTTAAGTTTTCTGTATTATTTTTTTCCTTTCTCTTCATTCACTTTCAGGAGTTTTTTGGGTTTTTCCCATTTCTTTATTTACTGTCAGGACTTTACTTATAATTTAATAGGGCAGTTGCCTCTGGTAACTTTTCCCTAAACATTAGTGTTCTAAGGCTAGGCCCAGTGGCTCATGCTTATAATCCCAGAACTTTGGGAGGCCATTTTGTTTTATTTTATTTTATTTTATTTTTTTAGAGTTGGGGTCTCACTCCGTCACTCAGACTGGAGTGCAGTGTCCGCTCCTGGCCACCGCAGCCTCAACCTGCTGGGCTCTGGCGATCCTTCCGCCTCAGCCTTCCGAGTAGCCGGAATTACAGGCGCGTGCTACCACACCTGGCTAATTTTTTGATTTATTGTAGAGATGAGGTCTCACTGCCCAGGCAGGTCTCAAACTCACGGGCTCAGGCAATCCACTCACCTCAGCCTCCCAAAGGCGCGGGATTACAGACTGAGCCACCGAGCCCGGGTGGGAGGCCATTTTGGGAGGATTGCTTGAGGCCAGGAGTTCAAGATCAACCTGGGCCGCATTAAAAAATAAAAATAAAAAACTCTACCAAAAAAATTAGCAGAGCGTGGTGGCACATGCCTATAGTCTCAGCTACCCAGGAGGTCGAGGCAGCCATGAATAGTGATTGTGCCACTGCATTCCAGCCTGAATGACAGAGTGAAACCTCGACTCAGAAAAAGAAAGAAAACAAACCAAAAAATGCTTGAATTGTTATTTACTTTGGCTTGAGAAACCTGATGATTCAGCATTTTTAGTGTTAGCCTCTTTAGTAAAAGAATAAAGAGAGGATAACCAAGGATTATTAAATACAAAGACACTGCACTGTGAAATACGCTGTGACCTAGGAGGACTGACTTGGAAGGGTAGGAGGGCAGGGTGTCTTCGGAGGAGGGGAGAGTGAGCCGGAATGGTGGGGTTGGGGGGCAGATCAGGAAGAGACCACCATCATCAGAAGGTACTCCAAGCGGGCAGTTCAGAACTCAGAACACACTCTCGTGTGGGCATTCCCATTTTACATGGTGATTCGGTTGTCAAACCATTCTGTAAAAGCTTATTTAACCCATGATAGGCATGAAAAGTTTTCCCTTGATTCTGTGAAAATGCGAATGGGTACAAAAATCAAGAACCCAGGGGAGTACTGCAAAGCACTAGTCACCAAAGAAGAGGAGGAAGAGAAAGGAAAAAAAAAGGAGGGATGGGAGGGAGGAGGAACCAAGAAGTATTTCTCTGGGGTGAGAGGGCAGATCCAGGTTTGTGAGGTCGGAGCTTATACAATTAGAGGCCCCTTTTAAAAAAATACAAATTATAATTACAAAATTAGATACAAATATGATATTTCTTAGAATGAGAGAAGTAAAAATTATAAATTTTAAAAACTGGAAAACAGCATCACAAAAATCCAGAAAAATAGCGTACCTTTATTAACTACAAGATACATGTATACATGAAAATAACTGTAAATCACATACATATATCTCATTAAACCCAAGCAAAATGCATCCCCAACTCAGTCTCCCTTTAGTCTAGTTTCCAAAATGCCTTGGGCAACTCCAGTGCCATCCCAAACTGGTAAACTACACAGGGGTGAATCGCAGTGGGAAGAGACAGTGCTCAGTGCTCTTAATCAAGTGTGGTCAAAATCTCTTTCTTTTGAAAATCTTACAAAAACATATGGTCATGTGAGCACAATGCCAGGGCGCCTTGAGCCTCTGAGCTCACAGTGACCTCTGGCCCAGTTCTTTCCCCTCCTCTAGCTCCATAATCAGAGGGTCCTCCTCCTCCCTCATTACCCTAAACAGAAAGCAGAAGAGCACCTGCGTGCCTGGTTTAATAAGTTAAGAGAGCTTGGGTGTAGTGGCCCATGCCTGTAATCCCAGTGCTTTGGGAGGCTGAGGTGGGAGGATCGCTTGAGGACAGGAGATCAGGATCAGCCTGACAATAGCGAGACTCTTATCTCTAAAAAAAAACAAAAAAAAATTAATTAGTCAGATGTGGTGGTACACTCCTGTAGTCCTAGCTACATGGGAAGCTGAAGTGGGAGGATTGCTTGAGCCCAGAAGTTGGAAGCTGCTGTGATCTAAGATTGTGGCACTGCACTCCAGCCTAAGCAACAGAGCAAGACCTTGTTTCTCTCTCTCAAAAAAACAATGCCACCTTCCACAACAAACACAATGGAAGCTGTGTAGCAGAATGAGTTAGCGACGTTCATCCTACAGTTTTATGAATCTCGGTTCTAAAAGACTTCCCAGAGACTGCAATCCAGACAGCAGTGTCCAAGTCAATCTTTCACCAGCACCATATGAGTGTGTGGAAATGGGGCCGAGCATGTCCCTCTGCAGCCGGACATCAATGCCTGCGTCATTACTTCAACATTTTCTATTCCAGGGAAGTGGTGACATTACTAGTATGTGAGCCATTGTTTGTTTCTATAGTAAGGCTTGTACAAGTCCTTTTTAGGGGGGTTCACCAGCGACTGGATCTTTGAACTAGAAGGTCCTTGTCAGTGTCATATAAGCAGAAAGAGAAAGCTGTGTCACCAGCACCACTGTCCCTGGCATCACTGAGCCAAAGGACACCCTGGACCATTCTACTGACTTTCTTTACGGGCTGTAGGGTCAGCGAGCCTATGGTAGATTAAGTACTAACCCTCTGGATTCCAAGAAGTGGCAAACAAGCAAATGTTCACCCCAGGGTGAAAGGTCATTCGCTGTCGAATGGTGACTGGACTTTATAAAAGAATGTGGTTGGTGACCAGACTCGGTTCTCTTGCCATTCTTCTGAGTAAGAAGCCAAGACTCTTCCAGTAGACGAGCACCCGGCCTTTGTTCATAAGGCTGGTGGGTCATGCAGGTGGCCCTAAAACAGCCCTGAAATCGAGAGTGTGGATCTGAAGTCAGAAACCTTTCCAAAGGAATCCAAGGAAGCAGAGTGGGCAAGTGAAAAGAAATCTGGACCAAAGACTCAAGTGAAACACACGCATGACTCAATCTGACTCTATTTTCTGAACCCTGAAATAGCTGCAGATATTATTTAGAAAGAAATAGGAACATGTATGAATTCTTTCCCATACAGATGTCTCATGTGACAATCATCTTTCTTTTTTCCTTTTTCTTTTCAATACTTATATATTTTTTCTTTTTGTTTGCTGTCTTTTTGCTTCCTGTTCTTTCTTTCTTTTTCTTTCTTTCTTTTCTTTCTTTCTTTTTTGAGATTCGGTCTCATTCTGTCACCCAGGCTGGAGTACAGTGGTGTGGCCATATCTCACTGCACCCTCCAATGTCTGGGTTCAAGTAATCTTTCTGCCTCAACCTCCCAAGTAGTTTTGAGACTACAGACACATGCCACCACATTCAGTTAACTTTTCTTTTCTATTTTTTGTAGATACAGTTCTGTTTATGTTGCCCAGGCTGGTCTTGAACTCGTAGACTCAAGCAATCCTCCCACCTTGGCCTCCCAAAGTGCTGGGATTACAGGCACAAGCCACCATGCCTGGTCTCATTTTCCTTTTAACACAACTACTTTTATGAGATAGGCCTGTTCCAGTCACTGGGCAAAGCGCTTTTCACATATTGTTTCTTTTGCTTATGGTAACAGTCCTGAAAAGAAGGTATTCTGTTCTCATTTTACATATGGGAAAAGCTCAGTGAAGGCCGGCTGTATTTACAGAGCACAACCCCATATCTGTCTCACTCTTAGTCCAGGCCTGCTCCCTCAAAAACACCTGGCATCTTTCCCTTGATAAGAAGGTGGCCATTGTGGGGCCCTCATTGCCATACTACTACAGGATTTTCCCATAGTTGTCACCCTGGGCACCCTAAGCCACCCTAAGCTACATACCATTTCACCCCTCTGCTTTCAACTGCTCCTGGAGGCAGATAGAGATGTGCACAGACTCCTCTAGGGCCAACAGTGCCCTCCTAGTCATGTCTCTGGTCATCTTCTGACTTCTGTCTCCAGGCCCTCTCCCTTGCTGCAAGGATCTACCGTCAGCAGGTGCAGCCAGAAAGCAGGGGAGAAAAGTTATGGGAGGGAGAGTCCTGAATGCCACCTCCTGACCTCCAGACACAACTCGGGGTGACACTGTATCTGGGCCTAAAGGAATCACATCCCCATTTACCTACCCAAATTCATCATTAAAATTCTGCTTCTGGGGGAACCAAATGAAGTCATTTCCCAATGACCCCTTCCATTCCATTTGCCTGTTCCACAGCCCTTCTGCTTCAGTGTGTGTGTGTTTTATTTATATGGCCAAGTCGAGCTTCACAAATGAAGAACTTTCTTCCCATGTTTTTCCTTAATCAGTTACTTCTTTTAACCACAGCTTTATTTTATTTTATTTGAGTTGGAGTCTCACTCCGTCGCCCAGGCTGGAGTGTCGTGGCACACTCATGGCCACTCCAGTGTCGACCTGCTGGACTCCAGCGATCCTTCCGCCTCAGCCCTACAAGTAGCTGGAACTACAGGCATGCGCTACCACACCCAGCTAATTTTTTATTTATTGTAGAGACGAGGTCTTGCCAAATTGCCCGGGCTGGTCTCAAACCCGCAGGCTCAGGAAATCCATTCGCCTCGGCCTCCCAAAGTGCTGGGATTATAGGCTGAGCCACTAAGCCTGGCCCACAGCTTTCTTTAAAGAAAAGAATGTTGAGTGATATTCCATCATGTATATGTACCACCTTTACTTTATCCAGTCCAAAATCATGGCCTTCACAGCAATATGGTCGCCTCATTAGTGTGGTGGCTACAGACCATCATACTAAGTGAACTATCACAGAAACAAAGAAGTGACTGCTGCTTGTTCTCACTCATAAGTGGGCCCTGGTTATCTGGTCACATGAGCACAAGGGTGGGAGCAGCAGTCACTGGGTACTTCTAGAGGAGGGAGGGGGGCACGTGACAGCATGATGGGTACCTGGTCTAGTACCACGGGGAGTAAGGCCAGCTAAAAGCCCAAATTTCACCTGCATGCAGCCTACTTATGTAGCAAATCCTTGCTTGTACCCCACAACTCCAAAATAAATAAATATATATTGAAGAGAATGCAGGGGAAGAAGGCAAGCTGGAAACTTTCTTCTCTTCCTTTGCTCAGAATATTCGAGCCCGGCCACTTTGTATCCCCATTAAAAGGAATGCTAGTTAGAGTTATTGAGAACTGCAGACCTCCCTGTTTTGTTAAGGTTGGGAACAGACTCCCAAGCATACTGTAATAAAACAAATTTAAACGATGATAATCTAACAAGTTAATCCGCTAGAGAATATTGTTTTGCTGTCAGATATTTAAGTATAAATTATAGGCAGTTCATATAAATGACTCTAAGCTTATTACTTTTACAAAAATAATTTAAATTATTTTTCCTTCATATGGTAAGTTTTCTATTACCTAAAATAGCATCAATAGCAACAGTTTTTCCTCCTCCCTGGTGCACACATGTATGCATATGTATCTTGACCTCATCCTGCTAAAAATCAAAGAGTGTGGATCTCCTTTCACTAAAGAGGCTGGCTTTTGTCTCTAACCTGAGCCAGGACCACTGTGGTAGAATGAATAATGGCTTCTCAAAGATGTCTCTATCCTAATCCCCAGAATGTATACACTTTATCTTGTATAGCAAAAGGGATATTACAGATATTATTAAGATTTTTGAAATGGAGAGATTATCTGAGTCAGCCCATCATAATCATAATGTTCCTTATGAGAGGGAGATAGAGGGAATCAGAGTCAGGGGAGAAAGCACTGTGGTGATGAGAACAGAGATTGCCATGATGCCACCGGGAGCCAAGGAATGCCAGCAGCCTCTAAGGGAATGGATTGTTCCCTCGGAGTCTCCAGAAAGAATCAGCTTGTCAAGAATAACACCTTGACTTTAGCCCAGGGAGGGAGACTGATTTCAGACTTCTGACCTCCAGAACTGCAAGAATATAAAGCTGTGTTGACCTAAGCCTCTGAGTTTACACAGCAGCGATGGGAAACCAATACAACTATCTTCTAATCCTGCCACTTATTTTCTATGTTGATCTCACCGCCACCCACCTTTGCTCTGTCCCTCCCCGTCCCGTCCCCAACATACACATTATATTTAAATGAGAGATTTGGGAATAGCTCCCTCCTCCTTCATCCTGAATGACATGTCCTGAATATTCCGGGTCTCAAGGCAGTAGAAACTGTATCATGAGAACAAGAAGTGCTTGCAAACAAGGGGTGGGGTGTGTAGGAAGGATCAGGAGTTTAGGACAAAGGTAGGAACTACAAGCAAGGATTTGGGAGTCATCAGCATGTAAGTGATAGTGGAAGTCAACCCACAGAGAGGCCACAAAAGCATATTGACAGTGACTCGGATAGAACCAGGAGATAGATCCAAGGGAATTGGTATGCCAATGATGACATATTAGATACCACAGAAGGTTAACAAGAGAAACTGTGATCTAGATCAGGGGTCCCCAATCCTCCGGGTCACAAACCGGTTAAGAAGCAGGATGCATAGCAGGAGGCGAGTGGCAGGCAAGTGTAGCCCTGCCTGCTGTCAGATCCGTGGCATTAGCTTCTCATGAGAACACGAACCCGATTGTGAACTGCGCATGCGCATGATATATGTCATGTGTCTCTTATGAGAATTTAATGCCTAATGATCATTCCCACACCCCCCCCATCCCCACCCACTTCCCATTCCCCCACCCCCCGCCCCCAAATTCATGGAAAAATTATCTTCCACGAAGCCGGTCTCTGGTGTCAAAAATGTTGGGGACTGCTGATCTAGAGCATAATTTTTAAAACTTTATGGCTGGGCGCAGTGGCTCAGCCTGTAATCCCAGCACTTTGGGGGGCGGTAAGAGGACTGCCTGAGCCCAAGGATTCGAGACCAGCGTGGGCAACTGGGTGAGACCGTGCCTCTACAATAAATCACAAAAATTAGCCGGGCCTGGTGGTGTGCGCTTGTAATTCCGGCTACTTGGAAGGTTGAGATGGAAGGATTAGCCTAAGTCCAGCAGGTTGAGGCTGCGGTGGCAGTGAGCGTGCCACTGCACTCCAACCTGGGCGAGAGTGAGACTCCAACTCAAACAAACAAACAAAAAAATTGTCTTGAGCTGAAATACAATCTCAGCTAGACGATAAAGAGGATTACATCTCATTCAGAGGAAAGCAAGCCTCAAAGAAAGCTCTCAAGTTCTGTACTAGACACAGGGATATAGTCATAGTTTCTCCCCTTAAGGAAATTACAGATCATTTTACTTTAATGTAATACGTGGTACAATAATGGTGTCAACCAGTGCACTCGAGGGGCACAGTGGGGAAGATGGTCCAACCTGAGGACTGAAGAAAACCTTCCCGGAAAAAGTAATAGCTAAATGGGTTTTGAAAAATGAGTAGAAAGGATAAGAAAAGGGAGAATCTTAAAGTACAGAAAAAAGTCAAATTCAGGGTGCTAGTTAAATGAATATGATGGATAAGTGCCCTCTCCCCCAAGGAGATTATGCATAGGAAGAAGAAGAGAGGAGCAAGAGCAGGACCCTGGAGGAGAGTACGGGTTAAAAGAGGAGTCAGAGGCTGGGCTCGGTGGCTCAGCCTGTAATCCCGCGCCTTTGGGAGGCTGAGGTGAGTGGATTGCCTGAGCCCGCGGGTTCGAGACCCGCCTGGGCAATTTGGCGAAACCTCATCTCTACAATAAAATCAAAATCAGCCAGGCGTGGTAGCGCATGCCTGTAGTTCCAGCTACTGGGAAGGCTGAGGCGGAAGGATCGCCGGAGCCCAGCAGGTCGAGGCTGCGGTGGCTGGGAGCGGCCACTGCACTCCAGTCTGGGCGACAGAGCAAGACTCCAACTCAAAAAAGAAAAAAAAGAGGAGTGAGAGGAAAAGATGCCCACAAATCAGTTTCCACTCCCACCTCCCCTCCCTCCCCACCCCCAAAGGAGCAAGAGTAAAGTCCGGAGAAAACGGTGTCATGAAATTCAAGAGAGTTGAGAGCTCCAGGAAAGAAAGAGTTCAGTAAGATAAGTACTGAAAGAGATGATAGAAAGCTTTGAGTGAATTTTCTTAGAGCAGTTTTATTACATCAAGACAGAAAAAAAAAAAAACAGATTGCAGAGGACGGAGAAGTGAATGGAAGGGAAGGAGTGGGGGTAGTGTGTGGCAACTGCACTTTCAAGTACCTTGGTTGAGAAGGAAATGAGAACCATGCCCACTTGTCAGGTTTTTAAACTGTAAAGACAAAAATAGGCTTTACAAGCTGCCACTAACAAGAAGAGAGAAGATTTAAATGCACAAAGAGAAGATAAGAATCAACAGGGACCATCCTCATCAGACTTAGGCAAAACTAAAATAGTGAAAATACCACCACAAGAACAGTGGGGTGAGCAGGCTAGGAAGAAGAAAAACATTTTAAAAGCAAGACACTCTATATTAAAAAACTTGTCAAAGAAGTCTCAAAGTAAAGATCACAAGAAAAAATTAAAACATCTGAAAATAGACAAACTAGATAAACTAGGAAAACTTGTGGGAATAGTTGGAGAAATTTATGACAAAGGAGTGGATTCTACAGGGAAGAAGAGAAATAATAGCAATTAGACAAATGTAAAAATTACAAGGTGAAAAAACAGACATCGGTAAAAATTTCAGGCAGTTAATATATAATGATAAAGTAGAAGACAGAGGAATATGTATTTCAAAAACCCAGTTTCTACAGTCATCCTGAAATTTAGTACACATTCCCTAAGAGCTGACCTGGGGAGGATAAAATTTTATTTACATCATAGCAAAACTTAATAGTAGTAAACACAAAAATGACAGTTAAGTTTAAGTAGGATGTTAAAATATTTCTTTTATGAAACTATGTGGTCAGATAATATTTCGATAGCTCTAATATAAAACTAAAGAGTTTAAAGTTCACAAGTGCTTTAAATGATATAGAAAAATAAAGAAAGAGAAGGGACTGATTGGTGATATCAAATGCTGTTGAAAAGTCCAACAGGATGAAGACTGAGAACAGATCATTGGAGTTAGGATTGTGGAGGTCACTGGAGCCTTGACAATGTCTTTGGTGTAGTGGGGAGGATATTCTGAGTAGAGTGAGTCCCGGAGAGAAAGGGAAGGGAGGAAGTAGAGAAAAAAAGAATAGAAGAATTGGGCTATCACTTGTAGAATCAAGACACTCTTTAAAAAAAAAAAAAAAAATGGTGGGTGTGGTGGCTCAAGCTTATAGTCCCGGCACTTTGGGAAGCCAAGGCGAGAGGATTGCTTGAGCCCAGAAGTTCAAAACCAGCCTGGGTAACACAGCAAAACTTCATCTCTACAAAAAAATCAGAAAATTAACTGGGTGTCGTGGTACATGCCTGTAGTCCCAGCTACTCAGGAGGCTGTGATGGAACGATTACCTGAGCCCACAAGGTCGAGGCTGTCATGTGCTATGATCTTCATGATCAATCCACTGCACTCCAGCCTGGGTGACAGAATGAGACCCTGACTCAAAAAAAATCAAAGTAAAAAAAATGGAAGATATATGTGTAAGATGATGAGAATGATCCAGGGCAGATGAGAAAACTGATAAAGCAGGAATGATTGGCAGTCAGATGTAGAAGCTGAGTCCTGAGAAAGAGAGCTTATGAGATGCAGGTCATATTGGAAGGGCTCGTTTAGTTAGAAGCAGGGATGATTCATCTCTCTTCAGGATAAGGAAGGAAGAGTACACGGGTCCAGATACAGGTAGGCAAATCAATTTTGTACAGGAATCTGTGGAAGTTCTTTGATAGCCTTATCTCCATTAAGGAAGCAGGTTCATCACCTGGTAGTGAAGAGAGAGTTGTTTAGGGGTTTGAGAGAGGAGAAAGATGGTTACCTATAAGAATGAGAGAGTGGATTAGTTAAGGGGGTTGAATAGACTTCTCCTACGACATTCTCTACCTGACATTTGTAGTCATGAATTTTCAGTAAGACCAATCAGCATGTCCACATGATTCTCTCCATCTGCGTTCAATCTCTCTTAGATTTAATCAGGGCAGGGCTTCTCAGGGCATAGGAGGATGTACTGAAGGTGTATGCAAAGCAATGATTACTAGAAGGGACCATGGAGCGAAGCAAGGAAAGGAGGAGGAAGAGGAGGAAAGTCAGTGGATCGGAGGTCCCAGGAGACAAAAATGTTGCGGTGAGGTTATTTAGAAATAGAGAAGATAAGGACCAGAAAGTGGAATGCTAGAAACAGATTATGGAAGGTATGTAGTTATTGGTTAAGAAAAAAGTCAGGGTAGAGGTTCTTAACTTTGCCTCTATGTTAGAGTTGCTTGTAGACCAAACAAGAAAAAAGCAAAATGAAACAAAACAATACTCAGGTAATTACCAAAATAAATTGACCCAAAATCTCTTGTTGTGAGGCCTGAGCATCATCAGTATGTTCTTGTTTGTTTATTTGTTGACCAGTGCCCCAGTATACTACTATAAAGCCAAGGTTGAGAACCACTTGTCCAGTAGGTTTATGTTAAAAATATACCATGACATATTGTTTTGGGTTCAGATTAGCATATAGCTGGTTAAAATCCAAATCTCTTTCACATCTTTCTTGTCTCTATATTGGTGGTCTTTGCATCCTATCTGGGAAACTGAGTTTTTATTTTATTTTATTTTATTTTTGAGTAGGAGTCTCACTCTGTTGCCCAGGCCGGAGTGCAGTGGCACACTCCGGCCATCGCAGCCTCCACCCACTGGTCTCAAGTGATCCTTCCGACTCTACCTTCCAAGTAGCTGGAACTACAGACACATGCTTGGCTATTTTTTTTGTTTTTTTTTACTGTAGAAACGAGGTCTTGCCAAATGCCCAGCTTGGTCTCGTACCACTGGACTCAGGCAATCTTCTCGTCTCTACCTTGAGTTTTTAAGTCTAAAAGTAGGTATTTTTATTTTTTCCTCTTCATTCAGTCTTATTAACTTGAAGCTTAGCTTGTTGAGATCATTTTAAATTCTGTTTCATGACCTTAGCTATGTCTTCAAACTTCTGCCATCCCCAGATATAAGCAGCAAGCCTTCTATATCTTCCTGTAAATGATGAAACTGTTCAATGAACCTAACCAAGGAGAGGCTAATGAATAAGTAGCACTCTAGAAGAGGCTTCTTTGGGGGTCCAGTACCCTTTGGGTCTCACATTTTCAACCAGCCAAGAATTCTCTCATTTCTTATTTACTCCACAAATATGGAATGATTGCCAACTATATGCTGGGTCCTGTATGAGTTCATGGGGATGTGACTATGATCAAGACAGGAGTGGCTCCTGTCCTCATGAAGCTTATATTCTTTTGAGGAGTCAATTAGCCAATAAGTAAATAAATGAATCAGCAAAATAATTAGATTTGTGGTGAGCCACAGGAAAACAAACAGAATGCTGGTCTGGAGAATATTGGGAAAGATAACTGGAAGACACGCAACGCCTTCCCCCAACCGCCACCCCTGCCAAGCCGTGTATTAACTCCATGTCTTAATTGTCCATAGGGACATTTTGAAAGGCTTAGAAAAGATGTTTGTGAAGTCCATAAGCCCCAAGTCTAATGCATCCTCCTGCTCTAGCCATGATTAGGCATGATTTTTTTTTTAATAAACCCTTACTGCTTCTCTCTGACTCTTTCCAAAAGTGCCCATAAACCTGCTTAATAATCCACCCTAAAGCTTATAAAACTCAATGTACAACCGTCTCAAGATTTCTTCATTTTCTCAGTTGAGCATCAGAACATTTGTCCCATTGGACCTTGGGCAGTAATAACAAATTGATACTATCCATTTTACTTTTTATATGTATACATATACATATATTGAAGACTCATATTAAATATTTTAGGTGCAACAGTGCATCTAACCCTTATCATAATCTTATGCAGTATATACTCATATTCCAAGTTACAAGATGGGAAAGCCAAGGCTTAGAGTGTTTTCAACTCTCCTGTGGTGACATAGTGTTTCAGTGGAGTCATGCAGATTTGAATCCAGACAGTCTGACTCAGAGCCAGAGATCTTAATAATTATGTTCCGCAGAGCTTAGCAGCAGCTTTATTCTCAAAGATAAGCAGCAGTAGCTTTCAGGTCATACGTATTTGGACAATAGTGGGAAGAAAAGATAAAAATTTGTAGCATCAGGATGGGCAGGCACATGGCATGATCTGACTCAGTCTTGCTATTTCTAATTATTTCTTAATAACTCTGACCAAACACAGAAATAATGGTAAAAACTGGCAAGTGATGATAGAAACATGCAACAAATAATCACATTCATGTAAATGTTTTAATCATGATAATGACCTATGGTGTATCCTCAAGCCTGAAGCTGAAGTCAGACCCTCAAAACCTGTGTCAAGCACAGGGACATGACCCCACAGATCCCTGGTGATGACCAGGTGATCACCAGCATCTGTCTGGTTTTGCCAAAGGATTTTGTCATCCTTGTATTCACTGCTGGAACTCAAACAATTAACTCTTGCTTCATTCTTATTCATTCAAAGAATAGAGTATAATGTGAGATAAATGTCATTATTAAACACCCTGATTTTTCTGTTTGTTTATTTTTTGAGACAGAGTCTTGCTCTGTCACCCAGATGGGAGTGCAGTAGTGGCATGATTATGGCTCACTATAACCTCCAATTCCTAGTCCTGGACTTAATTATTCTAATTATTTCTTAATAACTCTGACCAAACAAAGAAATAACAGTAAAAACTGACAAGTGATGACAGAAACATGCAACAAATAACCCTACATCAGCCTCCTAGGCAGCTGGGACAACAGGCATGTGCCACCACACCCAGCTAATCTTTTTTTTTTTTTTTTTAAGAGGTCAGGTCTCACCATGTTGCCCAGGCTTGTCTCAAACTCCTGGGCTCAAGAAGTCCTTCTGCCTCTGCCTCCCACAATCCTAAGATTACAGGCATTAGCCACTGTGCCTGGCCACTTGCTAAATATAGGACCTATCAGTGCTTGGATCTGATTGAAATTTCCACGTAGATGGAGAAAGCAGATATTCACTCTTATGGAAGACAAGATTTATCACCGTACCCTGATGCCAGAAGAAATATTCTTCTACTTCAATAAATGAGTGCCAGCAGTCCTTGGTGATGGTCAATAAATGTTCAATAAATGAAAGAAGGGATAGGAAAACAGAAGTTGTAGCAATAGTGTACTTTACACTAATTTACTATAAGTGAATAAAGGTCTTTCCCACAGTTTTGGTGCCCAATGGACAGCACTTTACCTCAGTTCAATGTTACATTTTTTCAATGTTAGAGAAATTAATGGAGTCAGATTCATTAAAAAGAAAGCACATCTTAATTGATGAGATGTCTGAAATGCAGATTCATTTTAATGAGGCACACTTTTGTAAATCTCACAAAAACCAGTTTGCACAGGAACCAGTGGCAAGTCTTACTAAATAGATTGTCTCCCCAACCCTTTCAGTGACTTAGATAATGATTGTTTTTAATTAATTCTTTCTCTTTATCTGCAAATTGGAGTTTCTAAAAGCTTTAAGTAGCTTAAGTTTTCTTCTTATCTCTATTCTGGCTGACAGAAAAATTTGTTCAGTTAATCCTCTCTTAGTAAAAATAAATAAATAAACTTCTGCTCAACTCTATCCCAGCAGCTACAAATTCTGATTTAATTCATGAAGCTTTATAATAATTAAATTCAGGGTACTTATCAACATATTACACAACAGTCACATTGCACTGACAAGCCGGGCGGAGGGAAGCAGGCATTGTGGAATGCCTACAGTCGGGCGTGGTACTTTCCATTTGGGAACATCATTGGCTCCTTCACACAATTCCATGAGGCAGCTGCTATTATGAGATTCAGAAAAGTTAAATAAGGGCCTTAAGATCAGATCGCTGGTAAGAGGCAGTGTGATCCTAGGTCGGTCTTACTTTAAAGCCTATGGGTGTTCTTCTCATCACCTTGTAAAAGAAAGACCAAACTCTCTGAGAGCCAACACAGAGCACAAGAGGAGCTTTTAGGAGAGCATTAGCATGCATTTATTGCTACTTGTTATCACTTAATAGTGATAACAAGTAGAAACCTTTCCAAAGTTGAAGCTGTGCGTCTTTGAATACTATCTACATCTTGAGCACAGCAGATTTTGTTCTGTTGCCATCTTCAGAGGAGGAGTACCTACAAGAATGTTCTGAATGTGGTATGTAGAAATGAATCTCAAATACTTTTAGAAAAGTAATTATTAAGGCAGAGATCCAAGGAAAATTGGTTCCTTTAGGCGCAATAGGAAACTATCGGGCTAGAGATCAACAAGAACTTCCTGACAATAAGGCAAGATAAACCCTGAAATGAATCAGGGAAATTTCATGACGCCCTTACATAGACACATATAACAATCAGTTATCCATCATCCATAAGAGGAAATGTGTATGGAAGCAAAAGAGGAGTCTATTTTAGACAACCTCAACATGTCCCCAGCAAATGATGACACTAACAGTTAAAGTACAAATATACTAAGCAGCACTGGACATTTGAATCTGAGTGGAGCGTCAGCATCTGTTTAACCTTCAGTGTGACAGGCTTTTTCTCCCACTGAACCTGTGCAAACAGCAGCTTTGGAGAAACTCAGAAGGCAAACACAGCATAATGAACACAGCTGTTGAGTCAACAGACAATCCAAACCCAGAATGAGACAAGCTCTAGGTTTGGACAAAAGATATTATAAAGCATCACAACTTATTGGATAAACTGCAGAGAATCTAACTGGTCAGCTCATGAATGGAAAGTACAAAACAAAAATGAATGGTTTCTAAGTTAAAGGCACATAACACTGAAGAGCCAACCTGCTATTACAAATCAGCGAACACATTTGGATAAATCCGAAGACTTCTAAACAGGACCTTGAGTTGATAGAGCCTACCACCAAAGCTATCTTAAGTATTTGAACATGACATTAAAGTATCTTAATATACAATGAAGACTGGACACAGTGGTTCACACATGTAATCCCAGCACTTTGGAGGCCGAAGCAAGAGCATTGCCTGAGCCCAGAGCCTGAGACCAGCCTGGGCAATATGGCAAGACCTTATCTCTATAATAAATGCTCCTGCCACCAAAAAAAAAAAAAAAAAAGATTAACTGGGTGTGGTGGCATATGTCTGTAATCTAAAGGATCACCTGAGCCCAGAAGGTCAAGGCTGTGGAGAGCTACGACTGTGCCACTGCACTCCAGTCTGGGTGACAGAGTGAGATGCTGACTCAAAAAATAAAAAATAAAATTAAAAAAGTATATACTATTAAGAATGTTTATAAAAAGGATGTTTTTAAAGAAGAGGGTATTTGTCAACTTTTCACCAAGGAACAGGCCCAATACATTTAATATTTAATATTTTAATATAGTCTGAACTAATAACAAATGCAATGGAGAAATTCCATTGGACAAATTTCTCCCTGCAGTCTAGGATATAATACATTTTAAAACTCAAAGTAGTCTATGTTTAGCTTTCATCAGGAATCTAATAGAATATTCATCCATGCACTGTCTGTATAAACTAGTATTTATGATTATTCCAATGCATAACATAAACTTATGGATACGGTTCCAAAAGTAACATGTGTGCATCTTTCCGACTAATGTGACAAACAAGAGCTCAATTGGATATTTTGTGGCTTATTTGTCTTGTGTACACACCTGCAAAGATGTTCATGAGGGAGTAGGGATGACAGCCTGACACGGAGTGTTAACTGAAAGGATCATCAGCCTTAACTACAGCAATTTCTAAAATAAATCATTGTTAAATGTCAACTCTTTTACAGCCATTAATATCTCACAAGCTCAAGCCAAGCCAAATGGTTTCAAGTGAGAAAACGATATGTGTCTTGTTGCATAAGGAAAACCCAAAACAGCAAGTGGTAAATCATCATTGATTTTTCTCTTCCTTTCCCCCCAGACATCTGAAGTTGTAAGCTTGACGGGGGAATCAAGTTAGCCTGGATCTAAATGAGTCATGTTTCAGATCTGACTTCTTTCACAGCAAACAATTCTTCAAGGAGGTGGAATTCCATTTTAGTCAAGGGTATGAAACTTACATTTGAAGCCAAGCAAATACTTAAAGTGGAGTGAAAGGGAGAGGATCCAAGTCTCGCTCAACATCATTCATTTCAAACACTGTGTGCAGCTTCTTTAAAGAACAGGTCCCACCCACTCTCAGGACAAAAATTCATATTCTGACTCTGTACTTGTAAACCAGATACACCGGTGGGGAAAGGCAGATGTACCCCACACCAGAAGTCTTCACCCATCTATTACCAGTAGCGCACCAAGAACTTCACTGTCGAGCTACCAAACACCAATCTTGAGGTTAAAGACCTTGCTATGATGTGGAAACTTTTCATTTTAACCAACTCAGACATGTATTAATGACCACTCTTGCCTGTAAAGAGCTCACAGTTCAATATGGAAAACAGAATCTAAACAAGGATAACACAGTATGAAAAATGCAATTAGAAGTATGATCAACATATTGTGGGAACACAGAGGGAAGGCCCCCTCCCGGTCTATTGGAAAATCACAATAAGAATGTAACATAATATTACCATCACCACAGTCATTTATTGAGAGCTGACTTTGGAGCAAACATGATTCCAAATGCTCTACACGTGTTACCCAGCTTAACCCTTACAACCCAATGAGACAGAAAATAAAGTATAACATTCATTAAACGCTTACTATATGTGAGGCATTATTCTAAGGGTGTTTTTCTTTAATTAACTCATTTACCAATCAGCAAATCTATACACCTCTTACCATCTACATTTTACAGATGGAGAAACTGAGGCACTGAGAAGCTGATGAGTTTTCCCTAGGTTATAAAGCAAGTAAGCGGTTGGGTCAGTATTTGAATCTACACAATCTGGCCCTAATGGCACGTGCTTAATCACTGTCGTATACAGCTTCATCCAATGGTCATCCCTTATTTACAGATGGAGAAACTAAGACCCAGTCGATGGAGGTGGACTAGATACAGCACGCAAGTGGCTGACTGCAGAGCCTACCCTCCTAAGTGCTGTCTCATGAGAAGAGGCACTTGAGCTGGGACTTGAAAGATGAGAATATCACAAGGCAAAAAGGGAAGGGCGTTCTAGAAGGGGGAACAGAGAACCAAACTTCTTGGGAATTTCTGACACTGAGCAGTGTTCTGGAATGGTGTAAGAAGTACTCTGAGGTTGCCCTCCAAACTATTCTTGAAGCAGGTGGCAAAGAAGAGACTTCACGCCCAGGGAGAAGTAGTTACTCTAAGAGCATAGCACTTCCACCACCCACCAGGGCTGCCATCCTAGGACTTCACCAACAACCAGTCGCTATTATTATTTTTTTTTTTTGGTAAATTCAGCTTTTAACATAATCCAAAATGCCATAATACAGTCATTTCCTATTTGCAGGAAGTTTTGCAGAGCTGATTAAGATGAAAAAGTCATCATGCCCTGTTCCTTTGATCAAGAACCTCACTGACAAAGGCATTTACTTTTTATGAATACAAATGACTCCGGTAATTTTTGATTAGAAGCAGGATCGTGAACCAGACTGGTGAACACAACATCTGGGGCATGGTAGATATCCCAGCTCATCCTGGACGGCGGGGGAGGGATTTAAAGAGGCCTCGTGTTAGAAGACCATCAATGCTGGGCACATCTGGTGAATCTAATTACCAGGGGCACCTTGTGCTGTGTTGCTCTAACGGTCAGCATTAGCAGCCTGTTGATACAATTATCCTTCATCTGGGAGGATGGTCACCAGTGGGGTGGAAGTGAGGATGACAATGTACCAGACGAGCCATGCAACAATCAGACTGTTTCCTCCACAGCGTCGGTTACTCAAGACTCTTGGTGAGAGAGTCTTCATCATAGACCAGCCTACCTTGCAGCTAATTGGGCTAGATACAGGTGCCTGGCCCAAAGGCAGGTTTTACAGACTGCATGTGAGTATACTGTCCACTATTGGAGGGTTACACAATCAGGTTTTCTCTAAAATTCTCACAATTCTCTATGCAAGAAATGTAAAGACTAGGAAAGAAGAGAGTGGCAGAGAAACAGGAAAGCAGAGAGATACCTTAAACTGAAGTCAGAGAAGAGTAGGCACCGTATTGACTGGAGTTGGGTGAGCATGATGGATGTGACTGTAAGCCTCTCCTGGTAAAGCAAGAATCACTAACAGTAATGGCATGCGCTGACTTTTCTCCGGCCCCCACAGCTCCATCCCCTGCCCTCCTGTGCCCCAGGAGGCTGACCTCTACAGTGGAGGCTACACAGGAGATGAAAGGGCAGGAAGAGAAAGTGTGAGGTATTTCTTCCTATTCCCTGCCTGCCTTGCACTGCACTTCCGATGGTGGCTGCAGCCCTCTTTAACTATGGCTCTTGCCTGTGGCCCCATCCACATCTCCACTTCTCCCAGGCTCCTGCTTTT
The DNA here is from genome assembly GCA_027257055.1 of Cephalopachus bancanus. Taxonomy (NCBI): domain Eukaryota; kingdom Metazoa; phylum Chordata; class Mammalia; order Primates; family Tarsiidae; genus Cephalopachus; species Cephalopachus bancanus. The sequence goes on along the minus strand of JAPVLO010000429.1, from coordinate 545,029 downwards.
ATCATTAGGCCTAAAAGTAACAATGGCTTCTCACTATTGCTAGTCCTTGGGTGTTTTAGCAACCCATCTGGCTCCCCACACTTCTATAAATAATCCTTTCATTCAATTCTCTCTCAAATCCCAGCCTGTAGGCTTTTCTTTCCATCAGGCTGATCTGTGACAGAATACAAAATAGAGAACAACTGACACAAAAATCAGTGGGATGATAGTTGGCCTATCAGAGCAATGTTTGCATCTTCCAGTGACATGTGTTAAGAGGCCTTCTCATTCTTCCTTGTCTCTCTGTTACAATAAATCTTTTCACCTGCGGTAACCTGAGCAGGACTCTCTGGAGATTCTCTGTAATAAATGCAAGAGGCCCGGGTCACCTGCATGCCTTTCCTCATTATGATGTTCATTCAACCAGTCACTTTTAAAATAAGCATTTATTGAGCTCCTACTATGTGACAGGAATCATGCCGGGCTCTGGGAATAAAGTGATGAACAAAATAGACACAGTCTCTGCCCTCATAGACCTTACAATGGTCAGGGTGAGAATGGATATAGGGGGAGAGGTTGGGGCTAAAATAAGGAATGGAGCAGAGAGTAAACAAATAATTGTGCAAATAGGCTTATCATTACAAACCATGACAAGTGATTCAAAAGAAAATAGAAAAGAAATAAGAGAGTAATAGGAGGTCCCATTTAGAACGTCATCTTAATGTTCATCTCAATATTCAGTGACTGAACTTGCTATTAGCCAAACTCTCCCTTTCATAAATGAAGAGTCTAGCACAGAGGAAATTAAACCACAGGGAATATGGAGAAGAGTATAAGATAAGCCATTGAGGTAAAATGCTTGGGGCCAGGCATGGTGACTCACACCTGTATTCCAAGCACTTTGGGAGGTCAAGGAGGGAGGATTGCTTGAGCCCAGAAGTTTGAGATCAGTCTAGGCAACATAGTGAGACCATGTCTCTACAAAAATTAAAAAGAATTAGCCAGGCATGGTGGCACACACCTGTAGTCCCAGCTACTCAGGAGGTTGAGGCATGAGGATCTCCTGAATTCAAGAGATCGAAGTTGTGGTGAGCTGTGATTGTGCCACTGCACTCTTGCCTGGGCAACAGAGTAAGACTCCAACTCAAAAAAAAAAAAAAAATGCTTGGACTGACACTGTAAACCCATGTCACCTCTGGCTATGCACTTTCTGCTGAAAATAGATGATGCTTGGTTTTGATGGATGTTACATGAAGAAGTTTTGTGATGGCCAAGGTGAGTCCAGACACTGTCCTCAATCTCTACCCTCAAAGCTGCCTAAGTTTCCAGAGAAGCTGTCTCCTGCCAGGTGATGATTTTAGTGTTTGAAGAGGGTGAAAAGAGGCTATATGGTACGCCAGTCACTTCCTTTGTTCAATTTGGAAAAAAGATTCTCAATACTCCCCTTTTTCTGTGGGCACAAAGCATTCAGAAACACCAGAAACCCTCCATCCCTCCCATCTCACCTACTGTTGTCTTTTCACCTCATCATTTCTGTGTTGGTATGAGTGATCCCAGTTAATAATAGAACATCAGAATTTCTGAAAAAGAGGAGGATAATCTGCCTTGTACTTTCATTTGTTTCCCCAATGTCTTGAATAAAGAAAAGATTTATCTTCAGTTTGCTTTTTCACTTGGTAATATATGAAGGACAAAAGAGTATTTGATTTTAGGGGATCTTATTTTGAGAATGGGGCGATTCACAACTTTTGATGTTTTTATATAATATTCTTTTGATATTCAATGAATCATTATTGGATTTTTGTTATGTGCCAGACATTGTGCTAGTCTCAGGGAATACAATAATGAGCTAGACTTACATGGAGCCTGCCCTTAAGGGGTTCACAGTGTAGCCAGATAGACAATTAAACACTAGCAATAACTTATACTAAGTGTTGCATAAGGTATACACAAGGAGTCTGTGAAAAGTGTATTATATGAATAATGTATATTATAAATATACTAAACATAATATTATATAGCATACATTACATGCAACATGTTATTAATATATAACAATTTGTATTACATAAATAATGTGTATTATTTTTAAAAACTATGCATGTTGTTCAAAGTTTTTTATGCACCAAAATAAACTTATACTAACTTGTTATAACATATCTGAATGGGAACTAGTTTGAGCCACCAAGAAGGATAAGATATCAGTTTGATAAGATCCCCTATCAGAGCAACATGAATTATGTTAAAATTGAAGCAAGAAGAAACATTAAATCTTTGAAATCATTGATGATTTATGAAAAGTTTATGGGGACAATGCCCCCAAATAAATCAGTAGTTCACAAATGCATAACTCGCTTTAAGAAGGAACAAAATTATGTTGAAGATAAAGCTCACAGTGGCAGACCATTCACATCAATTTGCAAGGAAAAAATTAATTTTGCTCATGCCCTAATTGAAGATGATTAACAGCAGAAACAACAGCCAACACCACAAACACTGTGATTGGTTCAGCTTACACAATTCTGACTGAAAATTTAAAGTTGAACAAACTTTCCACTTAATGGTTGCCAAAACCATTGTGCCCAGATTAACTGCAGACAAGAGAAAAGCTTTTTCAGAGGGAATTTTAAACAAATAAGATCAAGATCCTGAAGCATTTCCTTGAAGAATTGCAGCAAGAGATAAAACATGTTTTCACCAGTATAATGCTGAAGACAAAGTACAATCAAAGCAATGGCTACCAAGAGGTGGAAATGGTCCAGTCAAAGCAAAAGTGGACCAGCAAAAGTCATGACAATAGTTGTTTGAAATACTGTAGGAATTTTTCTTGTTGACTTTCTGAAGGGCCAACAGATGATAATATCTGCTTATTATGAGAGTGTTTTGAAAAAGTTAGCCAGTTTTAGCAGAAAAATGTTGAGGAATGCTGCACCAGAGAGTTCTCCACCATGATAAGACTCTTGCTCATTCCTCTCATCACACAAGGAAAATTTTGTGAGAGTTTCAGTGAGAAATCATTAGGCATCCACCTTACAGACGTGCTTTAGATACTCCTGACTTCTTTTTGTCTCCTAATCTTAAAAAACACCCATTTTCTTGGGTTAATAATGGGCATACCATAAAGGGCACCAATTTTTCTTGGATTAGTAATGTAAAAAAGACTGTGCTGACCTGGTTAAATTCTCAGCACCTTCAGTCCTTTAGGGATGAACTCAATGACTGGTATGATGACCTACAAAATTGTCTTGAACCTGATGGAGTTTATGTTGAGAAATAATGTATATTTTTTACTTTTACCTCTTAATTCCATTTTTCCATAAACTTTTTGAGGCCCTGTCACATGAGGCACTTAATAAAAGCTAGAAATGACTAGGACAACTTTCCAGAAAAGATTTTCACTTTAATTTAATACCTGAAGGATGACTAGGAGCTGAACATAAAAGTGTAGTGGGTGAGAAACTATTCTAGGTAAAAGCAATAGTTTCATGTGCAGAGGTCCTGAGGTGAGAGAGAGGTGCTTAAAGATGTTTAAAGAAGTTCATTGTGACTTTAGAGAAGGATGTAAGAATAAGAGGGTTAAACGAGGCTGAAACAGAAGGATATGGCCAGGTCATCACTAGCCTTAGAAGCCATATTGGAAGTTGGTCATTCTCTTAAGGTCATTAGGAGTCTTTGAAGCGTTCTAAACAGGGAAATACATGCTATGAGCTTATACCTGGAAAAAGTCATATGGACTGCTATGTGAGATAAAACCCAAAGGATTTCAAGATTGAAGGCAGATTGTTTGGGAAAGATGTTGTAATAATCTAAATGAGAGATGATGCTGTTCTGGACTAAGGTATTAGCCCAGGATCTGGAAGACATAGACAAGGTTGAGCTAGTTAGACGAGCGAGTTGACAGGAATTAGAGATGGGTCAGATGGATACAGGAAGTGAAAAACAAGAAGATTCTCATCTGCCCACCTAGGTAAAGGGTGCTACTAAATTGGAGGTACAGGTTTAGTGAATGAAGAAAAGAAATCAAGAGTAAAACCTTAGAATGAGGAGTTAGAGATGATTTTAAGGTGTCCAGGGGAAGACACTTACTAAGCAACTGAATAAGTCCTCTGGGGGCCAAGAGAGATACCTGGGTTGGACACTGGTAAGGAAGTCATTAGCATATAGATGGTCATAAGTGTCATCATGGAGAAGCAGCAGCTATTCAGGGAGAAGGTGCTGAGATGAGCATAAAGCCTGAGAAAGAACCCAGAAGACTAAAATTTAGTGGACACCAGAAGAAGAAAGGCCCAGAAAGGAACAGCTAGAGAGAATGGGCAGCATGCATACAGGTCATTCCAGCCCTAGAGTTTAGTGGTTCCCCTGCTAAACACAAGAGCCAGGCTGTCTCAGGGTACATCCTGGCTCCACTAGTAGGTGAGGTGGGCTCCCGCAACTTACTTAGCTTCCTGGGCCTCAGTTTCCCTCATTTTAAAATGGTGATAATAACAACTATAGCACTTGCTTCATAGCGTTGTTCTAAGAATTAGATGACAATATATAGAAAGCACTAAAGAACAGGGCTTGGCATGCACCGAGTGCTTATCGGGTGCTTCTTTAGCGTATAGTATTGTAAACAACTTGCAGAGTTCACATAGTTTTCCAAGAGTCATGTGTTCCAAGTAATAGAAGGCACATAAAAGGTGGGTGCTTACTACCTACCCACCTTGTATAACCTACTTATATTCATAACTATCCCCAACAAGACTTGTGTTTGAATCAAACTTTTTCTTTTTTAAGTCAGGATCTCACTTTGTCACCCAGGCTGGAGTACAGTGGCACGATCACAACTCACTGCAGTCTCAGCCTCTCGGGCCCAGGTGATCCTTCCACCTCAGCCTTCTGACTAGCTGGGACCACAGGCCTGTGCTACCCTGCCCAGCTAACGTTTTGACTTTTTATAGAAATAAGGTCTCACTATGTTACCTAGGCTTGAATTGAACTTTTATTCAGCAAAGAGCTTTCATTTTCTCCTTTAATTTTCCCAGCAACCCTGTGAGCAAGGAGACTTGGTTTCTCATCCAAGAGAACAAGAAAATTGCTCAAAGTTATATAGAATTTAAGAAGCAGAATCAGGATTTGAACCCCAGTTTTCTTGTTGAAGATTCACTAATCATAACAGGCCAGTCTCCCTTTTTTTCCTTTTCTGCAGGTCCCTGTCCCTACAGCTCTCCAAAATGTTTTCACCCAGTTTTGAGATGGCTTTCACCCAAGAGAACTCCTACTATGCCAGCTGTGTAGACCTGGTGCTGTTAGAGAGGCTGAGATCAAACATCAGGATATCGACGTTATTACTGCTACAGCACTTTTGTCTCCTCAGTCTCCCTATCTGTCAGGTGGTCAGCTCCAACGGCCAGTCCGCATTTGGAAAACGCTAACAGTTGGTTGAATCATGAATTATAGAGAATCCCTCCCACTCCCATCATTTCCATTAAACTGACAGAAAAAGAAAGAAGGCAGGCCAAATAGACCACACTGTTGTATTTTGTATGCTTTTGTATTTCGATTTAGCATCGAAAGTCTACTGGTTATTGCGTGTGTGTGTGTGTGTGTGTGTGTGTGTGTGTGTGTTCAACTAAACGATTCTTATGCCTCAGGTTCAGATTAGAAATATCAGGTGACATTGTGTATTCAAAACTCGGAAGAGATGGATGGTTTCTTAAAACTTTCTTGTATTTATGGACACAATATTGAGTCAGAAAGGGTTATTCTGCAGCTGACATTGTGTTCCAACAACCATCCACACTGAGAGGTGAGTCACCACCCATCAGGCACTTCATCAAAGTTCCTCCACTTGGTTGTCACTGGGCAACAAGGGGTTCTGAGCAACACATAATTAAAGCCAGAGCAGCTGAAGAGGGAAAGGCGGCTGATCATTAAGGTGTCAAGAAGGAGCCAGGTTGGCAGGATGATGGATTGAAAACATGCATTTAGCCTTGCTCTCTCCCCAAGCCCCATGAAAATGACAGTAAAAGGATTTTATTACAGGCATAAACCCACAAGGACAAAGAAAATGTGAAAAGAGACAACAATAATAAAGTTTTAGAAGCTGGAAAGCAGATGGGAAAGTGGTGACTGACTCAACAAACCTGAAAATATGAATGCTAAGGCGGTAGCTGGAAAGCCAAGAAGCAACCAGATTTATGTTGCATAATCCCCAAATGGCTCAGGAATTAGCAGGACCAGGCATTTCTAAAAGTAGGGGCTGGGCCAGGCGTGGTGGTTCATGCCTGTAATCCTAGCACTTTGGGAGGCCGAGGCAGAAAAATCACTTGAGCCCAAGAGTTGGAGATGAGCGTGGGCAACATAGAGAGACAACATTTCTACAAAAAATTAACTGGGTGTGGTGGCACATGCCTGTAGTCCCAGCTACTCGGGAGGCTGAGGTGGAAGGATCACCTGAGCCCGGGAGATGGAGGCTGCAGTGAACCATAATTGGGCCACTGCACTCCAGCCAGGGTGACAAGAGTGAGACTCCAATTCAATAAACAAAATTAAAGGAGAGGTTTATGTTGGGGCTAAAAGCAAGAAGATTAATTGGAGGCCTTCTTAAGAGGCCATTAGACGCTCAGCTGTCCTTCCCAGGCTGCGGTATCACTATAATCGTGTGCATTATCTTCCCAATTCGTCATCCTTCTCTCTTCTGTGTGACTTCATAGCCAGCCATTCTCACCCGAAGCAGAATATGTATCTCTGCCTTACTGAGGTTAAGCTTGGCTATGAGACTCGCCTTGGTCTGTGGAGTATGGGATAATGTGCAGTGAACAAGTTCTGAACCTGGGCTGGAAGACCTTGTGTGTACCTACCAGTCCTTGTAGGTCTGACATCGCTGTGAGAGGAGCATGCCCTAGTAGCCTGCCGGTGCAAGAAGAATGACAGTCACAGGGAACAGACCTGATCTAAACCCACAGCCTATAGCCAACCCAGCCAAGTCCAGTTGACCTGTAACCCCATGTGCTAGAAACACATGGTTGTAGCTGTTGGAGGCTGCTGATACAGTATTTTGTGGCTATTTGTTCCACAGCATGGAACAAATAACAACCTAGAAGTGGAATGCTGCTATAATAAACACTACAGTGAGTGGTAATGGCTTGGGAAACAGGCCACAGGTGGCAATTTATTATAACTATTTGTTACAATGTACAGAGCCGGGGTGGGTAGGGAATGATGAAGAAAACATTATAGGAGACTAGGAAAACGGTGCCCCATGTTTTGCAATGGCCAAATATTTGGTATAATTGTTAACTACAGTAACTTGGAAGATTGAAAATATATCTAATAAGTTCAAAGCCTTGAGCAAGGAGGTTTCCAGACAGAATGTGGACACGGGCAACTGGAGTGTCCTCAGCCATCTTAGGCCACAGACAGTAAGGACCTGGCAAATATGGAAGACTTCAGAGGAGATGCCACACTCCAAGGGTATGGGAGACAGCACACCAGAGGCTGGACTCGGGGCAGTGACAGGCCAGACACCCCCACGCCCTTTTCCCTCCACTGGGGCTTGGATGCCTCCCTACTTGGTTTGCAGGCAGCTGGGTTTGAAGGTACTCCTGTGCCTGCCACTGACCATGACTGGAGCCCACTGGAATGGAAGATTCCTAAACATCTCATTCGGATCATATTTTAACATTCCTCCCAGTGCCTGGTTTCTCACACAAATAAATATATGATCTGCTAGACACAGTGGCTCATGCTTATAATCCTTGAACTTCGGGAGGCCAAGGTGAGAGGATTGCCTGAGCCCATGGGTTCGAGACCAGCCTGGGCAACTTGGTGAGAACTCATCTCTACAATAAATCAAAAAATTCGCTGGGTATAGTGGAGTGTGCCTATAGTTCCAGCTACCTGGAAGGTTGAGGCAGAAAGATCAACTGAGCCCAGCAGGTCGAGGTTGCGGTGGCTGTGAGCATGCCACTGCACTCCAGCCTGGATGACAGAGTGAGACTCTGACTCAAAAACAAACAAACAAACAAAAAATATATATATATATACACACACATACAAACATATATATATATATATATATATAATATATGTGATCTTAAGTCATTTAAGACCTCTGATTTCAGTTTCCTTGATCTCTTTCAGTGTCAAGTTTCCACCATGGATATTTGTCCTGATTCTCAAGCTATCATGAGGCCTGAGAATCTCTGTACTTCTGTAGTATGTTCAGCTTCAGACTGTCCCTCAGGCATCTGTGGGTAGGACCAAGCAGCCAGTACCCTCCATAATGACCCCCGGTCCTTTTCAGAATGTGCAGCTCAAAGTCAGGGCCAATGGGCAACCAAGCCTAGACTAAGCAAAAGAGAGGAGAGAGGTAAACTAGTTTAGGTATTGTTTAAAGACTTTATTTTTATTCCAGGTACCAATATTTTTTGTCATCTCAGAAAAATAGAAGCATTTTCTTTTGAGGGTAGTGTTAGATCCAAGTGCCTCTTAGCATCCCTGGAAGATGCCAGGCAGGAGGGCAGGTGAGAACTGGTCACTGCGTGTATCTGGCAGAAAGCCCCAAACAGCTGCCCTCTTTGTTCTCTATTCCTGAGGGAACTGAGAGTGCTGAGTCTTGTCCATGCAAAGGATGTCAATGTGAGTCGCACGGGACTCCGAGTCTGTACAATAAAATCACCAACAGTTCTCAGCCTCCTCCTCTGCTATCACCTCACATCAGACCTGCTGAAATCTACCAGGCTTGCAAATAGCCTCTCCTCTGCCAAGTTCTGATGCCTCTTTCTGACCCCAGCATCACCTCTCCCTTGGTCCTTGGTTGGCAGATCCACTCTACTTGTCACCCTTCTAGCTTTACAGGCCACTGGCACCAGGCAAAGCCATGTGGGCCGGGCCAGGACATGCCAACAAGACATGCCTCAGCCTTCCTTCCAGAGGAAACGTTTTACAGGTCGGTACCCTGGGTCTTCCTCCCCCTTGCCATTTCTGATCACACCTGCGGGGCACTTGTATTGTCAGGGGTTTTCGATGGGGGCCTCTTCATCGGCTCCCAGAGCCCAGAGAGCCTGAAGGCAAACTTAATACCTAACAGGCCTGGCTGAGGAGGAGGGACTGGGAAGGCAACAGGCAGACATGTGACAGGACTGTTGCAGTGATCTTAAGTGTGAATATCACTGAAAGGCTTCCTGGGGCTAATTTTTTCCAGGGTGCAAAGAGAACCCCGCCTTGTCAAGATAAGGGCAGGGCTCTCAGTGGGGCTTGCCACCTACTGCACAGTAGAAACCATGGCTGACAGAACTGTCAGGGGCAACAGCAAGACTTTTTTTTTCTCTTTCCCAATGTTTCCTTCTATCTTCCTGCTTTCCCTTATCACTGCAGGTTTTGAGGAGTTTGGTGGCTGCACATTGAGGGATCTCTGGTAACAAACCTAGATTTCTCTCAGGAAGCTTCTGCAGCTGGTCCAGGCCTCCAATCTCTCACTAAGTGGAGGGAACCGTCAGGGCAATCACACAGTCACATTTGGAAGAATGACATCAGCCCTTCCAACCTGAGGCAGACAGATGGGACAGCAGCTCGCCCCTCTGTCACCCGCTTTGTCTGTCACCAAATGAAGAACAGTCACTGCTGATAGTGACGTGGTCCTCAGTCTGGGAACCTCTGACTGTTGGTGCTTTTCAACTTAAAGAACATCATAGAAGGCAAGAGGTTGCCACAGTCCCACAAGGGTCTTCCTGCTGTGAATGAACCGAGGGTCGGCTGATGGTTATTAGGACCCTGTAAAAGATAACGCCAACCATCTTTGTCAACATCTCTCTTGTCTTCAATCTGAAGAGACACTGAGAGTCAGATAAAATGTTACCTTGTGCTAAAACACAGACGTAAAACAAAGATAGGATGCAGTTATCAACCTGCCCTTCTCAAGAGCCAAGGAAATCTTGCTTTGAATCAGAGTTTTAAATGAAGGATCAGAGACCTCAAGGGGTGCTGCTTTAAAACAATTTAATGAGAACCAGGGCTCAGCCTAGAGACTTGCTCAAGACAGGAACCTGGTAAATGCAGACTGCATTTGATGAGATGGAAGGGAAATAACTCAAGCCATAGTGTTGTTTATAAGATGACTGTGTGGATATTAGAAGGCACAGCCATTACTGCTTTACAGCATTGTACCAGGCTTACCTTTTGTTGGATGCAACGAATTATCAAATCAGAGTGGGTAGTGGGAGCCTCCAAATTTGTAGTCAGTTGGTCAAAAGTACAGGTTGAAAAATTACCTATTGGGTATAATGTTAAATACTTGGGTGATGGGTACACTAAAAGCCCAGGCTTCACCACTATGCAATATATGCATGAATGAAATCTGTACTTGTACCCTCTAAATCTATTTTAAAAATTAAAAAAAATAAAAAGTACAGGTGGAGGATGGGTGCAGTGGTTCATGCCTATAATCCCAGAACTTTGGGCGGCCGAGACTTGAATCTAGGAGCTCGAGAGCAGCCTAGGCAACACAGTAAGACCTCATAGCTACAAAAAATAATAAGTAAATGAACAAATAAATAAATAATGCCTGGGAACCCCAGAACTTATGGCTAGTCTTGTGGAAGATCAAACCCTTAGCCGGCAAAATCTGATCTAACTCTAGGTAGCTAGCAACAGAATTGCATTGCAACTTCCAAAGCCTCTGCAGACATCACAGTGAAAAAGACCAACACAGTTGTAGGCTTTCTTGGGGCTTAGCATCTAGGCCACATGGCTGACGCTGTCTAGCAATTACTGTGGGAGCTTTGTTTGAAGTGAATTCCAGAGTGCGGATGGGGTGAATGGCAGAAGGAGATCCCAGCATCAGTGGGGAGCTCAGTGGGGAGCCCACCTCTTACTCATCTATATTTTGGATGACAACTCAGAATGACTCGGACATCACAGGCGCTCAATAAATTATTCCTAATTAAAGTCAGCATGGCCAGACTTTGCTCAGACCAGAACATTTTCTACTTTGGAAATTCCTAGGTAAATGACCATTTCTCACTTGCCCAGATGGGTTGTGCCACAGAGAAACCAGAAAAATTCCCAGCCCTGAGCCCTTCTTCTGTTCACCGGACATCTCCTGGCTTGCCTGCCTGCCCACTGCTTTTCTTTTCCTTCTCAACCTACCCCTCCTGTTTCCTCCTTTTTCTCACATCCTCCCCGCCCCCAAATAAATGTATTCTGGCTTGGGGAGGAACAGTCATCATCCTCATCCTCTTTCAATCAAAAGGATGTCTGCCTTGTTCTGCAATAACAGTCAAGAACAATCTGGACAGGAGGGGAGAAGAAGAGGAAGAGGAAGAGGAGAGGACAAGAGGAAGAGAGGAGAGAACTGGGTCCAGAATTCTCCTCCCCTCAGTGCTCCAGACAGGCCCTACAAACTGATCAGTTAGCGCTTGAACTGAAACCTGCTTGTTACTCCTGGCAATGTAAAGAGACGAATAGATTCCAATTTAGAAATACAAATCATCGGCCAGGCTCGGTGGCTCAGACAGTAATCCGTGGTTTGGGAGGCCGAGGTGAGTGGATTGCCTGAGCCTGCGGGTTTGAAACCCGCCTGGACAACTTGGCGAGACCTCATCTCTACAATAATAAAAAAAAAATTAGCCGGGCGTGGTAGCACGCGTCTGTAGTTCCAGCTACCCAATTGGAAGGCTGAGGCGGAAGGATCGCCGGAGCCCAGCAGGTCGAGGCTGCAGTGGCCAGGAGCGTGCCACTGCCCTCCAGCCTGGGCGACAGAGTGAGACTCCAACTCAAAAAAAAAAAAAAAAAATACAAAGCATCATAATCATAAATCTAAGTCCTGGGTACCTCTCACATGCCATGCATGGTTCTAGAATAATAATATTTTCATAAGTGAGCTTTTAAGAAGGTTACCCCTTATTCTAGAGCTAGAACAAGGAGTCTTGTGTCTGTGATTGTCAATCTATGGCTTCCCTCAAGTCCTTGATCCTCTCTGAGCTTCAGCAAAAAAAAACCTCACACTCAAGCACACAAACAACCAATAAGGGAGCCAGGACTTGACCAAGCTCATGTGACTCTGAGCTCAGAGATCTTTCCTCCATCCCAACACCCTGTCTCTCCTCTTCAGAGCACTGCAGTCTTTTGCCATGTGAATAAAGGACAGAAGCAATGAACAAGGTGAGAGTGAAGAAAAACTTGAAGAAAGAAAATCCCCAAATCCCTCACAGTCACTGTTTAAATGAGAATATAGAAATAGGACAATACTGTTCCTAGGCCTAGTTTTATATTTTTAGTGGGGAGAAAGAGTAAGCCCTAGAGAACCTGAAAGGAAATGCCTTCCACGGAGTCCATAAAATACTCCCTTTCATGGAGAAGGCAAATGTGAGTACATCCAATCTCACAAAACATACAGACCTTCTGGGGCTTTCTCAGAGCCCAGAACAGGGAGAAACCTGAAGCACAACGGCATGATGCTTATGGGTCATTAATAACTAGGAGGCTGGGGTGTCAAGGGTCTATAGTTGGGCTTTTACCCATTTGTGCATTTAGCAAATACAGGCTGAGTGGAAGACTCTAAAAGATACAAAGCTTAACAACACAACAGACTCTGCCCTTAAGTGACTTGAGCTCACATATTTATAAAAGTTTCCAGTAAAACACAAGTCAGTACTTTAGAGACCAAAAGAGAGAGAGAGAGAGAGAGAGAGAGAAAGTAAATACGCCAAAATGTGAACCTATAGAGAATCTAGGTCAAGGAATTAGAATAATTTTTTGTACTACTCTTGAAATGTTTCTACAAGTAAAAAATTATTATAATCTAAAATTGCTCTCAAACCTTTACAATTGATATAACAAACCATAGATGTTGAATGAACATCGCTCACCCTTAAGAGACTCCGTCTGGCCAGTGCTGGCCTCAATCATGGTTTTTCTGTCTTCTGGAGCCAAAACACAGGCAAATCTCAGGCTGGTTGTATGTCAAACAAGGAAAGGTAATGCGTTTTAGAATGTGAGTCTAATAACTGTTTAAATGAACCAACTCAAACCAGTTTCTCCAAACACAACTGATAGAGACACCTAATCAAAGTAGACTGTCCAAGTCACAGAAATCATTAACCCCCAATTGTCTCTAAGCCACAAAGGCTACTGCAAACATACACCCAAGACAACTGCTTTGATATTTTACAGTGTGTGTGTGTGTGTGTGTGTGTGTGTGTGTATCTATAAACATTTGAGGAGGAAAGGAGAGAGGGAGGGAGCATCTGCCATGGACTATAAGATAATGCTTACTTGAATGACAATCAAGAAGCAATATAGACAACCAGGTAATCTGAAGTCCCTACATAACCTCACAGGACTGAGCAAGGAAAATGATTGAAAACAAACCCTACACTTCATAAGGCTGAAAATGCTTGTGCCAAGCCCACCACCAACGGTGCCCAGCTGGAAGGATACGATCAAGGAACAATTGCACTTCACTTTCATTCTCGAAATACATTTTACCCATAGTGCATTTTGCAGTTACCAAAAATATAGAGATACCAATTGGGAAAAAGTCAAATTTTGTAAAAGCCACATTTAAATAAAAATGTAATGCTTCCCTACCCCCCCAAAGAAATAAATGAAAACAAGAAAGTTTTCGCCCTTAATGGACCCCAGAGATAAATACAGACACTATCATTAACTCAATGGGATTTACAAAAGTCATTTTGATTCTTGCATTGTTGAGAGGAATTGAGTTCTGGCATACCATAAATTCTAATTAAACAACAAGGGAAAACCTTTTAAAATGAACAACGCAATCAAATGTAGACATTCTATTTAGACAGAGTAATGATAGCATAACAAGTGAGCTTTAAAAAAAAGGAAAAGGGGAAAATAATTATTAAACAGATGGGTGGTGAAAAGAAAAGTTAGTGTTGTTTTGTTTTGTTTTGTTAAAGCACAAAGCCTTAATCTGAAGCCAAGCAGAGAAAAAGATAAACAAGAAGTTGTTCTCTACAGCCAAAGAGAATAATACCCAGGAAATCAAATGAAATCAGTCTGAAATACTGACTGCAGTTCATATGAACGGAGCATCCTGATGCCAAACGAAACATTAAAGCAAGTTCCCTATTTTTAGGACTTTGTATCTTGGTGGTTGTATAATGAATCAGGATATGTCTTGGCAAACTCGCTGGCAGCCCGGAGGATATTTATTTTTCTACCAAAAATAGTTGGAGTCTCCTAAGATGTGGAATGGACACATGACCAGAGCATTTGAGGAATCTGCCCCAGTCACTGAATCAGAAGAGATCAGCCTAAGGCTAAGGGCTTGACACCCTGTCAGGTTATACAAGAGCCTGCAGGAACACAGGATGGCAGTGAAAAAAAGATGAAGCAGTGGTTCATCTATAGGGTGTGAGACATGTTATACAGATCTCCTGAGAAAAACTAGGAACTTCCAGAGCTGAGACCCTACCAGGTTATTGGAATGAAGCCCCTAGAGGAGTGTGTTATGAGTCAAGGAACCCCACAGCAGAAAGCCCTCACTTGGAATCTGGTAAGTTCCTCCCACCACTACTGGAAAGATGTGCATTTCTTCTCCAGAAATACTTGTCTCCTTCTCTCAAGGGACTGCAGCATTGCCTAAACTATTTTACGTCTGCATCAGGATACCTCAGGGTTCAAACTCCTGGTCCCACCTGGAGTGTTGCTCATCATCCGGGACCTCATTCCCCTCATCTACAAAATGAGAGTTGGGCCCAGTGATCCCCAAGATCCTTTTCAGTTCTAAAAACAGAATTACAATGAGCAATTCTGATTCCAAACCCGGAGAAATTAACTTGTGGCCCTCCATAGTCATGGCTGTGGCCACAAGTGATCAACATGTTTTTATCGGGCCAAATCTCATGATTACGTCTAACACGCCAAAGATGGACCAATGAGCTCCCCAATAACTTTCAGGAATGTCTATAACCCTGTTCCCATAATTTTGTCATGCTTGTGGGAATTTGCTTTTATGGCATAATTGGTGATAGAAACCGGAGCTTAGTTAAACCACCAGTGAACATAGGGAATGACACCCTGTCAGGGTGTCAGGTTATACAAGAGCCTGCAGGAACAGGCTGGCAGTGAAAAGATGAAGCTCCCCAGTATACGGCAGGTCCTTTTTAGAGCTCATTCAAGGGAGTTGTGTTATTAAAGAGCTGAGGAAGCTAAATTATGTATCTGTCTTGCCTGCTTAAGTAATCATAAGAGAAATAACTAATATTTGTTGACTGTTTACCATATGCCAGAAGCTATTCTAGGGTCTTTGTGTGATTATCTCCCTAAAATCTCCTGTCTACCCTAAAAAAAGGGGGTGCTATCCCTCAAGCACTCTGGCAGAAGAGGAAGCTGAGACACAGAGAAGCTAAATAATTTGCCCAAGGAACTCAGAACTAGGAAACCAGGCAATTGGTTTCAGAACTAGTATGCCTCATAACAATGTTTCAGTCTAAATACAACTGTACAGCATATGAGTGATGCTAATTCCTTGAACTTCTAGACTATCTTTATCTAACTTTTTAAACTTTTATTTGAAAACAATTCCTAACCTATTAAAAAAATTGCAGAAGTCGTACAATTGAACCATTTGAAAATGAGTTACTGACATTATTCCTCATCACGCCGTGAATGCTTTAGTGTCGTGATCCTATGACCACAGTATGGCCATCGAAATCTGGAAAGTAACATTGAGGTATTACTGCCATCTCGTCCTCAGACCCCATTAGGTTCACTCACTTGCCCCAACAATGTCTTTTTTGGCAAAGGAACCAGTTGGGAGTCATTGATTAAGTTTAATTGTCATGGCTATTTAACTTCCTTTACTCTGCAACTGCTTCTTGATCTTTCCTTACCTTGGCCCTCACCTTGAGCTTTTCTGATGTATCCTCATGATGAAGTTCAGGTTGTGCCTCTTTGGCAGGAATATCAGAGAAGTGATGCTCTGTTCTTCTCCCTGAACTAATTACATGACACAGAATTTCAATCTGTCCCATTACTGGTGATATTAACTGGAGAAACTTGGTAGACACATCAGAGTAAATGATTCATTTTTTTCTTTTGTAACTTATAAGTATTTCATAGGAAGGTACTTTGAGACTGCATAAATATCCCATTCCTCAAAAAACTTTCAAGTTATTTATCTGTTAATTAATTTATTTATATTAAGGTGAACTCAGATTCTTGTTTTATTCATTGGGTTATAATCAGTTACCACTTTTTTTGATGCTCAAATTGTCCCAGATTTGACCTGTGGGAGGCCTTCTAGCCGACTTCTAAATCATTTTGACATGTCCCCATCATTCTTTGAGTCTTTTTGGTTCATGATGTCACAGGCTCATCTTGTCCTCTGCCCGCCCTAGTTCTGAAATCAGTCATTTCTTCAAGGAGCCTTGGTTTCTGGTAGCAGGAAGTGGTATTTAGGAACCAATATCTAGGCACCAAGTGTGTTCCTAGCAACTGCTCGCTGCTGCTGATGCCAGCCCCTCCTGCCCACTGTAAATATCTTCTCACCCCTCTTAGGCTTCAGTGCCTTAGGACTACGCAAATGCCCTTCTCACCCTACTTGGACTCCGATGTCTTGACTGAGCCACCAAAGCATCCCTCCTCTATTTCCCACAATACCGCCTCCTGTGCACACTGAGTGAACTCCTACCTTGCTCAGCCTTGTCTAATGGCTTTTGGACTCATTCGTTCAAGGACAGACAAAGAAAACTTAGCCTGTCTGTAGATGATAATTGCTAATTCTTTCAAGTTCACAGGAAGGAACACTTAAGAGGTCCCACATTATTTATTCCCATTTTCTGTACCTTTTCTGAGAAGCACCAGTGCCCACCATGCTGTTCTGGCACAATAGCCTGGCCAGTGTCCAAAAATTAATGGCAACTCGAGTCAGAGCAAAACTCAATGAAGTAGCTTCTGAAAAACTTTCAAGCATTAGAACCCAAGACCAGAAACAAAACCCTAAGTTCCTTCAGTCCTTTAAGAGCAGAATGCAGAGAAGCACGCTGCCCAACCCATTTATCAGGGAAAAAAATTACATCAAACACTTCAAGTCAAAAGAACTGCACTTAACATACTAGTGCAACTTGTAGGAATAGCATGGGTATTGGGGGGAAATGATGTCAGAAAAAATAGAAAACAGCACAGCATAGGATCTGGAGTTATGCAAGCCAGAGCTGATGCCACCTGTACCACTCATGTAATAGCCAGATGACCTTGGACAAGTCACAGAACCTCTGTGTTCCTGGGCTTCTCACTTGTAAAAACAGGAAGTTATAGAAAAGGGACAATAATAACTGTAAATTAGATGATTTCACTCTGCTTTTAAAACCCCCAGAGGCTTTCCACCCTCCAAACTGTTCACCTTAGCCTTCAGGACCCTTCACGGTTCTTACTTTATTTCACTTTTACTCTCACCAGTATAGTCTGATCACCCTGACTTGATTCCTACTCTTTGAAAATGCCAAGCTCCTTCATTCATTCCTTGGGGCTTTGCATTTACTGTTTCTTCTGCCTAGAACACTCTTCTGGTTACTCAGGTCTCAGCACAAATGCCACCTCCTCAATTTAAAGCCATCCTCTTCCACCTCGGGCACCCTCCATCATACCAGCCTGCTTTATTTTACCAGAGCACTCCTCACTACCTAAATGATCATACTTGTTGGCTGATTGAATCACTGTCTACTATTCCCTTGAGAAGATAAGAATATGAGTGCAGAAACTCTGTATGAGTCCCTAGTACCTCGGATAGTGGCTGGCATACCTTGCGTGTGTAATTCATATGTATGGCATAAACAAATGAATGAATAAATAAATGGTAACTATTATATATGGTTTTATGAAAGTTAAAGAAAATAATACAAGTGAAATATTTGGCACAGAGCTTGGCACACAGTACGTCAACTAGTTGTAGTATAATAAAAAATATCAGGAAGGTTGAATTCTATCTAGTCTTGGCTCTGTTTCTAGCTAGCAGGGTGACTTTGGGCGAGCCATAGAATTCTCTGAGCCTTAGTTTTCTTAGCTATAAATCCTCCAAGGTGAGTTAGAGTGCTTCTCAGGTCTCTTCCAGGATTGAAGTTCAATAGTTCTGCCTATCTCATGGTCAAACTTTTCAGTCCTGTCCAATAAGAAGTTAATTCTTCATTGGTAAAAACTGAACACTTGTTGCCTTAGCAGCATCTCAGAAAGGCTGACTGTAGTATTGCTTGGGTACTCCAGTGTCCATTTGGTAACTATATATACAGGTCTCCCTACATTGCCCAGGGCGATCTTGAATCCCTGAGCTCAAGCAATCTTCCCACTCCAATCACCCTCCTAGGTAGCTGGGACTATGGAAGTAAGCTGTTGTGTCCAGCTTGCAAACTGTATTTTGAACTCAAGTTTCCAAAGGAATTTCTAGCCAACTCTGCACAATCCCTGCATTTCCACTGTACCTCAACTCTCTTCCCTACCCTAATTTCCAGTGACAAAGCAGAGGCTGCCTTTAGCACAACAGTCATTTGATTTGATGAAATATTTATCAAAACAGAATCCAGGAAAATCTCAGAAAGAGCAGTAAAATTTGGCATTTCACCTGACTAAGTGAAATTTCTAAACCCGGGATGAAAACCTTCAGTTCTAGAAACATCCGCTTAGCTCAAAAAAGAGAGTTCTAAAAACACTATTACAGCAAAGACCAAACTGTGGCTCATTCATTTTGTTATTTTTTTTAAAAAAAGGCAGAAGTCTATACCTAATCACTCAAAAACCCATAATAATCTCCTCAGTGACACTGAACTCAGTGGCTTAGCAATCACTCACTCTTGAAAAATGATTCTGGGCAATGAGGTTGACAACAAAGCAATGTGTCTTACAGACAAAACTGTGTCATGGCAGAGCCTGCCAACTCAAGTTGGGAGTCTCCATTCATCTTTTCACCCTGATAGTCCAACAGAACGTCTGATCTACTGACAGCACAAGCAAACACAAAAGAAAAGGAGAAATATCTCTTCAGTTCAGCTTGCTCTTCTCTCTTGATTTGCTTGAGACAGCCAAACCAATCAGACTTCTGGTCTGTGCAGTAACTAGCTTCAATCAACTCTCTTTTGGTACTTCCGACATTCTCTTTCCCTCACCCTTTTCTCTTGCAACAGGTTACAAAATTAGGGGCTGAAAGAGGTTTGGAGTCTTGCTATTTGAAATCCCCAGACCAGTAGCAATGGAAGCACCTGAGAGCCTGCTGAATATGCAAAGTCTCAGACAGTTCTTCAGATTTACTGAATCAAAACATCCACTTACGAGATTCCTGAGTAATTGATAGGCACACTGAATGAAGTTCATGAAGCACTAAGTTAGAATAATGCCTTTGAGGTACTTGAAATTAAATAAACTTAGTCCCTATTAATTTGGAACAAAAATTGATCATTAGGCTTGTGTGCCATAGAGCAATCACTGTTTTTCTTTTTGAGTATGAGTCTTACTCTATTGCCCAGTCTGGAGTGCCATGGCACAATCACTGTTCACCACAGTCTTGACCTGCTAGGCTCAGGTAATCCTTCTGCCTCAGCCTCCTAAGTAGCTGGACTACAGGTATGTGCCACCATGCTCAGATAATTTTTTAATTTTTATTGAGATAAGATCTCACCATCCTGCCCAGATTGGTCTCAAACTCCTGGACTCAGGCAATCCTCTCACCTTAGCCTCCAAAAGTGCTGGGATTACAAGTTTAAGTCACCACACCCAGCCTGAGCAGTAACTTATAATGAACCCAATGGGGTTTATTTGTGCTATTACTGTTGTCTTAGAATTTATTTTTCCTTTTTATTTTGTAGGATCTCTGATAATTCTGGGGCAGCTTTAAACAAAACAAAACAAAAAGCAGACGTATTGGGAAATACCAATAATGTGCTAGCAAATTGGCTTTATAGGAAAAAAAATGCCCTGATTCATACCTTTTGAAAATTTCCATGGTGTAAATACTCCTTCATGGTCAATTTCAGGCTACCAATAGTTTAACAACTGACAGGCAAAAATCCTGAAAATTTAACAACTGGCTTTTATAAAGAGTTCCTATGAACTACTCTAACACACTCACTGAACAACCATCAAAAATGAAAAACCTCTTTGCAAGTCATGGCCGAATGACATCAGGCTAGATTTTCTAAATACACTTTTCATTATGCCTTACCTCTGCTCCAGAACCTAAGAAACTTTCTCGCTTAGTGATTGAGCACCCATATCTAAACTTCTTTCCTTGTTGCTTACGAGTCCTTCTCATCTCATTATACCCCACTTATTCCACTTCATTTTCTAGGTCTCCTTAATATGCACTAGATTTCTCACTTCTGTTTCCTGCAGCTACCAATTCCTGAGGTCATGACTGAGGAAGCATGTTACTCCAGTTGTTGCTGGCATCACTTCCAAGAACTGCTGCAGGAAGGAACTGGCACTTGCAAATGGCAGAACGAGGACAGAAAGAATCTGGATGTTGACAATGTCTTTGAGTTTCTGGATCAAACTTTCCTGAAGCTTGCCCTCCTTATGAACTTTCCATCACATGCGTCAATAAATAGTCAGGTTTATACCTGCAACTGAAAGCAAACCTAACAATAGATCCAGAAGAAAAGTTCCTTGAAGCCACATCACTGTGAATTCAAATGAAACACAGCCTATCAGCCTTGCAATCCCCGGAGGAAAAAACCATCTGGAAAGATATCACTAAGATGACCAAAACACTAGTGTGGTACAATAGTTCAGAGTCTTATTGAATCTTAGATGTGGAAAGGATCTTAATGGTCTTATAATTCTACTGCCAACAAAGAAATTCATGGCAGATAATTACCAGCACCTTGTAGTGAGTGATAATTCATGTCCTTCTAAGGCAGTACATTCAATTAGTCTAAATTCTTGGTAATGAGCTAAAATATGCCTTCCTATAATTTCTAGTCACTAGTCATCATTCTTTTCTCTTAAGCCACACATAAAGAGATCTTGAGATATTTTAAAATATCAACCATGACTCTCTTCTATCTTATTCTCAAGTATCCAGACTTCTCACTACCTGCCATCTATAAATAGAAGGACAGAGCTCAGTGGCATGACTCTAGACCAGGAGTCCCCAACCAGTGACCAGTTAGGAACCGGGCCACACAACAGGAGGTGAGCAGCGGGTGAGACAGCCACTCTCTATCACTGGCATTACCGCCTGAGTTTCGCCTCCTGTCAGACCAGCACTGAAAAGCCTGCATCCATTTCCAACATCCTAGCTTTGTGAAGCAAGGTTTTCTGCAGTGACAGCAATCAAAACAAGGTTATGGAGTAGACTGGACATAAACAACACACTTCGGGTGTCACTGTCTCCCATCACCCCCAGATGGAACTATCTAGTTGCAGGGAAACAAGCTCAGGGTTCCCACTGATTCTGCTTATGGTGAGTTGTATAATTATTTCATGATATATCACAATGTAATAATAATAGAAATAAAGTGCACAATAAATGTAATGCATGTGAATCATCTCAAAACCCCCTTCACCCACCCCACTACCAGACCGTGGAAAAATTGTCTTCCCCGGAACCATTCCCTAATGCCAAAAAGGTTGGGGTCCGCTGTTCTAGACTATCCCTCCACTTTGACATCAGCTGTAACAATCTACTCTTTTGCATACAATGTTCGATTTGTTACAAATCTAAAGTTCCTCTAACTTGACCACAAGAACACAGTGTTCATTAAGGTAACACCAGTTTCTGTAACCAAGCATCCTCCACATTTCATAGGCATCACCCAACAAAAGTTAATTTCTTCCTTGCATAGATTTGGAAGCAAGGTCCTGACTGATGATGATCCTTCCATCTATGCCACCACCAACTTTAATATCTGACTTTCTTTTTTGTTTTTTGAGTTGGAGTCTCACTCTGTCGCCCAGACCGGAGTGCAGTGGCCACTCCCTTTCAAAGTCACCATGGAAACAGGAAGAGGAGAGGTCATGGTGAAAGGTGTGGTTGTGGACCAAGTCTAGAAGTGATGAACACCACTTCCGCTCATATGGCCATTTTATGAGCCATAACCCAACAACACAACATACCTAACTAGAAACACATGACTGAGAAATGCATTTAGCTGTGTGACCAGGAGGAAGAAGATGCAAGTTTGGTGAACAGCAAGCCAATTCCTGTCACAAATACCACATTAAAATGACTAAACATTTGTCTAAATAATTACAGAAACACACACTATCCATAAGGATAGTCAAGGATTTGCCTAATTTTGAAAGGAGAAGAGTGGCATTCCCCAGAAAAATAGGTATGGCAATACATTCTTTATATCTCATAAAAATATATAATATTTTGGCACAGAATGAGAAACACCTGAGAAAGAGCCTCCACAATGTACTAGAAAAGCCCACTTCCTCTCAGGCATAATAAAAGAACAATCGTAGGTTGAAAGTAAAAACACATTCTTAGAAAAGATTGTTGCCTGACTAATTTGTAAACGGTACCAATGCTATGATGCATTATTCATATTTGTTTACTTATTTAATAATATTCATACGTATTTATTCACATTATTCATATTTATTTATTATTTAATAAAGTGAAATACATCAAAGCATAAGTTGATAGATTTGATTAGGAAAAATAAAGGCTTCGTATATCAATAAACAGCATAAAAATTAGAAAAATTATTGTGATTATTATGACAAAGAGCTAGTATTCCTAAAATATAAAGAATATTTGCAAATAATGAAATAATAAAAAATACTGTGATAAAAAAGAACATTATTAGACATTTCACAAAATACGAAGTATTAGCAAAATAAAATAGTTTTACTAGATAGCAATCAACACAAAAATAAAAACAGAGAAAAGTTACCCTTAGTTTTTTCTAATCAAGTTAGCAGATCTTTCTTTAAATATTAATGTTGATGAGATCTTTCTTTAAATATTAATGTTGATGAGAATGTGGTAAACCTAGCATTCTCATCTAGAACTGTTTGACACAGGTATGAAGAGGCTTAAACTTGCTCTCTGATCCAAAAATTTCATATTCAGTAGTCCACCTTAAAGGCATAATCAAAGATCACAAAGATGTGCAAGGATGGTCATAATTTAATAACATTATATGTGGGGAAACAAAATAATATGTATGCATGATCCCAGTTTTATAGAATGTGTGTGTGTGTTCAGCAGTATATAACATCTCCATGATGACAAGTAGTTGGAATGCTTGATGAAGGGAAAGAACTAGAGCTTTCAGAATGGAAGCCAAACATTTTTGGAACAAACTAAAATCGAATTATTTCCATTTTTATCTATCGGTTGGTGATAACACAGTGCTTACTATGCCCTTAAAACCTTAAACTGTTAGCAATGATTCATGAATGGGGTTCTAAACCACAACAGAAGTTGCTGAGGAGGTATGCTGGGTGCCCATTTCTCCAAGAGAAGGGGACCAAACGGCATCAAGGAATTCAAAGGGGTTTTTAAAAATTCAAGGACTTTTATTAGGGAAGCCTTAAGTGCATCTTTACCACGTTTTGATGTAAGAACAATATGACTCTAAGGCTCACTCCTCTTTTGGTGATGATGTCTCTCTGGGGACCCCTTGCCTGGATGAAATGGAATCCTAGGGACCCTCTTCAATCCAAGAGGTCAGATGTGGTTACTGTCCCTTTGCAGAGGAAGAGGTGGAAAGTTAGATGGATCCATAGGTTGAAGTGCCCCATACTCTGCCACTGTGGACACCCGTAGTGGTGCTGCTCAAAGCATAACACAGCGCTCCAGTGCCAGGACCTGACAACAAGCAGGTGGCCCAGAATCCGAGGGTCTAAAGGCTTATCAATACCACCAAGAGTCATGGGAAGTGAGACTCCACTCTGCCACCAGCAAGGCAATTGAGGGTGAGGATTCTTCTCTCCCAGGCTCACTCTCTTGTACTCTCCACTCCAAAGCAGGTCTGAGTTCCCAGCATTATAGCTCCTT
The DNA here is from genome assembly GCA_027257055.1 of Cephalopachus bancanus. NCBI lineage: Eukaryota > Metazoa > Chordata > Mammalia > Primates > Tarsiidae > Cephalopachus > Cephalopachus bancanus. The sequence goes on along the minus strand of JAPVLO010000429.1, from coordinate 521,094 downwards.
GTTGATATGACTCTTGCAGTTTACACACACACACACACACACACACACACACAAGAGAGAGAGAGAGAGAGAGAGAGAGAGAGAGAAGACAGAGAGAGAGAGAGAGCCATTTTCAGGCAGGATTCCTCTACCAAGGCAGGCTAGTCAGAAGAGTTCTAGCATCAGCAACCTCCCCTCTGACAACTCTGGTGTAATGTGGCTTCCAAATCACTGGCTAAGAGAACAAATTGGAACCACAAAGGGAAACTGAACACAGAGGGTTGCCCCATAAGAGGCCTGATGTCAATCTGCAATCATTTTCAGCTCTGATTAATACATAATACGTTTTCAGAACATATGCCCATCACTACTCATCTAGGACCATCAGGTTTCTCCAAGCCTCAAACTGGAATAGGTGGATGTTAGCTTTAAATCTACATAAGTAAACATAAGTAAACAGGGCTACCCAAGTAGGCTTCCCAAAACGAAGAAGTTTTGCTTCTAGGTGAGGAAATTACAAATGCTGGAAACAAATGTCCAACAACTAAAAAGAAGAAGAATAATAGATTTAAGCTTCACTTCATCTGTCCTTCTGGGCATAGAGCAACTTTTCTAGATCAAACAAGGTGATCAATACATAATCGTTGCGACAAATAGATTTTGGTAGGCTGGAGTTTAATCATCGAAGACTAAGTTGTGGTAAACAAGATCATCTCTTTGAAGTCAGTGATTGGCACCAAGGTACTGCCTAGAGTGCTTTGCTGTTGGAGCTCAGTCTTCTCATCTGTAAGATGGGTCACAATGCCACCTGCTTCACAGGATGTGAAAAAAATGCATGATATAACGTATGCACTGTTGTGGCCCAGTACCTGGCACAAGGAAAGTGCTCAGAGGCTCTTTCCCCACTATCTGTGCCTGCCACTCACAACCCCCCTTCCAAAACCTTTCATGTAAAAAAAAAAAAAAAAAAAGCTACTCCAAATGGCATACACTTTCCTCATCATATGCTCTACAAATTCTGTTGGTGAGTTTGTTTCTTCCCTCCAAGTAAAGTATTAGCAAAACCCCCAAATGTAAACCGAGCAAAGTCAATGAACATGTTCCTGGAACAGCTTGCCCAAAGGCCAACTACCTGGTGAAAGGTAACTATTAGCAAAACACCATCTAAGCATATCTGAGGACCCCAGGTTGCTTTAGAATCCAGTCTTGATCGCAGGTGATGGGATCCACTGTGTTCACAGGAGAAGAAGCAGATCGGAGGGCTCACTGACTCAGCCTTAACCACCTTGGAATCTGGCAACAGTAGCAGTCTATGCAAGCGAGGAACACCCCTCCCTCCCCAGCCTGCAAGGCTGAGCGCACCACCTGTCTCCATTAGACCTGGTGTCACACAGAACCATTTGTTCCTTGCAGTTCTCAGAGCGAAGCTAAAGATACTTTTAATTTAAAAATGTGGTGCCATCCAAATGATGTCTCCATTTTTATCTAAACTGAGCTTTGCAGGTCCATTCTCACATGAAGGAGAGAGAAATCTGCCAACATTAGCTGGTGGAGGTACTTCTCAGAATGGACAAAGAAATTGGTGGTTTCCCTAATTAGAGATTCCATTCTTCTGTCTCTGAACAGTCTCAGTCTAATCCCCCCCACACTTCATAATGATCATATTATGTTGCTTTCACAAAATTTTTAACTTTTTTTTTTTTTGAGTTGGAGTCTCACTCGGTTGCCCAGACTGGAGTGCAGTGGCCGCTCCCAGCCACCGCAGCCTCGCCTGCTGAGCTCCGGCGATCCTTCCGCCTCAGCCTTCCAAGTAGCCGGAATTACAGGCATGCGCTACCACGCCCGGCTGATTTTTTGATTTATTGTAGAGATGAGGTCTCACTGCCCAGGTGGGTCTCGAACCCACGGACTCAGGCAATCCACTCACCTCAGCCTCCCAAAGGCACGGGATTACAGGCTGAGCCACCGAGCCCGGCTAATTTTTAACTTTTTAAAGTCCTTCAACATTTATTTCATCAGACTAGAAGAAAATTCTAAAAAAACACAAGGTTGGGGGAGGATATTCATTGTGCTAATTAATTATCATTTGTTTTTATGAAGCCATAAGTAAAACCCAGGCCTTCTGAATTCCCAGACAGGTTCACTGGCTACAAGAGCCCAGGATGGCTTCTGCCTGGCCAAAAACCTTCACATTTCAAGACACACCTCAGAAGGACTTCATTTCTTCCAGCATGAAGTTCATCTTCATACCTTCCAACAGATAATGGATGACATTTCATTACATTTTGTGATACAGCTAGAATTTATCAAACCCTTCCACATATTGAACCATATGAAATGACTGATATTTGGCTGTTTTTGACTTACAAAAACAACAGTCTCCAGTGATTTGACTGATGACGCTTGACAACTTGCATCCTTCTGTAGAATAAATAGGCCTAAGCTCTTAGATTTATTTCAGGACTGGAAAACGTAGAAAACAAGAATAAATCTAATTACGTGTGTGTGTGTGTGTGTGTGTGTGTGTGTGTGTGTGTGTGTGTGTGTGTTTACAGATAATAGACCATAAATCATTTGGTTTAGCCACTTAGGTACAATCCCCAAAATGCTCCCACAATAATATTACAAAAAATAACAAAGATGGCGAGAAGGAGGAGGAGGAAGGGAGATAAGAGAATAATTTACTACATTAAGTAACTTGCCTGTAACTTGTCTTTCATTAGTTTTATTTTTTAATTAATGTTGTTTTGTTTTGTTTTTTTGAGTTGGAGTCTCACTCTGTCACTCAGACTGGAGTACAGTGGCCGCACCCGGCCACCGCAGCCTTGACCTGCTGGGCTCCGGCGATCCTTCCCCCTCAGCCTTCCGAGTAGCCGGAACTACAGGCATGCGCTACCACGCCCGGCTGATTTTTTGATTTATTGTACAGATGAGGTCTCACCTGCCCAGGCGGGTCTCGAACCCGCGGGCTCAGGCAATCCACTCACCTCAGCCTCCCAAAGGCGCGGGATTACAGGCTGAGCCACCGAGCCCGGCTTAGTTTTATTTTTTAAATCACTGATTTATCTCTGCAGTAACTTAGCTATCAAAGAACATTTCCAAGCCCATGTCCCTACTTGTTTCAGTCTGTAATCTGCAGATCCTTAGAATGCAGGTAATAGTAACCTCATTAGTGCCTTTTACTTCTTAATAAGGAAATTATGGAGGTTTTATTCATTCATTAAGCTGCTTCTGCTGAGTTCTACTCTTCCTTCCAGCCTCTTTTCAGCCACATTAATCTTTTAATTGTATTATGTGTTATTGCATCACAATAATGTTGCAATAACAAAAAATTTTCCATCTCTGCTACTGCATGCTCTCTACTGGAGGGCAGATTTCTACTATTCAAAGAGTCTGGACATTTGGGCCAGGAGCGGTGGCTCACACCTGTAATCTCAACACTTTGGGAAGATTGCATGAGCCCAGGAGTTCAAGACCAGTCGAGCAACATGGTGAAACATCATCTCTACAAAAAAGTTAAAAAGTAAAAAATTAGTTAAATGTGTTATTCCAGCTACTCAAGAGGGCAAGGTAGAAGAATCGCCTGAGTCCAGGAAGTTGAGGCTGCAGTGAGCTGTGATCATGCCACACTGCACACCAGCCTGGACAACAGAATGAGACCCTGATTCAAGAATCAGTCAGTCAAAGAGTCTGTACATTTGTAGAACTTTTGTGGCAAAACCAGAAAAGCTTTATCTATCTAAAAAAGTTTTACAGCTATGTAGGATAACTATATTCTAGCAGTATATTACTCTATATAATTGCTAAGTTTCAGGACTCAGAACTTAACATGCGGTTTAACAGAAACTAAGCTGTTGTTATGAAAACACATTACAGAATCATATTTCTATCATTGTTGTATAAAGATTGATTTTTTTAAATACTCAAAAGAAACCCCACTAAGTTGGATCAGCTGAGCTGGTTACAATGCTGTTTAAGTCTGCTCTACCCATTCAATGCCAAAAGTCATTTTTTTGAAGGATTCTAAATGCTATGACTTGAATACAGTTTGTCCCCTCTGAAACTCATGCTGAAATTTGATTGCCATTGTGGTGCTGTTGAGAAATGTGGCCTACTGAGAGGTGTTTGGGCCACAGGGGCAGACCCCTCATGAATAGAATAATGCCATCTCCCAGGAGGGAGCTCTCACTCTCACAGGACTGAATTCGTTGTTATAAAGCACGGCAACTTCTTGTGTTTACCTCTTTGCCCATGCTCACCCGCCTTTCTGTGTCTCCGTCATGTCTTGACGGAACACATGACTCTCACCAGAAGCCAGGCAGATGTTACCACCATGCTCTTGGACTTTCTAGCCATGAGAATCATAAGCTAAATAAACCACTTTTTGTTACAAATTTCTCAGCTTCGAGTATTCTATGATACCAACACCAAACAAGCTAAGACAGATACAAAGCATGAGGCATCAGTGTCTATCATGGTCTTCAACTTAACTTCTGCTGTCTTTGCATCATCAGAGTGTAAAGGTTAGGGGGTGGTCCAAAGTGGTACTGGAAACATGGTAGGAATCAACACAAAGCCTTGTCTCTGTCAATGGCTAACATGGCTTAATAAAAGACCCTGGGAACCCAAGGGACTGACCTTGTCTCCCAATTCTTCTGCTGTCCATGTGGCTCCATTTATTCTCCCTGCTTCCCTTCATCTTATAGCTACCACGTATGAGAAAGCTGTAAACAGCATGAGAAAATACGTAACAGATCCCAAGATAGCCATGCCATCTTCTGCACCTGGAAGGGTGGGCTCATGGGCTCATCTTGGGTAGGAAGAAAATTGGACCCAAATAGTCTTTCCATATACTCACAAAACCCCTCATGGTAATCAAATGGCTCCCTGGATGTATGTGAGGAAGATGAAGAGAAGGAGAAGTAGGAGAAAGAAGAGGAAGAAAGGGAGAGAAGGAGAAAGAGGAGAAGGAAGAACAGAAAGAACAAAGAAGAGGAGGAGAAGGAGGAGACTGGCATTGCAAATTGAAACTTCTACCTCTGAAAAGCACTGGTAACAAATAAAAGCACAAGTCAAGGGCTTGGAAAACAGCAAGCACTTTCAGTGACTTTGGCACCAGGCCTGCTGGAAAATCTGGGTGAGGAGGTAGGGTTGTGAAGGAGCCCAAGCTTTGGGGTCAGGCAGATCTGGGCTCCAGACTCTGGGTGGGCTACTGTGCACATCTCATCTTCCTGGTCTAAAACTGGTACAAAAATACCTACTTGAAAATGTACTGGACACATGGTGGGCATCAACACAAGGAGGTCACCTATGTGCTATGCCAGCAAAGTGTGAATAAATATCTCCCCTTTTCCCCTTTATTTTTCTTAGGATGGCCTTGACTAGAAGAACACAAATCAGAACCGATTTTGCAACCGGAAGAGAACACCTGCAGAAATGATAACGTTTGAAAGCTAATGTGAAATGTGATACTCAGAGAACTCAACTTATTTCCAGAGGGTTCATCACTAAGGGCATTTTTCAATGTCCTCAGTGCCTGGCACTGCAATGGAAGTTACTATTTTCCCCTTTTTTAACCTTGGAAGTATTTCAATGTTAAGTATGAGGAAAAGCATAATGATTAATGATGAAAAAAGGCTTGAAAGACGTGCAAACCCTTCTCTCCATGATGAATAATGCTCCACTTGAGGAAATTCAGCTGTCCTGAGTGAGGCCACACTGAAAGGCCATTATCCCAGAGTCCCCCAGAATTGCACAGGGTGACCTTGATCTGGGCTCAACAGAGAATCAGCGCTTAACAGAGACAGCTCATTCACTTGCAGTGGGAAGAGACAATTGCAACTTGAGAAGCAATTGGATGCACTAGGGTAGAGCAAAGAATCCCAAATAATGGGGACAGTGAGTATTTAGAGGTACCCAAAGCAGGAAGGCATGAGGACGAGAAGGGCAGCACAAGGCACAGAGTTGTGGGTGGGGTAGGATGCCAGGACCAGGAATCCTCAACGGGGAATGTAAGGAGGAAATGGGCAGAAGGAAATTTTCTGTTCCACGTATGAGAGCAGAGACCACCATTTATTCAGATTTTCTTAGTTTCTACTTAATGTCCTTTTTCTGTTCCAGGACCTCATCCCAGGATCAAACATGACATTTAGCTGTTCCCTTAGGCTCCTCTTGGCTGTAACAGTTTCTCAGACTTGCCTTTTGTTGACCTTGAGAGTTTTGAAGAGTCTGATCAGGCATATTATAGGATGGCCCTCTACTGGGAGGTATCTGATGTTTCTGTCATGTTTAGATTGGTGTTAGGGAGATTTCGGAGAAAGAACACAGAGGTAAAGTGCCATTTTAATCACATCATATCAAAGGTGCATACTCCCCAGAAGAATTTTTCAGAACAGAACTAACACAGAATCCTAAATTACTTATGTGTCTATATCCCTGAATAACCAGGAATGTCCACTGCATACAAATGCCACGTGTGAGAATTGTTTGGGATAAACCAAGGAGAAGGGACTGGTTGGGTCTACTGAGGGCAGAGAGGGTGAGGAGCCACAAGTGAGACACACATGTGACCAGGAGCTCTGGAGCACCAGAAATCAGGGCAAGAGTAGACCATGAGATCATAAGCTTCTGGGAATGCACCTGGGACAGAGTTCAAGTTCCCTGTATTTACATATCAAAGGACAAGGTGACCCCAGGTAACATCTGAGTTACAAATTCATCCACACTTCAAGTATTTATTGGTTTATTCTTATTTTACTTTAGAGTTATGAGGTACATTTGAGGATTTACTACATAAGTAAATTGCGTGCAGGTGAGGTTTGGGCTTCTAGGGGGCCTTCTCTCCCCAAGAGCAGACCTGGTACTTAGTGTGTGGTTGTGTGTCCCCTATCCCCCCTTGCTCCTGCAGCAATGTCCAGCATCTGTTGTTGGCTTCTTTGTGCTCATGTGACCAGTGATCAGAGCTTGCTTATGAGTGAGAACGTGCGGTATTCAGCTTTTTGTTTCTGTGATATTTCACTTAGTATGACGGTCTCCAATAGCAACCATGTTGCTGCAGAGGAAATGATTTTGTTCTTCTCATGGCTGCATAGTACTCCATCATGTATATGTACCATAGTTTCTCCAGTCTACTTTTGATGGGCGTCTGGGTTGGTTCCATGTATTATGACTAGTGTTGCAGTGAATACACAAGTGCAGGAGTCTTTTTGGTAGAGTGATTTACACTTCAAGCATTTATTGAACAGCTACTATCAGAGAGACATTGCTAAACACTGGGCACACAGGCACAAGGGTGAGAACAACAGATGCTGAGCACAGCTAAGGGAGGGAGAGAAGAAGGAGCGAGAAAGTAAGAGAGGGAGGGAGGATAAGGGATACACAATCACCCACTGGGTGCCATGCCCACTACGAGGAGGGTGGAGAAGGTTCTCCCTAAAACCAAAATTTCACCTTTGTGCAATATACTTATGTAGTATATCCTCATATGTACCCCACAACTCTAAAATTTTTTTTTTTATTTTTTAAAAATTTTAAAGACAGGCACTGTACCAGTGAGGAGCTGCGGAAAGACGCGAAGATGAATCAAATGCTTGTTCTTCCCTAAAGACCTTTGAGGAAATATAAATATCACCAGTCTGACACTCCTTCTGTTCTTGCGCTTGCTCAGTTCTTCTGTAGTTTATTATCTTCACAAGACCCCAGGGTCACATAAGAGCTATGCCAAGAAGTGGCTGGGGATATAATACTGAGTGATCTATCACAGAAACAAAGAACTGAGTATCACATGTTCTCACTCATAGGCAGACCTTGGACAATTATCATAATACTATAAGAAAGGATTGGCAGTAGTGGGAAATTGCTGGGTGTGGGGGTGGAGGGTGGCCAGATTGGCAGTAGTGGAAATCTATGGGGGGGGACACACACCTCATCAACAAGGGTACTTGCATAATGAACATTTGTATGTCTACCCTGAATTATACTCCACATCTTTAAAATTAAAAAAAAATTAAAAGAGAAAATAAATAAATAAAAATTACTAAGGAAAAAAAAAGAAGTGACTGGAGGAAGAAACTTTGTCCTCCCTGCCCTCAATAAGCTTCCCCAAAACCAACCCAATTTTTAAAAAGTATTTCTTAAAAAATTAATTGTCACTTTATCAATTTTCTGTTTAGTACAAATAAAAGCATCTTTGGAAAATATTCCTGGCGGGCGGCCAGCGCGGCCACAGCGGCCAGGCGCGTGACGGGCGATCGCCGCCCCGGCACCCGCCCCCCACCGCCGCCGCCGACTCGGAGCTCACTCTAATGCTGCGCGGGGCCCCATCCCCATCCCACCGGACTCTCGGCCGGGAGACCCCCGCCCAGCGACCCGGCTTTGTGCGGTGGCCCCGTCACCCCCGCTGCCCCGGCACGTCACAAATCCGGGAGAGGCCCCGACGGCCAGCCTCCCGGAGCCGGCCGGGACGCCCGGGCCTGGCGCGCCGCCCCCGGGGCGCCCGGGGGGACATAGCCGGTCCCCAGGCCCTCCACTGTGCCCCACTCCGAGCGCGCGTGTGTTCTTTTTCGCCGGCGGGGTTCCTGCTTCCGGCTTGACTCGCCTCCACCGACCCTGTTTCCTGCGGAATCTCGGCCGCCTCGACTTCTCAAAGGCTCTAAGCTGCTTCTCCAACTTGGGTCAAGATCCTGGCTCTCTCGTGACCAACATTCCTCAAGGGGTAAGACTGAACACATCCCTGACCCCTAGACGCCTCTTTCCAGCAGGGTCAAGACCCCCGCGACCAACATTTATCAGGGGGTAAGAGACTCAGCACACCCCTGACCCCTGTATGCCCCGTTCCAGCAGGGTCAAGACCCTGGCCCTCTAGTGACCAACATTTCTCAGCGGGTAAGAGACTGGGAACAAGAACAGAGCAGCCGTGCTTGTATCAGCAGCACCAAAATAAAAGGCAAATAGAAAGTGTAGTTGTGGGCCATCCTGGGGACCGAGGCCGCTGCACGCAGCGACTGCCTTCACCATGGAAAAGTGGATTCAGGCCACTTTAGCCAAGTCCTGGGTTCTCTTTGGATAAAAAAGTAGTAGAGAAAGAAGACGGTGAATTCCGTAGTCTCTCGCTCACGAGCCTCACTTCACAGGGAACAAGAGAATTGTGCGGCATCTTTAGTTGGGGCACAGAAGGCCCGAAGAGCCCCTTTTAACTTCTGGCCTCCTCAGCCAAAGTGAAGGGGCAGCAGAGCAGCCAGGGACAAGGACACCGCCACACTCCCGCCTGGCTGCCCAAGATCACTTGGCGGTGGAGATGTTGGCTGCTGGTGTTCGAGGCCTACGGGCCACCTACCACCAGGTGCTCGATAAGGTGGAGCTGATGTTGCCCAAGAAATTGAGGCCGTTTTACAACCACCCGGCCAGCCCCAAAACAGTTTTTTTCTGGGCCCCAGTTATGAAACGGGGGTTGGTGTGTGCTGGATTGGTTGACATGGCCAGACCTGCAGAAAAACTCAGCACAGCCCAGTCTGCTGTTTTGATGGCTACAGGGTTTATTTGGTCAAGATACTCACTTGTAATTGTTCCAAAGAATTGGAATCTGTTTGCTGTTAATTTCTTTGTGGGGACAGCAGGAGCCTCTCAACTTTTTCGTATTTGGAGCTATAACCAAGAACTCAAGGCTAAAGCAAACAAATAAAAGAGTTCCTGATCACCTGAACAATCTAGATGTGGACATAACACTGGGACCTAGTTTATTATTTGATGATTAATAAAGCAATGCTAACTGTGCTAACATTTGGAAGGCCCCAAAATATCTAACTGTAACATGGTAGCTAGTGCTTGATTCAACAGAAAAATAAAGGAAACTTTTAATAGTCTATCTTTACATGTGACTTAAGGAACTTATCCGTGGATATTAGTAACATTTTTCCAACCATTTGTCCATAATAAATTATACTTGTTCAAAAAAAAGAAAGAAAATATTCCTAATTCTTATGATCTTTGATATATAAACTAAGAAAAACAGTGTGTGCTTGCTTTGTAAATGCACCAAGACAAGTCCCTGCCCACTCCTCAGCCCCAGCAAAAAGATGACCGACCCAACTCCCTTCTATATAGAAATTCTAGAACTACCTCACATGATGTAGGGAGGCAATATATTATTATAAGTCTTTGACAAATAAGAAAATACAAGCCTAGAAAGGATGAGAAATTGTCCAAGCTTCGTATCTCATGGAAGCCAAATATACAACCAAGGTTAGAACGACTCTGATCCCGCCTGCTGAACTCTCTGCATTTTTAAATAGTTAAAAGCCAATGCTTACATGGATAGTTCAGACACACAAGTTGACACAAGCAGAAATGCAACGACACTTTTGGTAATTTTTGTATTTTCAAAACAACAATAAGAGACAGTAAAATAACATGCTGCCAACGGGTAACTGCTATTCTAGAAATTACACACATACATTCTATGGGAAAGCACCTTAGCTATGCCAGAAAGCACAGGAAATGGAAAAATAGCACCTCTGGCCATAAGCCAGTGCTAATATTTTGAAATAAAACAAAATGTGCATCTATGTAAGCACTAAATATAGATACCACACATACTGAATCAATGCAGTTGACACATAGAACACCATCAAATGATATTTGAATGAGAAGGAATTTTAGATCATCTCAACCAGTGGTTTTCAAATGCTTCCTAAGCCTCAGAACCCTATGTGCAAATGAAATAGAAAAATAAGCGTATTACTTTAGTTGAGTAGATTGGCCCAGTGACCCCCGACTCTAAGGGGATCAAAAATAAACACTGTTTGAAAACTGCTTCTCTAATCCAATTTCCTTGTTTTACAGGACTATTTGGAAAGATGCCAACATTAAGATGAAATGGGTGGTGAGGGGTATATTACTCACATCTCTAAACTTCTTTCTTCCAGAAGTTTGCAATAGCAGCCAAAGCAGTGTTTCAAACGTGAGTGTGTGTAGGAATTGCCTAGAGAGCTATTAAAACACAGATTTCTGAGCCCCAGCCCCAGAGAAGCTGATTTATTTATTTATTTATTTATTTTTCAGAGATGGGTTCTCCCTATGTTGCCCAGGCTAATTTTAAACTCCTGGCCTCCAGTGATCCTCCTGCCTCAGCCTCCTAAAGTGCTAGGATTACAGGTATTAGCCACCGTGTTTCAGAGATGCTGATTCAGAAGGTCTGGGTGTGGTCATGGCTTTGCATATCCAACCAGCTTCCAGGTGCCTCCGCTGACCTGAGGAACCTCACCTTAAGTGTCATTGTACTGAAGGAAAGCCTACAGATACAGCCTTACTCTACTGGAAGACAGAGTTCCAAAAATATCCCTTACAAGGCTTGTGTGCCCAACACACAGAGGTGCTTGCAAATACTTGCTGGACAAATGACTGAATCAGTGAGACTTCTACGGTTTCAAGGTTAGCTTCTGGCCCCGAACAGCAACTTAGCATTGACGGTGCTACTTTGCCACACTGGGCCAGTGCAGAGGCTGACCTTCCAAATGAATATCTACATTTTAATATGATGCTCACACTCTCAAGGTTGTCTCCTCTGGTGGGTTTCAGCAGAGAGCACACAAGCTGTGTTTTCTATCTTTGCACTTCACCTTCACTCTCGCATCTATTCTATCCTGCTCTGCACCTTGTACCACTGACCCTTGTGGACCAAAGCAATGGGTTCCCTTTTGCCCTGACTCCCAGCTGGTTGTACCACTAGAGGCACTGTCAGGAGCTAAGGAGGTGGGAGGAGAGTGAGGTTGGTGTGTGCAGTTCCCCAGCTTCCTTCCTGCCAAGAGACTGCAGCTTGGTTTACACTCTGTTACCCCCATCACAGCTCTGTTACATGGCCCTCTCGTGACAGGCACCCTGTGTGGGTTCTACTAGCCCTCCATCCCCTGACCTTCCAGGACTAGAGGGAGTCCAAACTCCCAGCTGTAGCTAGCCCCAGGGTGCTGCACTATCTCTTAACAATTTCTATAAGCCCTACCTCTCACTTTCATAAGACATCCGTTGTGAACGCCTCAAATGACCAGTTTAAGAGTGCCTGCCACCTCCCACCGGGAGCCTGACTGGCTCACAAGCATGTCTTTTGTTATTCTCATGAGAAACCTGGGCTTGGGGACCCTCACTACCAATGACCTATTCTCCCCACATTGATTTCAAGTTAGTGAGACTACCCATCCCTTCTCTATCTCGCATAGGGATGAAAAGATAAAATAACTTATTTGCACTCAAGTCACACTTTTGAAAACTCAAATGTTCATATCCCAATTAGTTGTAGCATTTGATGTATGCCATAGCTTAAAAATTCAAAGCTATGTACGAAATAAACCTCACACGCGTAGATTTTTTTAAAGATTTTATTTGTAGCTTATGTATTTGTTTGATGGCTTGCAAGTATTTTGAAGGCTGATTCTTTCAGTAGGAGGATGCCTGCCATTCAGTGTTGGCAATTATTTAACAATATAAACTGAGTTCCTTCTAGGCACTAGGCACTGGGCCAGCCCCAGTGTATACCAAGGTGAACAGAACTGTCTATGCCCCTTGCCCTCATGGAGATTACAGTCTAGCAAAGACGGAAAATACTAAAAAGTAAATTACAAAACTTATTTTTTTTTTTTTTTGAGTTGGAGTTTCACTCCGTCGCCCAGACTGGAGCGCAGTGGCTGCTCCCGGCCACCGCAGCCTCGACCCGCTGGGCTCCGGCGATCCTTCCACCTCAGCCTTCCGAGTAGCTGGAATTACAGGCGCGCACTACCACGCCCGGCTGATTTTTGGTTTATTGTAGAGATGAGGTCTCGCCAAGTTGCCCAGGCGGGTCTCAAACCCGCGGGCTCTGGCAATCCACTCACCTCAGCCTCCCAAAGGTGGGATTACAGGCTGAGCCACGAGCCCGGCTCAAAACTTATTCTTAAATGACTACTGTGATAAGTGCTATGTAGAAGAAACACCAACACTTTACAGTATCCAAGGCAATAGGGCAGGAGGAAGGAAGAGGGTGGGGGGGGATAGTGCTGAGAATTGGGGGAGGAGGACTGACCCTGCTTAGGAAACAGCAGATTTACATGCACATGCTTCACTCCACCATGCTCTTCTCTGACTCTTTTCCTAACGTAAACTTAAATTTAGAAAGGAGCAAAGGCACACCAAAAAAATGTAAGTTCTTTGGAAACATTGAGAAGGAAATTAAAAGATAGAGAGAAGGAGAAATAATTGTTTGCCCAGCATGAAACACTACCCAGAAATAGTTACAGCAAAGGGGAAAAAATATTGTGATTGTTACACGTGTTTTCACACCAGGAGAACAAGTCTCTATTTTCTATTTTTGTCCTAAACTATTTTAATGCAGTATTCACACTCAACTATGTTTGGATACCTCTGCTGAAGAGTAAAAAAAGTATTCAAAGAGCATTGGGAGAATTTTTCTGTTCTTTAGTACATTTTTGTCAGAACTGTTTTTGCTAAGTTTCCCAGAGAGATTTTCTAATACTCACATTGCTAAAGGGCATTTTAAAAATAAACTAATTTTCAAATTAGCTGAATTTTCAAGCAACAAATTTGTTGTTAATGAGGGAATTCCAGCTTGACCCCTTAGACACTTAACTGCTCTGTCGCCATTTCAAGCAGACACCCCACTAAAGGTCACACATACAAACACTCACCACACTCACAGGCAACTCTACCGCCCTAAGCTTGTCTGGGGTCTGTAGTCCTCAGACAGCTCTCAGTCAGACGTGACACCACAGCAGACAGTATCTGCCCTCCCATTTTGGTGATAAACTCCTCCTTTACAACACACAGGGATCCTTCCAGAGTGTAATACAAGGGGTTTTCATCCTTGCTCAGCATAAGACCACTGGGCAAATGACTTGCTCTCATGAAGGCCCTGGTTCCCAAGATAATCTTCAATTATTTAAAGATAAGGCTAAGAGAGCAACGGACAAGTCACAGTAAGTAGAGCAGGAAAGAGAAAGCCCGGAGGCTTTGTCTTCCCCACTCTTTCTTCTCTCTGCCCTCTGAGCCCCTCCCCAACAAGCCCCTTGTTTTTCCATCACAGGAGATGTGGGCCTGCACATTCAGCAACCACTGGCCCAGAATCAAAGGTTCTGCTCCTCCCCCAGAAGTGTGTGTGCATGCTTGTCAGACAACACTGGCTGATTTTTCAAGTTCAGAAAATAGGATTGTTGCACTCATATGTATCTCAACTCTATTTACCTCTTTTGTCCCCTTTGATTATAGAAACAGATCTTATTATCCTTTGGTCAAACAACTGGAGATTTAGAGTATGTGTGTCATAACCAAGGTCAAGGCGTTTCCACAGGCTCCATCAGGGTTCCCAGCTGTTACCACCATCCTCACTCTCACTGCCAACATTTTTATTAAGAGTCAGGTCCTCTCCTAAGTGCTTTACATGAACCATATTTCATTTTCTCTTCCCATGAATTCTGTAAGGCGAATACTATTTTTCTTCCCACTTTACCAATGAGGAAGCTGAAGCCTTAAGAAATTAATGACCTGCCCAAGGTCACCTGGGTAATAAACAGAAAACCTGGGAGGTCAGTCCAGGTGTCCGATTCTACAATTCAGTCTCTACACCATTATGATATCTGTCCAAATGGAATCTGACCCTTCAGCTGAAGCGGGCAGAATATGTGTGGGTGGTGGTGGTGGTGAGCTGATGATAAATATATAAATTTTTGAGTTGGAGGGTCTCACCCTGTCACCCAGTCTGGAGCATAGTGGCATGATCACAGCTCACCACAGCCTTGACCTCCTGGGCTCAGGCGATCCTTCCACCTCAGTCTCCTGAGTAACTGGGAGTACACACCTGGCTAATTTTCTGATTTTTCTTGTAGAGACCGGGTCTCGCTATATTGCCCAGGCTGGTCTCAAACTCCTGGGCTCAAGCAATCCTCTCGCCTCTGCCTCCCAAAGTGCTGGGATTACAGGCCTAAGAAACCATGCCCGGGGAGGTGGTGATTGTTTTTATGGTAGCTTCCAACATGCATGAGAGAGCAGATGGCCTGTTTGTCTGATTCACTAGGTACCCTCAGCACTTAGTACAGAGCTTGACACATAATAGGCATTCAACTAATGCCTGTTGAAGAGAAGGAGGGAGGAAGAAAAGAAGAAAGAAAGGCAGGCAAGCTCTCAAAAGGAAAACAGTATGTTTGGTGAAAAGCAGATCGAATGTATAACTGTCTGAAGCTCCGTTTCTGGATCTGAGTACTATGGCCCCTTAAGAAAGGAGGCAGTTTCCCAATTATTCAGGAGATAAAGGAGCAAGGGAGAAGACGGAGAGCAAAACATTTGTCATATGGTTGAATGCTCAGATCACTCTGATCACAGCACATGCAGATGGGCAAGAAATGCTTAGAGAGCAAAGCCTCAGGGGAGTATAAGTCAGTGGGGCAGCTTTTCATTCCAGAAGACTCCAGGAGTGGGGGTGGGCAGCTGACCACTGGCAATGGGACACTGGAAGCAAACATAGGGACTAGAAAGGAACCAGGAAGGTATCTTCTGGACTCATTCTGGAAAACCTCTCTTCTTGCTAAAACCTAACAAGGCTCATAAGGTCACCCCTGCTCCAAGGTATGGAGTAGATTGTATTCCACACCAAGAATGATTTAACATTCATTCCACTCTTCATTGCCTGTTTGCCTTGGACCAGACGCCGGGGACAGGGTCATGAACAAAGACCATGTTTCTACGCTCCTGCAGCTTACAACAAATCAGCAAATAAACATGAGAAATATCAGGAGATGGTAAGGGCTATGCAGAGAATAAAAATAGGGTATGGGAGTTCTCACGGTGCTTACAGCAAATCAACAACTAAACATGAGAGGTATTCGGATGGGATAAGGTCTCTATAGAGAAATCAAGCTACTGACTTTAAAATCACATGGAATGAAAACAAGAAATCATTCTGAGTTTTCTCAGTAGAGCCATAAGTTGCCATCTTGTCTTCTTTCTGGAATGTAGAGACATAGCTTTCCTTTTAAAATGTGGAAGGAAGTGTGACTGAGTTAGACTGTAACAGCTAAAGTCATTGTAAAACAGAGCAAGTGCAGCAAATACAAAGTGAATCAAACTCCATCCATAGTGTTAGGGATGGAATTGGCAAGGCTCGGTCATTTACCTTTCGGGAAACGAACCTACTTTCCCAGAAGACCCTATTAAGCTTCAAGGGGTGGCAAAAATCAGAAACTCAGCCAGGGTGGCCTTCGTGTTCCCTCAGGGCCTGAGGACCCTCATGAGCTCACTCAACAGGACAGGGATAACAGTGGCCCTGCCTCGGCAGCTGCAAAGAGCAAGACACAGCACTGAGCAGAAGTCAAAACAGGAGGTGACGACACTATCTCAGGCCAGGCAACTCCACATCAGCCTTGACAGCCCTAGAAGGCACATACGGTGCCCAGGACAACAAAAGACAGAGCCCACCGCATTCAGGCAACAGCCTTGCTCCCTCACCAAAGGGGAAAAAGGGGAAAAGCTCACAGCCACAAAACCCCACTGTCTGTCTCTTCCTCCCCACTCACTGGGAAAGGCGGAGGTGGGAGTGTATTTGATGCTGGGTCACAGGTATGCCGTGTCTTCTGGTCCAAGTGGCATTCTACCAAGGGGGGAGGGGACATGTACAAACAATTATGTCACAGGTAAACTAGAAGCCTGAATTTACTCTGTGGACCCTGCTGGTTTTTCATAGGACTGTGATTAGATCCTTGTTTTGCACTGAAAGATGTATTGGTGAAGGAAGGGTCTCGAGATGCACAGGAAAAAGTCTTCAGGAAGACAAAACATCTGGAAACAAGGACAAATGAGGAACAGCTGAAAGGACTGGGGAAGAAAAGAAGACTTGGATGAAGCAAAATAGTCCTCTTCACATGCTTCAAGGGCTCCCATGTGGAAGACAGGTTCAAGTTTCTCTACAAGGAAAGAATTCAAATGCAAGTTCAAGGAGGTGGGGATAGGTTTCACCTGAAGACTAAACAAAAGTACTTTCTGATGACTAACACTGTACAAAAATAGAGCAGGGTGCCCATGAAGGCAGTGAGTCACTGGAGGTATTCATGGACAGTTCAGATTGTATGGTCAAGAAGATCTCGAGTCATTTTAAACCCTATGAGTTCTGGCTTTTCTCCCGTAATCCCCAAGGCCCTTCTAGTCTATCGAAGTCCTACCCATCATCAAAAACCAAACTCAAGTTCCACCTCCAAGTCTCTGCATGTCTTTCCCCAGTTATCTCCCTTTTCTGAATAAAGCTCTTATAATCTACACCATTTATCTGGAAAATATTTCCGTTAAACCATCATTTAATTTTTTTTATTAGTCACTTTTCATGAGTTTGATCTCTGCAATCAGATTGGTACCTTGAAGGCAATAACCTCATTTTACATTTTTCAGACAGTTTTGCATATAGCAAATGGCCAACGTGTGGTTTATTACCAGAATTCCTTAGTGCCTATTCTGAAAAACTTTTGATTTCGGTATAAATTTCTTATATGCATACATACAAAAAACCTTGTGGGCTCCTTCTGATGTCAGATCTTGATAGTTTCATTTTCAGATTATACTCAGTTATATTTTAGTTTTATTGAGCTAAATATTTCTTCCAATTAAAATACTATTCTTCCACAGCATATTTTTAAAGAAGGGGAAAAAAGATTAAGGCCTTTAATTAAAAACATTTTATAACCGTTCTTTCCATTATAAAATAGAAGGAATGGTTCCACAGCAGAATGTCACCCAGAAAATCAGCTGCTTATGAAAGGATTAATTTTTCTCATGGCTGAATTAAACAAGTGCAATTAGCAGTACTGATTTATTCTTCTGCCCAGAGGTTACCTTTGTGAATATCTGAATTCAAGACCAATGACAAGTTAAGGTGACTTTCAAATTAAAAGCTATAAGGAACTTTTCAGCCCCTGTGGATCTTTTCATCTACAGAATACGACTTTTCCAGGGACCATTACCTATTTATGTGAACATTTATTTTTCTAAAAACAGTCTTCAGCTGGGTATGGTGGTTTGCACCTGTAATTCCAACACTTTGGGAGGTTCAAGTGGAATGATTGCTTGAACCCAGGAGTTCTGGGCAACATAGCAAGACCCCATCTCTATAAAAAATAAATAATTAATTTAATAAATAAATAAAACTAAAAACAGTCTTCAGTGTATGTGAATTCCCAGAATCAAAGGGAAGTTCACATCCTTATTTTTTGGAGAGGGAGCCAGTTTTATTTCAAAGGTGAAAAAAAAATAGAAACTAACTTAAATCATGGCTTTTGAACAGGCACCGTGAGCTTTTGAAACTTCAGGACCAATGCAGATAGCATGGGAAACACCACAGAGCCACTTTGTATGTAAAAAGCCACTGTCAAGCAGCTACATTTCTTATGAAAGAAAATTCCTGTGGTTTCTTATACATAAAATATGCCACATACCATTTGCAAGTAACACATGTTGTATGACCTCACTTAAGTTAGCATATACCAGAAACTGTCAGGGATTCAATAGACACACACTCTTCCCTTCCATATTGGGCTGTTTCAGCAGCAAAAGGTAACCGGTGTGAACCCACTGGAAGAGTATAGACAATCCACTTTTATTTTTATTTTTGAGTTGGGGGGTCTCATTCTGTCATCTAGGCTGGAGTGCAATGGCACTATCATAGTTCACCGCAGCCTTGACCTCTTGGGCTCAGACAATCCTCCTACTTCAACCTCCTGAGCAACTGGGACTACAGGTGCACCACCACACCCAGCTAACTTTAAAAAAATTTTTTTGTGGAGACAAGGTCTTGTTATATTGCCCAGGCTGGTCTTGAACTCCTGGACTCAAGTGATCCTTGGTCTTGGATTACAGGCATGAGCCATCACGCCCGGCCACTTTTTAAAAGATTTTAGTGCCATAAAACCCCCAAGCATACTGTATTAAAATATTATATAGACAATTCCAGGCACTGCTTCTAATAAAAAAGCTTCTGCTTCTAAGACTAGTGGTACAGACATAGACTCCTTCCAACATATGGTTTCATGACATAAATAGTTTTTTAAAATATCAGATAACAATATATATCATTATGACATCAGATAGTATTATTTATAGCAGAAATGGTCTAAGCCTTTAAGAATAAGAGTAAAACCCTGCTCTGCAGGACAGCTGACAGATATATGTTGAAGCTCTTAAGTAGGAGAGACTTGAAATGTAATACGAAAATCATTCAACTATTTCTAAATGACTCAAAAACAACCCTCAGAAACCTGGGTGATCAACAAGCACTGGGGCGTGTTCTTTCCATCAGTGGAAAGGGCTTAAAGGGCTCTCCGAATGGTGTGCTTTCTCCCTCTGTATTGAAATTAAAGACAAGCCGGGAGCTATCAAGCATAACTTCAGCCACGCCAAAACCATTTGAAGAAAACAGAGTATGGGAACATTCTCTTGATTGAGTTTCCTTATGAGCAAGGCTGAGGGAGTGCTAAAAAGCCAGCACTTGACTTCCAAATCACAAAGAATGCATTTGAGGATTGACTCTGCCACACTCCACACTCCAAGATAACTGCACCCAAGGATTTCCAGCCACTGCCCCAGGTCACATCGTGACTCAGCTTCCCATCTCGGCTGAGAACTTAGGCATCCCACCCACTCAGTTGGAATACTTCTCATGGACGCCAGTCCTCTAAATAACCTGTGACAGAGGACACAAGAGTCAGGAATGGATTTTAGAGAACCATATAGCTGAAGGGTCTACCCAGAAGATTATGTATTTTATTAGAGCCTGAAAGAATCTCTAAAAAAGTCAGTCCTTGTGCTCCTCTAATTTTTTTTTCTTTTTCTTTCTTTCTTTCTTTTTTTTTTTTTTTTTTTTTTGCGTTGGATTCTTACTCTGTTGCCCAGACTGGAGTGCAATGGCACAATCACTGCTCATTGCAGCCTCAACCTCCTAGGTTCAGGTGATCCTCCTGCCTCAGCCTTCCAAGTAACTGGGACTACAGGTAAGCACCACCACACCTGAGTAAAAATTTTTGTTGTTGTTTGTAGAGATGAGGTCTTTTTTTGTTGACCTGGGCTGGTCTCAAACCCCTGGCCTCAAGCTATCCTCCCGCCTCGGCCTCCCAAAGTGCTTAGACTACAGGTGTAAGCCACTGTGCCATCTCCTAATCCCGCATTCTATCCTTTGCTGAGAACTGTCATGTAACATCAGAGATGTTTAAAGCAGCGGTCCTCAATCTTTTTTGGCATCAGGGATGGTTTCATGGAAGACAATTTTTCCACGGCCGGGGGTGGGTGTTTGGGAAGAGAGGGGATTATCAGGCATTAGAGCAGGCAACTTAGATCTCTTGCATGCGCAGTTTACAATAGGGTTCATGTTTCCATGAGAATCTAACACCTCCGCTGATCTGACAAAAGGCAGAGCTCTGCTTGCCGGCCACTCACCTCCTGGTGCGCGGCCAAATTCCTAACAGGCCATGACCAGGACTATTTTCTATTTTCTGATCCATCATGAGTTATATTAATAACATTAAGCTATTGGGCCCATTATTTTAAAATAATGGAGATTGATCAGACAACAGCAAAGAAGTGTCATGGGGCAGCGGAAATGGCTGCTTCTGTTTCTGCATCCAGCCAAAAGTTCCAGGCTGGTGGCATAGAAGATGGGCCCCACCTGTGTTGGTGAGCCAAGTTCTCTCCTTTACCTTACCTCCAAGACCCATCTGGCCCCATGCCAGGTCCTGCTAGGCGTAAGCCAATGCACATTAAAGCTGCAATTAAAAGGCAGCAAGAGAAAGCAGTCCATGAATAATATGGCAATTTTAATACATGTTAGCAAATTGAATGTCGTTTCTCCTGTCTAGAAGTGGAGTTGAATTCTCCCCCTTTAAACATGACACGGCTTTAGTGATTTAGGGCTAACAAATCAAATGCGGTAGAAGCTGTGCTGTTAACAAATTAAGGTCAAAATGGTGACAGCTTCTTCCTCTCTCACTCTCCTCTCTTTCTCTCTCTGTCTCTCTCTCCTTTCTCTGTCTCTGTCTCTTTGTGTCTCTGTCCCTGTCTCTCTCGCTTTGTCCCTCTCTCTGTCTCTCTGTCTGCCTCTGGCAGTCTCTGTCTCTTTGTAGCTGTCTCTCTCCATCTCTGTCTCTCTCTGTGTTTCTACCTCTGTCCCTGTCTCTCTCTCTCTATCTGTCTCGGTCAGTCTCTGCCTCTTTGTCACTCTGTCTCTCTCCCTTTGTGTGTCTCACTCTTTTTCTCTCTCCATCTGTCTCTCTGTCCCCGT
The DNA here is from genome assembly GCA_027257055.1 of Cephalopachus bancanus. Taxonomy (NCBI): domain Eukaryota; kingdom Metazoa; phylum Chordata; class Mammalia; order Primates; family Tarsiidae; genus Cephalopachus; species Cephalopachus bancanus. The sequence continues at coordinate 499,829 of JAPVLO010000429.1, read as the reverse complement.
CTCTGTCCCTCCCTCTGTCTCTCTGTCTGTCTCTGGCATTCTCTGTCTCTTTGTTGCTGTTTCTCTCCGTCTCTGTCTCTCTCTGTGTCTCTGTCTCTCCGTCCCTGTCTCTCTCTGTGTCTGTCCCTGCCTCTCTCTGACTCTATCTTTGTCTTTCTGTCCCTCTTTCTGTCTCTCTCTCCCTGTGTGTCACTCTGCCTCTGTCTCTGTCTCTCTCTCTCCCCCCATCCCATCTCTCTCTCCTTCTCTCTTGATGTTCACTTTTGGAACTCAGCCACCATGCTGCATAGTAGCCAACAAGTCATGGAGAGGTACCCGTGGAGTGAAACCAAGGCTTCCCTCACTCTGGGCCTTCTGAGGCCCCCCACCCAAGCTCCCAGCTGCCAGCATGTGAGTGAGCATCTTGGAAGCAGATCTCCAGCCTCCCCTCAAGCTGTCTCAGTTGACGCCATGCAGAGCAGACAGGAGCCTTCCCACCTGGGCCAGCTCAGATGAGAGGTTTGTGAGGTACAGAACTGTGTTGTGTTAAGCCTCTAAGTTCGAGGGTGATTTGTGCAGTTACAGACAGCACAAAGTTTTCTTGGTAATTCTAATATGAAACCTGTTCAGTATGCCCCTGCGGCTGAGAGAGGAAGCAGATTCTACAGTTTTAGATACTTTTTAAACTGTGAGAAGCCAGATACAAGAAATGAAAGCACCTGTGACCTTTCACAATTTGACATTTTACTCAGTGTTAAAGGCTAGAAAAATTGGAAGAGGAAAAAAGAGTATGAACATTAACGTCACTGGGACCAGAAAACCAGGCCTGAGTGGCCATTCCAAGCCCTGCTTCTTCAATGTAGGATGCCTCAAATGTTTCCTTTTTCTTCCCGAGTTGCTTATTTTGGCTGACAAGACTGTTTATACTCACTACTTCTTCCCAGAATGACCATCAGATCTTTTTTTTTCTTCTTTTTTTTTGAGTCATGGTCTCACTCTGTTGCCCAGGCTGGAGTGCAGTGGCACAATCATGTCCTCACCATAGCCGCAACCTCCTGGACTCAGGCAATCCTTCCACCTCAGCCTCCCAAGTAGCTGGGACTATAGGTGCGTGCCACCACGCCTCACTAATTTTCTGATGTTTTGTAGAGACGAGATCTCACTATGTTGCCCAAGCTGGTGTCGAACTCCTAGGCTTAAGCAATCCTCCTGCCTTGGTCTCCGAAAGTGCTGGGATTATGAAAATGAGTCACCACATCCAACCCAGATCAAATTTTGAAAACACTCATTCAATAAGAGTCAAGAGGTGAGGGTTGAGATTCTGAAGTGTTGGGGACTCTTCCTTCCCGAAACTATCCTGTTTACCTCTGCCCTAGGAAGTTCCTAAAATTCATCCATCAGCTTGTCACTGCCTTGTTCACGAACAAATGGTCACTCCCTTTTGTTTGCTGCATTAAAACTAATTTTCTTTGTCCATTTTAATGGTGTCATGGCTTCATCTTATATACTGAACTGGATTTCTCAACCTGCTTTGGCTATTCATGTCAAGCTAATAGCCTCTTACCTATGTCTTTAATTCAGTCAACCATCTTGCAAAGTCATGTTCAAGCCTGGGCTCAATTAAAACAAAACAAAAAGCCCTGACCTCCACAGCTACCAGCAATCTATCTCTCCATTTAAACTTTTTTTTTTGAGATAGGTTCTCACTTTGTCACCCAGTCTGGAGTGCCTTGGCATGATCCCGGTTCACCGCAGCCTCGACTTTCTGGGCCCAAGTGATCCTTATGCCTCAGCTTCCCAAGTAGCTGAAACTACAGGTGTGCACCACTGAGCCTGGCTTAATTTTTTTATTTTTTATTTTTGTAGAGATAAGGTCCCACTATGTTGCCCAGGCTGGTCTTGAACTCATAGGGTCAAGCAGTCTTCCTGCCTTGGCCTCCCAGAGTGCTGGAATTACAGGCGTGAGTGATCATGCCCGGCCTCCATTTAAACTCTTACAGCACTCATAAACCATAGCACTCGTCTGCTATCATAGGTTGCCTGTTCTCTGCCATGAAGGGCAGGATCATACCTTAGGTATCTTCACGTTCCTCCCCACCATGCTACACATGCCCAGAGCCCAACTCAGTACCTTGAATATCCAATACACTAAATTACTACTTACTGGATTAGTTCAATGAACTAAATAAATATGGCAAATGACTAACAAAGATCTTTTCAGGAATATTTTTATTTCACCCAGTGCCCAATCTTAAAAGAAAGAATCTCTAATTGGACAACTGTGAGCTTGAGTCAGCCACTTGGGGTGATGCAGTCATTGGACAGGTGAGATGGTAAACATTATCCAGCAGAGAAATGTATCTGAAATGTATTACACCTGAAGAAAGACGTAAAAATTATTTAATGTAAACCTTTGTTTTACAGATGAAGGCGATAAAACTCAGAAGGAATAAGCAATAAGCCCCCAGATCAGCAGAAAGGGACTCGACCTCAGGTCTCCTGGCTCCTGTTCTGGCATTCTTTCCACTGCAAAAAAACCAGAGGACGACTGTCTTTTCTCGACAGGCACGCTCCTCTTTGAAGTGCAGACTAGCGACCTGTTTCAAACCGAACATTTGATTGATGTTTTTAAAGCCAATATTTACTGTGAAGAGTGACCTAAATTGCTAGACATTTTCTTCTCAAGCAAAACCATAAAATGTCCATGTTTTTTTCCCTCTGACTGAGAAAGATGTGTTTTCCAAAAGAGAAGGGAGTCTTATCTGAGCACCGCATCATACACTGTTTTGGGGGCTGAAAAACAATGAACTGGGGCACGTAATTGGCATATCCAGGAGAAAATATGAAAGATAAAAGCTGATGCATTAAAAACAAGCCCAGAACATAGGCAGATGTGTGCATTCACTTGAGAAATTGATAAAAAGCTGCTGCAATGATCAACCCTTTTCTTTCGGAGGCTCAGAATCACTCCTATCAGTACACAAGCACATCTTTTCCACCAGATGGATATTCCAGATTCTAAGATGAATTACATCTTTCCACTGACCTTGTCAAAATAGGCCTTTCTCATAAGAAGAAGTAATAAAAGCAATGCCACAGGCTAGATCAATAAGATGTGACAGGTAGACTGATACAGACAGCAGTACAAAGTCACCTGGAAAGGAGATTTTTAATTAAAAGAAGTCACTCATAAGAAATGGGCTCTCCGTCATATTTTCAAGTTCTTACTCTATACTTTAATAAAATGAGAGAAATTTTTAAAGTTGTACATGTAATATATAACAGATGTAACACACACATGTATATATGTACACACACACATACACACAGAAGCTGGATGGTACAGTAGTCATGAACCCAAACCCTCAAACTCCAGCTCTGTCACTTACTGTATGATATGTAGAAAGTTACCTAAAACATTGTCTAGTTCAGTGTCTTCATCTAAAACATGGAGTTGATAATATTAGTTAATTTGTGAGGCTGTTATGTAGATTTGGTGACAATTCGGTGGCCTGTAGTAAACACATGAGTTGCTGTTATTATTGCTGCTGTGATTATCTGTGGCACGGACAAAATTATTAACCTGTGACTACACATGTTCTTCCCTCATCCTCTTCTGCTTCTAAGAAGGGTATATTCTTGCTAGCCAGGTTAGTTTCAGGATTTTTCTCCTATGTGAAGTCTGAGTCTGAGTGTGAGAAAATCCCCCAGAGGACGTTAGACTATTTTCTCAGAGAAGTTCTATGTAGCCAGAAAGGTCATGTATTGGTTGTATGGGCTTTGGGAAAGATGGCTGAATTATGAGCTAGACAGTAGGTGTTGGCAGAAAGAAAATAGCGAAGCCAATTAGAAGTGAGATAGTAATTTCGAACCCTAATCCCCCCTTTATTGGTGTCCCCCATGTCTATAATTTCCATTTTTGTGACCACTTAGCTCCCACATATGAGTGAGAACATGCAGTGTTTGGTTTTCTGTTTCTAAGTCAGTTTACTTAGGATGAGGATCTCCAGCACTGTCCATATTGCTACAAATGACATGATTTCATTGTTTTTGTGGCAGCATAGTATTCCATGGTGTATATACACCACATTTTCTTTATTCAGTCAATTGTTGGTGAGTACTTAGTGTTCACTACTTAGGGAATGGGCCACCTGAGACCCAATCCCCACAGCGACACAATATGCCCATGTAACGAACAAGCATGTGTACTCCTGAAACTAAAATTTAAATAAATTAATTAAATAATTTTTTTAAAAAGAAGTGAGATAGTAATATAAAGAGAGAAGGAGAGGTGTCAAGCAATAGCATGTGACAGGATTGGAAAGGAAAGGCACTTTTAAGAAATTCCACTTGATTTTTTGAGAGACACAAGAAAGGTTGGAATTATTTTTTTCGAATTGATTTTAACTGTTGGATATTCCCTTGAGTGTGATGCCGGACCTAATTTTGTGGGCACCTAGCACTGAAGTTGTCTGCTTGGTAAGTGACAAGGAGGGAGCAATTTGCAGAACACACTTTCAGATGCGTAACAAGAACAGAAGATCACAAAGTGGCGAATGCCATTGAGCAGAGCACTTAGCTTTCTTTATCTTTTCTTTTTTTTTTTGAGTTGGAGTCTCACTCCATCACCCAGACTGGAGTGCAGTGGCCGCTCCCAGCCATCGCAGCCTCGACCTGCTGGGCTCTGGCGATCCTTCCGCCTCAGCCTTCCAAGTAGCTGGAACTACAGGCGCGCACTACCACGCCCGGCTGATTTTTTATTTATTGTAGAGATGAGGTCTCACCAAGTTGCCAGGGCTTTCAAAAGGAGCTAAAATATTCCCTAGTTGTAGTTGCTACATCCCTTTGAAAAATATTCTGGCAATAGGTATCTCGAGCCATACAAATGTTTCTCTCCATTAATGCAGTACTAATTCATTCCAAAGGAGGAAAGAAACTTTGTACAGAAAAAGATGTTCACAGCAACATCGCTTATAATAGTGAAAAAAGAGAAACAACCAACCAACCAAATTAGAGGAGGTTTATTTAATAGAACGATATGACTTTGTTTAAAATGATAATGTGGCAACTTGGGGGGGAAAAGTTTAATGTTACAATATTCAATTATAAAAACTCAGAATACCAATGCTAATCTTGGAGCTGTCCAAATTCAGTTTAAAAGATGCAGAAAATACCACTGCTCTTGGAGTTGTGGGCTACAGCCCTGTGGGCTGATGCTTTTCTGGCTAGCTCATTTGTTTCTACCGGCTTTTTTTTTTTGAGTCAGGGTATCACTCTATTGCCTAGGGTGGAGTGTAGTGGCATGACCATGGCTCACTGCAGCCTCAACCTCCTGGATTAAGGTGATCCTTTTGCCTCAGCCTCCCCAGTAGCTGAGACTACAGGTGCATGCCACAACGTCGGGCTAATTTTTTTAATCTTTTTTTGTAGAGACGAGGTCTCACTATGTTGCCCAGGTTGGTCTCGAACTACTGGGTTCAAGTGATCCTCTCACCTCAGCCTCCCAAAATGCTGAGATTACAGGTGTGAGCCACCGCACCTGGCCTCTACTAGCTTTTAAAACTCCTTTATTTTCCTCAGACTAAATGACTTTGTGAGACTAGCTCTCATCTGACTAGATTGCTAGCATCTGCAATTGCCCACCCCAGTTTAAAGAGATCTGGTCCTAGTCATGCTTATTCTCCTTCGTTCTAGCACAGACACTGGTTTGGGTACCAATTATGGCACAGTTTCAATTGGTAAAAAAAAGTACACTGAACAGGTAACTTTTTTTTTTTTTTTTTTTTTTTGAGTTGGAGTCTCTCTCTGTCACCTAGACTGGAGTGCAGTGGCTGCTCCCGGCCACCGCAGCCTCGACCCGCTGGGCTCCGGCGATCCTTCCGCCTCAGCCTTCCAAGTAGCCAGAATTACAGGCATGTGCTACCACACCCAGCTGATTTTTTTGATTTATTGTAGAGATGAGGTTTTGCTTCCCAGGCGGGTCTTGAACCCGCAGGATCAGGCAATCCACTCACCTCAGCCTCCCAAAGGCGCGGGATTACAGGCTGAGCCACCGAGCCCGGCTACTTTTTTTTTTTTTTTTTTTTTTTTTTTGATTCAAGGTCTTACTCTGTCATCCAAGCTGGAGTGGAGAGGCACAATCACAACTCACCACAGTCTCAGCCTCCTGGACTCAGGAGATTCACCTCAGCCTCCCAAGTTGCTGGGACTACAGTCGTGTGCTACCACGCCTGGCTAATTTATTTCATTTTTTGTAGAGACAGGGTCTCGCAATGTTGCCTGGGCTGGTTTTGAACTCCTGGGCTCAAGCAATCTTCCTGCCTTGGCCTCCCAGAGTGCTGGAATTATAGGTATGAGCCACTGGCCCAGGCATGTAAGTCTGATAAAATGTGACAAGTGCCTTGGGAGAAAAAGTATGGGTGAACCTAGGAGACACAATTAATCCAGTTTTGTTTGAGGAAAAAGGGGAGAAGGAGCATTATACTTAAATTAAATCCTGATGAATTCAAAAAAGAAAGAAAATGAAGAAAGAGGCCCAACTCAAATTTTTGTGTTCTTGTTTCGAAGCCACATTTCCTCAGGCTCACATGTTATTAGGACAAACAGCATTCTCCTAAACACAGCCCCCACTGCCACTTCAGTGACAGACAAAAGTCACTTATGGAACTAACCTCTCAGCAAACAGCAAATAAATTAACACCCTCTCCCTGCCCACTGTGGCCAGGCCCTCATACCAACTGCTAATCTTGCCATTCTGATTTTTCTCTGTCCTAGACAAAAATATTCTCTTGCCTCATCTTGGTGGGGCTTTAATTGAACTCTGTGAATGGCGGTGGCAGAAAATAGTTTATCTGGATCTTAAGTAGAAAGGAAGGCACATTTTGTTAGGGTGGTGGCGAAGGGCATGGTGAATCATCTTTTGACTGACATTGTGTAGACAACATCCTATTTTTATTTGTTTAACAAAGTTCAAAGTTGTATTTTTTTTATTTTAAATTCAAGGGTACATGTGCCAGTTTGTTACATGGGTATATTGCCCGATGGTGAGGTTTAGGATTCTATTGAACCCATCAATAGATAACAGTGAGCCAAATAGTGAGCACTGTTCCCAACAGGTGATTTTTTTAAGCCTTGTCTCCCACCCAGTCTCCTCCCTTTAGGAGTCTTCAGCATCTGTTCTCATTTTTATGCCTATGTATACCTAGTGTATAACTCCCACTTATAAGTGAGAACATGTGGTATTTTGGTTTTCTGTTCCTGCATTAATCTGCTTAGAATAATAGCCTCCAGCTGCATCCATGTTGCTGCAAAGAACTTGATTTTGTTCTTTTTATGGCTGCGTAGTATTCCATGATGTATCTGTACCATGTTTTCTTTATCCAGTTCACTATTAGTGGGCACCTAGGCTGGGTCCATGTCTTTGTAATTGTGAATAGTGCTGTATTAAACATACAAGTGCAGGTTTCTCCCTGGTTGAATGATTTATGTTCCTCTGAGTCTTCTCAGTGTAGCAAGCTGAAGAAACTACACATTGACACAGCCTTGACATAACTGCTGCCAATCATCAGGTGCTCCTAATCTCTCAGAGAAATGCCCTCAATGCTACCTGCTGCCATGAGGGTCCCTAGGAGGGTCACACAGAATGAGAATTGGTGAAAAACCACGTCAGCACCATCTATCTCCATGGTAATTCCACTAACACAAAAACTAACTTTAATATCTTCTTATTTTGGCCTCCTGAATAAAATTTCAGGAGGAAAATAATTTTGAATCATACAGAAGTTTGCAAAAGTTACATACAACGTAAATAGTGCTAACTTATGGCTCAGCATGGTGGCTCATGCCTATAATTCCATCACTCTGGGAGGCTGAAGCAAGAGGACTGTTTGAACCCAGGAGTTTGAGACCAGCCTGGGCAACATAGCAAGACCTCATCTCTACAAAAAATTTTTAAAAATTAGCCAGGTGTGGTGGCATGCACCTTTAGTCCCAGTGAAAGGATCACCTGAGCATAGGAGGTCTAGGTTGTAATAAGCCATGATAGTGCCACTGTACTGCAGCTTGGGCAACAGAGTGAGACCCTTACTCCAAAAAAGATTTTAAAAATAATACTATCTTATGTTCCTCAGTTCTTCTCATGGACAGGTAGGAGCCAAGAAAGTTTAGGGAAGGCCAAGAGGCAAGACAGGGCCTTGAAGAGACAGGGCAGATTCAGCAAACAATCACATGCAGACGGACTGGCTAGGTAAAAAAGAGGGGATGTGTGGAGAGTAGGACAAAACAGAGAAGAAGGGAACAAACCTGTAGGTGTTTTTAATAGGTTGTCTATGGCAGAGGCAGGAGCCATGGAGGGCCCAGAACCATTTCAGAAGATCACTGACCATCAACCAGGACCAAAGGGGTCTCTGGAAGAAAACAGTGCTCTTGAAAATCCCTCAGGAAGGTGTCTCACTCGTTGCCATGTCACTTGTCAACAATTCCAGCACAGCTAGTTTTTTGTTCTGGCCCTGGAGTGAATTTCCCTGGTTGAGCACCAGCTGATGTTGCTGGCTTTCTTTATGGGCCATGTTGTGTGAAAAGCACATTACTAAAACTCCAGGTGGCAAAATGTTCACATTACAAAAGTCACACGAGAACGAAGCCATCTGAGCAAGAAGCGTGGGCTGCTGAACTGTCCTTCACTGGAGCCAGGTGGACGGGCAAATAGAACTGCTGGTCCCATTCAAATGTCCAGTGGGCCTGTTCTCATTCTCTCTCTCCCTGACCCCATTTCCTCCTTCCCTCCCTCTGCCCTAATCACACAGAGTTGAATTCTGCTAAGTAAAGGTGTGCAACCCTTTCCCAAGGTCAAGTGAGTTTTATGAATTCCTATTATTTGACTAAATTATATGTATTATTTATAAAGGCTGAAATATAAACTGGTTCTAAGAAATATTAAAATACACAAGGACAACCAATGTATTATTGGTTAATAGAGAAAACCAAACTCTTAAGGAGATTTTCCCTTCATTTTGTGACTAACAGGAAAGAGGTCAACGACGTTGGACCCCCTTATAATAATAGGAATGGTTCACACCATAATTATATGAATGGCTAAAATCCCAACCTTGCTAGCTACCAGCTGGCTAACCTTGAGCAAGGTCATTCTCATTTCTGTGTCTAAATAATAAACAAGAATAATAATGGGTTGTTTTAAGGATTAAAGAGTCAATACATGCAAAACACTCAGAGCATCTTCTAGAATGGGGTCATTTCATTGCACGACTTCGGGGATGATATTCACTTGGTTGTCTATGTGGAGAGCACCCCTGAGAGCTGGGCAGTGCTCAGACCGTGCCCAGGCCTGGCACACAGCAGGTGCTTACTCAATATTAACTATTCTTATCATTGACTGAGTTCTTACTATATGTGAAGTAATATGCTGAGTGATGTTCAAGGATTTTCTTACTTAAACTTCAGAATAACCCTATCAGGCAGATACTCTTGATTTCCATTTTCTAAATTTAACAAAAAAGAAGAAGAAACCTAAAGCACAGAAAGTTTAAATAACCTTTCCCAGATAAGCCAAGAAATCAGGATTCAAACACGGGTGGCCTCTCACCAGCTACACTACCTCCCTACCTCTGATGGCAGGAGCACACGTATGGTCAAATGAACAAGTCATTCTTTGGTAAGTTAGTCAACTAATACAATGCATCCACAAGCTCACTCTACAGGGAAAAAGAAAAAAAAAGATGATAAATCATTCCCTTCATTTCCAGAAGGAGTAGCCCAGAGCTCATTACATACTTCCATCCCCTTTTCCCTGGTGCTTCAAAAGTTTGGAAAGCCATAACCCAAATTAACAAATATCCCATTTTCCAGAGTCATCAAAGACCTTCCTGTGCCCACAGCTCCCAACGAGGACCCCTGTCATTAGCTAAATAAGTCAACCACGAGGCTGGTAACAGAAAGGTCAACACAAATATATCCACAAATTGGCTAAAAAGGCAATGTCCCCGAAAGCTGAGAGAAGTTCCATTGCCCAAGGGGGACCAGGAATTGCAGTCCCTGGCTTTGGGACTATCTCTTGCTGTCCAAGGAGTGAGGGTATGTGAGGACACTATTTTAAACCAGTAAGTCCCAATGTCAGGAAGCAGGGGCAGGTCTGTCACAGAACGGGGGAGGGGCGGGTGACATTCCCACAAGTTCCCTACTCCTGGTCCCACCACTGCCTCTGCCTCTCCCTACTTCTGATCCTCCAGAGCAAGCGATTGTGTTTGGGACATGGTGCAGTTTCACAAGCTAAAAGGACACAGCCTTCTTGAGGAGTCTAGTACAAGCTCTAGACTCCAACTGGGTTGAAATCTTGACTCTACCACTTGTCGGTGTGTAACGGGCCGATGTCTCTGCAGTCCTCTGAGCCTCAGTTTTCTTACCTATACCTTTGAGACACAAATAATATCTTTTTTATAGAATTGATGTGAACACTAAATGCATGTAGCCCCCAGCACTCCATAAACAAAAGCTGCTCATCCAGACTCTGGAGTGAAAGTGGTGACATCTTCCTTCTTTAACTCATAAGGATGTAGACATGAAGAGGAATGTTGTGCTCTTCAAAGCAACTACCTTGAGAGTATCTCTAGGCAGCATTTGTCCTCCCCAAAGTTTCTTTTGCTTAATACATTTCTAGAATTTCTTCTCTATAATTGCCCTCAGCACAAATATCTTTGGTGATCTCTCTCCTTTGGGGATGCACTGTGACCAGAATGACCACTCAGAGCTAAGTAAGGTATGAAGAAGAGGAGTATCCTTTTGGTCAAACCTGAGGGGTGACCAATCCTGGTCCCAACACCTGTTTCCAGCCCCATCTGTCACCCCCAGGTTCCAAGGCTACACACTCAGAGTCCCTCAAATCTTATCATCCCCTGTCCCAGCAGAGCCTTTCTACTCCAGGGCTCCTCAAGGGTTACTGTGGAATGAGTCTCTTCCTGACCCATTCAGAAACATCCTATTTATCTGCCAAGCCCCAATCCACACGCCAGCCCTTCTGGGAAGCTTCACCTGTCAAGGAGCCACAACAATGCAGCGGTCTAAGAACACAGACATGAGAGTCCAACGACCCAACAACAGGGCTAAAGAGAAGCAACAGGCCAGGTTTGGTGGCTCAGCCTATAATCCCAGCACTTTGGGAGGCCAAGATAAGTGGATTTCCTGAGCTCACAGGTTTGAGACCAGCCTGGGAAACTTGGCAAGACCTTGTCTTGACAATAAATTTAAATAGTTAGCCGGGAGTGGTAGCACACACCTGTAGTTCCGGCCCCTTGGAAGGCTGAGGCAGAAGGATTGCAGGAACACAGCAGGCTGACGCTGGGGTGGCCGTGAGTATGCCACTGCACTCCAGCTTGGGCAATGGAGGGAAACCCCAACTCAAAAAGAGAGAGAGAGAAGCAGCAGAGAGAGCAAGGTGATTATGTCATGGCCTGGGAGCCACCCTGCCTAGGTCTGAATCTTGCCTCTACTACATGGTCACAAGCTTCGTGATCTTAGACCAATTAATAACTTTACATCCCCAAGACTCAGTTCCCTCAAGTGTGAAACAGGATAAAAAGCAGTAGCTACTTCAAAGGTCTATTCTGGAGTTTATATAAAGTACCTAGAATGGTACCCAGCAAATATTTGTTTAATGAAGTCCTAAACCTTTCATCTCTCAGCTGGGTGACCCTGAGTGGGTTATTTAACTTTTTTTGCATCTCAATATTTTAACTTTAAAATGAGGATAGGAAAAACAGTACCTATTTCATAGGAATGTTAGGAATTAAATAAAATAATGTATGTAACTTGATTAGCACATAATATATGTAGAGCTTTGTAGGATTTCAACAAAATGGTAGTTTTTGAAAAAGTTCTCTTCTTCTGAACTCTATAACACCTTAATTATATCTTTTTTATGACATATATCAAATTATATTAACAGCCCAAACTGGGAACTTCTTGATGATGGAAACTGTGTCATTACTCTTCTGGTAAAGGGAAAACCAGCTCAGTTGGCATCTCGGATGTGAGGGGGGACCTTAAAATTAAAACAGAAACCACAACTTGCTTAACTGTATTATGACTTACAATATCAAAAAACTGTAACAAAACATGACATGCAAGACAAACTAAATTCAGACTTTTAACACACATGTTCAGACTTTTAGACACATATTATAAATGAGACCACAGACAAACTGACCTAAACGGTAACTCCACACAAAATCATGTATCCTTAAAAGAAGATCACTGAGCATTCTAGCAACTTCCCACTTTAAAAATTTTACCCAATCTCTGCCAAAAGCATCCTATGACTAACTCTAGCCCTGCAAACTCAACAGATAGTCTTCCTTCACTTCCACCTGTTGAGATGCCTCATGCTTTCCACGATACGTGCTCTCCCTTATTCCAGCAGGCTAATAAACCTGAGTAGTCTCTGTCTGGTGGGCTTTCACACGTCACATTTTGGTATGCCAAGGTCTTGGTACAGTGCCTGGTCCTAAGCTAGCACTCAATAAATTGCATCTTGAACAAAAGAATGGAGTTCTAAGTTCTGAAGAGAATTCTACTTAGTTTCGAAAATACTTGAGCCACTTCAGACACCCTTGAGGAGACTATGTATATCATTTTCAAGCAGTATGCCTTATTGTCAACTGAAAATATGTAATCAAGAATGCTGATGAAAAGCCAGTCTTGTTGCTGGATACTTATACACTTCAAGTATAATCCCTGGCTTCCAGGAAATCATATATTAATCAAGGACACAAGGTAGGTGTGGTGGACAAGCAAGTGGATACGGTCTGTGTCCCCCTAGCACTAAGCACTGGGTCTTGCCCACAGCAGTTGCTCACAAAAATTTTCCCATTGGTTACTGACAGGAATTTGACGCTGTAGGTAGTAACTGACTAAGCAAAGGCAGATCCTGATCAATGCAATGATGGCCTAGTGTGGCAAGAGCAAGGGAATACTATGTGCAGGTAGGACTTCCTGGAGGTCATCTCAGTATGTCAGGCCAGAAGGATCTCTCTCGCAAAGCCAGAAGAGACAGCCACAGCAACTAACTGACCTTGAGGGAACATGGAAGACCACAGAGTTAAATATGCATCTATGTTTACCACCACAGTGATTTGGAAACTGATCCTAACACAGACAGGAATAGTTGCAAAGGACAGACCCGGTCTTCACATCGGCCGCTAATGCCCATTATCATGGGGTTTGGGTTCTTAATTTAGGTTAAAGCAAGCTAGCCTGGTATCACATTAACCACTACCTACCTGCTCTAACACCCTGCACAGATCAGATCAATAAGAGCAAAAAGGGTCTCGGTATCTACTTAGAGCAGCTACGAGCAGCTTATTGATTCTAGCTACTCAAAGGCATGGCACTTTAGTCAAAGGCATGATAGACAAAAGGTTTTTTTAGCTTTGCTGAAAATTTCAATTAAACTCACTCAAGCTCTGAGAGTCAAAGACCCTCGAACTTTATATAAGCCAAATGGCTACTAGAGTGAATGGCTCACAACCGTTTTCTGACCTTTTTACTTAACATTTTCATGATATAAAGAGAGCCAACATGGCCAAAGATGAAGCCAGGCCAGGCATGCTTCCAGCTTAGGGAGAAAAGGAAATACAGTCGAACCTAGTAACAGTGTAAACTAACTAGCAAACAACACAAATAAATAAGGTATATATATCTATATATGTATGTAGCATCGGGGCTTCACTCTTTCACCTAGGATGGAGTGCAGTAGCATGGTCAAAACGATACAACGATCATAGCCCACGGCAACCACAATCTTCTGAGCTCAGGAGATTCTTCCACTTCAGCCTCTGGAGTAGCTGGGACTACAGGTGTATGCTACCATGCCTGGCTAATTTTTTTTTTTTTTTGTAGAGATTAGATTTCACTATGTTGCCAGGCTGGTCTCGAAGACCCGGGCTCAAGCAAGCCGCCTGCCTGCCTCAGCCTCCCAAAGTGCTGAGATTACAGGCATGAGCCACCATGCCCACGTGAATAAGTAATATTTTTAAAGAACATAGTTTTATTTATTTTTTTCTGTAGTTATTTGGATGAAGGTAGCTCTGTCCAACAATCCATCACAAAAAGGGGAAGGAAAAGCTAGGTTAAATGAGACAAACAATCGCAGCAAATAGAAGGTTGAGAAGCTTTCATGGCATCATTTTAAATGTTTGATACAAAGTATTTGAGGGGCACTCCACCAGGAAAAGAAAAATCAAACACAAATATCTTTTCCAAGGAACGCAATCTTCTGGGCATGCCGTTTTGTTACTCACTAAAAATTCTGTACTAAAAAAACATGTTCAGGTTGCTTCACTGAAATTGCTGCAACCAGTCTATTCTCAGCTCTATTTCTCTGAGCCTCACAGCAGAAGAGTTCTTAAATGATCCTGGGACCAGGTTTGGTTAAAGTTGCCAAAAGCATTTAAAATGTTTTTGCTACTTTGCTTTTGTTTTCAAATAATCTACAACCAGGGATATGGGGACTAGAGTGAAGGTTTTTCCCAGAAACAGGCCTTTCTACCCCTGGGTCATCCATCTGAGTCTATTTTCATTAAATAATTCATGCCCAAATAATCAATGAACAACTGGAAATGATTATTTAGTAATTACATTTAGCTCCAACAGAAACAGCCCATTAGGACAATAAGAGCATCCAGTCTATGGTGGCCAATTTTAACTCCGAAAACGCCAGTTGGGGAAACCAATAGCACAAGCTGTGCTATTGTGCTGGGCCCCATTCCTCAGGGTCCCTGAGGTCAAATTCAGGAACCAGTTATTAAAGGTCCGCACCTTTCTTACCATTTAATGAGGCTAAGACAAGTCAGGCAAACAGGGTCTTTATGCACTAAAATTTCAGAACAGGTTAGAGTAGTAAGATATTTTAAAACAATAAAACTGGCTCTGAAAAAAAAAGAAAAAAATAGATTCGCTCATGCACTGAATGCATCTACTTTGCATTTCCTTTCGACTCAATGTCACAAGTAATCATTATGGGGGCTGAATTCCGATGAGTAATTTTGCTGGTCTTCCCCACACCCACCTCCACAATGTGTCCCAGCCACATTCCACCTCTCTCTGCCCCTGTGTCGTCCACACTCCCTGCCCCCAAACTTCTGCTGGGTTTGACCCACGGAGGCACCCGCGCAAGGTGGGAGGGATGGAGGAGCCCAATGGGTGCTAATTCCCTACTCTCTCCCTCTGTCTCCCTGCCATGCCCCATGAGTTATGTCCCTTCACAGCTCTGGCTTCTGCGTGGTCCTTCCCCCATAATCACAATCACTCACTGACTCCACTACTGCTCCTCATGTTTCTGTGGCTCAGAGCTGACAGTGGCATCCCATAGCTGTTTGTGGCTGGGAGCCAGACCACCCCCTGTGTATGATGTAATCCTGCCCACTGGCAGCAACCCTTCACTAATTCTCTTCATTCAAACCCTCTGAGGTCAATTCTGTTTCCCACTAAGACCCTAGTGCAGCCACTTTTCAAAAATAAATATAGAAGTGCTCCTTTTCTGGTGGACAATGATGAACAAGCACTTCGGCCCCTCCCTAGATTCATTCTCCAGATCATATCGGTGAAAAATAGTATGTATGAACAAAACAAACCACCACAGAGCCTTCTGTTTTGGCAAACAATATATTTAATGTCAAACTTAATGTCAAGAAATGCAAAATAAACCAGGCTCGGTGGCTCAGCCTGTAATCCCGCGCCTTTGGGAGGCTGAGGTGAGTGGATTGCCTGAGCCCGCAGGTTCGAGACCCGCCTGGGCAGTGAGACCTCATCTCTACAATAAATTTTAAAAAATCAGCTGGGCATGGTAGCGCGCGCCTGTAATTCCAGCTACTCGGAAGGCTGAGGCGGAAGGATTGCCAGAGACCAGCAGGTCGAGGCTGCGGTGGCCGGGAGCGGCCACTGCACTCAAATCTGGGCGACAGAGTGAGACTCCAACTCAAAAAAAAAAAAAAAAGAAAGAAATGCAAAATATAGCTAATATTCCCCCTTTCTAACTTCTACTCCTTGTTTGAAATGAGAGAAAAAGATCTTACCCATCCATCTCCATCATTTTTTAAAAATCCATTGGATAAACCCCAGGAAAGTCCAGTTCAAAAAGACTAGTAGTTCCCATAAATCCCATGGATGCTTGAATAACATGAATTTTCGCCTCAAGCCTTATTTCTTTCCAATACAAAAGTATGAATTTTTTTAATCTTTTTTTTTAGTTCCCGGAATTTGATTCTCTATACTACAGAAAGGGTATCATCTCTCCTTTCAAAATGTAGAGCCAAGTAACAAAACGGGGGGGGGGGGAAGCATCATTTGATCCAAACCTTATAAGATAGTATATGTCATTCTTAAAGTCCATGGTCACTTCTAAGACTGTGTCTCCAGTGGAACTTCTTTCCTTCAGTCTGGATATTTATAATGTTTATTTAGCTGGAAGCTACGGTTTTCCTTATATCATTAACCTACTGAAAGGATATGTGTTGAATTTGCAACAAATTGACAAACTGAACAGTTTCCAAGGTTAAACATGATGCTTGTATTGGATCCTCCTTTTAAAAAATTAAGCGAGGGACACTAATAACATCATAGCTATAAATTAATAAACGTATTGTAAGTTTTAATCCAGGCACAATTAACCAGTCTCTCTCTCCTGCGTTCTGCTTTCAGACAGTTCTGGTTATTCTCACTTTGGCCCCCCTCCCTAGATCCATTCTCCAGATCTGTTCTCAAATCTTCTCTCCCCACTCTGTGCCCAAGAACAGTAAGAGTCCAGGTCCTGCCCTCTGGCCTCCTCTGGGTTCCACCAATGGGAGCTGCCAGTAGGAGAGCCCAGGTAGAGGAGGTCAAGTACACTCCTCTGCACAGCAGAGCCTTGTGGTTCTGACAGAGGCTGATTCTCCAGCCACACATCTCTGACTTCTGGTCCAGCTCTTCTCACCCCTTCCCACGGAGACACAGAGCTTTTCACTGTAAATAGTTCCTGGTCGCCTTCACAACCTTATTTGTCCCTTCATCCTGTCTACACTTCTGTAAATAGTGCTTTGCTGCATTTTGTTCAGTGCTCCCCAGAGTCCTCCAGAGTGTGCCTTCTGTGTCCTGCAAGGTCCCTGAATGAAATGACTTGGGATGCAGAAAACAGGTGCCACTTAGGACAGCGAGGTCCCAGACACATGCTTCTCAGCACTTGAGAGATGTGTCCAGGGTCTGCCTGGCTTTGGAAGAGCTGTGGGTGTTGACTTCTAAGTGTCTGAGAACTACTGGGGAGCTTACTAAAAATGCAAACCCCAGCAAAGACTAAGAAATGATTACAGATCTAAGGAGACTAAGGATATAGGACAACTAAATGTAATGTGAGATCCTGAATTGAACAGGAAGAGGGCATTAGTCGAAAAATTGATGAAATATGAATCATCTGTAGTATAGTTAGTATTACTGCATCAATGTTAATTTTCTAATTTTTTTTTTCTGAGTTGGAGTTTCACTCCATCTCCCAGGCTGGAGTGCAGTGGCTTGCTCACGGCCACCCTGTGTCGATTTGCTGGTCTCCAGCGATCCTTCCGCCTCGGCCTTCCAAGTACCTGGAACTACAGGTGAGCACTACCACGTCTGGCTAATTTTTTCGTTTATTGTAGAGATAAGGTCTCGCCAAGTTGCCCAGACTGTTCTCGAACCCGTGGGTTCAGGTAATCCCCTCACCTCGTCCTCCCAAGGTGCTGTTATTATAGGCTTGAGCCATCGTGTCTGGTCAATGTATTAATTTTTACAAATTAATTATGACTAAGAAGTTAACATTATGGCTGGGGGGGGGGATAGCTAACACCTGTAATCTCAGTACTTCAGGAGGCTAAGGCAGGAGGATTGCCTGAGCTCAGAAGTTCAAGACCAGCCTGGGCAACATAGGGAGACCTCATCTCTACAAAAACAAAAGCAGAAAATAAGAAAATAAAGAAGTTAACATTAGAGAAAACCGGGTGAAGGAAATAAAGGAATGCTGTATTATCTTTGCAACTCTTCTGTAAATATAAAATTATTCCAAAATAAAATGTTTATTAAGAAAAAAATTCCCAGACTCACTGAATGAGAATTTCAGTTGTTGATACTTAAGCACTTGATTTGAGGCCTGAACCTTGAAAAGGCACAGCTCTAAAGATCTTGGAAGATATTAGCTCCAGTAGAGATAAGGATGGAAACAATTGTTTATTGATGTTAAATTGCGACATAATTACTTGACTATTTAAAGAAAAAAGCCAAATGAAGCTCTTTCAAGGTTCACCTTCTACTCCAATTAATTAGAATGATTCGTTCCTCTTCCAGTCACTGGATTTGGTTTCACGCATAGAAACACTTTTTTTGTAGATACAGGTAATTATAGCACCAAACAAAGAAAATGACAGTGAAGCTCATCCACTTCCTCCTCCTGCTGAGAGGAGGATATTTCTGCAGTGCCTGCTCCCCTTCCAAGCCTCCAACTTTGAATTTCCAAGTCAGCGGGGCCAACCAAAGAGACTGACAGTGATTTTTCTCATCCTTCTCATGGTGGGAGTCGTGTTTCTCTGAGCACACTGCAAGCTCCCCAAAGGCAAGAGCTATATTTTCAGTTTCTTCTGTGATTCACTACAGCGCACTCCAGTGTACTTTAACCAGCACTTTCGGCAAATTGACAACCTATGCTTCCGCCTCTGTGCCCATATTTTTGCCTACTTATTATAGATATAATTCTTCTACCCAACATTTTCTATGCCATTGGCATGTGTAAGAGGGGGATAGGCAGAGGTGAAAATGTTGGCATTATTATTACTTGTTTCTTAACAAAAATGTTAACTGAAGAGTCGAGCATGGTGGCTCACACCTGTAATCCCAGCACTTTGGGAGACTGAGGCGGGAGGATCACTTGAGTCCAGGAATTCTAGTCTAGCCTGGGCAACACAGCAAGACCTCATCTCCACAAAAAAAAAAAAATCAAAATATTAGCTGGGTACAGCGATGCATGCCTGTAGTCCCAGCTACTCAGAAGACTGAGGCAAAAGGATTGCCTGAGCCTAGGAGGTTGAGCCTGCAGTGGGTTGTGATCGTGCCACTGCACTCCAACCTGGGCAACAAAGTAAGACCCTGACACCAAAAAAAAGTTAACTGAGCACCTACTATGTGCTGGCACTATTCTAGGCACTAGGGATCCAACAGTGAATAAGAGAACTTCTGCCTTCAAGAAGCTGAAAGTCAATCAAGGAGACAGACAAGTAAGCAGACAATTCTCAAGCTGTGGGCTCTACCTTCCCTTCCTCACACTTGGCCCAGCATGACTGAGCAATTTGAGTCTGAATTAGGGACAGGAAGAGCAAATTCTAGTGCCAATCTGGCCCCAGTAAAAATTGATTTTTAAAGAGGCACCACCTTCCTGACCATTCCAAAATACACTGTTCTGACATGTTGACTACTTTGAATTAAAGGCACTTTAAGAAAAACAGCATGTGCAAGAAGATTGTTCTGACCTTCCTTTTGGTTTTTAAAAGCAGGAGATGAAATTCCCATGTGAAATATGTCATCCCGGCACCAGAAGAAAAGTAACACTTATCGTCAAGGGAAATAAGTTAAAGCTAAGGGAAATCTACACAAACAAACCTTGTTAAATTAACTTTTCTCTTCCTAGTTGCTTCTCTACCCAACAAACTACCCTAGCTCAAGACCCTCTGCCTTGTCATATTTTCATAAAACTACTATGCACATTTTCACATTTACTACTCTTTGTCTAATTCAGTATATCAGTAATTGACTCTGACTGTTTCTTTGGGTCTTCATTTCCTTACAAGGATTCCTGAGTCATGTAAAACTTACGTTTAATAAATGTGTGGCCGGACTCGGTGGCTCAGCCTGTAATCCCGCGCCTTTGAAAGGCTGAGGTAAGTGATTGCCTGAGCCCGCGGGTTCAAGACCCGCGTGGGCAGCGAGACCTCATCTCTACAATAAATCAAAAAGTCAGCCAGGCGTGGTAGTGCATGCCTGTAATTCCGGCTACTCGGAAGGCTGAGGCTGAAGGATCGCCGGAGCCTAGCAGATCGAGGCTGCGGTGGCCGGGAGCAGCCACTGCACTCCAATCTGAGTGACAGAGTGAGACTCCAACTCAAAAATAAATAAATAAATAAATAAATAAATTTGTGACAGAGCACCGTGGCTCATGCCTGTAATCTCAGCACTTTGAAGCTAGAGGATTTCTTGAGCCCAGGAGTTTGACACCAGCCTGAGCAACACAGCAAGCCCTTGTCTCTACAATAAATCAAAAAAATTAGCCAGACTTGGTGGCTCATGCCTGTAGTACCAGCTATTTAAGAGGCTGTGATGGAAGAATCGCCCGAGCCCAGGAGGTTGAGGCTATGGTAAGCTGTGATCATGCCAGTGAGACTTCAACTCAATCAATCAATCAATTTGTTTGCTGCCTCCTGTTAATCTTATGTCAATTTAACTATCAGGTCTAGCCTGCCACTCCCCACCCCACAAAAATAAAATAAAACTTAAAAGGGAACAGGTAAAGTTTTATCTCCCCTATATACTCAATTCCCTTGTTAAAAAAAAAAAGAAAGAAAAGAAATTTTTTTAAAAGTCTGTCTCTGCCTCCCACGGGTTGTTACTCCATCATAGCTCAAATAACAAAGGATGTAAAAGTGTTTTGAACATTGCTAAGTGTTATACAAATGACAAGCAATGAAAATTAATAACTTAAACGGTCTTTGCCTACTAACTCTAAGGCAAAAAGCTGGTGGTCCAGTGGTCTCTCCATTAAGTAGAAATTTCAGACAATAAGATTTTACAAAAAAGCAATCCTTTCAAGGATCCAAGCTCTGTTGCTCTGGAGTTAGCAATTAGTGAGAATTAGATTAACACCAAAGAGCTGTGGCAGAAGAGAAGCTGCCTATGAAGAAAGTGGATCTGCCATCTTATTCCTGGTAGACCATTTTTTGCTTCTGTCTCCCTGAATAAACAGAAAGGCTCAGTTACTTCAACTCTTCTCTGAACTGAAAAGGGATTTCTTAGCTGGGATTGTTTACATTTCTATTTTATTCAAAAAGAAGCTTCCAGGTCAGAGATGAAAGAAAGTTTGCTACCAGTCAGTGCTACAGCAGCCTCTAAACTGGTGAACAGTTTTCAGCAAACATCTTATAAAAGAGTATACTTGAGCGGAGTTTTGGAAATCAGATTTTTTGTCACAGATAAATATAGTTTTTATTCTCAGCCTGTAAGGTAGAAAATGTTCTACCGGAGCAGCTTACCATCTTTCTGTCTAGAGAAATCAATGCACTTCTAAGAGCTCTCTTGAGATGCCATGGTAACCGCATGATTCGGGTCAAGTCTGTAACATCTGGGATACAGTTTAAGGAATTTGAAAATGCCACCTGAGAAGGTGTGTACTTATAACAGATGCTGCTGGTATGTCTGAACTGAATGTTAGACACCTTCACTTCAGGGGCACAGACACTTGGAAGGCTCCACTGTGCTCCTAGCACTGGACAGCACTTGGATAACCAGATGAATGTAAGGACCAAACTTTACTTTTGTCTCTTATCCAAATTCCTAATGAAGAGGCTTGGAGAGTCACTGCCTGATAAGGGACTTAACAGATAGGGTTTTACTATCTTATTATTCTATATCCTGAAGTTTGTTTTCCAACCTGACTCTAGCATAACATCACATAACAAAAAAGAAGGAAATCAAAGTATTTTATGGCCCTGCAAAGCCATCTCTTGGGGACTCCCAGACTCAGGAAACCTTGTTAGATACTCATCCATCCTCCCTCTGCCACATGTAGGGCTTTACCTACTTATCAATAAATCTGGGGTTTTCTGCTCCCATATCTTAACAAAGCAACCCCCTTACTGACTTTCAAAATTCCTTAGATAAAAATAACAAATTACCAGGCAAGAAATCTCTGAATCTACCTATACCTGCAAGCTCCCCCGCTTGAAAATGTCCCTCCTTCCTGGACCAAACCAATGAAAATCTCACATGTATTGATTTATGGTTTCTTGTAACTTCTGCCTTCTTAAAATGTATATAACCAAGCCACCATTCAACCACAGTGGGCACATGTTTCCAGGGCCTCCTGAGAGTGGTTGTTCCTGGGCTTAAAATCCTCAAATTTGGTTCAGAATAAAACATCTGAAAATACTTTACAGAGTTTGTCGTCTTTTCATCAACAAATAGAAGATACTACCTCAAAGGACTTACAGTGGGTGTGGCACCCAGGGATCAGCAATTATAAAATTTTCAAGAATATAGAGTAATTATGACATCATAAAGTCTGAACTTCTTAAATTTAGTGTTTTCTTTTTAATTAAAATTTTTTTCTCTAGTTTTTGCTGTGACTTCAGTTGTGGAAACCTTTCACACGCAAAAATTGAATGTGGAGCAGGAAAATAGAAAGAAGTTTGAATTGCTCATTTGGACCTTCAAATGCACTTAACCCGAAAACTCATGAAGAGAACAAGGAGAACGGCTGGCCTAAAGGAAGGGACAGCAAGCGATTCTGGCAGTACTGGTAAGGCAGAACCACCTTCAGCATGTGGGACTCTGGAGTCTCCCTAGAGACAATCATTCCCCTTCACTTGAATGTAATGAACAAGTATCAGCTGATGAGAACTTCCTCTTCATTGTAGTTTATGTGGGTGTGTTTATACTGCCGTGAGATTATATCAGGAATCATTTTGGGGTCACCATACACATAAACAAATGAGCATCTCAATCACTTCTATATTTGTGAAAGAAATGTGATAATTGAAATCAAATGATCTTTACAAATCCCATGAATGAGCTGTGAATTTCTTCAGGAAATATCCAGAAGTGTGTGCTATAAGCATTAGCTGAAGGATACACAAAAGAAATGTCATGCCAGGCTCTTAGTTATCATTTAATTGAGAAGGCAAAGACAGACACACAGGAACCACAGGCAATAATCACTGTTCTGTCTCTCTTGCCCCTTTACCCACTCTCCATTTCTTTGTTTGAACTCAAAGAGTCCTCTTTGGCTTCCAACCACTCACCATACCCACGAACCACTTTCTCCATCTTCATGGCCAACCTCTACTCCCCCAACACAGACACAGACACAACTTGAACTCCCTTCCTTCTGTGTCCAATCTGAGACCCTATGAACTCTCCATAGAATCCTCAGTATCCTTGTCCTCTTGTCTTTCCAACTCTGGATCAGTCCTGCATACTTTGATCTCTGCTTCAATACTGAGAACTCTAGGAAAAACAAAAACACAACCTTGGAGAGAGATCCTTCAAGGAAGTCATGAATGTTAGGATGTATGTTTCCTGAGGGCAGAAACTGTGTCCCACACTCCTTTGTTAAGCCTGAGGGCACCACTGCAGGCTCAATAGATCTTTGATGCAATAATGCAAATAGGGAATTAGAAGGGTCAGTACTCAATTGCAAAGTAATCTTACTGTTAAAACTTTCAGGCCTGGCACAGTGGCTCATACCTGTAATCCCAGCACTTTGGGAGGTGGAGGTGAAAGGATTGCCTGAGCCCAGGAGTTTGAGACCAGCCTTGGAAATTTGGCAAGACCTCGTCTCTACAATAAATAATAATTTTTTTAATTAGCTGGATGTAGTGGTGTGCACATATAGTCCCAGCTACTTGCAAGACTGAAGCAGAAAGATCGCCTAAGCCCAGCAGGTAGAGGCTGCAGTAGCAGTAAGCATGCCACTGTACTCCAGCCTGGGTAACAGAGTAAGACTCCAACTAAAACAACAACAACCAAAAAAGCTGTCATGCCTAGTTTATGTGTACATAAACACATAAAGCATATATGAGCTTACTCAAAAATAAAGTATTTTAAAACAACCTCAGAAGGGACTGCCACCTAAAAAGCAGCAGGCAAAAGTTATTCTGTGGATTTCAGAGTTGTCAACTCTTCGAACTTTTAACTCAAAACAGTTTCTAATTTAAGATCATTCTTCCTGTTAGCTAAAGCAACGGAGTGAGATCTCACTGTACTGTATGGGTAACTACCTTTTTTTAAAAATTGTTTTATTTTATTTTATTTTGTTGGGAGCCAGCCTTGGAGGCCCACCTGATTGACAGGGTCCTGGTGGGCCGAAGACTCCGGGCTGCAGGGCAAGCCCGGGAAGCTGAGGCCCTTCTGTCTTCCACCTTTGCTGTTTGATACTGCCGAAGAATTCTGTGCAGTCGTGGAAGAAGAAAATGGCATGTTTATGTGAAGTACTCACAGCTAACCTGGAAATGTCATGGTTTATTTTTTCATTTCCCACTATGCCATTTGGCCTTTTCTAACATATGCAAGGGTTAAACTCTGAAGTGCATCAAGAATGCTTTCTTTCACTTGGTTATAAGTTACTAGATATTGCTTAAGTAATAAATGATATAAGTATATTCACTCATTTGATTTAGGATTATGTAGTTTAGTGTTTAGACATAAGGTTTTTTAGAAGCACAAGTTTATAGTAAGTTCATTATGAATTCATTATAAGTTTTAACCCTTATCTAGGAGTTATGTAGGTGATTTATAACACTGTTTTCACTGACTTAGGATAAAGATTAATCATTAAGGTTTTTACTTAATTCAATAGTCAAAACTCTTAAGTTAACGTTTATAGAGTGGGTTTTCACTGAACTCATAATATACTAATCAGACACTTTTATGATAGATTAGCTAAAGACAGAAAGCAACCTTGGGGGCCTGGGAAACATTACTAAAAGCTTCTTTTGAGTTCTCTTTAGAAACAAGCACTGCAGGATAAGAGAAAAGTAACAAAGACATCTGGACAAGGGAGGTGATTACAAGGCTCTGAAGGACATAAAAGCCTAAAATGGGAAAACTCCTGACACATGAAGAAATGTACACTTAGAAACTTTCTTAAGACATTTCAAGGACTGTAATTCAGGACTTTGGACTAAAAGTAATAAGACTTGTTGTCTGAATGTTTATAGGGATCTTGGTTTATTTATTGCTAAGATCACTAGATGGTAACTTTTAGAAGATATGTACGTGAAGGAATTTTCTTTGTCTTGCCCCTTTACAAATGGTATAAAAGCTCTGTGTTAACTAACATTAAATTGTCATCTGTACAGTATAATATTTTCATCTTTCACCTATCCGTCTCTCCTTCAGGAAAGCCCACAACCCTTGCGGGGCTGGACCCCCACATTATTTTATTTTTTTGAGTTGGAGTCTCACTCCATCATCCAGACTGGAGTGCAGTGGCACACTCAATGGCCACCCCAGCGTCAACCTGCTGGGTTCCACCTCAGCCTTCCAAGTAGCTGAAACTACAGGCGTGTGCTACCACGCCCAGCTAATTTTCTATTTATTGTAGAGATGAGGTCTCGCCAAGTTGCCCTGGTCTCAAGCTGGTCTCAAACCCGCAGACCTCAGGCAATCCCCTCACCTCAGCCTCCCAAAATGCTGGGATTACAGACTGAGCCACCGAGCCCGATGGGTAACTACATTTCAAGCTTCACCAGATAGAAGTCATCCTCAGAACATGTCTGTCTCTCTCCCATGGGAAAATGAAAGGTTCTGTCCGTGTTAGCCAGAAAGGCAAATATCAAAGGAATCCTGAAATAATCTCATTTCAGAGAGAAAAAGTTAACATTCTCTCAAAGGAATGGCCACTGGGAGTTGAAACGTTTCAGTGGGATATTGACCCAAAAAAGTCCTGGTACCTTGAACCCACACTGGGAGTATAGAATGCTCTTCCCTCAAGCCAGTGGCAAACCTGTCTCAGAGCAGCATGGGGACCACTACTCTGCCAGGCAGACAGTGCCGGAGGCTGCAAACCTCATGCCAGCTTGGCAGGAACTAACCCAAATGTCGCCTGATTTGCCTACAAATGTAATAATATCCGGCAAGAGGTTGATTGGACAGCACACGATGTCATTTTCTCTAATTAAAGAACTCTCAAGAAAAACCAAAATAGCCACGAAGCACTGTCAGCAAAGCAGTCAGTGGCGACAATCAGCTGTCAACTCAGATTCCTGGGCTGAGCCTCGTATAGGGAGACAGGCTAATTGTTGAGTTTCAGATCAGCATTCCATCAGAAGCCAAGGATGACAAGGACATCAGAGAGGCCAGAGCCTGCACTGAGAGTGTCTGCACTACACACAGGATGTGCCATCAAAGGAGCTGCTGCCCAGTCCAAAGCATTTGCTTGCTTGTTTGTTTCTTGTGACGCAGTGCAGAGGGATCTGATGGAAAACCCTGCAGTGAGCTTCTGAAGCAGCTGGAAGTCCACTGCTGTAGCTTTTGCTGTTTGTTTACATTGAATCACCCTTCTTCTTTACCTGAAACAAGTAGACCCGTTCTTTAAGATCTGTGAGCTGCTTATGGCCATCTTCTTTATGGGGCTTCACAACTTCAACATACATGAATTCTCTGTCTTCTCAGCTCCCATAACAGATGACTATCTCCACTATAAGGTCATCCACAACAGGAATTGAGAAAAACACATAAAGCAACAAATATGACACAGTTGTCCCAATACAGAATAACATCTAACAATCAGATATATAAACAGATATAGATGTAGATATTTAAACCCATAAATACATACATAATTGTTAGAGCATCATTCCTTTTTCCCAATAGCACTTCCTACAAAGTGTTTATCTTCTTGAGACCACTGGTCTTCACATGGTGCAATGGTGATTTCCTCCCCTTCACTACCTCCTCAAGGGAGTGACTTCTTCAATCACTAAGACTGAGTGTGGGTAAGTACATGTGGGACTGGACACTTTCCCTTCTTCTATTTCTGGTCTCAGAAAACTATTTTTTTTTCCTCCATAAAAGACTTCAGTAATAAAAGTAATAAGAGGCTTGATTATATCTAAACCTGTTCACAATTTAAGCTCATTCTCCAATTCAGCACCACTGGTCATAGAGCTAATGACATTGAGCTCCCTGCTGGTCTGATGTCTGCATTTAGATATCCGTCCACAGCACACTCAGTCCCAACTGCTTCTGCAGTAGGTATATGCCCAACTTAAAGATACATTTCCCAGTCTCCCTTGCAGCTAAGGGCAGTCATTGAGATTAAAGCAGAATCCATTGGCCAGGGCAACCATGACAACTCTTTACCTGGGCTGACCCAGTTGAGAGGCGTGACCTTGTGTTTTTCTCTGGCTAGCTATTTGGAACACATATGTAGTGGTCCCGAGTTGAACAAGATATGTTAAAAACAAGGTAATGATATTGCAAGAACTTTTTTGACCTCACATCTCTCACTAAAGGGGGAAAAGAATGGATTTAAAATATCTGAGTTCAAAAACAAAACAAAACAAAAACAGACACTATAATCCAGCAATCATGGCTAGCATTTTTTTTGATTGTATCAAAGGAAAGAGAACAGTTTAAAAATTGGGATACATATAAAATTAATCTTTATCAAAAGTTGAGGAAACTAGAAATTTGACAGCACATGATCATTATATCACAAGACACTCAAAGCCAGGAAGATTAAAAAGTGAAGGGCTCTTGGAAAGAAACTTGACAGAAGAATAAGCCCTTGCTAAAATCTTGCTATGGGCCAAGTTTTGTAGCATCAATTAAAGCTGTTTCTTGAACTGAAAGCAAGATGGAGAGGATAGAGTTGCCCCTAGAAGGCAGGCTTCATAGGCGTCTTAGTTTATCACTTACAGTTTTGTAGGCTGGGAAGCCTGAATTCAAGAGACTTGTAGATTCAGCATTTGGTGAGGGCCCCCTTCCCGGTTTTCAGATAGTGCCTTCTTGCTGTGTCTTCACATGGTGCAATGGGCTAACACGTTCTCTTGGGCTTCTTTTAGAAGAGCATTAGGCCGGGTGCAGTGGCTCAAGCCTGTAATCCCAGCACTTTGGGAGGCCGAGGTGAAGGGATTGTCTGAGCCCTTGGATTCAAGAATGGCCAAGGCAAGTTGGAGAGACCTCATCTCTACAATGAATCAAAAACAGCCAGGCGTGGTAGCACGCGCCTATAGTTTTGGCTACTTGGCAGGCTGAGGCAGAAGCATCGCCTGAGCCCAGGAAGTCAACGCTGGGATGGCCATGAGTATGCCACTGCACTCCGGTCTGGGCGACGGAGAGAGAAGAGCATTAATTCCATCCTTGAGAGCGTCACCCTCATGATCTAATCTTCTCCCAAAGACTCCCACTTCTTAAAGTCATCACTTTGGCAGTTGGGTTTCAACACATGAATTTGGGGGCATGGAGGATACAAATGTTCAAACCATAGCATTAGGTCTTTTAAAATCCCTTTGTAAGAAGAAACACCAGAAAAATCTCTGCTACAAGAAAGAGTCATGGTTTTTTAAGACTAGGAGCACAAAGCTCAAAAAGAAGAGTTAAAAAAATCAGAAGAGTTAAATATGTGTATCAATGATAATTGCTCAATTAAATTGAATAATATAACTAGAACATGCATTTAAATGCCTTAATTTTGTGCACTATACTCCATGTTATCCTTACAGTTACCTTCACAATATTTTGACTTTGAAGGATTTTAATCTCATTATTCAAAGTACAGTCGACCACACGCAAAAAAAAATACTCATAGAAAACAGTGATTATGTAAAACACTGCTTCTAGTGCATTCTGAACATTCTAAACATCCTACTTCACAAGAAGAACTCTTGTTAAAATGCAGATTTTCATTCATCAGGTCTGAGGTGGGACCTTGTGATTCTGCATTTCTAACAAGATCTCAGTGGATGAGGATACTGCCGGTCCCTGGACCATCCTTGGAGGAGCAAGGATGGAGAAGATTAATATACCCAAGCTGAAAGTTAAGGTGGCAGTCCTGAGATAGCTGGGGAGTCATTAAGTTCTGTCTGGAATTAGGATGATGCCAGTGATGCCCTGCTTGGGCCCATGGGCATCATCAGTGGTTTTTCTTTAGAATCTTTAATTGTACATCCCTCTCCTGAGAAGCTGCAAACTTCCCTAGAGTGCCTGTTCTGTTGTCTTTTTTTTTCATTTGTCCCCCTTTCTCATCTCCTTCTCATGAAGGCAGTTATGACACAGAGAAGCCAATCTTTCTCTTTCTCTTAGCCCAGACCTCAGAATAAAGCAATTCCATTGTGTGATTCCTGCCATCATAGCCATGAGTTTCCTGAGAAGGAACCAAGAGGAATGCCAGATACAGCCAAGCCAAGAAAATAATAAAATCTAAATTCTCTCAGTTTTCCTATTAAGTTTTAGATTGTGATTTTATTGCCTTCTTTGGGTTCATTCGTTTTCTTCATTTCTGAATGGCATCTTTATTTACAACTCAAATTTTCCTTGAAGCCAATGACTCTTAAAAAGTTGTCACATGGTTCTGCATTTAGTCAAGATACAGAAAGCCACAGAGAATATCACTTCCATCCTAACAACAAGAAAAAAGCTACCTCATCTTCAAAATCTTACTTGTATTGAGCCCATTAGAGAGCTAAGGTCATAAGACCAACATGTGAACTAAGTTTACCAAGAGTGACGGGCCCTTCCAAAGAGAAAGGGGTCACACGAACTGTCACCTTTGGTAGGGTATAGTAGGAAGAGGTAGCCAACATAAAAGCAGAAATAAGAAAACACCTAAACGTTTAATAAATTTGTAAAGGGTAAGTGTGAGCTAGCATGAAAATATGAAATCCCTGGGAGCCCCAGAAACATAAGATGAGTCCAAACTCTCTCTCAAGCTTTTCTCCACGGGTCTGCAAGGCTACACACGGGAAAGATGAAGGGGAGGATTGGACGCTGGGGAGTGTTCCCTTTAGTGGGGCACAGGCAGGAGACTCCATCCACTTCCCAGAAATTCCTTTTCATATTAAGCACAAATTCTTTTTCTTTTTCTTTTTTTGAGTCGGAGTCTCACTCTGTTGCCCAGACTGGAGTGTAGTGACACACTCTTGGCCACTGCAGCATCTACCTGCTGGGTTTAGGCAATCCTTCCACTTCAGCATTCCAAGTAGCTGGAACCACAGGCGTGCACCACCATGCCTGGCTAAGTTTTTGATTTGTGTAGAGAAAAATTTTCGTCATGTTGCCAAGGCTGGTCTCAAATCCCTGGGCTCAGGCAATCCTCTCACCTCAGCCTCCCAAAGTGCTGGGATTAAAGGCGTCAACCACCATGCCCAGCACAAAATTCCTTTTCACATTAAGCAAAAGCTTTCAACCACCGGGAGAGGAGCAAAACACCTTCCCAGCCCCAAAGTCCAAGCAAGGATCGATTCTTGGAAAGAAGTAGAAGCAAACACTTGCCATCTGCTATGAGCGAAGAACAAGAAACTCACAGGCCCAGGATCCTGCACTGACACAAAGAAGAGATCTATTACCACTGAGGGAGGAGCAGGAAAATTTCTCCCGTCCAAACATCCCACAGTTATGTGGCACAAGTTGGCTGCCTTGAAGAGCAGCAGGAACAATGACAAAGCCCTAGTTCTGAGACATATAAGGCCTGCCTAAGACTGAAACTGGACTAGGTGAACTGAGCACTCACCACCACCTTTGCAAGGCCCAATGAGCAAGAGATGTCTCAGATATTGGAACAATCAGAGACTATCAAATAACATGATTAATATGCTAAAGGCTCTCAGGGAAAAGAAGGATAAAATGCAAGGAAAGGTAGAGAATCTCAGAAGAGAAAAGGAAACTATAGGAAAGAATCAAATACATTCTAGAAATAAAAATGCAATATCAGAAGTGAAGAATTCCTTCGAAAAGCTGATCAGGAGATATGACACAGTAAAGAGAAAAATCAGTAAGCTTAAAGATCGATCAATAGAAGTTATCCACACTGAAATCCAAGGAGAAAGAATAATTTTTTAAAATAACATCTAAGAACAGCCTAATATGCATGTAAATGAGAGTACCAGAGACAGGAGAGAAAGAAAGAGGTGCCAAGGTAATTAAAAGAGGGAACAGATAGCTTTTTCAACATGTGGTACTAGAAAATTTGGACATCCATACAAAGAGTGAACCTTGATCCGTCACACACCAGACACCAAAATTACCTCAAAATGGATCATATAATTGAATGTAGAACTTAAAACCATAAAATCTCTAGGAAAAAAATAAAATCTTTGTAATCTTGTTTTAGGAAGGATTTCTTAAAGAGGACACAAAACTACTCTTCATTTAAAAACTTGATAAATTAAAATTCATCAAAATTTAAAACTTTCTTCTCTTTGAGTAATGCTTTTAAGAATATGAAAAAACAAACTAGAGACTAAGAAAATGTATTTTCACAGCATTTACCTAATAAAGGATTTGTATCCAGAATATAACTTCATATATTATAGCTTCATAACATAAAGTTAAATAGCTTAATTCTTTAAGTGGGTGAAGAAGTTCATCTGTCAAAAACAAAGTTATTATTGTCTTAGGCCATCAAGAACTAAGGACACAACATGTGAAGAATGCAATCATCAAAGAAAATATGCGGATGGCAAAGTAGCACATAAAAAGATGTGGGAGAAGCAGGAAACTCTCTCTCATCCGAATGCCCCACATACCTCGAAGAGAAGCACAAACACTCACAAAGCCCCAGTACCAAGGCCCAGACAAATAAAGTCTGCCTAAGACTGAAACTGGACCAGGTGATCCAGTTAGGAAAATGAAAATTAAAACTACAGTGAGATGATACTATACACCATCTCAAATTGCTACAATTACAAAGACTGATAATACCAAGTTCATGAATGCTTACAGTATCTTTATCCATAGTAGTCAAATACTGTAAACAACTCAATGTTCATCATTTGGTGAATGGATAAACAAGCTATAGTACATCACACAACAAAATTCTACCCAACAATAAAAAGGAACAAACTACTGGTACTTACAGCAACATGAATGAATCTCAAAAAAAAGTATGCTTAGTAAAGAAGTCTGAAACAAAGGTTACGTATTATATATAATTTATATGTTCTGGAAAAAAGGAAAAACATAGGGACAGAAATTAGATTGTGGTCATCGAGGGTTCGAGGTGGGGGAGTAGATTTACTCTTTTAGGTGTTGGCCGTGTTCTACCTCTTGATTGTGGTGGTGGTTATTTAACTGAATTTATTTGTCAAAACTTATCAAACCATATATTTTAAGAGAATGAATTTTACTTTGTGTTAAATATACCTCAGTAGTACTAAATAAGTAGATAAGTAGTGCTATGGCAAAGAAGATGGTGCTTGGTCAGCTGGATATTGACATAGAAAAAAATTAATCCTGATCCGCTACCTCATACCAGGTACAACGAAATCAATTCCAGACTTATTGTAGATCAAAATGCAAAGGTAAGATGATATGGCTTTCAGAAGAAAATATAAAGCAGCTTTGTGATCTTGGAATAAGACCAATATTTCTTAAATAGGACACAACAGTTCTAACTACAAAGGAAAAAATTAATAATTTACACTATTTTAAAGGAAATTATTTCATAAAAAGAAAGTGAAAGGGTAAACCACAGAAAAAAAGAAGATATTTGTAACACAGATAGCCTACCAAGGCCTCTGCGGTAATAATACAAATGAAGAATTTGTATTATTACAAATGTCTACAATTCAATAAGAAAAACAATTTAATAAGCAAAACAACGCAATTTTTCATTTTTAAAGACTTGAATGGGTTTTTCACAAAAGAGATATTCAGATGGACAATTAACATATGAAAAGATGGTTGACCTCGGAAGTCTACAGGAAAATGCAAATTAAAACTGCAATAATGCTAATGCGTATCCATCAGAAGAGCGCAAACGAAAAAACAAACAAAAACAGAAAATGCATTGTATCGGAAAAGATGTATCAGAACCCTCATACACTCCCAGTTGATGTATAAATTTTAAAACTGATGCAGCCATCTTAGAAAACTGTTTAATAGTATTACTAAGACTGAACATGTCTACCTTATTATCCAGAAATTCCCCTCCTACATACACATTCAACAGAAATGTGCATATATATTCCATAACTTAGCAAAACTGACTCAAGAAAAAATAAAAATTCCTAAATAAATCAGTAAGTACAGTTCTTCCCTCAAAGAAAATACCAGGCCTAAACGGGTGTTACTGTGAAGTTCCATTATATATTCAAGTAGCAGGTAATTCCAATACTTTAAAAACCATTTCTGACCAGAAAAATACCAGAAAGGAAAATTTTTAGCTAATCTCACTTATGACTAAAATTAGCAATTTAAATCTAAGTATGGAAAAGATAATGTATCATGACCAAGTTGACTTCATCTCAGCAATAGAGGAAGCTTAACATTAGAAAATTAATTAATGCAAGTCACCACCAACACACAAAAGGACAAAAATCATTTGTTCATCTTAGAAGATACAGAAATCATTTAGTAAAATATAACATCTATTTATGAGGAGTTCTAGCAAACTAGGAATAAAAGAAAATGTCTTAATATGATCAAGAATATTATTAAAATATCTCTATCCAGTGAATGTACTGTAATTAATTTAATAAAATTTGCATTCTGTTGGATAGTTAGATTCTCTCCATTTTTTTTGTTTTGCTATTGTGATTTATGCTATGATGAACATCTTTGTGCATGTCGATCAAGTTGTTTAACCTCCCTGTGCCTCAATTTCCTCATGTATAAGATGGAAATAAGACAGCATTGAACTCATAGAGTTATGGTGAGGATTAAATAAAATGTTGAGTTTAGGTCTCAGGGAGTCTTGGGGAAAAAGCATCGTTTATAAACCTAAGGAAAGCTTGTTCTGTACTTACCTGGTGATGGGTCTCTCGGAGCACACAGCACACTCAAGTCGGAAGAAGTTCGTCTGTCAAAAACAAAGAAAGTTATTGTCTTAGGCCATCAAGAACTGAGAACACAACATGTGAAGAATGCAATCAGTGGTGGGGATTCTCACTTGCTCCAGGATTCCTTTGTATCATTAGATACCATCTGGTCACTCCTCTTCTGTTCCTCTACTCAATTGAGCATGACTATGACCTGTGCACGTTCCAATATGCACAAGCATGCACCTACAACACGACGACCACCTGGTCACAACAGAAGATGCTTTTGGTTGAGTGATACACTCCTGCTATCCTTCCTCTGCTGGTGATCTATAGCACTTCATTTTTGCACAGCAGCCAGAGCAATCGTTCTAAATTTAAGAATGACACTGTTTTCCTGAAACTCCTTTCACAATTTCCTTTTGCCTTGTGGACAAAGGTGAAACACCTTGGCTTCATCATCTCACACCCTATTTCCCTCGCCTTGCCTCCCTTCTCTGTACCACTCTGCGCTCCACCTGCCTTCAGCTGCTCCTCACTCCTTGCCCCCTCCTGGATTTTATACACACAGCTCCCTCCATCAAGGCTACCCCTTCTCCCTTCCCCACTCACCTCTGACTGGCTAACTCTCACTTGTCCTTCCATTCTCCACTCAAGTGTTGCTTTTCCAGTAAGGTCATCATCTGACCTTCACCATCTGTTTTGACTCCCACTACTGACACTCCCAAAGAAGCCTTCCCTTCTTTTGTAGTATTATGTATACAATTAGGCATTCAGTATATCCTGTCTTCCCTGTAAGCCCAAGGGTCATGTCTATTTTGTTCATAGCTGTATCCTCAAAGCTTAGCCCAGCACTGGCCTCACAGAAGACACTTAATTGATATTAATTGAGTGAAAGAATAAATAAACACATTTCTCAGTCCTTAGTTTCCAACTTATCTTTTGATTCAGACTGATAACTGAATGGGCTTTCTATCATATTTCATCAATCAAGATTCACTGATTGTAAAAACAATCCTATTTTACAGACCAATAAAAAAAGCAAAATATGGTGGCATATTGAAAAGTAGTAAACTGCTAAGACTTAAAATTTTTACTTTATACATATTAAATGAGCTCTATTAGACTTATTTAGACATGAATTTTTATTGTTTCCATAAAAAAAGAAAACTTAAAAATATAAGGTGAAATAAATTGCTTTAGGTATTCACATTCGGAACCACAATATTGTCCACTCGGCCACCAAATGCCACTATAGTGATGTGACATTTCTTAAAAGAGTGCTCAAGTATTGTTTTTGGGACTTTCGCCTAAGCTGCTAACGTCTTTCCACAAGTGTTGATGTTGGCAAGAAAATCTTACCGATAAGCGTTAGCACAAGATTTCAGTCAACACCTAAGACCCACACTCTTTTCTCAAATGGCCATCAAATGGGTAGCTGGCAGAACAAAAAGAGGTTCCATTGTCATGTTACACAATCAGAATTGCCAAGTTCACACAGGCATTGCCATTACCAGTAGCAAAGAAGATGCTTTGGGTTACATAATACACCCATGGTATAAGACTATTAAAATGTAAGAAAAACAAAACATGTCTTAAAATCAGTGAAATATGAGAGATCAAAAAAGACTCTTCAGAGAATTTCCAGGAGTTAATAAAAGGAAGACTGCAAATTCATTCTCTCTCTCTCTCTCTCTCTCTCTCTCTCTCTCTCTCTCTCTCACCCCTCCCTCCCTCTCTCTCTGATTCATTCTCTCTCTCTCTCTCTCACACACACACACACACACACACACACACACACACAAAACACACACACACACACACACACACACATATTCACTCACATGTGGTAAGAAGCATGACCACATATTCTGACCTCTCACACGGTGGAGTGGGGAGGCGGGAACATAGAGCTGAACAATTCAGTCAGTCTAAACTCTTCTAGACCAGCCCTGGCACTTGGTGCCTCTACCCTGCAGAAAGAGGGCACTTTCTGACTCTGCTAGCTCAATGGAGGACAGTGTCCTCCCAGAGGAGTCTCTTCTCCCTAACTACTTTTGTCTCCTACTATAATATCATTTTTAAGGACATAGTTTTTTGATTAATGAAAGTTTCTTAGATCTGTACTATCACATTAAAGCAGAAAGGGAGATATTGCCAGAGGTTTGCTGATGCCCACCCAGCATTCTAGGACTCAGGATGTCAATCTGTGAGTATTCAACCACATCTGGGAACATGAGAGGAAGGACACTCCTGGAAGAGCCAGTAGGCTTCTCTGTGACTCAGTTTCCTCATCTGTAAAATGGACATCCAGGATTAGATGTTGTATTAGTTCAGGGTCCCAGCAGGAAAGAGATGTCACACTGAAATGGGAATGTTAATACAGGGGACTGTTTACAAGGTGTGGACAGGTTTAAGAAAACCACCAAGGGGTGATGACATAAGTGCCTCCCACTGGCCAAATTCAAACAAAAGCTAGAGGCCAGGAAAGCCCACGGATGTGCTCCATGGAGACCAGCCTCCCAGGACCCAGGCAAGTATGGAGAAGCAGGAGGGTGGGTCTGAAAGGACAAAGAATATCTGAAAGAATATTTAGCACAGATAGTCTCTGAGTTCCCACAGAACGGAGAGTTACCCAGCATCCTATGCTTGTCTGAGTAAAGAGTTAGGTTTTGCTGTAGCAGGAAGAAATTTCTGAGTATTTATTTCCAAGGTTTGAGAAAGATCCAGGAGGATGTAGTTTTTCATCATTTGGTGCTTAGCTCAGATGACAGCATTTCTTCGCAGCTCTTGGAAAAAGCTCCCATTGAGAACACCACACCAAGCCATCCCTGTTCTTCTTAACTGAGCTCTCACAGTGGTAGTGGGGTTCTGTTTTGAGCTAATAATAGATGTTTCTCCCACCTGGTCTTCTCCCCCGGGACCCACTCTTTTTCCAGAAGTAGGATCTTGTGGTATCCACTGCCTCACAGGAGAGAGGTTCCTGCAGGAGCCAAGCCAAGGCTTTTGACTTTCTAAGCCAAACCCTTAGAATCTCAGAGCATAGACAGCATGATGAGCAAAAGCGAATCCTACCACCTGCCACACATATCCGGACCAAGGACGAGTATTTTGTGTTGAGGTAAAGTATGGAGTGTAAGCTAGGACTATTAGGCACTGTGGTTCCTGAGAAAAGGACTCCAGAGTCCACTTTCCCCACCAACCCAAGGCAGTACATTGTAAGCACCGCATGAGTTCTTTCCCTTTTCCCCTCACAACTCATTTTAAAAACTCTTACTCCTTCCCTTGCTGGGGCCAGGCTTCGGCAATCACCCGCCCCAGCACAAACCCGCCCTCCAGTGGCAGCGAAGTCCTACAGCCATTCAGGGAGACATCAGGATGCTCGGACTTAGGACCAAGGTATTCGATCTTTAACCTCAAGTATCAAGAATCCTTTCACTTGAATAAATAGTTGTTCCTCAAGAAGTTCCTGGAATGGAATCACCCGCCCTAAAAACCCAGGCAGAGGTACTGGCCACAGTTTCTAGCATCTGTTCTTTCTTGAATTTAGATGTGATGCGTGCTCCGAAGCACAAGGGGTTTTGCTGCAACCATTATCCTGATGTCCAACGAGGCAGCAATGACCATTAGAGAGATGTCATACTGTGCGGTGAAAGTGCTCTCAGAATAGAGAGAATCACACTGGGTTAGAACAAAAACTCATTTAGGAAAAAAATACCTTTTCAGAGAAAAACATGTTGTTTCTTCTTTCAAATGAGTCAGCTGATATTTCCAAGAGGCTTTATAAAGTGAAGGAAGACTCAAACTTCTGGCGGGTAACAAAATAAAAGGAGGAGGGAGGCTGCCCTTGGCCTATTCTGAAGGGGGAGTCCAGCTGGAGCAGAGTTCAGGAACTTGCTCGGATGACCTAGCCCAAATCGCTTAACTCTTCTGTCTCATTTTTCTCTTCTGCAAAAATGCCTGGGGTTTGGATGAAGATAAAACAGGTGTTCTTCAAGCTGGGAAAGGGGCTTTCCAGTTCAGAGTCCAAGGATTTGCCATTAAAAAATGAAGTCAAGGAGGCAGATATGCCATTGTCACCCAGCAGGGCTTTAGTCTGACAAATAACAGAACATTGCTGCGCGGTCCTTGTCATCCTGGTGCCTTGACGCGTCCTAGCTGCGTTCCCATCTTGGAGGACACCATACAAATGGGTTATTCCAGACGTCTCAAGAATGCCCCAACCATAAAAGGAATTCTCCTAAGTGGCCCCCCTGTAACATTATGCAGGACTCCTCCAGACAAGGCAGTTTCATTCTGCTTTGGATTCAGTTCTGCACGAAAATATGACAACTGGATGATTTGACAAGTGCTAAGTCTAATCCTTGTTGCTCTTTTGCCAGAAATGTTGTACTTGTATAGTTCATGGAGAACTGAATGGGGAAAAGACAGAACACGGCAAGCCTGATTGTAAGATTTAACTGTTTTTGAAAACTCACCATCTAAACATATTAGAAATAGCATATTTTCAAGACCATGACAAACTCAAATGTCTCTCAAACACACACACAAAATTGTGTCATGAGTAATTCCAAATAAAGCAATCTGTCAGTTGTGAAATGCAAGCACTCCTTTATAAATACTTTGCATGCTTCCGACTCACTCAATAAATACTATGCTAACATATCAGAAATATTCAGAGAGAACTTCATCAACCTCAGAAAACAGTAACTAATCAGTTGCTTACATAACATCAGACGATCTCCCTCATCACTTACTGGGGCAAATCGAACCTATAGGGGCAAGTTTAACTCATCATAGATTGCCCAAAATGATCCATTTCTACTCATCACACAGTCAGAAGCCTGGACACTATTTAATATTCTTCCTCCCAGCCGGGCTCGGTGGCTCAGCCTGTAATCCCATGCTTTGGGGGGCTGAGGTGAGTGGATTGCCTGAGCCTGCGGGTTCGAGACCCACCGGGGCAACTTGGTGAGACCTCATCTCTACAATAAATCAAAAATTAGCCGGGCATGGTAGTGCATGCCTGTAGTTCCAGCTACTTGGAAGGCTGAGGCGGAAGGATGGCTAGAGCCCAGCAGGTCGAGGCTGCGGTGGCCAGGAGTGGCCACTGCACTCCAGTCTGGGCGACAGAGTGAGATTCCAACTCAAAAAATTAGATAGATAGATAGATAGATAGATAGATAGATTCTTCTTCTCCTCTTCCTCCCTCTCCTCCTCTTCTTCTTCCTCTTCCTCCTCCTCTCATCAGTAACCATACTCTATAGATTATGCCTATTGAGCATCTGTGTCTCCTATTCTCTCTCCCTGTTACCACTGCCTTAGATCAAGACCTCATCATCTACCTACTAGACAACTGCAAGATCTTCTAGCCTTCAAATTGCTTTAATTAATTCATCCTTCCTTGAGATTTCTCTATCTCAAACACACATTTGATATGTAACCTCTCCATCCTCCACACATGGCTGCCCTTCAATGGCTCCCTCTTGCTTCTAGGAAGAACTCAAAATTCAAAAGAGCGTCCTTACACCCTACTCCATGTTCCAGCTTTGTCAAGCGGCTTAGTTTTCCAATTATCAGGATATTCGGGTCTCCATATCCTAACCAGCCAACCCCTTCTCATCTCAACTCCAAAAGGGTCCATCTAAAAACTCTGCTTCTTTCCAGAAGTAACTTCTTTTGGGGTCCTGTCTGACCTCATCCCTGTCTCCCTCTTTACCTGACCTTACCCTCCTCATCAAGGGCTCAGCTCCAGCTGGACCAGCCCTCCATAGGCTCCGCCCTCTTGCTCAGTGAAGACATCTCCACTTGCTCAGTGAAGACATCTCCACATCTCCATAGTAGGTGAAGAACCTACTATGCTTTCATGGGCAAATTCCAGCTGGAAAAGAGAAAGGGCACACATGTACTGCATCCCTCTTGAGTTCCTGCTGCCCTCACTGTGCCATCTCCTGGGTAGGGGCCCCTTCCCAACCTCTCTTCACTTGCCTAACTTGAATTCATTCCTTGGTTTCATTCTTCGATTTAGGTTCAACGTGACTCCCTCAGAGACCATCCCAATCCACCAAAAGGTCTTCTGCTCCATCTCAACTTCCAACTCAGCCTGCCAGTAGCTGGAACTACAGGTGTGCACCACCACGCCCGGCTAATTTTTATATTTACTGTAGAAATGACGTCTCACCAAGTTGCCCAAGGCTGGTCTCTAATGTCTGGGCTCAGGCAGTCCTCTTGCCTCCACCTCCCAAAGTGCTGGGATTACATGAATGAGCCACCGTGTCCAGCCAAGCAATATAATTTGGTACTCCAATTTGCATTCTAGAATATTCAACATCAAATTATCAACATGAACCTACTATGCTTTTATGGGCAAATTCCAGCTGGAAAAGAGAAAGGGCACACATGTACTGCATCCCTCTTGAGTTCCTGCTACCCTCACTGTGCCACTGTTCTATTCCCAGCAACTAGCATAGCACTTGTATGTAGTAGGTGCTCAATAAATGTTTGATGAATGACTAAATGATCTAGCCAAAAAAACTGAATAACAGAATGAAAAATGAATGTTTCCTTTTCCTCAAAGAATTTACACTTAAAGAAATAAACAGCAGACATATCGAAATTTTGAAATCATTATGAACATCTTATCTTAGATTGAACCAAATGAAATTGCTACTTTTGTAGGGCAGCTTCACAGGGTTCAGTCTATGCAGGTGCAGCAGCAGACATGCATACACTTTTCCATTATGTTTATTATTAACTTTTATCCATTTGTACCAGATAAGTGGAAGTGAAAACAATAGGGATGTATAACCATGGTGACCACATGTCTCAGTTTGCCTGACACCATTCTGGTTTAAGTCTATTGCCCTGGACAATTATTTCACTATTAGATTCATATTCATTACAAATATTTCACTATGAAAAGTATCCTGGTTTGGATGATAAATCTCTGTGATCTGCTGAAATCCTCTTAAGACAGCCTAAGACTTTAGACCACAGTCATGAGAAAAGCTTTCTCTCCCTTTGGAGGTTTGAAGAGAAGGGAGTGTTTATGATCAGAATAAATGCTGGCTGCCCGTGAAGCCTAGACAGTCCATGGGAGGTCACATTCAGGGAAACACAGTCCAAAAGCAACTAAAAGGTAAGCATCATACTACTGGTTCTTGAAGGGTACTAAAGAGGGCTCGATGCATAACCCACGGCAATACTTGCCAAAAGTTCCTGATACTGCCTTCCAAGACCTGTAGGTCGTAGAGCTATTGGCTTGGGGTGGCCTCGAGAAAGAACTTTGGCCTTTCCAAAGCCCAGGCTTGCCTTCTGAAGCATATACCTCTCCCGCCCTCCTTCTTTTCCTCTAGCCCATTGGCCCATCTCCAGAATCTTCATTGCTGAACCATAAAAACCTGGCAAACCCGCAGAGATGGAATTCTCTTTAGAAGAAAGGCAAGGAGGAAGAAACAGAGTGGATAAAGGCAAAATCCTTTTTGAAGGAGGAAGGATGTCAAACAGCACATGTTAATAATATGTACCACTGTCTCCCCCCACAAAAAAATTCACATAACAAAAACAGATAGCGGGACATGCTAGGTTAACAAAAATTAAAGAGACATCATGGACCCAATGAATTCTGGATTCAAAAACAGTGTGAGGAAATTTGAATATGGACTACATTTTCGATGATCTTGTGAAATTATTGTTAATGACCTTGGTGTAGTAATGACATTGCGTTTACATAGAATGTTCGTATTTTGAGAAGCTTGAGGAAGTATTTAGGAGCAAACTATGATGATATCCTCAATGGATATTCATGTGGTTCAGGAAAAGAATGTGAAGATTTATGCAAAAATCTTACTTAAAAACAATCTTAAGCCAATGTATACATACACGGAGTAAGCAAGAGAGAAAGCAAATGTAGCAAAATGAGGAGACTGTAACTATGTACTATTCTCTCAACATTTCTATAGGTCAATTTTATAAATAGAAAGAAATTAAAAGTAAATAAATAAAGCCTTTTTCACATGAGTGCTAAATATTCCACACAATGCTCAAGAATTCTCCTTTGAAGATCTAAATGCACCAAACACAAGGAGAAACAATGTCCTTCATGTTGGGAAGGACTGTTTATTAAATCCTCAGGGAACCCAACTTTCTGATGGGAAAATAATAGCTTCTTGGGCAATGCCATTAGGAAGACTATCTCTAGGAAGGATCAAAACTAATCTCTTTAGCATTTCCTGATGACCAAGGCAAAGTGGTCTCTGCCCCAGCACAAGGAAGTCTCTTTTCTGCTAATTCCTTTGCCCACCATGTGTGAGTTACACGA
Source organism: Cephalopachus bancanus (assembly GCA_027257055.1). Lineage (NCBI taxonomy): Eukaryota > Metazoa > Chordata > Mammalia > Primates > Tarsiidae > Cephalopachus > Cephalopachus bancanus. The sequence continues at coordinate 457,781 of JAPVLO010000429.1, read as the reverse complement.
CTTCTCGTGTTAAACAGCCAGATATTAAAACATGAGCATGATGCAGTCTCAGTCTTCTGGTTGTTTATTCCAAGGTTTATCATTCAATTTATTGTCCAGCCAGGATAATTTTGAAAGTAAAGGAGGGTACTAACCAGACAGGGTGCTGGGACAACAGGTATAAACTGGGATTGTCCCAGGAAAATTTGGATATATGGTTGTCCTATTTATACCCTATAAGTAGGCAACAAATACATAAATAATAGCAACAGTGAGTTAACCGTTTAACGAAATAATACAAAGAAACTGTCAAAAAGGAACTGCTTGGGAATTAAGAGGAATGGTAAAGTAATTTCTTTGGAGGAATCAGGAAGGGCTTCTTGGAGGAAAAGGAATTTTTGCAGGTGGAAATAGAAAGGACGGTCATTCCAGATGAAAGGAATTGTGTGGGCCAAGACCAAAGTAGGAAAGCATGGGGTATACTAGGGAAGTGGAAGCAATCAAAAGCAGCTGATCTGTTTAAGGTGCCCACAGGAAGGACGGGGAGGTGAGCCTAGAGAGGTAAAAATGGAACCATAGTAAAAAGTTTACACTTCAACCATCAGGCAATAGGGAGTCACTAAGCATCTTTGAGGACAGTAATACGTTTGTGGAGAGCCTTGAATGTCAGGCTAAAGACTTAAAGCCAGAGAATCAGCCTTTTCACAAAGGGAAGGGTCTTCTACGATAAGAACCCGTAAGTGTAAATCCATATTAACCAGCCTGCAAACATGAGAAATAATTTAAGAAAGAGAGAAAGAAAGAAGAAAGAAGGAAGGAAGGAAGGAAGGAAGGAAGGAAGGAAGGAAGGAAGGAAGGAAGGAAGGAAAGAAGAAAATGAATTTCAGGGGGAAATTCTCTCTGAATTTCCAGGGTTTCAATTGTTTTCAAGTTTATCCCAGCTATTTGACTAGAAAAGAGCATATGCCTCAAAAGAATAAGTCATTCTAGAGAAAACTATTAATATTAGATCTTTCCGGAAAAGGTGGACACCGCTGTAGAAGCAATCTCATTTCCAGGGGAGACTCGCCCGACAGGAAGTCAGTGCTCTGGGCTCTAAGTACAAAGCCAGGAATATTTGTAAACAGAAACCACATATTCCCTTTCTATAGAGGGTGTGCCCTGTTCTTCAAAACATGCTCTCTGGTCATTTAAGGCCATAAGTGAATCAGAGAAAAGCCTGATCTGAAGTAGTCGTTCTTGATTTTTCAGTTCTTGGGAGTTTTATACCCACAAAGGACATCCAAGGATAATATCCAGGAAAAACAAACAGAAGGCAACTTGAAGAGGCCTCCACTGGTTAAAGATGCAATAATCTGAGCTTTCAAAAAGATAATTCAAATTAAGTGGAACCCATTAAATATGGTTAAGTCCAAAGTTCATGTATGTATATAAATCTTTGGAGGATGAAAGAAAATCAATTCACTATTTTGAAACCTAGTAAATAAAAATAATCAAATATTTATCTTGTTTCTCCGGCATGAACTGTATCACTGAATCACCAAAAAGTAGACCAAGGGAAGTAATTCTTTATACTCAGCTGATACATTTTTAAAACGTCAAAATTAGAATATCACCATCTTACAAACCTCAATAAATAAACGAGTTAACAATTGCTAATACAACAAAAAGACAACACAAACATTATAGATTGGATGGAAAAACACTCCTATAATCTTGCCAAAGGAATGTGTATGAGTCAAATCAAACCTCTAAATCCAGCTACTGCACTGCAGAAAATAGAGGAACATGAGAACACAATCAACAAATCTAGACTGTGAGAAACTACAGTTCAGAAGGTTGGACTCATCCATAGATAAACTATAAGGGGGCAAGGGGAGAAAGCAGGAATCTATCGATTAAAAGAAAGGTACATCACTTTTTTGTTGAGTTGGGGGTCTCACTCTGTTACCCAGGCTGGAGTGCAATGACATGACCATGGTCACTGCAGCCTCAGACTCCTGGGCTCAGGCAATCTTTCTGCCTCAGCCTCCTAAGTAGCTGGGACTACAGGCACACCACCATGCCTGGCTAATTTTTTTAAAATTTTTTATCATTTTAGAGATGAGGTCTTGCTATGTTGCACAGGTTGGCCTCAAACTCCTGGGCTCAAGCAATCCTCCAGCCTCAGTCTTCCAAAGGGCTGGGTTTATAGGCATAAGCCATCACGCCCAGCCAATATATCACCTTTTTTAAATAAACAGAACTAAACTATATTATCTAGGAACACATAGTTGGGTGATTAATATAAAAGTCCAGATAATGGTTACTTATGATATAAAGATTATGACTAAGATGACGCACATGGAAGAAACTTCTAGAATGGGTGGTAAAGTTCTATTTCCTGACCTGGATGGTAATTACAAACGTGTTTGTCTTATGGTAATTCATTAAGTTATACATCTGATTTTCAGTGAGGGCTGTATCTGTGTTTTATGTTATGACAACGTAGTTTGATTTTAAAAGAAGGAAAAAAGAGATTTCTATTAAACTTCTTAGAAAATTCCGATTTTTTCACATTTTTTCAGAGGTATAACAAATGAATAAGGCAATAATAACTCTTCGTGAAGGAAGGTGAGTTAAAGTATACTTAATACATTTCTATGATCAATACTAGAACAAAGTTATCTAGAAAAAATTAGAATTTGACTAAGAAACTCGAAAGGAAAGACGTTCATTGATATGTAGAACAATATGGCTGTCATTCCCAGTGGTTATCCCTGTGATCCCTTAGGGAGGTGTAGCCCATCTCCTCATATCCAAAAAAAGATATATGACAAACCTAAAGTAAGCCCTGTATAAGAATCATGGCTTGGAGTACTAGAATGTTGAGGCAAAACCAGCCTCTTCCACAAATTTTCTCCCTCTGAAAAACGGATGCTGATTTCTCCCCTTGAAAGCCTATTCCCAGGCTCCTCTGGGGGCAGAAATTCTGCCCTAGGACACTTGATGACCGTGTGAGCTGGTTGTCTGCTGTAAATTAACTGGTCATCAATAAATCCACCAAACCATAAAATCAACTTAGTGCAGTCACACTCTGTCACCAAGTGATACATAAGATAGGTCTATAGCAGGTCCTGAAGACACAAATGAGTTGAATGATTGGATGACTCCAATTCCTATGGCCACCTATTCCTGCTACATTGCTTTCTTTCTCTTAACTCACTTCATGAGGAGTTCTCTGTGACCAATTAATAGTGGAGGAAAAGGACTGAGATATATTTTACATATGATTCTCCATGATACATCAGCACCAGCTAGACATAGGCTGTTGTATATCCACTCAGGGGTGGCCCTGAGAAATTATGGAGAGAGAAAACCCTCCCAGCTTGTAGAACTTCACAACACATCTGGATATCTACTTTGTCTAAACTAAAAGATGGCCAGAAGAACAAATCTATACTAACTCATATGTAGTAGCTAATGGCTTGGCCAGGTGGTCAAAGACTTGGAAAGAACAGAATTTGAAAACTAGTAAAAAGAAGGACTAGAAAAGGACTTATGGATAACCTTTTAGAATGGGCAAAGAGCAGGAAATATTTGTATCTCAAGTGCATGCTCACAAAGGGACATCCTCGGCAGAGGAGGACAAGCTAGCATATTCTGAGAATATTTAGCCTTTTTCCCCCAGCCACTCTAGTAACTTCTCCATGAACTTATCTTCTGAGTGGTCATGGCAACAATCAAGGAAGCTGTACGTGGACTCACAAAAGTGAATCTTACTGCCACCATTACTGAATGCTCGCCCTGCCAAACGTAGGGGCCAAGAATTATCCAGGTAGACCAGTTAGCTATGTAATGGTAGGTTGATTACATTGGATTTCTTCTATCATGGAAGCTGCAAAGACTTGTCCTCAGGGAAATAGGCATTTATTTTGGATATGAGTTTGCCTTTTGCACGTACCACCATCCACATACTTAGAAAATGCTTTATGTACCATACTGACATCCCTCACAAAACTATTTCTGATCAAGACACTAATTGCACAACAAAGGAAGTATAGCAATTGGTTCATGGCCATTGAATTCTCTGGTCTTGCCATATACTCCCTCATCCAGAAGTAGCTTGTATCCATTCAGTAGATGATGGACTCACCTACTGAAGACAAAATTATGTCACCAACCAGGAGATAGTACCTTGAAAGGTTATGGCACTGTCTTACAGGATGTAACCTATGCTCTGAATCTACAACCCATACAGAGTGCTATTTCTTCCATACCTGTAATACATGGATCTGGGAACCAAGGATTAAAATTGGAGGATCTGCTCTATTACACCTAATAACCTAATCATAAAAATTTTGATACCCCAGAGAAGTGAAAGACCTTTACAATGAGAACTACAAAACACTGCTCAAAGAAATCCAAGAAGACACAAATAGAAAAATATTCCAAGCTCATGGATAGGAAGAATCAACCTTGTTAAAATGTCTGTCCTACCAAAGGCAATCTACAGATTCAATGCAATACCCATTAAGTTACCAACATCATTCTTCTCAGACCTGGAAATGACAAAACAGAAATTCATATGGAAACAAAAATGACCACTCATAGCCAAAACAATGCTTAGCAAAAGAACCAAAACAGGAGGTATCATACTTCCAGACTTCAAACTTTACTATAAGTCTACAGTAATCAAAATAGCCTGGTATTGGTACAAGAACAGACATATAGACCAATGGAACAAGATAGAGATTTCACAAGCAAAGCCTCAATTTCTCAACCAACTCATCTTTGACAAAGCCTCCAACAACTGTGGAGAGGAGAACCTATTCAGTAAATGTTGCCGAGAAAACTGGCTGACCACATGCAGAAGTTTGAAACAAAACCCCTACTTATCTCCATACACAAAAAGTAACTCTAAATGGATCAAAGACCTAAACATAAAACCTCAAACAATAAGAATCTTAGAAAACGCAGTAGACCCCCTTATGGAAATTGGAACTGGCAACCAATTCCTGATCAGAACCCTAAGTGCCCTTACCATAAGAAATAAGATAGACAAATGGGACCTCATCAAACTGATGAGCTTCTGCAAAGCCAAAGAAACCATCAAGAGAGTGGGGAGACAACCCACAGAATGGGAAAAAATATTTGTCAACTGTATATCTGACAAAGATCTAGCATCTAGGATTTACAAGAAACTCAAACACACTAAAAGGAAAAAAACAAACAGCCCCATTAAAAAGTGGGAAAAAGACACGAATGGACACTTCTCAAAAAAAATATACGGGCAGCCAACAGACACATGAAAAAGTGCTCAGTCTCATTCATCATCAGAGAAATGCAAATCAAAACCGCCCAACCCCAGTAAGAATGGCCATCATTAATAAAACAAACAACAACAGATGCTGGAGAGGATGCGGAGAAAAAGGAACGTTTCTACACTGCTGGTGGGAATGCAAACTAGTGCAACCTCTTTGGAAGACAGTGTGGCAATTTCTGAAAAAACTAGAAATTGACCTTCCATATGACCCAGCAATTCCCCTATTGGGAATATACCTGGAGGAACTCAAATCATTCTACAAAAAAGATACCTGTACAAGTATGTTTGTTGCAGCTCTATTCACAATAGCAAAACCATGGAACCAACCATGCTACCCATTGAAGCTGGACTGGATTAAAAAAAATGTGGTACATATACACAATGGAATATTATGCAGCCATAAAGAATGACAAACATATGGACTTCACAGCAACTTGGATGGATTTAGAGTTGATCATACTCAGTGATCTATCACAGAAACAAAGAACAGAGTATCATACATTCTCAATCATAAGCAGACCTTGAACAATTATAATACTATAAGAAAGTGGTTGGCAGTAGTGGGAAACTGTCAGGGGAGGGGGGGTGGGATTGGCAGTTGAGGGAAACTGCTAGGGGAGGGAGTGTGAACTGTGCCTAACAGTGGATCTCCAACCCAAATTCACATCCATCTATCTATACCCTCCACTTTACTGATGGAGAAAGAAAGCAGCATACCACATTTCTCAGACTAACTCACCAATTAGCTTTCTGTGGTATTCTATCCATGGAGACACTAGAAAGACACTGAAAGACAGGAAGAAGGGAGAAGTATTTTTGTTTCTTTGGGTTTCTGGCAGAAATTCATCAACAAGGGTACCTGCATAATCAATGTCTGTATACCTAATCCTGAATTGTATACCATATCTTTATAATAAAAAAATTACTATGCAAAACTGAGAAATGAAAAAAAATTGCTACCTACACCTGAGACTTTGGACTCTACTGGTTTACAGTTATTAGTTTCCAAGGAAAGATATTTCTACTGTAGAAACAAGAATCATTCCACTGAACTAGAATTTGAGACTACCACCTGATTATTTCAGACGCCTAGTGCTATTGTACAAAAAAAGAAAGGTTCTACTGTACTAACTGCAGTGATTGGTGACCCCAATTACAAAGATAAAATAAGATTGCTGCTGAACAATGGAGGCATTAAGGAAAATGTCTGTAATCCAGAAGATTCTCTGGGGTGCCATTTATTACTTCCATGCCCAGTAGCAAAGTTAATAGAGGATTTTACTAGACCAACAAAGGAGGAATCACTAAGGACAAGATTCTTCAGGAGTGAAGATTTATGTCAGTCCTTCAGAAAAGAATCCTTACCAACCAAGGAACTACAGGGAAAAGCACATGGGAGTGGATAAAGGAAGAAAGAAAATATAGATATAGATGTATATAAATGTAGACCCCTCCTCCTGCTTCTCTCCTTTCTAAATATACATATGATTTTGTGGTCAATTACAGAAATAAGGACTTTAGCAACTATGTGTATTTTCTTCTTTATACATATTTATCTACAGAACTCATTTTCCTTTTTCCTTTCTCCCCTGGTGTATCATACAAGGAGTGTTTCGCATAAGTTAGCTACAAAATAGGTAGTTAACTATACAATTTAGTCTTTTAAGTTACAAACAGGATTTTGACTAACCTGTAAGAGGAGTTAACATCAACAAATCATGGAAGCACCGATGGAACTTTGGGAACTTATCAGGAAAAGGTGAGCATGCTTTCACTAGTGCGAGAGACAACTACATCAGCAGAAGCATTATAATGTTGCTTTTGCTGTTTTATCACATTTATATATAGGTAGAAGACTGTGTGTGGATGTAAAAAAACACAAAGTGGTGAACTGTGCCTAACAGTGGATCTCCAACCCAAATTCACATCCATCTATCTATACCCTCCACTTTACTGATGGAGAAAGAAAGCAGCATACCACATTTCTCAGACTAACTCACCAATTAGCTTTCTGTGGTATTCTATCCATGGAGACACTAGAAAGACACTGAAAGACAGGAAGAAGGGAGAAGTATTTTTGTTTCTTTGGGTTTCTGGCAGTTCCTTCAATGGCGGTGGTGGTGATGACACCGTGGCTGACTAGTGTGGGCTCCCGGGCTCTTACTGAGGCACCCTGGTTTAATAGCTGAAGTAGATTGTGAGCCAGCTGAAAGTAGGGACTGTCTTATGTGTCTCCTACAGTGCCTGGCCTGGGTTAAACTAATATGGTAGTTTGTTTGGCTCGGTTCTTTATTGTGGTAAAAATAATAATAATAATAATAATAAATACATAACATTAAATGTCCTAGCCATTTTAAGTGTACGGTAGTGTTCATTATATTTACATTGTTGTGTAATGAACCCCCAGAATTTGATCTTGCAAATCTGAAAGTCTGTAATACCTATCAAACAACAACATCCTTAAACTATACCACCTGTTTTCCACCCCTGGTAACCACGATTTTATTTTGTTTCTATGAATTCGACCACTTTAGATAAGTAGACATGTGTTTTTTTAAATTTACAGAATTATAGAAACTCAGAGTTGAAAAAAATATTAGAAGTAATCTAGTCCAAGGTCTTTCCCAGTGCATGGGCCTCACCTTTTTCTTCTTAAATTCAGTAACCTACTTTTTATTTTTTATTTATTCTTTAAATTTATTTATTTATTATAAAGATGTGGGTACAATTCAGGTTAGGTATACAAACTTTGATCATGCAGGTACCCTTGTTGATGAGGTATGCCCCTCCCTCCCGTAGCAGTTTCCCTCAACTACCAATCCCACCCCCATGCCCTGACAGTTCCCCACTACTGCCAATCCCCTTCTTATAGTATTATAATTGTTCAAGGTCCACTTATGAGTGAGAACATACAGTACTCTGTTCTTTGTTTCTGTAATAGATCAGTGAGTATGATCGACTCTAAATCCATCCAAGATGCTGCAAAGTTCATATGTTTGTCCTTCTTTATGCCTGCATAATATTCCATTGTGTATATGTACCACATTTTTTTAATCCAGTTCAGCTTCGATGGGCAACACGGTTGGTTCCATGTTTTTGCTATTGTGAACAGAACTGCAACAAACATACGTGTGCAGGTATCTTTTTCGTAGAATGATTTGAGTTCCTCCAGGTATATTCCCAATAGGGGAATTGCTGTGTCATATGGAAGGTCGATTTCTAGTTCTTTCAGAAATCGCCACACTGTCTTCCAAAGAGGTTGTACTAGTCTGCATTCCCACCAGCAGTGTAGAAGCATTCCAGCATCTGTTGCTGTTTGTTTTATTAATGACGGTCATTCTTACAGGAGCTAGGTGGTATCTCAGTGTGGTTTTGATTTGCATTTCTCTGATGATGAGTGAGGCTGAGCATTTTTCATGTGTCTGTTGGCTGCCCGTATATCTTCTTTCAAGAAGTGTCTATTCATGTCTTTTGCTCTCAGTAACCTACTTTTTAATCACCCGGTGTGTCCCAGAAGAATCTTAATGACTACTTCAAAAAGGTAGCTATACTACAGGAGGACGCTTCTTAGAATAACAAAGTTCTTTCTCTTATTAACCCAAAATGTTGACTTTCTATGCTTTGAACTTGGTCTATTTTCCAGAACAGAAACTGTTCCCTCCATCTTCCAAAGTTAACAAGGTTTTGGGCTATTTTAAAAGCACATTTTTATCACATTTGTCTTAGCCTGCCATGAGACAACAAGATTCACATGGAGAAAATCAGGAACACAAAGAATATAAATTTTTGTTGCTATTCAACACTCAGCAACAGTGTACCGTGTAGCCAGAGGTATCCATCACCTGGAGAAACACAACAGAATTCAGAAACTAATTAATGCTGTGAATCATATTTGTTTCTAAGGCCCTCTGCTTGATGAAGTTTTTTAAAATAAATATTTCTCCACATGTTCATGAGATTACTGACAGTTTTTCTTTAAAAAACTACTTATCTCTTTAATAAACCAAGAGTCTGTCTCAGGTAGTCACAATATATACCAAGGTTGCAAAGGTGAAAATCTTCATTAACACAATTTCATTCACAAAAACCTACCCATTCAAAATTATTTCTGTTTACAGAGGCAGGATAGAGGCACATTCTTACAGCACTGCCAGCATGCTTCATGCAACCCCTTCTTCAACTAACTGTACATAGTTCTTATGTCACAAATGTATATTGTCATAGAAACACAACCACAAATTAATAATAATAAAGAGTTTAAAGAACACAAAGATTATGGACAGAACATCTCTGATAGAAGATCAGAAGCTGAACCAGCCTTGAACAGGAACTCAGGTAAATGAAGCGGCTGTCTCTGTTGGATGTGATATATGCATTGGGCAACTGTCATCATCATCTTGGTTGTTAAGTCCACACAATATGTCTTTGCTATAGAAAAAGCACTTAGCCACTTTCTTCTTTCTACTATTTTTCCAGTTTTACTCTTTTATAATTAACATATATTTTATTTATAGTAACAAATACAAGAATGCTCTCAGTTCCACCAGGTAAGTATTTCTTTCTTTCTCTCTCTTTCTTTCTTTCTCTCTTTTTTGAGTCGGAGTCTCACTCTGTTGCTCAGGCTGGAGTGCAGTGGCATGCTCACAGCCACTGCAGCCTCAACTTGCTGGGCTCAGCGATCCTTCCACCTCAGCCTTCCAAGTAGCCAGAACTAGAGGTGTGCACTACCATACCCGGCTAATTTTTATTGTAGAGACGAGGTCTCACCAAGTTGCCCAGACTGGTCTCGAACCCCTGAGCTCAGACAATCCTCTCACCTCAACCTCTCAAAGTGTTGGAATATAAGTATTTCTGAGAGGCCACCTCCTTCAGTCTAGAACTTGAGAGGACACAATGTTTATTTAGCATGACCATTTGGGGAACAAATTGAAGTGTTTCATATCAGTTTACTTCCCTTTTTTTAAACCATGAAATGCAGGGTTTGTTTTGTTTTCATCTTTATGAACGCAAACAAGTAAAGCATCTTGACCTGAACTGATAACACTTTATAAGTAAAATCATCTTATACCAATGAAGTATTCTTATTATTCCAATGCCAAAGGTTTCCAGGCACGCACCCAACATGGACCCAGATAAGATGCCTTTCCCTCCTTCACCCCTAAGTCATCTGCCTTTATCAGTTTGCAGATATCTAAGTTTCACAAACAACATTCTAGCCTGGTAAGAACATACAGGCCTTATGCCACATGACTCCCTGGGCCTTCATGACAGCCTCTGCCGTACTGCACCAAATCGACCCTGGAGCTCCTCAATGGCCATTCCCAGCTGAATCATCTTGGAGATTCACATTGTCCCCAGGGAAAGGACAAGTGACATGACAGAAATCAAACCAGCACCTTCCCACACAGACTCTGCCCACACTGTGTGGAAAGAAAACAATCGCCGATGGGTCAGTAAGACCAAGGCAAAGATTACATTCTGTCAAGGAGCAATCCCTGCTCTGAAAAAGAAATGTCTAGAACACTGTGCTCAGCGGGGGTTTGCAGGCTACAGGAAACATGGCAAGCCTGTGAGCCTTCAGAGGATGCTGCATCAACTTTCATCAGGATCAAGTCTAGGAACTGTCTTGGCAATTTTCACCACCGGGCATTTGGTGGCCTTGGCTACTCCCATGGCAGCAAAGCCCCTGGAAGCCCTAAGTGGAAGGGCCCTAGATTCTGCAGCATTAGACAGACTCGCACGTGAGTAAGTTCTAGTAGTATATCCGTGTTCATTCGTAACCCTTTGCACAACTTTCCCACAAGTCACTGTCACAATGTTGCTAAAAGCCCATGAGCTTCAAAATCACAATGACTGATGAGGGCAGAATTCTAAGATGGCCCTTAAGGGCACACATCTTGTATAATGATGGGATGGTCACTTGTCCCCAGGAAAAGGACAAGTGACAGATGACAGAAATCAAACCAGCACCTTCCCACACAGACTCTGCCCACACCACGTGGAAAGATAACAGTCGCCAATGGGTTAGCAAGACCAAGACAATGATTGCATTCTGTCAAGGAACAATCCCTGCTCTGGTAAAGAAATGTCCAGCACACTGTGCTCAGTGGAGGCTTGCAGAAAATGAAAATGATGGGATAGCCACTTCCTCAAGGAGGTTACATCAAACAGCAAATGGCGACAGGACAGTTATTCCATGCTAGTCAACTAGAGAGGGACTGGAAGTAGAGAGACATACTCCTGCTGACGTGGAGGAAAGCAAACATCTGTGTTGCAGCTGCCTATGGGGGTCACTTAGTAAGGAATTGCAGGAGGCCTCTAGAAGCTGACAGAGGACTCCAGTCAACAGCAAGCAAGAAAACAGGGACTTCAGCCCTACAAGGAATTCAAGGAAATGAATTCTGCCAACAACCAGTATGCTGTGAAGAGGACCCTGAACCTCACATGAGAATCACAGCCCCTCACGCCACCTTGATTTCAGCCTGGTAAGACCCAGAGCAAAGAACCCAGCTAACCCTTGCTAGACTCCTAACCCCTGGGAACTGTGAGATAACAAATGTGTGTTGTTTTATTTAATTAGGCCTGAGCCCCTAAATTGTGGCCATTTTTTGACACAGCAATAGAAAAGGAATATAATGGTCATTGTTAGACCACTGTTGTAGGTGTTCTTTCTCACCCTTCCACTGTCTTCAGGGGGGATATAACACAGCTTTGAGGGAAGGAATTTGTGTCCAGAACACTCACCCACTAAGGAGCCTAAAAGAGAGTGATAACTGATGTCTGGATGATAGTTTTGTTTGGAGAATAGTTTGAAGTTTATTTAACTTTCACATCCATCTCATTTGAATATTACATCATTCATATGATAGAGTTTGGGTGGTGATAGTTAGTAACAACAATTCTGGAGCTATACTGCCTGCGATTAACTCCTGTTCTGCCACCTACTCACTAGATGGGCTCAGACCGGGTCCTTGACCTCTCTGTGCCTCTGTTTTCTCACATGTAAAACAGGTGCTATGGTTTAGATGTTTGTCTCCCCTCAATTTCATGTTGAATTTTGATCTCCAAAGTTGGAGGTGGAGCCAATGGGAGGTATTTGCATCATGGGGGAGACTCCCTCATGAACAGACTAATCCCTTCCCTTGGGGGTGAGTGAGTTCTTGCTTTATTGGCTCCCACGAGAGATGATTGTCTTTAAAAAAAAAAAAAAAGCCTGGCACTTTGTCCCTCTATCTCTCTATCTCTCTCTATCTATCTCTCTCTCTCTCTCTCTCTCTCTCTCTCTCTCTCTCTCTCTCTTTCTCTCTCTCTCTCTCTTGCTTCCCCTCTTACCATGAGATCTCTGCACAGTCTGCTCCCCTTCACCTTCCACCATGAGTGGAAGTAGCCTGAGGCCCTCATCAGATGCAGTTGCCCAATCTTCAACTCTCCAGCCATCTGAATCATAAACCAAAGAAACCTTTTTTCTTTATATATTACCCAGCCTCAGGTTTTCCTTTATAGCAACACAAAATGAACTAAGACAAAGTGATGCAATAACACCTACTTCCTAGGAGTTTTGAGCATTGAATGAGTTTACATAAAGTCTAGCTCACAGCAATAAACACTAGCTTATAGTGTTTATTATTATTCTTATGAATGATGTTCTCTAGACAGACTAGAAAAGCAAAATTAGCTTTGTTCACTTCCCACTATAATATGCCACAACAGCTGCAGACTAAAGTTTTAGCAGGCTCTGCAACAGACAGCTTGTGCATCAACCTAGAGAAAGGTAACCTGCAGCTGGGTCCCCCACCTTCTAGCTGCTGTCCTGAGTAGAATGGGGAGAACACAGGCAAGAATGAATAAACTTGCTGCACGTCCTGGAGAGGACCCATGGCTGAGCAGGAGTATGGTTGCTTCATTTGGTCTTGAAAATGAAACCCTGGTTCCAATAGGATTCTGGGTTTGAGATGAGAACATAGACCCAAGTGGGTTCCTGCCGCTATGACTGGCATCACACAGCCTGCATCACAGTCTGGAGCACAAAGAGGCCTCTGTGGCTTGATTCCAGGTTGATCAGCTGCAAGAGGTGTTCCTTCCAGATAGACTTGCTAATTGCAAATGATTAAAAGCATCTCCCCAGAAGCCTTCTGGTGAGTGGGAAGGGGGGAGAGTGGGCAACTGAGATGCTGCCAGACTCATAGGTGACAAACACAACAATGGTCTTATCACTGGGTCTGCTGGGGACCTGGTGCACTCACCTTCGTAACATAGAGACAGACTCATAAAACAGTACTTTCTGGTCAAAGTTGACACCACCAAGCCAGATGGGAAGTTCTATGTGTCAGGATCGTGTTAGTCCCTGGATGTCTTGATGGAGTTTTGGTTCCTGGGCACTGCTGTGGTTATACCATGAAAAATTTAAGGGTTGGTTAAAGGCATATTATCCCGGTTTAGTTTTGTTCCCATTAAAGTACCATGGGCCAAAGTCCTACTCAGTCACCCCTTGCCTGTTCTGCTAACTTCTCAACTCAGGCTTTAAAGGGCAACTTGTGTTGGAGTGGATAAAAAGTGTGAGAATATGAAAAAATATTTAATTATCTTTTTTATCTCGTTATTTCCACTCTTTAGTCTCTATTCCTCACTTTTGCAGCTTCTGTGGCACATGGAGGTACATGCCCGATGCCCTCTTTCTCTCTTTTGGGTGTTTCCAAAAGTCACTTCTCCTTCCCAACAACTAATCGTTGATAAAGCAAATGGAAAATTACAACTAACAACTTTTGACCTCATCTCCCAATTAACAAAGGTATGTTGGTTTGTTTCAGAGAGTTTGCCTTCATTTGCACTGGAAGATGTCCTAAAAGATGCAAGAAGTAAAGCCCAAATGCCTGCAGGGCATGTGCAGCTAGCACGCAGGAACTATGGTGTCCAAGTTGGACTGAACATGCAGAGATGACTTGCCTTTTAAAATGCTGTGCAGTCCTCACAAAGACACCAAATACAATCCTACCAATGGGCCGTGTGTGGCCTGGAATCATTTGTTTGTAATGACCCCTGATTTAGAGAGTAGGAGGCTCTTTTTTTTTTTTTTTTTTTTTTTTTTGAGTTGGAGTCTCACTCTGTCGCCCAGACTGGAGTGCAGTGGCCGCTCCTGGCCACCGCAGCCTCGACCTGCTGGGCTCCGGCGATCCTTCCGCCTCAGCCTTCCAAGGAGCCAGAACTACAGGCGCGCGCTACCACACGAGGCTCTTTCAAAAGCCAATTTGATGCAGAGAAAGCAGACCTCTGGACCAAGGCAGGAGGAGCTCAAAAAGAAAGTCAAATGACTAGATTTGCTTTCTGAAAACGGCCATCCTATTTGGTTGGCAAGCTCAGAATTCTCCACTTGACCTGGCCTATTAAAAAGGAAGCTGGTGAGCCCAGCAGGTCGAGACCATGGTAGCTGTGAGTGTGCCAGTGCACTTCAGCCTGGGTGACAGAGTGAGACTTCAACTAAAAAAAAAAAGTGGGGGGGACTAGAACCACATACCAGTCTAAACACAAAGTAAAGCAATCAAGAGGAAATGCCTCAATCACTGGCACTCAATTAATTATCCTGGATTTTTTGATCAAAGAAAAACATTTCCTCTTTCTAATCAAAAAAGTGAAGCCACTTTTGTGGGATAGGTTTCAAACCATTTAGTAGCTAGCCCCACCAATCAGGGCATTACCTACTGAGTAGAACGTTTCTTAAAATAGGCTCCTCCCCAGGGAGGAATTCCCTGCTAAAATCCCTTGAGAGCAAATGTTGCCCTACCAAGCTTGGTCTAGGCCTAACAGTACATACAGTCCTCAAAGAGTCTGGTCTGTTCCTTATTTGTATAACAGAATGCCAAAATGGGAAATTTTTCTCTCTCAGTTTAGAGATAATAAACCCCAAGGCAGAATTTCAAGTTAGTGTTCAAGAACCAGTTAGACGACTCAGATCCTTCAACCACAACAAGAATATCAAGTTCAAAGACAAGAGAAAAGCAACTGAAGAAAGAGTTGATGAGGAGGATTTATTTGGACAGAGCTGTACAGCTGTACTTTAATCCCCGGGAAAGGGTTAAGGGGGTGTCCATTCTCCCCTCCAGCCTGGTGAAGGGGAATTCAACAGGACGACAGAGAGACTCCTATGGTTTGGAAGATTCTGTGGATTTAAATCCCTACCGGCAGGTCATAAACTGGCAACTTCTAACATGAGCTTAATGAAAGATAGCTGTATTCAAATCCAAGATGAACCTGAACTCTCAGAGTTATCAATGCAAAGGATGCCTGGTTGTGCCTCACCGACAAGAGGCAGGCCACTCACAAGAGAACTGGTGTGAGGTCACACTGGGTCCTGCTTTTCAGGGTCTCCTAGATGTTGGGTGGAACTAACAAAAGCTGGCCGTGACTATCAGACTCCTTGGGGCGAAGAAGAAGTAAGAGAAGAGCCGGAGGACAGAGGACATCACCTGCCTCCCAGAAGCTACAGACAAAAACACCCCATTGATTAGCGTGGCAAGGGGCAGGGGCAGGAAGGGGGACTGGGGGGTTGGGGGTAGTCTCTGAAAAATCTACAAAAGCATACATGAGGAAAAAAAGTGAGCACTGCCAGGCCCAGAGAATACAGAGCCATCTAACAACAGTGACAGTAAGTCAGAACTTTCTGGCTCCCTTCTCTTTCCATTCCAATGTAGAGGGCTTGGACACAGGATAGGAGGAAGAGGTAAACTCAAGGGGAGGGGCTAATATACCACTCTGACAGAAACATCTCCCGGACCTTGTACAATGATCGTCATACTGTAAGAAAAAGATTGGCAGTAGTGGGAAACTGCTGAGGGGGAAGGGGGCACGAGGCGGGGGAATGTGGGACTGGCAGTAGTGGAAATCTGCTGGGGGGGCGGAGCACACCTCATCCACAAGGGTACCTGCATAATGAACACTTGTATACCTAACCCCACATCTTTAAAATAAAAAAATTAAAAGAGAAAAAAAAAATCTCCTGGAATGTATCTTAGATTGCTCGTGTCAATGAATCCACAGCAAGGCACAGCCTCGTCTCTCACAGAAGGAAGTCACGCTGGTCAGATGGGCTTACTAGTATTTTAGCTTTACCTAACACAACTATGGGCACTTAACTATATTTCCCAATTCGTGTATGGCTCATGCGTGTTCTTTTCCCATTTCCATTTGAGGATAGTCACTTACTAAAGTTTAAGCTCTGGGAGCTCTTCTTTAGCATGAAAGGATTTGGAGTTTTTTCATGTTGTTTAGTTTTGTTTCTTTGGTGTCCTTCCTGCTACTTTCCACAATTGCTTCTGTGGAGTTGACAGCCTTCTTGCCCTTAGCCCAGAGAGTATCTGTATTCTGGATTGAACCTTAATAGGCTGCCACAGGTTGAAATCTGGATGCGAGCAAAGTTCTGCAGAAATAAAGACTGTGAATTTGGGTTCTGGAAAAGAAAAAATCAAAAGAGTTGAGGCTATTAAGGAGTAACCTGAAATTGGACTTCAAGGGTAAAAGGTACATTGCTAGGAGGTCAGGAAGAAGCTGTTCACCATTTCCATGATAGAAAACGAAGGAGGGGGGGAAGCTGCATAGGTTGTTTTGTATCAGGTTGGAGCTAGAGGAAGGGCTAGAAGGAAAAAATTGCATAACTGCTCATTTTCTTTGCTTCCCTAAATTCCTACCTGCAGTAAAAGCCAAACCAGAAAGAAGACATCTGGTGGCTACTCCTAAGCTCTGGGACTCTGGTTACATTGCTACATTTCTACTCAAAAATCACTGGATCATTTGTTCAAAGACTCTAGTCGGCCTCTAATTAAAATAGTATCCGAATGTTTGAGCGCCAACACATGAAATTTCAACATATGTTCACTTACTTGCAGCCAGTTATGGCCTGCATTTTAAGCTGAACATGTGAAAACAACATATGAAAAATTACAACATGGATTATTCTGAAATAATTTTTTTTAAAGAATTTAAGTCTGAAAAATTTAAGTCTAATAAAGACTGTAAGATACAGAGAAGAAGAATGTGAAAAGCTAGTTTGAGATGCCATAAAATTATTATTTATGAGTGAACAAATAAAAATAGTCAATCCTTGCTAGGGAATCTGAGACACACAGAAATGGGCTCAGGAAGGCGGGGCTATTTGGGAAACTGCTCCTCTGGGATGAGGAAAATGTAAGCATAACTCCCATAGGCGTGGGAAGGTTGAGCCATACTTTGTACCCCAAAGAGAGTTAGCAGGTGAATAGAGTGAGGGTATGACACTATTTCTTTTTTCTTTTTTTTTGAGTAGGAGTCTCACTCTGCCATCTGGGCTGGAGTGCAGTGGTATGATCAGGGCTTACCACAGCCTCGACCTCCTGGACTCCGGTAATCCTTCTGCCTCAGCCTCCCAAGTAGCTGGGACTACTGGTGCGCACCACCACATGCTAATATTTTTTCTTTATAGTAGAGACAAGGTCTCACTATGTTGTCCAGGCTGGTCTCAAACTCCTGGGCTCAGACAAACCTCTCCTGGGCCTCCCAAAGTGCTGAGATTACAGGCATGAGCCACTGCGCCTGGTCATGTGACTCTATTGAGAGGACATTTTTATGTTAGAAGGTACTTCTGTGGACAGTCAGAAGGGACTTGGAGAGGTGTCCAAAGAGTTGAATGGGGAACCTTTAAGAAGGAAACCTTTAATATTTCTGGAAGGTCTTTAGTGCCATGGTTGAGAGCACAGCTCTGGAGCCGATCTACATGGGTTGAATTCCAGGGTTTTACTTGTAGCTGTGTGAGCTTGGGCAAGTTACTGGTCCTCTCTAAGCTTCAGTTTGGACAGCAATAAAACAGAGATGTTAGCGGGACCTACTAGGTGGGGTTCTGTGAGGGTCTAATGCATGAATATCTGGGAAGTGCTTAGAACAGTCAGTACTTGGCACACAGTAGGTGTATTTAAGTACACTGGCCCCCTTCTGGACAACAGCTCTACAAAAAAGAATAAAGAAAATGTCAGGACTCCAAAAGATTAGCAACTACTTGACATCACACTCAAATGTAAGTCTCTTTTTTCTAAATCCAGTGCTTTCTACAGTAATGCACTACTGCTGTGAGAGCAGGGGCCCAAATGAAAAGGAATCGAGTTTCATTTCCTTCTCTTGTTTCTCCTGGTTGTCCTCTAATGGCAGGGTCATTAAGCAATGACTGAGAGGTTGAAATCTGCCTTGCTTGAAGGGGTCTTAAAGTGTAACATGGCGAGTCTAATTCATTCACCCTGGAGGCAGAGAATCGGTTCAAATCTCATCTCAATATCTGCAACTGTGTGACCTTGGGAACTGTACTTTAACCTCACTGAAATGCACACAGCTCACAAATAGACTGGGAATATTATGTGCCTACCTTACTGAGTGTTTATGAAAATGAAATTAGAAAAGTCTTGTATTTTATTATTTCATAACTGAATTATATACAGAATTTTCCAAATTAAATGTGATTTGTGTGAAAAAAAGAAGAATAAAAATCATTGGCTCATGGTAAACTCTCAAATTGTAACTGTTCTTGTCATTATCATTATCACCATCATCATCAACACATGGTTCAACTATACAGTTAATACTTAAATTTCCTCTTCACCACTGGCTATTAAGCATTTTTAACCACAATCCATGGAGAATTGTTAAATGCATTGTGACTCTGTACACCCACTCGTATATATTTAAATCAAACATTGTACAACACAGTATTTTCCCTTAATATATGCAATGTACTCAGGTATTTTCTGTTCTCTTTCACTCCATTTCATTTTTAAATATTGGTCATGA
This sequence comes from Cephalopachus bancanus, assembly GCA_027257055.1. Classification (NCBI taxonomy): domain Eukaryota; kingdom Metazoa; phylum Chordata; class Mammalia; order Primates; family Tarsiidae; genus Cephalopachus; species Cephalopachus bancanus. The sequence continues at coordinate 438,697 of JAPVLO010000429.1, read as the reverse complement.
CCCACGAAACTGATTGCATGATCACTAATTGGTTGCCACCCATAGTTTAAACAATGTGTTAATTCATTTCTGCCAACCATTTCTAAAAACTCATTAAGATCACCCGTGGTTGACTGAGCATAAAATGTAGCAAGCACTGTGCTAGAAACTAAATGTTTTCAAAGTACATAATCCATTCCCCAAAACAATTTAGCATGTATGATAAAAATTACTCCAGGTACTTCATAAATAAGTAATGAAGTTATTAATTTTGCTTTTATAGATCATAGTTTACTGTCCACCAATTACGTTAAAATAATTCATTGCTGGGTGGATGTTCCCTGATGCTGCTCCAATTATCTATAAACTCCATTTCACCAATTGAGAACTATGTATGATAAATCCTCTCAAGTCCTTAAAAGATCCTTCCAGAAAAAAACTCAGCCTGCTACCAAGATGATGCTGGGTTTCCCTTTACTGTATCCGATCCCATAACTGTTTAAGCTTCTCTGTCAGACTCATACACTCATTCATGTACACCCCATGCATGTTCTGAGGCAACTTTTACAAACCAGAAGAGCAACAGTAATGCCTTTCACTGCCCAATTAGTGTTACTAGCTAAAAACAGCTCATCTCCTGGCTGCATTTTAAAAATAACTATAGATTTATCTTAATACATCTCACAGTGAGTATTTTTTGTTTGATTGTTTTTGTTTTTTGAGGCAGGGTCTTACTCTGTTGTAGGAATACAATGGTATGATCCTTCTACCTCAATCTCCTGAGTAGCTGGGACTACAGGCATGCACCACCACACCTGGCTGAGTATTTTTTTTTTCTTTTTTGAGTCGGAGTCTCACTCTGTCACCCAAGCTGGAGTGCAGTGGCATGCTCACAGCCACCGCAGTCTTGATCTGGTAGGCTCAGGTGATCCTTCCGTCTCAGCCTTCCAAGTAGCTGGAACCATAGGTGCACGGAACCATTTAACTTTTTTTTATTTATTGTAGAGACGAGGTCTCACCAAGTTGCACAGACTGGGCTCAAACCCCTGAGCTCAGGCAATTCTATCACCCGCCTCCCAAAGTGCTGGGATTATAGGCATGAGCCACCGCGCTATTTTTTAAATGTTCTAGAAGTGATGTCTGACACGATGCTGATTCATTAATTAGCTAATATTTGAAAGATGACTCTTGGCTTCTGAGTTTACAAAGCCCTAGGGTATATTCTAGAGTAAAGCTGCCCAGAAACGCTTTCTCTGTTGATGCAAAGTTCTGTACCTTCACTGTCCAGCATGGTAACGACTAGCCACATATAATAGTGAGCCCTTCAAATGTGGCTCATGCAACTGAGAAACTGAATTTTTGGCTTTATTTTATCTTAATTTATTTGAACTCAGTCACATGTGACTGAGCTACTTTATTACTGCAGATGTAGAATATTTATCATAGAACATGCTAGCAATCCTGATGAATAAAAATTATAATACAAGGTGTTATTTATTGAACATTTATCAGGGACCAGGAATTAGCCAAAGTCCTTTCTTTTTTTGAGTGGGGGTCTCACTCTGTTGCCCAGGCCAGAGTACAGTAGCATGATCATAGCTCACTACAGACATGACCTCTAGAACTCAGGAGATCCTCATGTCTCAGCCTCCCAAGTAGCTGGGACTACAGGTGAGTGACACTACAGCCAATTTTTTGTCTATAAAATTTTTCGTAGAGACGAGATCTCACTATGTTGCCCAGTCTGACCTTGAACTCTTGAACTCAAGGGATCCCCCCCACCTCAACCTCCCAAAGTGCTGTCATTACAGGCACAAACCACCACACCTGGCCTCTCAGTCCTTTTTATAGACTTTATGTGATCTACTTCCTACAACCACCTCACCTGATAGGTGCTATTCTTCTTCTTCCTATTTTTAGTTGAAGAAACAGAGATCATACCATCACTAAGCCATGAAACAGAGTCAAACCCAGGTTTGAACCCAGAGCAGAGAGCAGGACTATATTCCTTCCCACAACAATAACCACTGGCCGTGTGTGTGTGTGTGTGTGTGTGTGTGTGTGTGTGTGTGTGTGTGTGTTTTAAATTCAATGAATTAGGGGAAAAGAGTTATACAAGACACTGGAGAATAAATGACCTTTCTCTATCACTTCAAAAATCTCTCTTTTTCGTGGTGCCTCGGAGGTGATCAGCTATTTCAAGAAGAAGCTGAGTATCTCCTTCCGGCCACTGGCTGCTGGAGGTGCAATGAAGTGTATGGGTGAACGCAGACTTCATATGAGAAGCATAGGGTCATGGAAGTTGCTGAAGACACTCTGGGTGAAGAGTGGAAGCATGGTAACCTGTCTGCCTGTGACTGAATAAGGCGCATTCCTGTTACAGACCAAGGAGAACTGGAGAAAGTGCAAATCTGCTTGGCGTTGCATTGTGGATGCCAATCTGAGCGTTCTCAACTTGATTCTTGTTAACAAGAAAAAAAGAAGGATATTCCTGGACTTACTGATATGACAGACCCCAACACCTGGAGTCCCAAAGAGCTCGCAGAATCTGCAAACTTTCAATTTATTTAAAGATGATGATGCCTGCCAGGATATTGTAATAAAACCCTTAAACAAAGGTAAGAAACCTAGGACCAAAGAATCCAAGATTCAGGATCTTGCTGCTCCGGGTGTCCTGCAACATCAATGTCAAACATCGGTGTATTGCCCTGGAGAAACAGCATACCAAGAAAAATAAAGAAGCAGCTGCAGATTATGCTAAACTTTAGGCCAAGAGAATGAAGGCGGACAAAGATAAATGCCTGGAACATATTGCCAGGAGATGCAGGCTGTCTTCTCTGCGAGCTTCTACTTTTTTTTTTTTTTTTTTTTTTTTGAGTTGGAGTCTCACTGTTGCCCAGACTGGAGTGCAGTGGCCGCTCCCGGCCACCACAACCTCGACCTGCTGGGCTCCGGCGATCCTTCCGCCTCAGCCTTCCAAGTAGCTGGAACTATAGGTGCATGCTACCATGCCTGGCTAATTTTTTTTTTTTTTTTTTTTTTTTGAGTTGGAGTCTTACTCTGTCGCCCAGACTGGAGTGCAGTGGCCGCTCCCAGCCACCGCAGCCTCGACCTGCTGGGCTCCGGCGATCCTTCCACCTCAGCCTTCCGAATAGCCGGAATTACAGGCGTGTGCTACCACGCCCGGCTGATTTTTTGATTTATTGTAGAGATGAGGTCTCGCTGCCCAGGCGGGTCTCGAACCCACGGGCTCGGACAATCCACTCACCTCAGCTTCCCAAAGGCACAGCTGAGCTTCTACTTCTGAGTCACCGAGCCTGGCTGAGCTTCTACTTCTGAGTCCAATCAAAAATAAAATTTTTTTGAGTAACAAATAAGATCAGACTCCCATAAAAAATACAATAAAAATTAAAAATCTCCTCCACTTAGTGCCCAAGACTGGCCTCTGAAGGAAGTAAAAATCTATGACAGAAGAGCCTTCCAGTTCTAAAAACAAATGTCTCTGTGATTTAAATAAAAGGTGTGAGATCAAGAGGTGAACTAGAATTCAAATTATATTAATGGTTTAGAAAATGTCTGCCCACTTGAGGATATGATACTATTTTTACATTTACTTAAGATTTATTCTTGTCTGCTTCTGAGAGGATCTCGGGGACTTAAACACTAGACTGTGCAGAAAACATTCAAGGACCATAATGAATAGAGGCCACTTGGGGGGGGGACATTGAAGAAAGAAAGCTCTGTAAGCACCCAATTCCTGAGATAGAGGATTGACTAAAGCTTTTCTGCTGAGGCGAAAAATAAAAATATAATTAATAACCTAATTATTTAAAATGTCAGGGCTATACACCTGTGTACACAGTTTCTGGTGTTATTTCTTGACAAAGAAATCAATCAAATCAATGTGCAGGTTTCAGCAAATACACAGGATGCTCAGGTAATTCCTGTCTTTCTCTTCCTCCATAAAAGCAGACAATATGGCAGAAAGGAAAATATAACTCAGTCAAGGCGATTCTCTGAGGAGAGAAGTCCTGTTTCCCTGGGATTCACCTTTGGATAGCATATGAGTCTCTTTGTCCATCCAGCACTAACTCAAATGTGGCTCTGACTGACTCCCTCTGAAGGGTCTCTTGTGGCCATAGTTGCGACTGACTCCTCAGAAACTTCTCTGGACTGAGGGGCAGCAGACTCCTCCACTACCAGAACAAGAGAAGAGTACAGAAAAGTGGCAACTTGGCTCTTCGAGGACACTGTTTCATGCCAACACGGGCAATCTTTAGAAGGGAGAACCACCTGTTGTCATTTAATTGCAGTTGAGTTAAATAGTATGTGTACATGGTGCGTGGGAGGGGACTTCAATAAGTGTCTGAAATTTGTTTGTGGGTTCTGCCTCCTTATATACTTTCTTCTTCCTACTTGGAGAAGAGAAATAATCACAAATACACACACAGTTTCCTCTACTATTAACACCCTGCATTAGTGTAAAACATTTGTTACAATTGATGAGCCAAAATTAGATACATTATTTTCAGCTAAAACCATGATTTGTATTAGGGTTTGCTTCTTGGGTATGCATTCTGCACACGAATGTTTACAGCAGCTTTATTTACAATTGCCAACATTTGGAAGCAATCAAGATATTCTTTAGTACATGCATGGATAAACTATGGTACGTCTGTACCATGGAATATTATTCATGTATCCACCTATTAAAGTATCATATGGAATAGTTTCACTGCCCTAAAAATCTCCTGTGGTCCACTTATTCATACCTCCCTCATTCGCAAACCTATTGGGTTTTTGGTTGTTTTTTTTTTTCACTTTCTCTATAATCTGGCCTTTTCTAGAATGTTACGTGGTTGAAATCATCCAGTATACAGCCTTTACGGATTGATTTCTTTCACGTAGCAATACAGTTGTCCCTCCTCATCCACAGTTCTACATCTGCCAATTCAAATAACCAAGGATCAAAAATACAGTATTGGCTGGGTTCAGTGGCTCTGCCTGTAATCCCAGCACTTTGGGAGGCCAAGGTGAGTGGATTGTATGAGCCCACGGGTTCGAGACCAGCCTGGGCAACTTGGTGAAACCTCGTCTCTACAATAAATAAATTTTAAAAATTAGTTGGGTGTGGTAGCATGTGCCTATAGTTCTGGTTACTTGGAAGGCTAAGGTGGAAGGATTGCTGGAACCCAGCAGGTCAACGTTGGGGTGACTGTGAGCTTGTGTGCCACTGTACTCCAGCCTAGGTGACAGAGTGAGACTCCCAACTCAAAAAAAACAAAACAAAACAGTATTCAGGGGATGCAAATCCCACCAATAGAGAGACAGAGGGCCAACTTTTTATATCCACAGGTTCTGAAGAGCTGACTGGTGTAGGACTTGGGAATCCGCGACTTTTGGTATCAGCTGGGAAGTCATGGAACCAATTCCCCATGGATACCAAGGAACAACAGTATGCATTTAAATTTTGGAGTTCCTCTATGTCTTTTCATAGCTCACTTCTTGATAGCTCACTTCTTTTTATTGCTGAATAATATTCCATGGTACATAATATTCCATGGTACCATAGTTTATCCGTGCACGTACCAAAGGGTATCTTGATTGCTTCCAATTGTTGGCAATTGTAAATAAAGCTGCTGTAAACATTTGTGTGCAGGTTTTTTTGGTATGCATAAGTTTTCAATCCATTTGAGTAAATACCAAAGAATGTGACTGCTAGATTGTAAGGTAAGAATATGTTTGGTTTTTTTAAGAAACAGCTAAGTTGTCTTCCTAGGTGCTGCACCATTTTGCTTTCCCACCAGAAATGAAGGAGAGTGCCTGTTGCCCTGTATCCTCACCAGCATTCGGTGGTGTCCATGTTTTGAATTTTAGATGCGTAGTGGTATCTTATAGTTGCTTTAATCTGTAACTCCTAATGACAGGTGATGATAAGCATCTTTTCATTTGCATATTTGCCATCTGTATATCTTCTTTGGTGAGGTGTCTGTTTAGATCTTTTAACCATTTTTTTAAAATCAGGTTTTCTTATTATTAAGTTCTAAGAGTTCTTTGTAAATTTTGGATGAGTCCTTTATCAGCTATCTGCTTTCCAAAAATTCTCCGAGTCTATAGCTTGTTTTTTCATTCTCTTAACGATCCCATTTTTAATAAACCTATCAGGACATAACCAAATAGAGTTAATATTATATAACTGAAACTGCAAGGTAAGACACTAAAAACTGACATAATTACCTGTTGGCCAAGGTTTTTATTGATTCTATGTATTAAATAATGATATTACTTCAGTAATATCCTATAGGGCCTCTCAGGAATGAGAGAAATGAAGCATTTCTATTTTTTAGGCCCTTGTTCTATTAAAAATAAGAACACAGTACAAAAAAAGTGAGAAAAATATAGTATGTTTATATTTTACATAGCATATACTTTATATGTTACATACACTATATGCTTTTATATATAGTTTATATAAAGTATATACTATATATACTAAACATATATGCAAAAAGTAATTTTTATACAAAATCACACAAGAAAAATCACTTGTGTTTATATACTCTCATTTGAAAGTCATATTCAAAGCCTGAATGTGAGGTCCTGGCCAACCCTCCCCAACCTGATCCTCAACCCCTAATACTTGGCCTTTCTTCCAGGTCTTATCTTGACCTGTTTATACCTCATTGGTTCTCTGGAGTCAAGCACTAGATTTGAATCCTAAGAGCAATGTAACCTTAGGCAAGTCAGTGCCTAAGGTTCTATTTACAGAGTGCAACTGGTTATAACCCTCCCTGGAGAGCTTTTGTGAGACTCAGTGAGCTACTGCATACAAAGGATGCAGGCAGGTATCAGTAAATGGTATCTTTAAGCACTCAATATGACTGGACAGGGTATATGTAAGGGCTCAGTATGACACTGAACAGAATCAGTACATGGTATCTATAAGAGCTCAGTGTGATGTTGGCCAGGATCAGTACATAGTATCTATAAGCCCTCAGTTTGATACTGGACGGGAACCAGTACATGGTATCTATAAGAGCTCAGTATGACACTGGACAGGAATCAGTACATATCTATGAGAGCTCAGTATAGCCGAACATTGTATCTATAAGAGCTCAGTATGGTACTGCCTAGGATCAGTACATGGCATCTATAAGCCCTTAGTTTGATACTGGACAGGAATCAGTATGCAGTGTTTGTAAGAGCTCAGTATGGTACTAGACAGGAATCAGTACATATCTATAAGAGCTCAGTATAGGCGGACATTGTATCTATAAGAGCTCAGTATGGTACTAGACAGGAATCAGTACATATCTATAAGAGCTCAGTATAGCCGGACATTGTATCTATAAGAGCTCAGTATGGTAATAGCCAGGATCAGTACATAGCATCTATAAGCCCTTAGTTTGATACTGGACAGGAATCAGTATATGGTGTCTATAAGATCTCAGTGTGATCCTGGACAGGAATCGGTACAAGGCATCTGTAAAAGCTCAGTATGACACTGAACAGGAATTGGTACATGGCATCCATAAGAGCTCAGGATGGCTGGACAGTAGCAGCTTTTGTGTTCCCCAAAGCAATTCTCATAGTTTCTAATCTTGTCGATTTAACTAGTCACCTTAATCATTCTTAAGAATTTATACTCATTTTTCCCACTGTTTTAAAAATGTAAAGCCACTTTCTCTGCACTACAATTCTCTTTCTTTGGTCAACCCATTTACTGTAGCTCAACAGCTGCAACTCTTCAGATGTTGCTAAGCCAATATTTGGTCATTCAGCAGCATTGTACTTCAAAGGGCGGTAGGGAAAGAATGACTGAGGAAATACCGGAAGCATCTCCACAAAGACTTGAGCTGTCCTGGCTCATGACAAGCTATCAGAACATGGAAGTCAAAAGTCAGTGTGCCATGAGAAATTCAAGTTACAGTGTACCAGGTTAGCACAATGTTTCATTATTTCAGTATTTTTGAAACATGATGAACTTTGCAGCAACTTGGATGGATTTAGAGTCTATCATACTCAGTGATCTATCACAGAAACAAAGAAGTGAGTATAACATGCTCTCACTCATAAGTGAATCCTAAACATTTATCATAATACTATAAGAAAGGGATTGGCAGTAGCCAGATACTGCTGGGGGGGAGGATACATCAATAAGGGTACCTGATCTCAAACCAGGCAAAGTGGGGACCAAAGGAAGGTCCAGACCTTACCTGTACAATGACCACTTGTATACCTAATCCTGAATTGTACCCCACATCTTTAAAATTTAAAAAAAAAAAATTCTGAAAGAGTTCATTCCTCAAGGGCGTTCATTCTGATCAATAATGAGGACCTATATCGAAAAACAAAATTTCAACAAAAACTAAAGTAGAACTTTAAATAGGCAGAAGAATGAACATTTTTAAACTGCAACTTTCCCAGAGAACTAAATCCAAAATAAATCCACCATAATTTTTCTATCTATAAAGAAACTGAATTTAACGTTCCTTGGATTTTTATCAGCAGCCAGGTAAACAGGAAGACACTTTCAGAAGCACTTATCAAGTTATAAAAAGAAACATTTCTTAAGCATTTCATGACTGGCAGTTAAAGATCTTTTTTTTTTAATGTTTAAGGAAAAGATTTCTTAGTTCTGACGTGCTGATAACATGTGCCACAAATCTCAGTAATTACAGGAGATAAATCCTGATGAAGCAGTTGGAATGATTACAAACTAAGCGTATCGGAAAATAGCAGGAAAAACCCTCCCACTGGGTAATGCCCTTTTTATCTAATGCATTAAGGCCTAAAAAAATTATAAATCAGACTTCCATTCATACGCTCCCCCTTGACTGCCCAGGCATCAGGTCTTCCCACCATGACAGCGTTTCAATATTGACTCTGAAGGCCATCGCTTTTCTTGCATAGCCTGCTTCTCTGCCTCTCAAAGTGTTTCTCGTTTGTGTATCTTGGAAGGCAAGGAGAACTTGGAGTGGTTAAATCTATACAAAATGCAGGTACTTCATTTTACTTAAAGACTTCTGTCTCTTCTCCCAATTGCTAACAGGTTTCAAAATGGACAGTGCTGAATCTCACCTCTTTGGCTTTGTAATATAGGTCCTCACGTTTGCAATGAAACAAATGTAGGCCAACTTTCCCCACAAAGGCCAGATAGTAAATATTTTAGGTTTTGCAGGTCACACAGTCTCTGTTGAAATTACTAAGATCTGCAGTTATAGCACAAAAGAAGCCATAGAGAAGACAAAAATGAATCAGTGTGACTATGTTCCCCTAACATTTCATTTATGGACACTGAAATTCAAATTGTATATAATTTTTTATGTGTCATGAAATATCATTCTTCTTTTGATTTTTTCCCAGCCATTAAAAAATATTAAAACCATTCTTAGCAAGAGTGCCATACAAAAACAAGTATAGGGCCAGACCGAGCCCACAGACCATAGTGTGCCCTAAAAGAAATCTCAAAACTTTTGATCGTACATGTAAATAGGAGTCAGATTCTTCTGCTGGAAAGAACTGTAGAATCCTATAAGGAGACAAACTTCCAATTTACAAACATAAAGAGCAATATGCCCAGAAACTCTTGGTATGTGTGTTCAAAAATTATCCATATATGTCATAATCTCATTCCATATGTGTTATAAAATCCAAGCCTAGTGAAGAAATCTTGATTTCCTTAAAATCTAATTTAATACATTCTCTCAAAAATGAATAGAATAAATGTTTAAATATTAAGTACATAAATACAAATATTATATATAAATTTGATATTTTAAATATTGACTTAAGTACTAAAATTTAAATATCAGGCCAAGCTCAGTGGCTCGCACCTATAATCCTCGCACTTTGGGAGGCCAAGGTGGGAGGATTGCTTGAGTCCCAGAGTTTGAGACCAGCCTGGACAACATAGTGAGACCTATAAAAAAAATCAAAAACAAAAATTAGCTGGCTGTGGTGGCACACACTGTAGTCCCAGCTACTTGGGATGCTGAGGTGGAAAGATCACCTGAGTCCAGGAGATAGAGGCTGCAGTGAGCCATGATCGTCGTGATTGTGCCACTGCACTCCAGCCTGGGTGACAGAGTATGACCCTGACTCAATAAATAAATAAATAAACAAACATTTAATATTTAAAATTGGGATATTTAAAAACATTATCTCTATTGTCTATTAAAAGTTGTTAAAGAGGAAGAGAGCTGCTAATGGGTAAATATGCTTGACCATATACATTATCGGGCACTGGATTAAGGGTTTTCCACGTATAATTATTCATTTCATCCTCACAGCAGCCCTCTGAAGCTGATCACTGTTATTACAGTAGAGGAAACTGAGGCACAGAACTAAGAAACAATGGAGGCAGGATCCAAACTCAGGCATGACATTGTTAATCACCTGGCAGTACCAACATATCCCAGAGGAGTTAGATGACATTTCTCTTTGACTTTGAATCAGAAATCTTTTAGGATTTAGGTGGCCTTTACTTTCCTTACACATTTATATTTTACTTTTACTGACACACAAATGCATATTTTTTAAGGACTCTCAGTTTTGAAATCGAGGATTTGCCAAATTAAGTAAAACAGATATAAGAACCCCACCCAACCATTCACAGAAAGTTTAGCTCTTTACTCACACATAGATTGCATCCTCTCCCAGTTCCATCCATATATTTATTTCTTACACAATTTGAAATGCTTTACAACTTTCCTTCTAAGATAGTAGAACATATAAACTGTGGTGTCTTTTTTTTTTCATTGACTCTCATCGCATCCCATACAGGTAAAGAACTAAGACATGACTGGGATCAGTGGCTCAGCCTGTAATCCCAGCACTTTGGGAAGCCGAGGCAAGTGCATTTCTTGAGTCTGTGGGTTCAAAATCAGCCTGGGCAAACTGGTGAGACCTCTTCTCTACAATAAATCAAAAATTAGCCAGGCGTGCTAGTGCATGCCTGTAGTTCTGGCTACTTGGAAGGCTGAGGTGGAAGGATCGCCAGAGTCAAGCAGGTCAATGCTGGGATGGCCATGAGTGTGCCATTATACTCCAGCCTGGGCGACGGAGTGAGCCTCCAACTCAAAAAAAAAAGAACTAAGACATTAGCAGAGTCACATCTTTCTTTTAGTCATTCATTCACACATTCATTCAGAAACGCATGCACTGAAGATGCTTACCATATTCAAGCCATTGTCCCAGGGGCAGGAATGTTTACAAAATGAATAATGTCCTGTGATGGTTAATTTTACATGTCAACATGGCTAGGCCACAGTACCCAGATATTTGGTTCAACACAAGTCTAGATGTCACTGTAAAGATATTTTTTAAATGAGATTAACTTTAAATCAGTAGAATTTGAATAAAGCAGATTACCCTTGATAACATGGGTGGGCCTCATCCATAAGGCCTTAAGAGGAAAATAGCAAGGTCCTCCAAGAAAGAAGGAATTCAGACTGCCTTTGGACTTGAGCTGCAACATCAGCTCTTCTCCGGGTCTCCAGACTGCCAGTCTATGCTACAGGGTTTGGACTTGCCAGCCTCCATGTAATAAATCTCTCTCTTTCTCCTAATAGATGAATAGGTGGCTGGATAGATAGATAGAGAGATAGATAGACAGACAGACATCTCTATCGTTATCTCTCTATCTCTATCTATAGGAAGGAAGACCCCAAAAAACCCAGAATTGTTTCTTTGGAGGGTGGGCCCCTTATAGTACAGGCTTCCCTTGCTAGGTAAGTGTTCTAAGAACCCATCAATATCAGTATACCAGCTAGCATTGTTGTGAGAGGCTGTGTTCAGCTTCAGTGAATTGTGGGGGGGAATTCTTTTAACGCATTTGCCCATTTCATGACGGGTGATAGACAAGCACTCCTGCCCATACTACTGAGTTTTCAGCAGGTTTTGTTTTTTTTTTTTACCAAAAATGGCATGACCCCCATGCCCCACCCTTCCTATTCACCTGATCCTGCCCCAAGTGACTGTTTTCTGTTTGTTTCCCCAGATGAAAATAGTCCTCAAAGGGAAACATTTGCCAATGGGGAAGTGAAAGAAAACAACAGCAGAAGCACTGAAAGGCATCAAAATTGATGGGTTCAAAAATTGTTTTGAGCAGTGGAAAAAGCATCTTGATAGGCACATTGCATCAAATGAAGAGTACTTTGAAGGTGACTGAGGTTTAAACATGTAGGAATACATACACATTTTTAAATAAATAACTTATGGGTTTTTTTGGAGCCCCCATCATATCTCTGTCTATACCACACACATACATCTTATTGATTCTGTTTCTCTGAAGAATAGAAGTCCCCAAAGAACCATCAGACGGCGGGAAAACCCTTAAAATTCACCAAGTGTTGATAAGATGTGGACAGAGGCAGTTCTTTCACACTGATGGTGAGAGTCAGAGCTGCACAGCCACTGCAAGGAGCAATCTGTCACTGTCTGGGAAGAAAACAAAAGGTGCACTGCTCCTGTGACCAGGCCCCAGAGAGCAACCATGAAGGGCTGCAGAGCCAGACCCATCAGGATTCATTGCTGAGTTATCGAAAATGATTGCCAAATGTGCTAACAAAGATGGTACAAGGTGTGATCGTTTCAAAACGATCTCAAATCATTTAAGAAAGAGACTCGAGTCACATTCATGATATGTGGGAAAAGCTGGTAAAGCCCTGTCTGACACTTTTGGACCCTATAGCCTCCCAGGGAAGGGGTGGCAGCTGTTCTGTTTCCCTGAAATCCACAAATGGCCTGTTGTTCCCACCACCCAGAGAGAAAAGCCTACATTCACGGCATAAAGGGAAGCAAGCCTCTAGAAGAGTGTCGACGTATCAGTGCCTGATAAACATGAGCTATTATGAAGGACACAAAAATACACATTTCTTTGTTTTTACTTTAAGTGACTTACTAAATAAAATGACCACCTTCTTTCTAGCACTTCTACTTTCTATATGGGGGTCCTAAGTGAGCCCTTTTGATAGAGCCAGTTGATTCTGTTGAATAGTCAATTGACTCCGAGACATAGCTCGCTTTATTCTTTTCCACCATATTAGCAAATGGTGGGAATTTATCCATCATCAGTCAGTCAGTTGCTGTATGGACTACAGTCACTCTAAGACACACAACACACCATCGTGTGAAATTTCACGATGAACAGTGATGGGGAGAGTTGATTAGAACAGGGGTCCCCAACCCTCAGACTGCCCGCCAGAACCAGTCGGTGACCTGTTAGGAACTGAGCAGCAGGAAGTGAGCGGTGGGCAGCAGAGCCCTGCCAGCTGTTCGATCAGCAGCAGCATCAGATTCCCATAAGAGTGGGAATCCTATTGTAAACTGTGCAATAGAGGGATATAGGTTGCATTCTCCTTGTGAGACTCTAGTGGCAGATGAATCCCATCCCCCAACTCCACCCTTCCCCACCCCCCACACCCCATCCATGGAAAAATTGTCTTTCACCAAACTGGTCCCTGATGCCAAAAAGGTTAGGGACTGCTGGATAAGAACAAAAGTAAGCTGAAATCTAATTTCTCCTTCAGTTTTCTTGTTGTTTTCTTTGTATTTATTTCCTAGTAGGTCTTGATGAACTCAACTATTATTAAACATCTTATTTTTCCCACCTCCTGTTGTTGTAGATCAAAACAGAGCCCTTCAAATTCATCAGAGTGAGCTCATGGTAAGCACAAAACAAACGCTGAGAGGTGTGTTTTGTTGTTGCCATCCTTAGTTATCTTTTGGAGAGAGATTCGACTAACAAAGAACATCAATTTTCGGAAGGTAACTTGGTATTCTCCAAAGAGGTCAGTCTACCACATCAGTACCCAACCTTTTTGGCATCAGGGACCAGTATCATGAAGACAATTTTTCCATGGACTGGGGAGGGGGGGTTTCAGGATGATTCAAGCACAAAACGTTTATTGTGCACTTTATTTCTATTATTATTAAGTTACAATATATAATGAAATAATTATACAGTTCACCATTTTAAAAAAGAGGTGTGGAAGGAAATGGCAAACGGGTGGGCCACTTATGGACTAAAATGATTCTGACTTAAAGCCTGCCACCAGATGTAGCTGTACAACTGAAGTACATCAACTCACTTGCCACTTACTGTTGGGGTTTTGATATGAATCTGCAAGCAATTGATTTATTGTGTCTCTGTGCAGTCAAACCTCACTGCTAATGTTAATCTATATTTGCAGCCACTCCTCAGCACTAGACTCAGCTCAGTTCATCAGGCATTAGATTTTCATAAGGAACATGCAACCTAGATCCCTCGCATGCACAGTTCACAACAGAGTTCACACTACTATGAGAATCTAATGCCACCACTGATCTGACATAAGACGGAGCTCAGGTGATAATGTGAGTGATGGGGAGAGGCTGTAATTACAGGTGAAGCTTCACTCACTTGCCTGCCACTCACCACCTGCTGTGCGGCCAGATTCCTAATAGGCCATGGCCCAGGGGATTGGGGACCCCTATTCTGCCAGTTGTATTTTTAAAGCCTTAACATCTTGTATACCTTTTGATTAAAAATTGCACTTCTCAGAAATGATCACAAAGGAAAAATAATATCAGAGGATGTGTGGAAAAATTTAACTGCATTATTTTCTCAAATTTTGACAAAGAATTAGTGTAACTTCTCTAGTAAGAACAATAGGACATGTGTTTGGTTTTGCTTGCTTGTTTGTTTAAGAGTATGAGCTCTGGGGAGCAGCAATCCCAGATCAGAACTCTGAGGCTGCCCCTTTAAATAACTACATGCTCTGAGGAAGTCACCTGGCTTCTTTGAGTGCCAGCTTTGAGATCCACAAAATGAAGATATATATGCTTCCCTCGATGTTCATTACAGAGCCCTGCACATCTACATCTCAATGATAGTAATCAACAAATGGAATAAATCTATTTTTGAAAAAATGAGTAGAATCATGATTGAGCAATTGAACTACTCACCTCAATGTCTCTTTGGAGTTGGTTGGTCACAGTGAGGAGACCAGGCTGTCCCATGGACAGAGTCCTCCATCTTGGCCATAGGTTCTCTGGGCTGAGAGAAACCACAAGGAACTGTGGCTCTTTTACCATCCCTCCCTATCTCACCAAACTCCTATTCCCGTGTCCCACCCTGGCAAGTGGGACTCAAAGGTTCTGTAGAGAAAGAAGCCTAATGCTGTACACCTGCTGTGTTCAAGTACTGGGGTTGGGGTACCTCAGTCAGTGAGCAATGCTCATGGAGCAGCTCGTCACTGTTTCTTAAACAATGGGTGAAGATGGGATTCACGTCGTTGGCTATACATGCTTAGAAACACTATTCAGGCTACAGAGCCATTGTTTCAAGTGGTTTTTTTTATTTCTAAGATATAAACTCTGAATTTATCAAGAAGGAATGTGACTGCAACTTCTACAAAAATTTCACCAAGAGCCCTGGCAACTGTTCTTCAAAGATTCCCTACAACCTGTACAGTCAAGTAAAAACTCTTAGAGTTACCTACAGAGCCCTTTGTAATCTGCCCTGATGACTCCTCTGGCCTTTTTTAGGGGAACCCCAGGATAAGATACATCACAAAGTCTTTAATTCCTCTACCTCCTCCAGCTCACTCTTGCCTCTGGCCTTTGAACATGCTGTTTTTTCTGCCTGGAATATTCTCCCTCCTACATGGCTAGCTCATGTGTGTGTGTGTGTGTGTGTGTGTGTGTGTGTGTGTGTGTGTGTGTGTGTGTGTGTAAACATATATATGTCCATATGCATGTGTATATGCACACACATATAAATATGTGTGTGTGTGTCCATATGTATTTCTCATCTGTCTGGTTCCTGTATCTCTCTCTTAATTAGTTCTAAACTCAAGCAGGAAAGAAGTGTGCTATTTATAGACTCTTTCAACTTACAACCTCAACATCTGTAAGATTACTAAAAAAGTCTGCAATTTACCACCAGACATTTAATAAATGCTGTCTCTGGGAAAGTCTGACTTTATTTTATAGTCTGCCTGTTAGAACCATGTATTGCTAAAATTTTCATGCTGCAGCCACGACTAAAAAATAACGGTTTTATTTTACATTTCCACCTGTCTCGGATGAGCTAAGATTAAATTCAAGTCAGTCTGTATCCAAAGCCCATGTTCCTTTACTACGTCATCATATGATTTACTATTCTTCCTAGTGTGGGTTAAAATTACCTCTGATGATTCCATACTCTACATTTATCTCTCACCTCCATCTAACATTCACTGTCTGACTTTCCTTTGTCTTATCCCTTCCCAGTGGGGAAATATTAAAGGAAAAAATTTTAAACAATAATAACCCACTTACATTCAGGGTAGTTTGGCAACATGAAGCACTTGAATAATAAGCCCTTAAAAATCTAAGCTTTTAATACAATAAAACATTTGATGGAGATTGGATAAGAAGAGGGTGTGTGGGTTATGGCCAACTTAAGTCCACAATTGCTCATAATAAGTATTCAGTAAATATTGGCTCATGACCATTTGAAAATGCATTCTAAAGCACTAAGAAAGATGATTTTCCAGCTGAGAGACTTAAATGTTAGGGACTCTAAAACAGTCAGCAAGGTCTCCTCTTTTTTTTGAGTTGGAGTCTCACTCTGTCGCCCAGACTAGAGTGCAGTGGCCGCTCCCGGCCACCACAGCCTCGACCTGCTGGGCTCCGGCGATCCTTCCGCCTCAGCCTTCCAAGTAGCTGGAACTACAGGCGCACGCTACCACACCCGGCTAATTTTTTATTTATTGTAGAGATGAGGTCTCACCAAGTTGCCCATGGGCTCAGGCATTCCACTCACCTCGGCCTCCCAAAGTGCTGGGATTACAGGCTGAGCCACCGAGCCTGGCCTAAGGTCTCCTTTTATGAGATGCCATCTTTAACTGGGAAAGCAGCTAAAAGAATGAGGACACAGGTCAAACTATGTGGTTAGAAAGGACAGTGAGCAAGATTTACCATTATTTCACTGCAAAGGGAAACTGTATCTATCCTGGATGTACCCCGCAGGTGTGACTATAGTTTTTACTCTAACAATTCAATGACTAGTGTCCTGTTTGTTTGCTTGTTTGTTTTTCATTGAAAAGCAAGTCTAGTGCAACAAAACACATGTCATTCACAGTGGCTTGCCCAGTGAGTCCTGGGTCTGTGAGTTAGACAGATAAATAAAGTAAGAAAAACTAGAAAAAGAAGAAATTGAATTTCTACCTACACCGTCCCTGTGGCAACGATCCATTTTTACCCTTACTTTTCTATAACAGTCAACTGAATTAACTCAGCTGCTAGTATTTTTAAAACGTCAACCTCTGCTGAGAGGGTCCCTGTTCATTTTGCCATAAACTACATCCATTTCTTGACAGCACTCTCTTCCTCACTCCTGGCCATAGCACAATCACACTGGGCCTTCTTATTCTTTCTAAAAGAGACTACACTCTCAGGCACCCATGGCAGCAGCCCCGAAGACACCATGCCCTCAGAACACTGCATACGTTACTTTGCATGACAAAAAAGACTTTGCAGATGTAGTTAAGGTTAACAACCTTGAGATGGGCAGATCATTGAGGCTATTCAGGTGGTCCAATCTAATCACAGGAGTCCAGAAAACCCAACAGATGGCAGTGTAAGAAGGATTCTATTCACTATCACTGTCTTTGAAGATGGAGGAGGGGATTATGAACCAAGGAACACAGGCAGTCTCTCTTAGCAGGAAAAGACACAGAAATCAATTGTTCCCCTAAAGCCTCTAGAAATGCACTCTGCCAGCGCTTGGATTTTAGCCCAGTGAGACCCATGTCAGACTTCTGTCTGCAGAGTTATATATCTATATTGTTTACTCTTCCAAGTTTGTGGTGCTATGTTACAACAAATACAGTCCCAAATGTATTCCTTCCACCTAGAACAGTCTTTCCCACCTCCACTACCTAGTAAGTGTTTCAGTCCTTTATCTGTCTCAAATATTACCTTCTCCATGAAGATTTTCCAAGGACACCCTTCCGTCAGGTTCTGTGACAGCCCACTCCATCCTCCTTGCTCTCAAATCTCTTTATAGTCACCTCAAGTGGGCATATTGTGATTATTGTTATAAACACAACTCCATCATCTCACCATACTACCTATCCTTGATGGCAGGAAGCACGTGTTTTCATGTAAATTCAAGGTGTGGCACACAGCAGGTGTTATAGGATATTTGAAAGAATGAATGAATGATTATAAAACACCAAAGTCACAGACATGAGTTCTAAAAAAATCAAGGCAAACATGAAAGAAATCAGGCTATAAAAATGTAAAACTGAAAAAAAAAAAGTAAAACTATTAACAAAATAATAGTAAGTATAATCTAAGTACTCATTTCTCTAGATTTGTGATATAACATGAATCACTGCTATGCTACAGGAATATTTAGGAAATAAAAATGATTGAGCATTTAATGATATCTTTAAAATGATATCTGCTAAAAATCATGGAACCAACCTAAGTGCCCACCAACAATTGACTGGATAAAGAAAATGTGTTATACATACACCATGGAATACTACTATACAGTCATTTAAAAAAAGTCAAATAAAATCATGTCCTTTGCAGCAACATAGATGAAGCTGAAAATCATTGTCTTAAGTGAACTTGGAAACAGAAGACCAAGCACTGCATGTTCTCGCTCATATGCAGGAGGTAAATGGTCACAAAGATGAACACTGGAGACACCAAGAAAGGAGAGACGGGGATGGGAATTAGGGTTCAGAAATTACCTATTGGGTACAAAGTTCACTATCTGGGGAATGGGCCACCTAAGACCCAATCCCAACCACTGCACAAAATATTCATGCAACAAACATGCATGTATACTCTATTAATCTAAAATAAAAATGGCCAATGTGATCGCTTTTGTACCAGTACCATGCTGTTTTGATAATTACAGCCTTGTAGTATAATTTGAAGTCAGGTAATGTGATGCCTCCAGCTTTGTTCTTTTTGCTTAGGATTGCTTTAACTAGTCTGACTCTTTTTTGGTGCCATATGAATTTTAGGATTGTTTTTTCTAATTCTGTGAAAAATGGGATTGGTAGTTTGATAGGGATTGCATTGAATCTATAGATTACTTTAGGTAATATGGTCATTGAAAGGTACCCATAGAAACCTAGAAGAAACTTAGCTTATTCTTAGTCTTTTTGCCTCAGTGTAATCATTAGCAAGCATTCAGACATTCTACTGCAGGACAAACAACAGACTATCCCATTCCCCTCTAGGTAAATCTTCAGATACAAGATCAAGATAACCCAAAAGACCACCCCACCTTTGGTCAAGGAATTTGTGAGTTGTAAATGTCTAACAAGTCTCTTTCAGGAATCACCCCTCCCCCAAGGTTAACCTAATCAGTCCTCTGAACTACATGACTCGAATAAGCCCCACCATGGCAGCAATCATGTGACTACCCCACCTGTCCGCCTGCTGTCCATCACCTGACATCATCAGTACCTGTGCATGCCTGCCCCTTTGTGATGACATGGAAGCAGACCACCACCCAATCACCTTAATGATCTTCCCCCATCAAGGGGAATGGTTAAAAGGACTCAACCACAAGCAACCAGGGGGCCATTGCCTTGCTAGAGTCTGGTGTGGCCATGTGCTCTTCGAGCCACGGCTGGCCATGCTTTCTGGCTTTGGTCCCCCTCCCCCACCTCGGGGAGGTGAATTTTGTCTCTTCCTTCTTCTCTTTCTCTCTCTAATTTACTTTTAAGTAAACTTTTCTTTCTTAACCTTTTTGCGTGTCGCGATTCTTTGCAATTTGCTCAGATCTCTGGGTTCCCATATGCACCTCTGACTTGCCAGCCCCGGCGGTGCTGCGCACCTCGTCTCGCCTCTCCACTCCCACCCCTTCCGTACCCTGACAGTCATTGTAATAATGTTGATTCTTCCAATCCATAAGCATGGATGTCTCGCCATTTGCCTGTGCCCTCTGCAATTTCTTTCATCCGAGTTTTGCAGTTCTTGTAGAGATCTCTCTCCTCCTTGGCTAAACATATTCCTCGGTATTTTATCTTTCCGGCTGCTCTTGTACGTGGGACTGAGCTTTTGATTTGATTCTCAGCTTGGTCCCTAGTGGCGTATAGCAGTGCGGCTGACTTACGTGTGTTGATTTTGTGTCCTGAAACTTCACCAAATTCATTTATCAAGTCGAGGGAATCTTTGGGAGGAGTGTTTAGCATTCTCTAGGTATAAGATCATGTCATCAGCATGCAAAGATAGTTTTATTTCTTCTTTTCCAATTTGTATACCTTTTATTTCTTTGTCTTGCCTGATTGCTCTGGCAAGGACTTCCAGTAACGTGTTGACTGGGAGCGGTGAAAGTGGGCATCCTTGCCTTGTTCCAGTTCTGAGGGGGAATGTGTTCAACTTTTCCCCATACAGGATGACTTTGGCTGTGGGTTTGTCATATATAGCTTTAAAGCAGACACACTGACCAGTGGAACAGAATAGGGAGCCCAGAAATAAACCCGAATACCTACAATCGACTGATATTTGACAAAGCAGACAAAAACCTTCACTGGGGAAAGGACACCCTATTCAACAAATGGTGCTGAAAAAATTGAATAGCTACATGTAGAAAAATGAAACTCGATCCCTATCACTGTCTATATACAAAAATTAGCTCAAGATGGATTAAGGATGTAAATGTCAGACCTGAAACCATAAAAATCCTAAAAGAAAACCTAGGAAAAACCTTTGTAGACATTGGCCTAGGCAAAGAATTTGTGGCTAAAATCCTGAAAGCAAATACAACTAAAACAAAAATAAGTAAGTGGGACTTAATTAAACTAGAAAACTTCTGCACAGCAAAAGAAATAATCAACAGAGCAAATAGGCAACCCACAGAATGGGAGAAGATATTCACAAACTATGCATCTGACAAAGGACTAATATCCAGAATCTACAAAGAACTCAAACAAATCAGCAAGGGAAAAAAAAAAGCAAATAAACGTGAACCTTATTAAAAAGTAGGCAAACAACATGAACAGACGTCTCTCAAAAGAAGATATACAAATGGCCAACAAACATGTGAAAAAGTGCTCAACATCCCTCATCATCAGGAAAATGCAAATTAAAGCCACAATGAGATACCACCATACACCAGCTAGAATGACCGTTATTAAAAAAATTTTTAAACCAAAAGATGAAGAGAAAAGGGAACATTTATACACTATTAGTGGGAATGCAAATGAGTACAGCTTCTATGGAAAGCAATATGGAGATTACTTAAAGAACTAAAAGTAGATCTACCAATTGATCCAGCAACCTCACTACTAGGTATTTACCCTAAGGTACAGAGGTTATATAACAAAGACACCTGCATCCCCAGGTTCATTGCAGTACAATTCACAATTGCAAAAAGGTGGAATCAACCTAAGTGCTCATCAACTGATCAGTGGATAATGCAAATGTGATATATACATATTATGGAATACTACACAGTCAAAAAAGAATGCAATCATGTCCTTTGCAGCAATGTGGATGAAGCTGGTAATTATCATCCTAAGTAAACTGACACAGAACAGAAAACCAAACACTGCATGTTCCCACTCATACGTAGGAGCCAAATGGTCACAAGAACGGAAATAATAGACACTGGGGACACTAATAAGGGGGGGGGACTAGGGTTCAGAAGCCATTGTGTTCAGAAGCACAATGTGCACTAC
This sequence comes from Cephalopachus bancanus, assembly GCA_027257055.1. Lineage (NCBI taxonomy): Eukaryota > Metazoa > Chordata > Mammalia > Primates > Tarsiidae > Cephalopachus > Cephalopachus bancanus. The sequence continues at coordinate 417,038 of JAPVLO010000429.1, read as the reverse complement.
CTGGGGAATGGGCCTCCTTAGACTCCCCACTATACAATATACACTGTAACAAATATGCATGGGTATCTCCTGAATCTAAAATAATTTTTTTAATTAAAGAAAATAAAATATTGAGATGGGAAAAAGAAGATATATATTCTTTATATATATAGGAAAATATCACCTGCTACGTCTGTTAACTATTGGGAAGAGAAAGTCTTCTTTCTATGGTGAGCCCTGGATACCTCCATTCCCCATCCCAGTCTTGGGTGCCACATTTGGGGGCCCGATGCCTCTGAAACATTCTTAGGGCTGTGTTTCTCCAGTTTCAGAACCACATGCTTCAGGATCCACTGGCGAGTCTGTTAAAACACAATTACCGAGGGCCCACCTCAGAGTGTCTGACTCAGCAGGTCTGGAGTGTGGTCGTGAAGTTCCATTTCTAACAATTTCCCAGCAATATGGGCCTGTTCTAGGGCCTGGTTCACCCAGAGCTGTGGTTCTGACCATTTCTGTCTTCTCCGAAGTCGAAGGAGACTTCACTCCTGAATACGTAACGATCTCTTAAAAGTTACCTGCTAAGTTTGCTAACTATTGAGTAGGAAGGAAAAGTCCTCTTTCCTATAGTGAGTCTGGATACCCCTAATCCCCACCCCAGTCTTGGGGGCCAGATTTGGCACTGGCTGGGGGAGGGAGGATTGGTGAAATAACGATTTCCTTCCTCCCTTCCCTGACCACACAGAGGTCTTGTTGACGGAACCAGGCCTTCCTCCAGCTTCAGTGGCCCCAGCTTCCCCATTAACAATGGCAACACCTCTCTCTCCCTTGACTGAACCCAGAGCATGATGATTAAAACAGATCAGCCCCAGCATCTGGGCCCTGGGACGCCAAGGGCTGCCAGACCAGCATGGAAAATTCAACAGCCTTGAGAGCAGATCTGCTGAGATGGCATTACAATTGGTCATCTGTGTCCTGAGTACTTTGGGCTTAACTCAATCAGAAAAAAGAAATTAACTTCTTTACCAGAAATAAAACACTGTTTCTAGGCAGGTGAATCATTTCCAAAATATACCTAAAGATTTCCTTCCAACTCTGCCTGGTCTGGCAACATTAATTACATCTGGAAAGAAAGCGCTAATATCTGCCTTTCCTCATTTTTCACCATTTAGATGGATCATACTCTTTTAGACTCAGAGATGGCCCAGAGTCCTCCCCCAATAACACATCCCACACAAACCAACCATTCCCTCCTCTCTTCTCCAAAATGGAAAACTCAGTGAGATAGAGCAGAGGTTCTTAGAAAGAACCAGGAATCTCACCCAAAAGATAATGGTCAAGTCGACTCTCCACAGAAAGGTTCTCTCTGAGAACCATAAACTCCCACTTACCAACAGCCTCTCCCAGGGTGGATAGAGGAATATCTTTCATGGCTATGATGGACAGCCAACGACTTCATGCCTGTGTCCGTGGGATTATCCCGCCAGCCCCAGACCACTGACATTTGGGGCCTAGATAAAAGGAAGCTGGTCACCAAAGCAAAAACATTCAAATTTCACTGCATTCCAGAGTTCAATAAATTAGTCTTCAAACGGTCTGCTGTTTGTTGTTCCCCATCCAGCACCACCAGTCTGGACAACACCTTCGAGTTAAGCCTGAAATGGGTCTTGGCAGCTCTCAGACCTCTGAGAACTGAATATAGACAGCTGCTTCAACCCTGTCCACCACGAAACAAGACATGTGAATTTGTGGTGCCCACTCCCAATAGTCCTAAAATCATAAAGCGGAACTTTTGCAGTCATTTGAAAAATATTTTTAAATGCATTCAACATGACATTCAAATTCCCTTCCCAGGACTATGTTTTCATTCCAGACCAGCCGCCACGGACCACCACAGTCGGCAGAATTTTCATCCATGCATAAATACAAGTGCACACACAGCCGTCTACCCTGGCAAAATTTCACGTACACAGGGAGATTATTTTTAGTGGTGGAACCCAGTCAAAACTTTGTTAAAGCAAAATCAACCACGAGCAAAATTGGTAGATGAAATGATGATGCTCTTATTTTTTCATCTATTTTTATATTCTTTCTAGACATTTCTAGACATGAGTCAAGAGAAGTAAATGCCTTAACAAAAGGCAGTTTTGGTGACAACGCCACTAGCCAAGTTATTCTCTGACCTTTTGGTTCAATACAAAATCCATATGTAGAAAAGATGACCTCTAGACACGTTTCACTTTTCAAAAATGACAGAGTAGAGGTTGTGTGTCTTTTTAAAAAAGGGGAAACAACAGAGCTTTCATCAGATACATAGTCAAGCCAAAATCACTGAAATCCACAAAAGCTGAGACTTGGTCTGTCTTGTTCATTGTTGCAGCCCCAGCATCCACGACAACAACTGGCACATAGCACGTGTTCAGTAAATCCCACACTAACTCATCCCAATATGTGGCTAACTAATCAGTGTGCTAGAGCATATCAGTCAGTTATTGCCACAATAATGCTGTATAGCAAGCAACCATGGAATCTCAGTGCCATGCAACAATAAGCATTTATTTCTTGCTCACCGATCTGTTGGTTGACTAGAGCTTGACTGATCCAGATTGGTCTCAGCTGGGTTCAGGTTGGCTCTGCGTGCCTCTCACCCTCTTAGAACCAACAGCACTTGAGGTAAGTTCTTCTCCCAGGGAAAGGGAGGGATACTCAAGACCAAGCCAAACCATAAGCTCCTTAAAAACCTCTCTTTGGTTGGATAAGGTGGCTCATGCCTATAATGCCCGCACTTTGGGAGGCCGAGGTGAGAGGATTGCCTGAGTCTGCTGGTTCGAGACCAGCTTGGGCAACTTGGTGAGACCTCATCTCTACAATAAATCAAAAAATTAGCCAGGTGTGGTGACGCATGCCTGTAGTTCCAGCTACTTGGAAGGCTGAGGTGGCCATGAACGTGCCACTGCACTCCAGCCTGGGTGACAGAGTAAGACTTCAACTCAAAAAAAAAAAATCCTCTCTTTGTAATCTGATAAAATTCCACCTGCCAAAGCAAGTCACACGGCCAAGCCCAGCATCCCTGGGTAGAGAACTGCCCCCTCCTGTGGAGGCAGAGCAAGGGGAGAGAGCAAAGATCTCCCATAGACCAGCATTTCCAAAACTTGAATAAGCTACTTCCCTTTTACAGGAAAAAAAAAAAGGTCTCAAGGACCCAGAGTTGACCGAAGTTATTTTTATTATAAGTCACCTAAAAATATGGAAATACAGGCTGGGTGTGGTGACTCATGCGTAATCAAGGCATTTTGGGTGTCTGAGGCAGGAGAACTGCTTGAGTCCTGGAGCTCAATACCAGCCTGGGCAACACAATGAGACCTTGTCTCTACAAAAAAACAAAAAATCAGTCAGGCATGGTTACAGGTGCCTGCCTGTAGCCCCAGCTACTCAGGAGTCTGAAGTGGAAGGATTGCCTGAGCCCAGGAGGTCGAAGCTGCAGTGAGCTGTGATCGTGCCACTGCACTCCAGTCAGGGTGACAAAGTGAGACTGTGACTCAAAAAATAAAAAATAAAAACATATATATAGAAATACAAAGTGCCTTATATACATCTTATGCTTATAGTCATGCCACTATAAAAACAAATGTGCAAATTAAACTCCAACAAAACTGCAAAGCCAATAAAACTCAAAATAACATGAGTGCCATACACAGGATGATATTGTTGTACTGAAGCTAAATCAGTCCTTTCAGTGTGAATGTGGCACTGACTGCTGTGGCCCAGATTCCCTTGCACTCACCATGCCTGTGCTGCCATATGCCAGATGAAGACCCCATTCCCCAAACAGTTTTCTCTCATCTAAAAACAGCGCTGTGGTATCATTTGGTGTATACTTGACTCGAATGCATTATCTCTGTACTAAGTCTATTTTTTCTCATTATGCCTTGATGGTTAATTGATTTCACTCGGTTCTAATGGTTCAGAAAATCCAAATGCACCAAAGTGAATGAACAGAGGAATAAGTGCTTATGGTATTAGGTCTCATCCAGGTGATCAAAGTAAGTGGATAAAGAGACTTTTTCTTTTTCTGAGACAGGATCTCACTCTGTTGCCCAGGCTAGAGTGCAGTGGCATGATCATAACTCACTGCAGCCTCGAACACTTGGGCTCTAGTGATCCTCCCACCTCAGCCTCCCAAGTAACTGGGACTATAGCATGTGCTACCACGCCAGGTTTTTTTGTGTGTGTGTAAAGACAAGGTTTTTACTTTGTTGCCCAGGCCGTTCTTGGACTCCTGGCCTCAAGTAATCCTCCCAAAGTGCTGGGATTACAGGCATGAGCCACCGCACCTGGCCTTGGGCATATTTTTAAGATCATTATTTATATGAAATGTCAACATTTCCCATCTGTTGCCTCCATGTTACTCTCATGGTTTCTTGTGTTCATAGGTACCAGCATGCTTACTACAACCCACACAATGATTAAAAAGCTCAAAACTACTCTTGAAAGACTATATCTAAAACTAAATAAGCCAGAAAAATTAGGAAGAAGTCGACCTGAGAAGTAAAACATCGTTTCATAGTCAGGGGTGGACATCTGTCAGTTTCTGCCTTCCCAGCATTCACACCTGACCTCCTCTGGGGAACCACCCTCTTCACTACCTGCAGTCTCAGTGGGCTTTGTGATAGGGGATGAGCAGAATGACCCAGCCGACTCGCCCTTCCAGGAATCTGAATCTCCACAGAGGAACTTCAGGATGGAAACCACTTGCAGATTCATCCTGAGGTGAGTCCTGAAAAGACAATCCCTTAGTTTCTCAACATTCAGAACCCCAGAACTGCTCAACTTCCTTCTCAGACTAGGTCCATGTGCCATCCGTGCTTCTCCCTCAGTCCTGGGAACTGCCCCATGGTCTTCCAGTGGATTCCTTTTTGGCTCAAGTAGCCAGAGTTGGTTTCTGTACCCCAACTGGTAAATATTCCAACATGAATTTCTAAACATAAACACTCTCAAACAAGGCAATGATTACACGAACAAATGCAACTGTGTTTGCCTCTGGGTTCCCAAAACAGAAGTGAGCTCAGTGGTGTTGATGCTGCTCTCCAGCTGTCACGGTACTGGAGTTAACCCTTGCTCGTCTATCCTCCAGCCCGGAGCTCTGAACTCTCTCCACCGAGAGGAGACAGCATGGACAAAGGTCGCTCCCTGATGCTGCCAGGGCTTGAGAATGCTTGCACAAGGCACGTGTATGCTCTTCTAAGTCTTTCCCAGGTCTCTTAGACAGGTGACACCAGGGCAAGACGGGCCAAGGGAAAACCAAAAATTGGCTCCCCGGACCTTCATGGCATAGCTGGGGACCTGTCCAAGCACAAACGGTACCTGCTGAATTGCTTTCTATGCTTTTGTTCTTTGTATGATCATTGTTCCCTCCCTTCCTGAGCCCTTTCTCCTTCTACATTTGAGGCAGGTCAAAAAACAAACAGCATTCTACTGAGAGAGCTCCCCTGGGGTGGCAACTAAAGCTTAATAATCTATAAAGCTTCAGGGTCAAGTGCAAAGCCTACATGGAGTAGCTGCTCAGTGAACCTGTTCGTTGTGTTAGATGGCTGAATCAATTACTCCACCAGTCCCAGAATATACACAGGCCCTCCCGGAACTTAATAATAACTATGGTAAGAATAACAATGGCAAATGCTTACGTGGCACTTACTATGTGCCAGGCATTTGGGGATGAGGCCATTAAGAATCTACATGAGACCTCATCTCTACAATAAATCCAAAAAAAATCAGCCGGGCATGGTAGCGCGTGCCTGTAATTCCGGCTACTTGGATGGCTGAGGCGGAAGGATCGCCGGAGCCCAGCAGGTGGAGGCTGCGGTGGCCGGGAGCGGCCACTGCACTCCAGTCTGGGTGACAGAGTGAGACTCCAACTCAAAAAAAAAAAAGAAAGAAAGAATCTACATTTATGAACTTATTTCATCCTCCTGGGAGTTCCCAGAGGAAGCAACTACCATCATCTCCACTTTACAAGTAAGGAAGAGAGAGATGGTAAGTAACTTGCCAAGCTCACCCAGGGATAAGTCGCAGAGAGGAGATTCAGACCCTGGTAGCAAGGCCCCAGAGACCCTGTGCTCAATCACTAGACTGTCTTGCCTCTCATATGACAAGAATATTCCAGGTCAACCCCTGGAGAATTGACATCCTGCCTTTATCCTCCACAACACCTGATAGGGCAGGAGTTGATAAACTGACTAGTTCAGGAAGGACGTTGTTTATTCCTACTAAAAGGGAGCTGTGAAACCGTGGAGGAAGAAAAAAATACAAGTGTCTATCTTAAATATATTGCGTCCTGAATTCCTCAGGTGTCTGCCCAGTCTTATACCCATTAATTATAGCTATTAACCAAGTCCATTGAGAGATATCTAATGAAAGGTAACACACATTAAGCCAAAACTGAGGCTACTCTTGGAACGACTTATTGATGGAGGACATGAGTATATTTATTATGTTCAACCTCATAACTAAATACAACAGACAAAAGGAATAATATGCATATATTCTCCTATGAGAGGATGATGATGGTGATTTTCAGGAGGAAAAGCTTTTCGCAAATTGTGGCTATCGGTGGGAACAGAAACAGAAAATTCACCATCACTTACCATCATCAATACTGTAACTAACCAATTCAAAGAACAGCTAAATCAAAAGCACCCAGTACAAATAAACAGAGACATTTAAGAACTGAATCCTAGAATATTTTGACTTAAGAAAATTAGCAAAGTTGGCCTTTAAGAGTAAATTTTTTTTTAAGGAAAAAAAGATAAAGGAAGTTTTTGAAATATTAGTGGTCTCCAGAAACACAGCATCAAAATTTAAAACAGTTCTAAAAACCTTCTCTATCCCTTGCTTGAAACACCAGAAAAAGCCTTCATTACTCATGAAATGCAATTCAACAACTTGCAAGTTTTATCTCTCTTAGCTTGACCATTCCAGTAAATGGCCAAACACCTGCACTGCTGCCCAAGCCAGCAGAGGCACAGAGAGAATTAATTAGTTAGTTTCTTAATTAATACATGTGTGCCTACACGTATGCCTTAGCCAGCTAACCACTGTCTACAGCAGCTGAGTTTCTGCTGTTTTAATGATATGAAATGCACAAAAATTACATACCACACAGGAACGCAAATTTCCTTCCCACAATGTTTGAGCCCGTGTGCAAAGTTATGTGTCGTCAGTGGAGCCCTGCACTGAGCGTCTCTCCTTCTAGAATGCCGGGCTTTATTCTCTGGGGCTCTGTTCCTTTGTTGGGTCTCCTCATTCGCTCATGCCCTCATTCATTCAACTAGTGTTCACAGGGTCCCCAGCCCTGCTTCCCCTGACGTGTCTTCAATAGAGTCTAGCCTGCGATCAAATGCCAGATGTGACCATTCTTCCTAGCACCTAGAAATCAAGAAACTTCAGGCCATGGACTTCACTGTCCTGGAGGAAGGAAAAAACTAAAACACAGAAAGGGCCTTGAGGCCCAAAGGGGGAATGGAGAGAGAAGAAAGGAGCAGTTGGAGAGATGTTCTCAAGGCCCCAAATGGAAACGCTGAGCGGCTGTAACAGATTCCCATCTGCTCACTGAAAAGTCGCATTACTTGGTCCTGATGTGAATCCGTGAGGCTCTTTTCATATCCACCCATGTACTGCATGGCTCCACACATAGGCACCATTGCCCGTGAGGCTGCCCTCCTGTGTGTCTGTCACCCCTGGGACGGAGTGCAGCAGGTTGTGGGCATGAGAACAGCTCAGGGACCACCCAAACCCCGGTCCCAGCTACCGACAGATGCCCAGGAATTTTGCTTCAGACCTTTGTGAGGTTACGTCTCCATTTTTGAATGCTTACAAATAAAATTGAGGCTTTTAGTACCATGAAAATGGAAGACAGAAGTCAGGGGCAGTGAGGTTGGGCTCTTCTGGAATCTCGCTTTTCGTCCCTTACCCCCTGTATCCCTCATGCAAACTCATTCCCAATTTCAAACTCCCCTGAACTACAGGAGTTATCTATTGAGGGTACTAATATTATAAATAGCACCACTGTGCTTCCTCAAAAAAAAAAATTACAGGCCAGGTGCAGTGCCTCATGCATGTAATCCCAGCACTTAGAGAGGCCGAGGTGGGAGGATTGCTAGAGCCCAGGAGTTCAAACCCTGCCTGGGCAACATAGCAAGACGTTGTCTTTAAAAAAAAAAAATAGCCAGGCTCAGTGACACAGCCTGTAATCCCAGCACTTTGGGAGGCTGAGGCAAGTGGATTGCCTGAGCCCATGAGTTTGAGACCAGCCCAGGCAACTTGGTGAGACTTCGCTCTACAATAAATCAAAAATTAGCCGGGCGTAGAAGTGCGCACCTGCAGTTCTGGCTACTTGAAAGGTTGAGGTGGAAGGATTGCCAGAACCCAGCATGTCGATGCTGGGTGGCCGTGAGAGTGCCACTGCACTTCAGCCTGGGCAACAGAGTGAGACTCCAACTCAATCAATCAATCAATCAATCAATAATCCGAGTGTGGTGGGGCATGCCTATAGTCCCAGTTCTGAGGAGGCTGAGCCAGAAGGATTACCTGAGCCCAGGAGGCCAAGGCTGTGGTGAGTTGTGAGCGTGCCACTGCATTCCAGCCTAGGCAACAGAGTGAGACCCCAACTCAAAAAAAAAAAAAAACGAACACATTTCCAAACCCTCCCATTTCTAAAATAATAGGAGTGTAGTTTTTTTCACAATTTTTAATACTTTATAACTACATATGGCCCTCAATTATTCATAAGAAAACAAATAACTAAGACTAGGAAACCCCCAGATTTTTTTCAGGTATTAGTTTCACCCTTTTGACCCAATTTCACAGCTACGAACAAGTAGTGAGATGAGTTATTTTTCTTCGCATACTCTCCCTCTCCCCTGCAGTGAGACCAACAAATGCTGAAATAATCAAAAGCCAAGCATCCAGGCAAAGCCTGAAAAGAAATATTATATGTCATGTGCTCCAGATTTGTCACGATAACTCTGAACTGGAAATAATATTCCTACCTTCAAGAGGGCCCAATCTCTCCTCACTTATCCTTCCCTAAATATATTTTATATGTTGAGTTCTAGTTTCCTAGAACCTTAATCATTTGCTATGAAGATCAGTTTAAGTGTTTTGCCCAAGGTAAGAGGTTTGTATCGCTAATATCACCTTGCAGTTATTTAAGCATTTCTTCAGAAATCCCAGAATCTTTTTATTTTTATGTATGCATGTATTTATTTTAAAGATGTGTGGTACAATTCAGGATTAGGTATACAGGTAAAGTTTGGACCTTCCTTTGGTTCCCACTTCACCTGGTTTGACATCAGGTACCCTATTCCAGAATCTTTACTGCATCCTTACTCTGAGTGGCATGGGCTGGGCCCCAAGACACACTGAACAGATTGGGGCACAGCCCAGGAGGTAACCATTAATTACACAAATCACTATTTAATTATCATTGTAATTGAGTTTTAAAAAAATACAACTTGTGAAAATCATTTCCTTTCAAGAATTACCATTAGAGAAAAGAAGGAAAACCATCAGGAAGGTAGACATGTGCCCAAGACTTGGGGTGTGTCTGAATAGGGACTTTCTACCTCATTCCTTCTTGTATTCTGAGAAAGCCAACAAGAGCTTTACACCAAGTCACCTGTGCAAAATGCTCAAACTTATGTTAAATCAAAGCATTGCCGGGCTCGGTGGCTCAGCCTGTAATCCCATGCCTTTGGGAGGCTGAGGTGAGTGGATTGCCTGAGCCCACGGGTTCGAGACCCCCCTGGGCAGCGAGACCTCATCTCTACAATAAATCAAAAAATTAGCCGGGCATGGTAGCGCGCGCCTGTAATTCCGGCTACTCGGAAGGCTGAGGCGGAAGGATCACCGGAGCCCAGCAGGTCGAGGCTGCGATGGCCGGGAGCAGCCACTGCACTCCAGTCTGGGAGACAGAGTGAGACTCCAACTCAAAAAAAACAAACAAACAAAAAAAAAAAATCAAAGCATTGGGGGAAGTCTTCAACCAAAGCACATTTCAGAAAGAGAATGCTCCAGTGCACAACTCCAACTCATGAAGGTGGTGGTCGGTCCGACAGATGTGCTTGATGTCATCCTTCCATGGCTCCTGTTACCTTCCAACCTCCAAGCTCTAGTCCTCTCCATTTACCACTGGACATCTACCCCTAAACTCATTTCTACTAATCTGGCAGAAGCGTTGGCTGAAAATGGCCTGATTCAGCGGTATTTGCATTTTCAAAAAGGATTCCAGAAGACTGGAAGAAATCTTCCAGATTCTAGAAATTAAAATGATAAAATTATGTTACCTGCTTGGTCCTTCAAACCACCTCCAATAGAGAGTCCCCAAACCACTGCCCAGTCCTAACCCATGGAGAGAAATGTGTCCACCCTTACATGTGGAAACCCTAGATCTTTGCCTTATTTCTGTTTGTGCTTATTTCTAGCACATGAACCTCTGGAACACCTAAGGTGATGGGGAAACATGTGAAGCGATTTTAAAGCAAAAACTGAATCTACATCTGCCGACTGGGTCAGCATATTAAACTCAGATAAGGTGTCATTGTAAAGACATTACTCAAAACACTTCCTCTACAATTGCTTTTTTCTCATTCTTCAACTGGGTACTTTTAAAGTGATACAGAATCAGTCTTGTCCTAAACACACACACACACACACACACACACACACACACACACACACACACACCAACTGTCCTTATGTGACCTTCACATAATTTTCTTCACATAATTTCCTTTCAGCGAGGACTTTCCAGGAAGAGAATCTAGCAGAGAACCACAAGACACTATCTCTCTGAATCACCAAAACTACCTTCAAATACCATAAAAGACTGGGAATTTTTGAATCATGGAAGACTATCAAGCAGATTCAGAAAGTTAAACATACACCTGCTAGACAGCCTAAGCAGCATCATTTACACCTTCTTCTCATGATTTAACGAATCTGTACCTCAAGAGTACATTCCAGATATTGCTGCATGAACTCACTTCACAGTCCTGCAGCAGGAAGCAGGCGCCCAATAAGAGGACAGCAGAACAGAGTAATAAGGAACTAAACCAGGCCGGGCCCGGTGGCCCATGCCTGTAATCCCATCACTTTGAGAGGCCAAGGTGAGAGGACTGCTTGAGTCCAGGAGTTCGAGATTAACATAGACAACCAAGCGAGAGCTCGTCTCTACAAAAAAGTTAAAAAATAAAAATTAGCTGGGTGTGGTGGAACATGCCTATAATTCCAGCTACTTGGGATGCTGAGGTGGAAGGATCGCCTGAACCCAGGAGGTCGAGGTTGCAGTGAGCCATGATGGTGCCACTGCACTCCAACCTGGGTGACAGAGTGAGACCCTGACTCAGAGAGGGAAAAAAAAAAAAGAACTAAAGCAGAGCAGCTCTAAGCAGACTTTCCTGTTCATGTTATCCCAGACCCTGCTTTTCCTGCCTTTCTCTCTTTCCTACTCTAATAACATTATTTTCCATCTGGCTGCACAAAGCCAGCATCCTTTCCCCCACATGCTCCCCACGGGCTCTGTTCTGCTGAACCGCATTTACATTGCCAGTGCTCCGGTTCTGTCAGTCTTGTTCCGCCCAGCTGGCTATGTCTTCCAACATTTCACCCACTGACACACACAAGAACTTGTTTTGTGGTCTGCCATGATCCAAAGCCCAGAAAATTCCAAGGAGAAAGAGAGATGACACATTGTGTATTTACATGCAGGAGGGCAACGTTATAGGGTAGGAACTTGATAGGTAATTGTAGAGTGAATGGATAGACAACCTCATGATCACTTATACTCTGTGGGCTCCTGTCCTCTCTTACCCTCAGGTCTTGGTTCAGCCTGGCCCCTATGGTGGCGGCAGTCCACCCATGGCACTTTCTTAGTATGTACTTAAACGCTGGCACGGTGGCTCAAGCCTGTAATCACTTTGTGAGGCCGAGGTAAGAGGATTGCCTGAGCCCAGGGGTTCGAGACCAGTTTGGGCAACTTGGTGAGACCTCTTCTCTACAACAAATCAAAAAATAAGCCAGATGTGGTAGTGCGTGCCTGCAATTCCAGTTACTTGGAAGGCTGAGGCGGAAGGATTGCCTGAGCAGTTTGAGGCTGCAGTGGCCGTGAGCATGCCACTGCACTCCAGCCTGGGCAACTGAGTAAGACTCCAACTCAAATATATATATATGCTTAAGCAAAGTCTTCATGAATCTCTGCCAAATTAACCCAGATTCACTCACCATCCCCAGATAATCCCAGATCATGAGTTTATGCCCTCATTTGAATGTCCATCTCCTGAAAGGTAATTTATGTATGTAATCCATGTAACATGAAGTGAGTGGAAGGATAAGATGAGCCTCTTAACAATAATATCTGATAACTCTATGGTGTTGTATACATTTTAATACATTCCTCACATCCTTTAGCTTATTACCCATAAAGCACACTTGGCAAAGTGGCTAAGTGGATGTTCAAGACAGTAAACTTCCTAGCAAGGCATCTATCACATCCATTCTGTGAGTTCCCAACAAAGCCATCTGAATAATGTAAAAGCCAGCAAGTGATCAAAGCATGGTACATCCCATTTTCCTGGGTCCCCAGAGGGAATTCACCCCCACAAAAAAGGACAAATCCTAGGTCCCAGATATAGGATCTGTCATATATCCTAACCAATAACCAACTACACTGTAGTCTTAAATTGCTGACCACGTAGCCTCTACCAGCTTGAGATGATAACCTCCATTCACCTGAGTTAGACAATCTCATTTTTCTTACTGGATAAGTGATTTTCCAACCATAGAAAGATTTAGAGAATGAAATATCAAGATGATGATATTTGGTGTTGATGAGAATATAAATTAATCAATTTAGTGTTGAAGAGAATATAAATTAATCAGATTTTCTGCAGGGAAGTTTGACAATACTTTTTGTTATGTTTAAGAATAAGTTTTGTAGCCGGGCTCGGTGGCTCAGCCTGTAATCCCGTGCCTTTGGGAGGCTGAGGTGAGTGGATTGCCTGAGCCCACGGGTTCGAGACCCGCCTGGGCAGCGAGACCTCATCTCTACAATAAATCAAAAAATCAGCCGGGCGTGGTAGCGCATGCCTGTAATTCCAGCTACTCAGAAGGCTGAGGTGGAAGGATCGCCGGAGCCCAGCAGGCGAGGCTCCGGTGGCCGGGAGCGGCCACTGCACTCCAGTCTGGGTGACAGAGTGAGACTCCAACTCAAAAAAAAAAAAAAAAAAAGAATAAGTTTTGTAATATTCAGAACACTTTGCATGTATTTGGTATTTAACTATTTGTAAAGTTTAAGAGCATCTGACATAAAAAAAACTGACAGATTTCTTTGTAATTTCAATGTAAAATGTATGATGTTTTCAGACTTAAGAGTCTGAATATGAATATGCATGACTTAATTTAGCATCTGTTCATTTATTTAACAATTAGTAAGTACATTCTTTGTACTTAGAACTAGAGGAGAGCAAAAGAGTTAGTACCGCATTTTAGGGTGAAAAGAGCACAAGAGCACTGCTTTAAAGGAGTTTGTCTACTGGTATCATGGGTTGATGTATGTCCCCTTCTCCCTTTCTCCAGGCCCCTACACAACCCCCTTCCTTACCATGAGCCCTAGGGAATTGGCTGCTTCTTGCTGTTACTACCCCTGGGTGACTGCAACACTTCCCTTTTTGCTCAGATTTCCAACCCATCCCCTGCATGAAATCTCTAGTATTAGAAATACCTAGCATGGTTCTGGGTTTTCTGGCTGAACCCTGACTAATTTAGCTTACAATACTCCTGAAAATACAAATATACAAAAATTCAAAAACATAAACAAGCCAGGTTTTACAATAAACCACAACATGGTCTAGGCAACGATTTATTAGATATGACCCCAAAAGCACAGGCAACAAAAGCAAAAATAGACAGATGGGATTGTATCATACTAAAAAGCTTCTGCACGGCAAAGGAAACAATGAACACAGTGAAGAGATAACCTACAGGATAGGAGAAAATGTTAACAAACCATATGATAAGGGGCTACTATCCCAACATATAAGGAACTCAGACAACTCAATAGCAAGAAAACAAATAAATAATTTTAAAATGGGCAAAGGACCCAAATAAGCATTTCTCAAAAGAAAACATTCAGGCCTATTTAAAATGTTCAACCTGACTTATCATTAAAGAAATACAAATGAAAACAGCAATGAGACATTCCTTCACACCTGTCAGAATGGCTATTACCAAAAAGACAAGAGATAGCAAGTGATGGCAAGGATATTGAGAGAACTGTTGTACACAGTGAGTGGGAATGTCAATTAACATAGTCATCATGGAAAACAGTATGGAGTTGCCTCAAAGAAAACGAGAAGTAGAATTTCCATATGATCCAGCAATGCCACATCTGGGTAACTATCCAAAGGACTTGAAATCAGTATATTGAAGAGGGATCTGCACTCCCTTGTTCACTGCAGTGCTATTCACAAGAGCCAAGATATAAACTCAACCTAAGTGTGCATCAACAGATAAATGAACAAAGAAAATGTGGTCTATATACAATGAAATACTATTCAGCCTTAAGAAAGAAGAAAATCCTGTCATTTACAGCAACATCAATAAACTTGGAGGACATTATGCTAAGTGAAATAAGCCAGGCACAGAAAGACAAATACCACAGGATCTCACTTACAAGTGGAATCTAAAAAAGTTATAGTCACGGAAGTAGAGTAGGAATGGAGGTTCCCGGAGGTTGAGGGAATGCAGCAGGGAGGGAGGATGCGAGAAGGGTAAGATGCTGCTCAATGGGTGCAATGTTTTAGTTAGGAGGAATAAAGTTTAGAGATCTATTGTACAGCATGGTTGTTAGAGTTTATAATAATGTGTCATATGTTTCAAAATCACTAAAAGGCATTGTAAATGTTCTCACCACAAAAAAAGATATGTGATGTGTTAATCAGTTAGATTTAATTATTCTACAATGTAAACGTATATCAAGATATCCCATATCTCATAAATATAAACATATCTGTCAACTAAAGAGTAAAAAAAGTAAAATATTTAAAATAAATAGTGTTGGCAATGGTGCTGTTTAACAAAGACTCTCAATTTAGTGTTGATGAGAATATAAATTAATCAGATTTTCTGCAGGAAAGTTTGACAATATGAATCGAATATTAGAATACACAATTTGAGCCCTAGAATTCCACTCTTAGGAATTACCCTAAGGAAATAATCAGACAAATGCTCAAGATTTATGTATAAGGATATCTATTGCAATGTTGTTTCTCTTTTCTTTTGAGTCGGAATCTCACTCTGTTGCCCAGGCTGGAGCACAGTGGCAACCTTGATCTCCCTCAAGGGATGCTTCCTCTTCAGCCATCTGAGTAGCCGGGACTGCAGGCTAATTTTTTGTAAAGTTAAGGTCTTGTTATATTGCCCAGGCTTATCTCAAATTCCTGGGTTAAAGCAATCCTCTTGCCTCCACCTCCCTAAGTGCTGGAATTACAGGCATATGCCACAATGCCCAGCCACAATGTTGTTTCTAATAGTATTTTTTAAATCCTAAAAAAAATCTATCAACAAAGAACTGGTTAGTTAAATCATTTTATGCTCACACACACATGTGCACACAAACACACAAATTCTAAGTAGTTGTTAATTTAAAATAATGAAGCTTGGCCAGGCACAGTGGCTCATGCCTATAATCCTGAGATAGAAAAACAGGAATTAAGCAGGAAAATTGACCTCAAGGGTCTTATCCTAAGTAAGCAACTGCATGTCATTTCCCTTAACTGCAATCTCTGCTTCTGTAAACACGCTTTACTGCACCTCATATGGAAATGTTCATAAAGATGTTTGCTTCAATGCTTGTTGGGGAAGTAACCATTCTTGGTCCTAAATTTAAAGTTGTAAACCCACAATGGCAAACCTGTGTATTTTGTAACCACAAAAAGTTTCATAAAAGCAGCTTGAAACTGAGGGTCAGAGTTCAGGTTTTGGGAGGCTACTCTGCATGAGACTTCCAGAATAAACACCTTCAATTCTCCTCTCAGTCTCCAGTGCCTGTTCTGTGTTCATTCCCGTTCCCAGTGAGTTGCTGCAAAAATCCCAGCAATTTGGGAGGCCAAGGTGAGAGGATTGCCCAAACCCACGGGTTCAAGACCAGCCTAGAAAACTTGGCGAGACCTCATCTCTACAATAAATCAAAAAATTAGCTGGATATGGTGGCACATGTCTGTAGTTCCAGCTATTTGGAAGGCCAAGGCAGAAGGTCGAGGCTGCAGGTCGAGGCTGCAGTGGCCATGAGCATGCCACTGCACTCCAACCTAGGCAACAGAGTGAGACTTCAAATCCAAAAAATAAAATAAAATAACATAATGAAGCTCTATATTTCTTGACATAAAAACATACCCATATCATAGACTGCTAAATGACAAAAACAGGTTGTGTAATATTTTCTAAAGTTTGAAAAATACCTGTAATTATTTCATAGCAATTATACTTATTTTATAACAAGTGATTCCAAACGGTAATTATTTCTGGATAGTAGGAACCCAGGTGACTGGGGCAAAGTGCCAGTTGCTTGGGGCAAACAGAAGCAGTCCGCGAATAACAGTCATAAAATTACTTGAACACTGCTTCAATGTCAATATGTAAATGTTTTTTTAAAACCACATATATATAAAATATTTGAAAAATTCAACTATTTGAAAAAAGTAATCACTTTGCATTTGTATTATTTAGTCCAAACTTACAACGGTGTGCATTCTTTGATTTTTCTGTTTTGTGTTATTTCTCTGTCACATTCATTTTTTTCAAGGTGATCTTTATTTATCTAACAGCAGAGACATAATCAGCTCATTCATATGCTAGCTCTTCATCTATGTGTGAGCCTAATTGGTTTGAAAAAGTTCAACAGCAAGGGAGGAAAAGCCAGAGAGCAATCCCTGTGGCCACAGAGTCAAAACTGCCATCAACACTACTGATCTACCATTGAAATGTTTAACAGCACATCTGCATCTTGCAAAGAAACAATGGAATTACCTCCTTAGAAACAAACTCATCATGCAGCTTCCAGCCACATGGACAATGGAATCTAAGAGAAATGACTAGTGTCACCAAATGCAAGGTATCAAGGTCCAACCCGTTTTCTTCTTCCTGCCCTGGGAGCTAACCAGCTACCGCTTTACCATTAATCTTCACAGGCAGCAAGAGCAACCGCTTACTGGAAAAAGACCACTACTCGCACAAGCCCTCAACCTCACCCCTTAATTTCACTCACAAACTCCTAGTGCATAACAGAAATCTAAAAATAGTCCTGCTTGTTGGAATGAAAAGACTGAAAGCTGAAAATTTCCCAGGCTTCACTCCAGCAACATTGAAAGCTTAGGTTTTTTTTGGGTTTTTTTTTTTTCTACACCAACAGAAGCTTGGGGAATTGAGGCTGAAGGCAACGAGGTCCAGGAATCCATCTGCTCCGTGCTATCCTGGGGACAAGCAGTCACAGCTATTTTGGAATTCTCAAAATGCTTAGTAAGAGTCTTATAAAAGGACACAATGAACACTAACTTAACATCAGCATGGGAACTGGGAACCACAAGCCAGGCAGTATGACTTGGGAGAGTCATGAATGCACCTGTAGCAAGCCTGCAAATCAAAACGTGTCAACTCATAAAAATGGATTGTAGTAAGTATGCTTTTTTTCTTGGTGACAGTTCACCAATCATATAGAATAGTAAATCACAGTCTTAATTTCATTATTTTCCTGATCATTATTCACATAATCAACCTAATTTCTCCTAATATTTTCCATGTTTAAAGCACAATGCCAGGGCTTTGCCTCAGAGCAACTTGCCGCAGGCAGCTTACAGTCTGAAGGGGAGAAAATAAATGTACAGAAATTGTGCAATAAGTTAAAAAGAAAAATAAAACCATAAATATTGTAAAGGGAAAAGTAAATCTTCTTTATTAGCAGGTCACATAATTGTGTATCTAGCAAATCCAAAGAAATCTATTGACAAACAGCTATAAGAACTAATATGTGAATTAAGGAAACAAAATACCAAAACAAGTTGTATTTCTATATACTAGCAATCAGCAATTAGAAAATGAAATTTTTAAAAATACCATTCACAATGGCATGAGTACATTTAATAAAAGATGTGCAAGACATCTACACTGAAAACACTGCTAGCTAATGAAAGAATACATAAATAATTGGAGAGATATACAATGTACATGGTTTGTTAAGACATCAATTCTCTCAAATTGACCTAGAGATTCAACAAAATCTCAGTCAAAATTCCATCAGGCTTTTTTTTGGTAGAAATTGACAAGCTTATTCTCAAAAGTATATGGAAATTCAAAGGACCTAAAATAACCAAGACAACTTTGAAAGAAGAAAAAATTGGGAAGTTTAAAATTCCAGGCTGGGCTCGGTGCCTCAGCCTGTAATCCCAGCACTTTGGGAGGCCAAGGTGAGTGGATTGCCTGAGACCGTGGGTTCAAGACCAGCCCTGGCAACTTGGCAAGACTTTGTCTCTACAATAAAATAAAAAATTAGCTGGACATGGTGAGATAGAAAAACAGGAAGTAAGCAGGAAAGCTGACCTCAAGGGTCGTAAGGTGCACGATTTATTGCGTCTCATATGGAAATGTCCATAAAGATGTCTACTTCAATGCTTGTTGGGGAAGTAACTGTTCCTGGTCCTAAATTAAAAATTGTAAACCCACCAATGGCAAACTCATGTATGTTGTAACCACAAAAAGCTCTATAAAAGCAGCCTTGAAACTGAAAGTCGGGGCTCAGCTTTTGGGAGGCTACTCCACCTGAGACATCCAGAATAAACAACTTCAATTCTTTTCTCAGTCTCCAGTACCTGTTCTGAGTGCACTCATTCCTGTTCTAGGTGAGCTGCTGCAGTTTCTGTAACAGTGGTAGCAGGCGCCTGTAGTTCCAGTTACTTGGAAGGTTGAGGCGAAAAGATCGCCGGAGCCCAGCAGGTTGATGCTGGGGTGGCTGTGAGAGTGCCACTGCGCTCCAGCCTGGGCAACAGAGTGAGACTCCGGCTCAAAAAAAAAAAAATCCAGATTTACCACAAAACTACAGTAATTAAGACAATGGAAAAAAACACGAACAAACACTTTGTAAGAGAGGTATCCAAATAGGCAAAAGCATATGAAAGGGTGCTCAATATCATTATTGATTATAGAATTAAAACCACATGCCTTATTAGAATCACAATGAGATACCACTATACATACAATAGAAGCAAAAAGATGTATGCCATAAAATGATGGTAAGCATGCCTATAATCCCAGCACTTTAGAAGGACAAAGCAGGAGAATTGCTTGAGTCCAGGAGTTCAAGACCAGCTTGGGCAACATAGCAAGACCTCTTCTTTACGAAAGATCAAAAAATTAGCCTGGCATGGTGGACTGTGCCTATAGTCCCAGCTACTTGGGAGGCTGAGGCGGAAGAATAACTTGAGTCCAGGAAGTTGAGGCTGTGGTGAGCTCTGATTGTGCCATTGCACTTCAGCCTGAGCAACAGAGTGAGATCCTAACTCAAAAAAAAAAAAAAAAAAATGTAGGCTGGGCACGGTGGCCCAAGCCTGTAATCCCAACACTTTGGGAGGCCGAGGTGAGAGGATTGCCTAAGTCCAGGGGTTCGAGACTAGGCAACTTGGTGAGTCCTGGGCAACTTGGTGAGACCTCGTCTCTATAATAAATTTAAAAATTAGCTGGGCATGGTGGCACGTGCCTGTAGTTCCAGCTACTTGGAAGGCTGAGGGGGAAGGATCACCTGAGCCCAGCAGGTCGAGGCTGCAGTAGCCATGAGCAAGCCACAGCACTCCAGCCTAGGCAACAGAGTGAGACTCCAACCCCTTCCAACCCCCCAAAAATGTAGATCAACTCTCATATATTTCTGGTGAGAGTGTAAAATAGAATAACACCTTAAGAAAACTGTTGTTTTATTTCTATTAATGTTAAACATCTGCCTACCCTACAAGTCAATAATCCATTCTTAGGTATATGTCTGAGAGAAAAAAGGATTTCTTCAAGAATGTTTATAGCACCTTTATTCATTTTGTCAAAAACTTAAAACAACTCAAGTATCCATCAACAGGAAAATGTATAAACAAACTGCTATATATTCATACAACAGAATTTTACATAGCAATTAAAAAAAGAATAAGCTATTGATAGACACACTAGTATAGATGAAACTCAAAAGCATTATGTTGTGCAAAAATAGGCACAAACTAGTATATATTGTATGATGCCATTTATTTGAAGTTCAAGGACATGAAAGAGTCATCTGTGAACTGTCATTACCTTTGATACTGGCAGTGGTTGGAGCATGACAGAACTTTCTGGGGTGATGGGAATCTTGATCTGAGTGGTTCTTGCACAGGAATATACATATGCAAAAATTCATCAAGTTGTACAATTAAGATTTTTGCATTTTACTATATGTAAATGGAATCTTAATATAAAAGAAGGTACAGAAATAACCTTCTGATGGTGGGAGAAGAAAAGTTACAGAAAAGATGTGCATATGAAGGGATACTGGAATGGTGACATTTCTATCTGAGGTGGCTGTGAAGGACAGGGAGGGGACAGCACAAGGCAAAACTTTTACATTTAAAATGATCCTTGAAAGAGGAAAAGCATTTAACTCTAGGGAGAGAGGGAAATTAAATCAGATTGCCGAGAGAAACACATCAGGTTTAACCACATAAAATTTCTGATATTCAAGCATTTTTCAACCTTCTGAAAATGACAGTTTCATATGGCTCAGTCTAACAGATAAAGAAAAAATAGGGGTCAAGGGCAGCTCTTGGAGGCATTCCTCTACTTGGGGAGAAGATTAGCCATAGAAAGAGCAGACATGATGGAAGAAAACAAAATAATAATAACAATACAATACTTTTATGCATTTTGGGAAATCTATCACCTTAATTAAAAGTGTTCTAGTTAAAAACTCTGGCCCAAGTACATGAAGTGACCATTTATAGGAGATACACAAAGCCAAAGTATATACAAGAAATATTCAGCATCACAATCATCAGAAAAATAAGCATTAAAACCATGGTACACCATTCTGAAGATTTTTTAAAATAATAGAGCATGTTTCTGGCAAGGGTTAGGAAAACACTCTCACACATTTCTTCCATAAGTGTAAATTCATACAGACTTTCTGGAGAGCAACTTATCTGCATGTACAAAATTTTCAACATTTTTTGTATCTTGTGACTCAGTAACTTCACTTCTAGGAATTTATCCCAGGAATTTATTATGTGCATAATAAAACGTCCACATAAAGATGTACGCAGAAAGATGATTACCACAACCTTATTTATAATAGGAAAAATATTTAAAATAACCCAGGCCAGATGCAGTGGCTCACGCCTATAATCCCAGCATTTTCGAAGGCCAAGGTGAGAGGATTGCCTGAGCCCACAGGTTCAAGACCAGTCTGGATAACTTGGCAAGACCTCATCTCTACAATAAATCAAAAAATTAGCTGGGTGTGGTGGCACGTGCTTGTAGTTCCCACTACTTGGAAGACTGAGATGAAAGGATCACCTGAGCTCAACAGGTTGAGACCGCAGTGGCCGGGAGCGTGCCA
Organism: Cephalopachus bancanus; assembly: GCA_027257055.1. NCBI lineage: Eukaryota > Metazoa > Chordata > Mammalia > Primates > Tarsiidae > Cephalopachus > Cephalopachus bancanus. Next base: position 395,389 of record JAPVLO010000429.1, on the reverse strand, counting down.
TTGCCCTTCAGTCTGGGCAACAGAGTGAGACTCCAACTCAAAAATAAATAAATAAATAAAATAACCCAAATGTCCAATAGGGAATTGTCAAATATTATACAATTATTTTTAAAATCATTCATTTATAAGACTATTTAATGATATACAAGAAAACTCACCATGAATCTAATCTTAATTAACATTTTGATGTTGTTCCCTCTTTGGTAATGAGAAAATATATACAGAGAGAGAGAGACAGAAAGAGAGAATCTGAATGAAATTATGGCAAATGGCTGGATTATAGCAAAAAAAATTTTAACTCTTTTTTTAACAGTAGCATGAATTACTTAAACAATTCAAAACAAAGCAAAATATATATTATTTATTGTCTTTTAAAACCCCATTTCTCTCAAATTGTCAGGCAGCACACAAAAACAGTTTCAAGGGTGTCATATAAGCAGTTCTCTTGAAAGGAATGTACAAAAACAGGTTTCCCATAAAGCTACAAAAGCTTAAACTTCAAGACCCTTTCTCAGGGCACACAAGCCCTTTCTAAAGCCCTAGACAGGGTCCTAACAGTGTACCTTATGTGGCCATTTTTAAAAAATTTACATACATAAGATATTTTAACAGTGATAGATTGAAATTGCTTTCTCTTTCCACCACTAATTCTCTTCCATCATGAGGTGTCTTTGTCTCACATGAGGTGGTTTCAAAGATGTCCTGGACATCTTGGAGATCTGGGTAGGAGGCAACTGAGTTGGAAAACCTTGAGTCTGGGGCATTATAAGACAAATGAATGAGGTTTGTGATCATTTCTAAGTGTAGTTAAATTATTTCTGGCTGTCCCAAGATAAGAAAAACTTTCAGGAATATTCCTACTGCCCACTGGGCTGACTCGCCCAGTGCCATTTACTGAAGGTGCCAGGCCAGAGGACATGAACAAGTTCTAAGGTGCCCAGCACTGGAAGTATGTGGGCAGTGAAGGAGAAATCAGGTTTGAAATGCACAGAAGATCACTGGCTAGTCTACGGGGGAAAAAATCTTCCAGTCATCAGCTGTGCAACAGCAGGTTCAATTATCATCAACACGTGCTCTCATTTTTCAGGACTCTATGGGTCTATAGCAGTACCAAGGAAGAGGGTGACACTATCAGGTAGATTTAAATAAGGAGTACGGCACCGGAATACAGTTCAGTATCTGTGGTTGCTTCTCTAACACCCATCCACCTATCTGGGCAAGTTCCTGTTCTAATCTGTAAAGCTCTACCTATCATTACCTTTTACCTCATAAATTCCTGACCTTGGTGGGACAACTGATTCTGAACCACTACGAGTCTGACCTAACTTCCTGTTTGTCACCTTTACATCCTTTGAGATCTTAATTCTTGTGTCCCAAACCCAGACTGGTGACCTGTGTACTTTTTCATTGATCTTTGAGTCTCAGGAATTAGGTCATGACTATCAACCCTGACTGCACTTTATCAGAAGCTCTCGTGTTCGTTCCACGGGAAATCCTCACCCTTTTCCTGTGGGCATATTTATTTCTACAAAATATTTATTTTAATTTAGATACATATAAATATATATTTACATTAATATTTTCCATTAATATATAAAAATATATTATAGACAAATGTATCTTACATTAATATATACATATATTTATATATAAACATATATTTATACCTACTTATTTCTATTAAAAACTTGGGGGGTAAGCCCTTTGGGTCCCCTCCCACTGTGGAAGCTTTTCTGTCCCCTCAATAAATCCTGCTTTCCCAAAAAGAAAAAAATGGGGGGAAGCTTGTAAAAATATATGCAATAAACTGGGACATATATTTGTAATCAATTATGGGTTACGCATTACGCTTACAAGCAGCTGTGAACCTTATTCTATGACACCATCATTCAATATGTCGGCTTTCTTCCACAAGGTTTTAAGATGGCGTCTACACCTCTATGCATCATAGCTGCATCCCAGGCAACAGGAAGGAGGAACAGGACAGGACAGGACAGGACAGAACCACAGACCTCTGCTTTCTTTTTAATTGGTCAGAACTGTGCCCCATGGCCACCTTTAGCTATAAGATAGGCTGGCAAACTCAGTATTTAATTGGGTCTATTGCTGCTCTGAACAAAATCAGGTTTCTGTTAGGAAGGGGAACATATAACAAGGAGGCAACTCACAGTGAGTGCCACACCAAGAAAAATATAAACCATGTAGATGTTACCAAAAGAAAATCTTTCCCTATGTGCCTATGAATATTTATATGATGCAATGTGTTTGTATAATACTATAGGATTACGTAAAATTGCTAAAATTAAAAGGGCAATAGCCTGGATAATTATTTATTGAACACCTTAAGGTTTCCCTTTTCTCCTTCACATTTCTCCCTTCTGAAAATGTTCCCTCTTGTTTAAATCAATAATAGACTCTTGACAATAAACTTAAGAGAAGTTTGGCAATATGAATCAAGACTCATAAAAAGCTCCTTCATTTTGGCCCATAATTAGGGCTGCCAGATTTTGCAAATAAAAATACTGAACACGCAGATACATTTGAATTTCAGATAAAAATGAATACTTTTTTAATGCAAATATGCTCCAAGTATTACATGGAACATACTTATACTAAAAAAGTATTCAAGATTTTTCTGAAATTTAAATTTAACTGGATGTCCTGTGTTTTATCTGGCATATTTCTGCCCCTGGGACTTTCTCCTAAGGAAATAACACAAAAAGAAGGAAAAAGAAATTCCTGCAGTAATAGAGTATCAAAAACTGGAGACAAATAAATGCTCCCAAAGAAGAAAATAGTAAATAAACTACAGTCATTCTAATCTCCAACGCAGTACACAGAAAAACAAAAACTACCAAGTTATTTGGAAAGTTACAAAAGAAGATGCAAGCTTGTATATGCTATCATTAAAATTCTAAAAATACATATAAATAGTGTAAAGACCAAAAAGGAATAAGAAAAGAAAACATTGTGTTTATTAGGAAGGATGTGAGAGGTGTTCTCTCTTTCTTTTCTTGACTTTTGAAATGTTTTTGAAATCTTTGTAAAATATTCTGCTGATAGAACACAGGAGACTTATCATTAGTAACCAAGCCAAGCTAATGCGTGACCACATAGGTCTGCAGTTGAGGAAAATCAGTCTCAGGCTCCCCAGGCAGGTGCTGACCCCCTGCCTTTATTGGTGATAGCAGCATGCCTCCCTAAAAATGGAGCTGAGAGGATGGGAGCAGAGAAATGGAATGAGATTTCCGTAGCCACATAGCACCTGCCACATTTCAAGGGCATCAGACTCAATAATTGGAGTGAGAAAGGTCAACTCTATTATCCACAGTTTATATGTGAGAAATAGAAACTCAAAGGGACTCTCCAGAGAGAATGCATCCTCTCACAGCAAGGAGAATCTAAGGAGCTAACACAAAATAATATTCATCCATATTCATTCAAGAGGCTTCTGGATTGAATAAGTCCTCTCCGATGGCATCTCAAAACATGTGCCTCAAATGCTGGTGAACACAGGAGCTATAATTACCTAAATAATTACAGGTAACTATACCTAAAACGAATGGCATGCCTTACTTTTCAAATGACTCACGCTTTAAGTTGTTTTGCTAATGGCGATGGTAGACCTATGCAGTCGCCTACACTGCATACACTTCACTACGCCTGCGGTCCCTGCAGCCCACCCATCACTCACAGATGCACGGTGACCTGTTGCCGAGGACTGAGAATTCTACCTGAGACCAGGGAATGGAGTGAAGAAGTGCTGAACCATCTTCCCTTCCCTAGCAGGAACACCCTGAAATTATGTCGTTTCTCGTAATCAACATCTACTCACATGATTCCCAAAATTAAGTAATGTTTGTGATTACTTCCCTGTGGTGAGGAATTGTCTGAACATGGACTATTTCTCCACTCCATCAAGGAGCGGTCTATGGCCACGCCTGGTCTCTGAGTCATGGGATGCAGGTGACCGAGCAAAGCTGAAAACACTGCAGCTGTCATGCTTAATCAATGTAATTGCACACACCATATAGGAATTTGAATTATCAACCTGATTGCTTTGATTATAAAACTGCTACACTGCTCTGAGGTGTGGATTCTTCACCAACCTGCCACCATTGATTACTCCCAGAAGTTTTAATAAACTAGTGTCTTTCCCTGCTGGACCTCTGGGTGGATTCTTTGGAATAGGTAAACATTACACACAAGCCCTCTCAGATTGGGGTTACCACATCACACTTGTCTCTCCTTTGAGGGGAATTGTTTATCTGAACCTCACGGGATGCCTTAGCACTATTTAGGTGAAAAGTCATTCAGACAGAGCCTGTGTCAAATTGAGAGAATCACTTGCCTGGAGAAGTATGGCATGTGATGATCACCCCATCCTACGCATCCAGATACGTGGGGCGTGGGGGCTGAATTTTGTCCATGGAAAGGAATTTTTTTTTTTTTTTTGAGTTGGAGTCTCACTCTGTCGCCCAGACTGGAATGCAGTGGCCGCTCCCGGTCACCGCAGCCTCGATCTGCTGGGCTCCGGCGATCCTTCCGCCTCAGCCTTCCAAGTAGCCAGAACTACAGGCGTGCGCTACCACGCCCAGCTGATTTTTTATTTATTGTAGAGATGAGGTCTCGCTGCCCAGGTGGGTCTTGAACCCATGGGCTCAGGCAATTCACTTATATCAGCCTCCCAAAGGTGCGGGATTACAGGCTGAGCCATCGAGCCCGGCTGGAAAGGAATATTTTTAAGACAAAGAGAGGAAAGGAGATGGAAAGATAGGGAGAAATCCTGATGCTGGTGGTACCGAGTGCCTCTATGATTTTGAGAAAATAAAAGTTAAGATGGAGCTAATAAAAATCTGTAAAAATGACGTAATCTAAAAGAAATGTATGATAAAAAGAGAGACAAGAGAAGTAATATCCTTAAGAGTCTGCCAGCAGGATTTCAATTATGCTTTAAGTTTTAGAATGCCTGTCCTGTCCCTTCCCGTCTCATGAAATCTGGTCCTGCCCACAAAACTTAGTGGATGGCAGGCCTCATATCCCCATTTCCTTTAGCCATTTACTGATTGGGCCAAGGGGCCAGAGCAGATGTTGGTGGGCTCACTGTCTCTGGAATTAGACCTCCTACCTCACTGGCTGCTCCTCCTCAGTCTTCTTGGTGGCTCCCCTCTCTTCTGGGTCGCCTTCTCTTCCCTGTAAACACACTCTCCCTGGGTGATTTTAGCTAGACTCTGGGCAAGATTTAGCTAATCTCCAGTCCTGACCTCACCCTGCTCCAGATTCAAATATCCAAGTAGCTGCCTGACATCTCTATTGGGGTATCTAGGAGATGTCTCGCGGACCACCTACCAGCAACTCAACTTCACTTTTTTACAGAATAGTGAAAAACATGTCACTTCATATAAAATAGTATAGCGGTGGAACCAATTATTTTATTGTCATGATATTTGGCTTATAATAGAATTTTGGGCATTGAGGGACTTATTTATGACCCAAAAAATCAGAATTTTTGTATCTTATGTTTTTCTAATGTGTGGTAATGTGTGAAATAGTCACTCACGTGCATTGCAGGTTCCTGGATACGTGTCGTGCAGCAGTAATTTGTATGACATCTTCCACCTGGTATTTTTTCTATTTGAGCAGACAATGCAATCTCACTTTCTTCCTCCCACATAAATAATATTAATTTATTTTCCAATCTGTTGTTTTAAGAAGATGTGGAAGGATGAACTCATGACTCCTGAAAACCATTTCTCAACTGACTAATTGGAAACTTGACAAATTTCAAGTGGGACATAGGTGTTTCATTGTTTTTGAATGGACAACTTCAAGGAAACACACACTTTTGAAAAATGTGTGCTTCCATAAGTTTGTCCTGTATAATCACCAGCCATTTTTTAATGTCTCCTGAGAGGGGATATCCAAATGATTTACTAGATTGAAGATGTCCGCTCAGTGCAAAGGGCTAACATGTCCAAAACATGAATTTCTCTCCTCCCCATCCCCTTTCCCAGTCTTTCCCCATGTCAACAAATGGCAACTCCACACAGCCAGTTCCTCTGGCAAAACTTAGTGATCAACCTCAGTTTATCCTTTTCCTAATAACGCCCATCCACCTCACCTACAAACCCTGCAATATCCCTAAAGGGCACCTCTCCCTAACCACTCACCACCTAATCCAAGTCACTATCATCTAGCTCTCAAGAGAATTGTTCCAATGGTCTGCTATCAGGTCTCCTGGCTTCCTCTCTTGCCCCTCTACATTCTAGTTTTCACACAGCCCCTAGAGTGATCTTATAAAAACGTGAATCAGAATCAAATGTTAACTTAAGCTCCTTCCAAATGATGCTCTTCATTCCACTTAGGAAAAAAGTCCAAACTTCTGACTATACTACAAGTTCCTTTCTCAGTTGTCCCCGCCTCTCGCCTCTCAGACCTCAGATCCTACCACCTGGCCCCTCATTCAGTGTGCTCCAGCCATGGTGGCTTCTTGCTAATCCTTCAGAACACCCCCTTCACCCCTGACTCAGGGTCTTATTGGGCTGATGCCTCTGCCTGGAATGGCCTTTCCCAGATCTCTGTATGGAGGCCTCTGCCCATTGTTCAGGTATATTCAAACCACTCTCATGAAAGTGACACAATATCACCCATCTCTAGCCTATTGACTTTTTTATTTTTTATTAAATCATCAATATCTGAAAGTGCATTGTCTATTGATTTGTTTACTTGTTTATCTGATTACTATCTGAACCTCCCATCAGATGATAGAGCTTAACCTGGTGCTTGGAGCACAGTGGGCATGCATTAACATTTGGTCAATGAAGGAATATGAGTCAGCATCTACGGACGGTCAGTGGCGAGTTCTAGACAAGCAAGGTTGGGGCTATATTGAACCCAGCAGAGGAAGTGGACTGAGAAGAAAAGACAGAGGCATAGATGAAAGGAGCCAGAGAACGCCTGTGGATGGAAGCTGCCACTGTGTTTCCAGTTATTTCCCCTGCAGTTCCATGTAGCCTGGCTGCACCTCAGTTCCTGTGTTTGGGAGTTTGTCTGATGTAGCCTTTACATGAAACCTCCTTTACCTGAGCCAGCTTCAGTGAGCTGAAGCACTGAGTACCAACTTAGATCAGACACGGCAAAGCTACCAGCCGCCCTTGTTATTCATTCCTTTTCTAACCCGAAACATGGCAAAGGCATCCTGGGGAGGTGCGCTGGACAAAAGACGACGCAGGACAACCTTAGCATTTCCCTCATTGCATAGGGAGTAAAACTGAGACCCACAGGGGTACGCAGCTTTCTCTGGCTACCCAGCTCATCCCGGGCAAAGTCGGAATTTGAAAACCGAAAGGATGAACCCTTCTCTCTAGCTATGTGAAAACCGAAAGGATGAACCCTTCTCTCTAGCTATGTGGGATTCACTCTTTTGAAAGACAATCATAACATGATAGCCTTCATCGTCCATAAAAAGGAGGAAATAGAGACAACCATCTCTCCCAGAACCCAAATTCGATTCATATAAGGCTAGAAAGTTACAATGTGCATTTCTTTCAGAGGTTATGGACACAACAGCAGGGAGTCCTGTCTATAGCAACAACGGCTGCCGTTTGAACAGTCCTTTCGGCACGCGCCTCCCTCAGCTAACCACTCGACAGCTTTAAACGAATATGAACTGCAATGCACAATTAATAAATTGAATTACTCTCCCTTCGCACATATGAACACATAGAGCAATCTGCCAGCGTTTAAGGAAATCCCGTCATGCTATGAAGCGTTAAATCATCTTTAAGGAAGTGAGAAATGAAGACGCAAGGATAATGGCAGAATTGCCCAAATATTGTAAAGCACATCCAGCGAAGCACCACAGCCACCAGGCAGAACTTCTGCCTGCTGATCTTCTGCCTCCGATTATTCATACTTTGTCAAATAATAGGGAGGACCTGATTGAAAACACATAGCTATTTCACTGTACTTCTCAAGACTTTTTCATAAAAATACATCCCTGCTGACACCCACTTTCTTTAAAAAAAATCCACCCAGGAAACATAATTCATCTCTCTTCCAATGACTTCATGTGAAAGGCTAATGGCACAGTATGCTGTCAGCAGTCAGTAGTGTTTGCAATTTTGATTTTTCACTTAAGAGTTCCACTATTCTGCACAACCCCAAGCAAATACCTTTATTTAAACCACCTCCGACCAACCTTTACAGCCTAATGCTAGGTTCAGCTTGATAGCTTCCTATAAGCATTCAAGACTGGCCTGCAGAATTATCCAAAAACAATACACCATGGCACACCACATGTTTTTCAGATAGCACAAATGTAGGGGAAGGTGAGCCAACTATGTCACTGCAGATTTTAAGGGTTGGCTTCTAAGCAGACTATTGCTCTGTTCTTGCCAGAGCTGGCCACGGAACTTCAAGGGGCCTCAACCCAACCGAATTTAAGCATTCTTGTCATGGTCTGGGTGGGCAAGGGAATTTAACAGGTTCTCCCCTCATCAAAAGGAGAACCTTAGGAGCCCCTGGGGACACTAAATTCTGGGAACATTCCACACCGTGGGCATGAAGGGCTTAGGGGTTTCCACAAAAATTGTGATTGCAAGGAGACAGCAGGACTGGCATATGACATACCTAATGGATGGTTCTTGAATTGTAATACGACCAGTGGCCTACTAGGGGCTCCAGCTGGTCTGGGTCTCCAGCCCACTCGTTAAACATGAGGCATAACTTACTGGAACCAGCAAAGGCCTGAGGGTTTGAGACCTGGGACAAGTTTTGATGCTAGAGAAGTTTTTTTTCCCAAAAAAATGTGGTGTTCAAACCACCTACATCAAAATCACCTGCAGCATTTGTTAAATATTCAGATTCTTGGGCCCCTGTCCTTACCTTCCAAATCTAAATCTCTGGGAGGTGGTGCCCTAGTATTTTATACAAGCTTTCAAAGTTAGAAACCCACTCCCTTAAAAGTAGAAGCAACAACAAGGTTCTTTTAGGACCCCTTCTCTTGGTGGCTCTTCTCTTACTGCCAAAAAAAAGAGAGAGAGAGAAAACAAAATAGTCATACTTTCAATAATGCTAGAAAATGTACTGTTACTGCAATGTCAATAAATCACATGAACACAATATGACCAGCCTATAACTGGTCTGCTTAGAATTCAAATGCATTAGCATGTTATTTTTGAGGTTATAAACCTCTTTAATGAGTCATTTGGTTTTCACTGTCTCAACAAAGCCCTTTTCATACTGAAAATTGCTTCTTAATGTTGTTGGTATCACACCGATGGAAACAAGATTATGCTGTGGCACAAACAGGCCCTGGGCTTAAAAATAGCTTAGCTCATTGACGCCTATGAGTCGCGGAGCATTCAGATAATGGGAGGGTCCAATAGCCCGCTGGTTTTGCCCCTGCATGCTTCCCTTCCTCTTTCCAATGCGTACTCCCTTTCAATTCTCCCATTGGCGCCGTCGGTTAGCAAGTGGAGCGGTGCACGTACCTTAAGACAGGCATCACCCTGACATTTACCAATGATTCCTTTTTTGTCATAAGAAGAAAAACAGATAGACCATCACTTGGTTTAAAAAAAAAAATATGTTAAAAGCTCAGCTGGCAGCCCTATAAAAGGCACTGGAAAAACACGGGGCTGGGCGTGGCTGGTGCTTTCACCAACACAGGCCTAATGGGCCCCTCAGCCCTAGGGGCAACGGTTTGATCTCCTGGTGGGAATATGAGCTGTCAGTGGCTGGTGGCCCCATGAGCTTGATCCTAACCTACTGCTTTGCCCTGTAACAATCACACAATGAAAGGAGCAGAGTTGAGCATTGTCTCTGCACGCCTTCCTAAATGTGGCTTCAAACATTACCCAACACTCTTGCCTTCTTCACAAAGATACTAAGGTTGCCACAGCCAAGTTAGCTGCTTGTTTCCCACCTCTAAGAGTACAAAAAGCAATAAAAAGGCAACAGTATTTGTCCTAAGAGACCTTCTCTTGGTGCTTATCATTTTCAAATAATAGCTCTTTTGATGGGCAGTTATTTGAGAAGTAAAGCTCTCTTTAGAGATGTGATTGACATATGAGCTCTCTACTCCTGCCAAAAAATGATACAAATGAAAGGGCCTCTTCAAACTGCAGCTTCCCCCCAAATCTCTCTCTAACTAAAATAGATGTGGAGCATCCACAAACCCCAAAGCCAACTTCCATTGCAAATGGTCAAAATGGAACATCCACAAATACCCCATGAAGAAAACTTATCCTTGTGCATTCTGTAACACTTGAAATTAATAATTCCTCAGTCACTGCTAAAATCATTGTTTTTCTTTATGTTAGGGCATCAGTAAAGAAATCATCAGATAAACAAAAACAAAAACAAAAATAAAAACAGGAGAGAGTTTTCAAGGCAACATATGATTAAATAGAAGTCTGTTTGCTTCCAAAGGCTCTTTCTGGCAGTCAGAGACTGAACCCTTGCCAACAGCAGGGTACAATTGTAATGAGGCTGCAGATTCATGTTAGCATTGGGCCTGCCTCTCAATCCCTGGCTGAGGCCGTTCTACCATGGCTTTGATTCAAATCATCCACCACTCCACGGGTGAATAATGCAATAGAGAGCTCAGAACAAAAGCCAGAATTACTACTGAGACATGAACATCTCCTGTACCTAGTTCCAAAAGGGCAAAATAAAAGTCCATTTATTTCACTCTCTGTATTTATTAACAGTGACTTTTCTTCCAGTAGATAACAAAAAATAACTGCAGGAGGCAACACTCATAAAAGTGAAATATAGCCTCAGTGTCTTCTCCACCAGTGAGTTCATAAAGCCTGACTCGACCCTGGAATGGCAACTGACCCCACAACATTAACTCTGAAATTGCCAATTAAATCTACAAGCCCAAGCCAAGAAGACACTTTTCTTGAATTGAAATAAGTCCTGAATAGCAGACCAGTATTTCAAACCAGCTCAGCATGATTTTGGCTTATCTTTGGTAATAAGAAGACCATTCTGGAACACCCTATAAGTCCCCCCACAACCAGTCAAAGCTCTATGACTGCAATCATAATATAAAAGAAAGGCGAAATGCCTCTGTGTGTGGGGATAATGAACCTTTTATGTGTAGAAGCTTAGATTACAATTGGGTGATCCAACACAAGGCTAAAGGGTGCTTGTATTAGTTTCATCTTTATGTAACCTTAAAAAGAAATCAAACTAGCCGGGCTCGGTGGTTCAGCCTGTAATCCCGCGCCTTTGGGAGGCTGAGGTGAGTGGATTGCCTGAGCCCGCGGGTTCGAGACCCGCCTGGGCAGCGAGACCTCATCTCTACAATAAATCAAAAAATCAGCCGGGCATGGTAGTGCATACCTGTAATTCCGGTTACTTGGAAGGCTGAGGCGGAAGGATCACCGGAACCCAGCAGGTCGAGGCTGCGGTGGCCGGGAGCGGCCACTGCACTCCAGTCTGGGCGACAGAGTGAGACTCCAACTCAAAAACAAACGATAAAAAAAAAGAAATCAAACTAACACATGTATTGTTTTTAAAAGTCAAATAGCACAATAAGGCTGAAAGGGAAAATGAGCAGCCCATTACCCCATCCCTTACCCCTCCCAGTGTCATCCCCTACAAAGCCACCACTCCCAACTCTTTCAGCTATTTCCTCTGATCATAACTTCCGCATTTTTGTATTAACTCCTTCATTGCTATTTCCTATTTCTGTTTTCCATTTGGATATTACCTATTCCTTCCTACTATCAAAGTAGGAGGCTGCTATATTACTTCCTCCCATTTCCCCACCCTGCCATCACCTCTGTTTAGTAACATCACTATTTTGTCCAAAGCAACATAGTATTTACATTGTTACGACTATGAACCCAGACAGCTCTAGCCAAATTCTGTCTTAAACAGGCACTGGCTATGGGATCTTGTGCATCATTTTCAACATTTGCAAAATAAAAACAGTATTCGCAACTGTTTCATGGGGTTGTTGTAAGGGTTAAATGGATAATGATGTGCCAATATTTAATATAGTGCTGGGCACAGAGTACCCTAAATACACAGTGAGAACAAATTTCCTTTCTTGTTCACCCTTTTCCTCTGCCTTTGCCTCATCTTTCATTCACTTAATTTTCTACGTAACTTTCACTTCTAGTATCCTGAAAATCCTGGCAAAATTTTAAAATTCTTTTCACTGTTGATATTCCCTCAGATAGCTTTTAGTTTGTTAATATCTATTGGTTTTCTTGAAGGCATTCCTGTTGGAGTGCATCATTCTCCTGTTACAATCTGCTCAAATTCTATGGGCCTGATACACACTTTAAATTGCCTATTTCCTTTTCTTTACAGTGGGGTCCTTGGCCTGATCCCGTTACTTCCTCCCTCTTGATTTATACTTCTCTTTGATGGAGCGCATTCCTCGCTATTTCTAAGACAAATACACAGAAAGGAAATTTCATCAGTCATGTAACTTTGAAAATGTCTTTATTCCACCTTCACATTTGTCAGAATTTCAGCAGAATATACAATTCTAAGGTGGAAATAATTTTCCTTCAAAACGTCAAGGGCAATATTCCATTACACTCTAGCTCCCAGTGTCTCTGTTGAAAATCTTGTGTCCCTGTGTAAACCACTTTCTTATTCTCTCTGGCAGCTCATAAAATTGTTCTTCATTCCTGGTAGACATGTACCTCTTGTACTGGACACCTAGTAGGCCCTTTCAATCTGGAAACACAGATCCTTTATTTTTTTCTCTTCTGATTTCCTTCCTTCTGTGTTCTTTTTGGAATCCCTTAGCTAGAGGTTGGCCTCTTGGAATTTTTCTTCGTTGTTATCTTTTATCTTCTATTCCCCTCATCCCTTGGTCTTTCTGCTCTACTTATTGAGAATTCAAATTTACTTTCCAACTCTTCATTTTTAATTCCTGCTCTCATATTTTTAACTTCCAATAACTTCTTTTGTTTTCTCAATCCCCCTTTCTTGTTACTAGCACACTATGGAAGGAGTACAATAGCATCTCTTGTCTCTCTAGAATACTATGATCAAGTTATTTTTAACATTTTTTATTTTCTTGTATTCTTTATTTCTCTTCTGAATTCCTCCCTATTTTCTCTTCTCTTTTATCTCTATTTTTTCATGTAAGAGATTCTCCTCAACTATCTGGTAATATTTGACTGACTGTTCATATTTAAGAGAGGAGCAGAAATTCTGGGAGAGTGGGTGGAACTTATTATGGGTGATTGACAGCAATTTGTCATGTTGTTAGGGAGTCAGCAAATGTCAGTATCTTTTACTTTGTAAGTCAATTTTCCAATAAAGATATTCTCCCATTCTTGCAGTGCTTATAGATGTATGTCAATATTGGGTGAGAAGCAGAAACTCTCACCCTAGATTTTAATTTAATCTGGAGTTTCTCAACCTCAACACTATTAATGTTTTGGGTCAGGTAATTCTTTGTTGTGGGGTATGTTCTGAGCATTGTAGAGTATTTAGCAGAACTCTGGAATCTACCCACTAGATGCCAGTAGCAAACTTCTGTAAAACCAAAAATAAAATCCTAACTACCACCACCACCTCCACCCCAACCAACTGAAGGACCCTCTCTGGGCCAAGGGAAGCCCGAGGAACTAGATCTCAGACCACAATGAAAAGGGAGGTTGGACACTCTCATTATTCCCCTCCCTTTTGGAATTTAAACACAATTGACTTGTATTAACATTAAAATAGAGATTATAAGACTCACAAAACAGTTTCCTTGTAGCAATATAATAGCAAATTCCAACCAGACTCTAATAAAGCATCATGTGATAGATAGCAGGCCCTGAAGGAAATCAAAATATATTACCTCCAAAATATTTTTTTTTTGACATTTTTTTAATGGCCCTACAAAGCTGTCTATTGTGGGAGAAATTTGCATCTGTGGATCCCTGCCTTTCTAAGTCTTTCTCAGACTCAGAATAGATTTAACTGTCTTTTATCTTAACTCAAGCATTTCTTTCTACTGACTTCAACTCTTTAGACAAAGCTTAACTCTTTTAACCAACTGTCAATCAAAAATTTTTGAATCCACCTATGGGCTATAAGTTCTACCCCGCCAACCCTCCCACTTGAGACGCCCTGCCTTTCTAGGTCGAATGCTCACCTTACATGTTTTGATTTACATCTTTACTGAAATTCCCAACTCCTTAAAATTCATAAAACCAAGCTGTAACCCAATCACTAGAGGCACATTTTTCTCAAGACCTCTTGAAACTGTACCCCAAACTATGATCATTCATACTGACTCAGAAAAAAACCTCTTTAAATATTTTATAGAGTTTGGCTTTTTCATCAACACTTCTACCCAAATGTGACCAAAAAAATGTATCTCCAAGCTTTGCCAAATACCTGTTGACTTGTCCTATGATCCAGGGGCTTCCCAATTCATCCTTTCTAGATAGTAAACTCTTATCTACACAGAATGGAGGAAGGGTACCTTCCTAGTATTATGAGTGAAGACAAAGGATCCTTTTTAAACTAATCTTTATCAGTCTCACTTTCAAAGGTATTTAGTGCCACCAGTATCTGAGTCTGTCTGAAGTTGTGTGGCAAAAATCAGCTTGCTTATTATTGATTATCAACTTTTAACCAAGTAGAAAAAGCTAAAACTCAAGTCAGTTACCATTCATCCATCTGCCTTCATACCTCAAAATTTTGTTGATTTTTTTTTTAGATCTTTAATTTTTATTTTAGATTTAGGGGATACACATGCATATGTATTTGTTACATGGACATATAGTATGGTGACAGGGATTGGGTCTCAAGTGGCCCATTCCCCAGATAATGAACACTCTGCCCCATAGGTAGTTTCTGAACCTTAACCCCCCTTTATTGGTGTCCCCAGTGTCTAGTATTTCAATCTTTGTGACATATGAGTGAGAGCATGCAGTATTTGGTTTTCTGTTTCTGAGTCAGTTTACTTAGGATGATGGTCTCCAGCTCCATCCATGTTGCTGCAAAGGACAGGATTTCATTATTTTTTATGACTGCACAGTATTCCATGGTATAGATACACCACATTTTCATTATCCACTGATCAGTTGATGGGTATTTAGGTTGATTCCACATCTTTGCAATTGTGAATTGTGCTGCAATAAACATGCAGGTGCAAATGTCTTTTTTATATGGTGGCCTCTGTTCCTTAGGGTAGATACTCAGTAGTAGGATTGCTAGATCAAATGGTAGATATACTTTTAGTTCTTTGAGTAATCTTCATAGCACTTTCCATAGAGGGTGTACTAATGTACACTCCCACCAACAGTGTATAAGTGTTCCTTTTTCTCTGCATCCACAACAGCATCTACTGGGTTTTTGTTTTTTTTGCTTTTTTTTTTTTCAACAATAGCCATTCTAACTGGTACAAGGTGGTATCTCATTGTGGTTTTAATTGGCATTTCCCTGATGATGAGTGATATTGAACATTTTTTCATATGTTTTTTGGCCATTTATTTATCTTCTTTTGAGAGATGTCTATTCATGTCATTTGCCCACGTTTTAATGCGGCTATTTGCTTTTTTCTTGCTGATTTTTTTGAGTTATTTGCAGATTCTGGATATTAGTCCTTTGTCAGATGCGTAGTTTATAAATATCTTCTCCTATTCTGCAGGCTGTCTGTTTGCTTTGTTGATTATTTATTTTGCTGTGCAGAAGCTTTTTAGTTTAATTAAGTCCCACTTATTTATTTTTATTTTAGTTGCATTTGTTTTCAAGATTTTAGCCATTAACTATTTGCCTAGGTCAATGTCCATAAGAGTTTTTCCTAGGATTTTTATGGTTTCAGGGCTGACATTTAAGTCTTTAATCCATCTTAAATTTTGTGTATGAGGATTGATAGGGATCAAGATTCATTTTTCAGCATGTAGCTATTCAATTTTTTCAGCACCATTTGTTGAATAGGGTGTCCTTTCCCCAGTGTATGTTTTTGTCTGCTTTGTCAAAGATCAATTGGTTGTAGGTATTTGGGGTTATTTGTGGATTCTCTATTCTCTGTCACTGGTCCATGTGTTTGCTCTTGTACTAGTACCGTGCTGTTTTGGTTACTACAGTCTTGTAGTATAATTTGAAGTCAGGTAATGTGATGTCTCCAGTTTTGTTCTTTTTGCTTAGGATTGCTTTGGCTAATCTGACTCTTTTTTGGTGTAATATGAATTTTAGGATGTGTTCAACTTTTCTCCATTCAAGATGGCATTGGCTGTAGGTTTGTCACATATACCTTTTATTATTTTGAGAAATGTTCCCTCTATACCTATTTTGCTGAGAGTTTTTATCATTAAGGGATATTGGATTTTATAAAGTCCTTTTCCTGAATCTATTGAAAAGATTATATGATTTTTGTTTTTAATTACGTGGATCACGTTTATTGACTTGTGTGTGTTGAACTACCCTTGCATCCCTGGGATAAAACTCACTTGGTCATGGTGAATTTTTTTTTTTTTTTTTGCAATGTGCTGTTGAATTTGGTTTGCTAATGTTTTGTTGAGGATTTTTGTGTCTATGTTCATAAGGGACATTGGTCTGTAGTTTTCTTTTTTCATTGTATCTTTTCCTGGCTTTGGTATCAGAGAGATACTGGCCTCATAGAATGTGTTAAAGAGGATTTCCTCCTCTTCAATCTTGTGGAATGTCTTCAGTAAAATTGGTACCAGTTCTTCTTTGAAGGTCTAATAGACTTCAGTTGTGAGTCCATCATGTCCTGGACTTTTTTTCTTGCTGGAAGACTTTAATTACTGTTTCAATCTTGCTCATCATTGGTCTGTTCAGGGTTTCTATTTTTTCTTGATTCAAGGTTGAGGAGTTGTATGTTTCTCAGAATTTGTCCACTTCCTCTAGATTGTCTAGTTTGTTTGCCTAGAGGTATTCCTAATAGTCATGGATGATCTTTTGAATTTCCTTCATATCATTTGTAATGTATCCCTTTTTCATTTTTGTTTGAACTAATTTGAGTCTTCTCTCTGTTTCCTAATTAATCTAGCTAGTGATCTATCCATTTTGTTTATCTTTTTTAAAAAACCAACTTTTTGTTTCATTGGTCCTTGTAATTTTTTATTTCAGTTCTATTTAGCTCTGCTCTGAACTTCATTATTTCTTTTCTTCTGCTGACTTTCAGTTTGGTTTGCCCATGTTTTTCTAGTGCCTTGAGATGTGATGTTAGGTTTTCGATATGTGATCTCTTAGTCTTATTTATGTAAGCCTTAAGCACTATAAATTTACCTCTGAGTACTGCTGTACTCTGTGGTTGTGTCCCAGAGGATTTGATAATTTGTTTCATTGTTGTCATTCATTTCAAGGAATTTTTAAACTTCCATCTTGATTTTGTTGTTGATCCAAGGATCATTCAGGAGCAAATTGTTTAACTTCTATATCTTTGTTTGGTTTCACAAATTTTCCTTTTTTTGAGTTGCAGTCTCACTCTGTCGCCCAGACTGGAGTGTAGTGGCTGCTTCTGGCCACCGCAGCCTCGACCTGCTGGGCTCCGGCGATCCTTCCGCCTCAGCCTTTCAAGTAGCCGGAATTACAGGCATGCGCTACCATGCCCGGCTGATTTTTTGATTCATTGTAAAGATGAGGTCTCACTGAGCAGGCGGGTCTCAAACCCGTGGGCTCAGGCAATCCACTCACCTCAGCCTCCCAAAGGCACGGGATAGTTAATTTCTAGTTTTATTCCACTGTGGTCTGAGATGGTGCTTGATATGATTTCAATTTTTAAACATTTATTGAGATTTAATTTGTGGCCTATCATATGATCTATCTTGGAGAATGTTCTATGTGCTGATGAGAAAAATGTATATCCTGTAGTTTTGCGATGGAATGTTCTATAGATGTTTGTTAGTTCCATTTCCTCTAGAGTTCTTTTTTTTTGTTTGTTAGCCTTACTCTATCACTCAGGCTGAAGTGCAGTGGCACGCTCACGGTCACCTTAGTGTCGACCTGCTGAGCTCCAGCAGTCCTTCTGCCTCAGCCTTCCAAGTAGCTAGAACTACAGGCACATGCTACCATGCCTGGCTAATTTTTTATTTATTATAGAGACGAGATCTCGCCAAGTTGCCCAGACTGGTCTTGAACCCATGGGCTCAGACAATCCACTTGCCTCAGCTTCCCAAAGTGCTGAGATTATAGGCTAAGCCACTGAGCCTGGCTTAGAGTGCTTTTTAACTCCAATGTTTCTTTGTTGACTTACTACATTGATGATCTGTCTATTGCTGCCAGTGGCGTGTTGAAGTCTCCCACTATTATTGTATTGTTGTCTATCTCTTTTTTTTAGGTCTAGTAGAATTTTTTTATAAAGCTGGGGGCTCTGGTGTTAGGCACATGTCTATTTAAAATTGCTATGTCTCCTCATTGGGTTGATCTATTTATCATTATATAATAGCCATCTTTGTCTTTTTTTCACTGTTTTTAATTTAAAGTCTATTTTATCTAATATGATAATGGCTACTCCTGCTTGTTTTGGGTTTCCATTTGCATGGAATATTTTCCCCCACCCCATTACCTTGAGTCTGTAGGAATCTTTGTGAGCTAAGTGGGTCTCTTGAAGGCAACAGATATTTGGGCCGTGTTTTTTTAATCCATTTTGCCAGTATATATCTTTTTAGTGGGACATTGAGACCATTAACATTCAGAGCTAATAATGATATGTTAGGTACTATTCTATTCATCATGCTGGTTATTACCTGATTGCTTTGTTTATTTGTTTTCTTTATTGTGTTCCATAAAGCCTATGAACTTCATGACTTCCAGCATTTTTCTTCTGGTGTATACTGACCTTTTGTTTCAGTATTTAGGACTCCTTTGAATATTTTTTGTAGAACTGGTCTAGTGGTGACAAATTCCCTCAGAGGAGCAAGTCCTTGCTTGTTCACGAAGGACTTCATTTCTCCTTCATTTATGAAACTTAGCTTTGTGGGATAAAAAACCCTTGACTGACAGTTATTCTGGTTGAGGAGATTGAAGATGTGGCCCCACTCCCTTCTGGCTTGTAGGGTTTTTTTCTGAGAAGTCTGGTGTTAGTCTGACAGGCTTACCTTTGTAAGTTATTTGATGTTTTTGTCTCACGTCTCTTAAAATTCTTTCCTTTGCATTAACTTTGCATAGCTGGATGATTACATGTCTTAGGGTGACCTTTTTGCAATGAATCTTCTGGGGGTTCTTTGGGCTTCTTGTACCTGGATGTTTAGATCTCTGACAAGACCAGAGACGTTTTCCTCCATTATTCCCTCAAATAGGGTTTCCAAATCTGTTGCTTTCTCTTCTTCCTCAGAAACTCCTATGATTCTTAAGTTTAGACATTTTACATAATCCCACATTTCTTGGAGACTCTGCTCCATTTTTTTGATTCTTTTTTCTTTATTGTTGTCTGATTGAGTTAATTCAAAAGCCTTGTTTTCAAGTTCTGAAATCCTTTCTTCTGCTTGTCCTAGTCTACTGTTAAAACTTTCCACTGCATTTTGTACTTCCCCAAAGGCTTCTCTTATTTCCAGAATTTCAGCTCTTTTTTTTAAGCGTCTATATCTTTGGAGAATTTTTCATCCATGTCCTGAATAGTTTTTTAACTTCTTTATGTTGGTTTTTCCAGTTTCTCCTGAAGTTCGTTATCCAATTTTAACATCAACTTTTGAAATTCTATGTCTGGAATTTCAGCAATTTCATTTTGATCAAGGTTCTTGCTGAAGAGTTAGTGTGTTTTGGGGGGGATATTAGAGAACTCTATTTTTTCATATTGTCAGAATTATTTTTCTGGTTCCTTCTCATTTGGTAAATGATTTCTTCTTATTTGAGGTTGGCAGGGGCTGACATAGGCACTATAAGGTTCTCTTGGTTATATATAACCTTGGTGTGAAGAGTTTATCAATTGCCAGATGGGGTAGCCCTGCCTTGTGCTGGAGACCTTCACTGGCTCATGGCATCCTGAGGGGCCAGAGTGGCTTAGAAAGTATTGTTAGCTGGTGTTTGGGATCTGGCCTTCCTCAAAGCTGAGGTATTGTATCCAATGTGGTTGGCTGTACTCTTGACCTCCAGCAAGGGAGTGGCACTTGTGGGAGAAAGTCAGCTAGGATGGTAGTTGTAGGTTTTTTCCTTGGCGGGTGCTGCACTGAGGAGGTGCCCAGCCAGCCTAGGCAGAGGGTGGGATTCTGGGCATTTTCCAAGTTTTCTGTCTGAGTCTTCTCAGTATTGCATGGGAAAGGGGATGAAGCACTCCACACGTGTGCAATCTTGTCTGCCCCAGTGGAGCTTAGGAGGGAGTCCCAGGCCACTGGGGATAGTAATACTATTGTGCAGAACAGGCACAGAAGGACTTGCACGGGGAATGAGAGGTTGTTATGGCAACAAGTCCCACTGCTCCCACCTTGGCCTCAGGCAGTCTGTGAGCTGAATGTCAAAGTAAGGTAGTCTCAGGGCCTCAGATGTTCTCAGGCAACTCACTCAGCCAGGAACTGTCTGAATCTGAAGAGTTTGCCCTTGGGGCTTGTCCTTCCCAAGCAGGTGGGAAAGCAGCCACTCCACCCTGCAAAGGTTGAGTTCCTGGGAAACGGTGGTTGGCACTGCTCAAGGCTTTTTTCCTGCACCATTCCATGGCAGAGCACAGCTATGGGGAAGGCAGCTTCCCATGAGGGGGTGGGGTCTCACAAGGCTCAGGAAGCCCTGCAAGTTTGTAGCAGGAGCACAGAACTCCCAAAATCCCATCACTCACCTTCCCTACTGTGTCCAGAGGCTCGGGTGGACCGCGGTTGTGCAGCCCAGGTCAGAGGATTTTTTTTTCTTCTTCTTTGCTCTGAGTGGTTATTGTTACTCCTTTGTTGATCCATGGAGCATGCTGCTGGATCCAATCCTGTCTTGGTGCTGAGGAAACTCCATCTTGGTTTACTCTACAGGAGAAACTTACTCTAGCTACCTCCTGTCGGCCATCTTAACCCCCAGTCTCTCGGTTGACTTTTATGTGTAGTTTCTCATTTCTTTTTTGTGTTTTTTGTCCCCAAGTTTATGTTGCTTAATCTTTTTGCTGACATTTTTGTGGTGCCAAAGATGGGGAAGAGTCAACAGTAAATACTGCATCTGGATGCCATGTTTAAAACATGTTTAACTTTGGGCACCTAAAACTTCCCAATTCTTTAACACTCACATTTTAAATTTGAGAACTGAAGAAAGCTAACAACTCTCATTGGGGGAAGGAAAACATCACTTGAGCATCTCTCACCTGAGCATGCAAGAGTGCACAGGTTTTTTGCATGCATTATATCAAAATACCAGAGCCTAGGATTGGAAAAAAAATATGGAATCCCAAATATTACACTAAGACCAAACCAGGACAGAATCACACCTAAACCCAATTCTGGTGAACCCTGGGCTATTTTGAAATTGAGCAAACCTCTAGAACACAGCCCTATAACTACCAATAAGTCTAATGTAACAACTTTTTCTTCTATATTAAAGATGAAATTCTGTATCTCAGAAAGACAACGGTACCATCAGCAGTGTGCAGAAGTCAAATGGCTCAAATAACCTTTCTACTTAAATCCATCCACTTCTCTCCACACCCATAACTATCACCATCCTGAACCAAGCCACCATCATCTTGCCTGGATTCCTGTCTGATTTGTCTATCACTATTCAATCCCGTCCAATCAATTCTCTACAAATGCAACCTTTTCAAAGCGTAGATATGATTATTTCACAAGCTCCCAGACCTTATTCCCACCTTAAAACTCAGTGGCTTTCCACTGCTCTCAGAAGGAAGAGTAAAGTCTAACACATCCCCACATGTCTAGTCCCTATCTCATTTCATAATACACTTCCTCTTGCTCCCTGCACTCCAGCCACCACCGCCTTGTTCTATGCTCCTTCCACCACTGGGCCTTCCTTTGTACTATTCCTTTTCCTAGAATGCCTTGAATTACTGGAATGCTATTTATCCGCACATCCTCTTCAACTAGTTATTTCCTACATAGCCACCAAATCTCAACTCGTCCATGGAGTCAGCAGCCTTCTTTAACTCTGTGATTAAGAGAGTTCCTTTTATTTCACCTCTCACATCATTCCTTGTTATCACAGTGGGATTCTTCATGTCTTCATGTGTTTTTTGATTCATGTGCTTCTATTCTTCCACCGGACTAGAAGTCTAGGAGAGCAGAGACTATGTCTGTCTTACTCATCACTCTAACAACAAAGCTTTGCACATTGCCGGTCATTTAGTAGGCACACAAAAAAGTCACCATTTATTGTATACATGAATGACTTCACTAAATTCCCATGAGTTAAAGAACTATCCTAGGTGCTCTAGAAAGATTTACTCTCTTCATTCTTTAAGACTGACTGTTTTAGGCCGGGCATGGTGGCTCATGCCTATAATTCTAGCACTTTGGGAGGCAGAGGCAAGAGAATTGCCTGAGCCCACAGATTCGAGACCAACCTGGACAACTTGGCAAGACCTCATCTCTACAATAAATCAAAAACTCAGCCAGGTGTAGTGGTGCACGCCTATGGTTCCAACTACTCGGAAGGCTAAGGCAGAAAATCTGAGCCCAGCAGGTTGAGGCTGCAGTCGCCGTGAGCATGCCATTGCACTCCAGCCTAGGCAACAGAGTGAGACTCTGTCTCAAAAAAAAAAAAAAGTGTGACTGTTTTGGGGTCTGATTAATAATTTGGTTGGACAGTAGGAAACGCTTTTCATCATGAAAGGGATTGTCAAATGAGTTGAGGGAATTGAGCCAGAGATTGCTAGCTGCCAGCCTATCCCTTCTCTCCTTACCTGTTTTACTGGGTGGCAAAGTACCCATTTAAAAATATTTAATTTCCTCAGTCTTTGTTGTAGATAAGTGTGATTAGTGAGATTCAAAACAAAACAAAAACAAAAAAAGAAGGTAAGCATTTGGATAAAGATCCTTAAGAAGCTGACTCAGCTGAAAGGCATGGCTTTTTGCCTATTCCTTCTTTTCTCCATCTTTCACCTGGAACATGGATGTGATGGCTCAAGCTCTAACAGCCATCTCAGACTATGAGGTACATTAAGAACAAAAATGTGCAGTACAGATGGAGCAGAAAACCAGAAGAGTCTTGGGTCCCTGATGACCAAGACACAGCCATAACTCCCCTGGTCCAATTACCCACAGATATTTTTTCCAAGAAAAAGTAAAATAAATCCTATGCTTTTGAGCCACTGAAGTCAGCTCTTTTCCCAGCAGTCAAACACAATCCCTAACTGACATGATAGCTAATGAAAAGAAACAAATTGCCCCTAAGTACCTTCCAAATTCCTGAGGATAAGACAGATGGGCCCAGACAAGAATCCACCAGAGTTCATCAGCTCCAATCACATCCCTAAGGCAGTCGTTTCTAAATGAGCCAGTATATTTGATTATCTGTAAAGTTTCCAGTGATAGACATTCCTCCACCCCCTTCCTACTTCATTTCCAAAATGATCAATCACACCCTCAAAGAATCACTCTTCAGATACAAAACTTCGGCAATGTCAGACTGGCTAATAACTTAGACATTAGCCAGACAGTTGTTATTTTTAAATTCTGCGGAGAACACAATGATTTTTGCAACACTGTTTATATGAAATCAGCTTAATTTAAAAGGGAATGACATTCACTGAGCACTTAGTCTGTACAAGGCATTGTGCCAAGTGCTGTGTATAAATCATCTTATGGGAACCTCACAATCGTTCTGTAGGGTAGATATAGTACTCATTTTATAAATAAAGAAACCAAAGACCAGAAAAGGTAAGCGATTGTCCAAGGCTTCTCAAACAAGTAATAAGGCTAGGATTTAAAGACATCTGTCACCACGCCCTGTATTATTTTCACTACTCCATTCTGCCTCAAAGTCAGCAACTGTCAGTATCTTGAATGTATGATACAGACCTCTCCAAGTTCTATTAATGAGCAAATACTCTTCTTCTTGGGATTTATTGTTAAGAAGTTCTTGGGAGCTGAGTTTTATCCCTCTAAAGGATTTGTTGAAATCCTAACCCCTAGTACCTGTGAATGTTACCTTATTTGGAAACAGAGTTTTTGCCGATGTAATCAGTAAAGATGGGTTCTACTGGATTTGGGAAGGCCCTAATTCCATGGCTGGAATCCTTATTAGAGAGAAATCTGGACACAGAGACACATAGAGAAAAGATAGTCATATGAAGATGGAGACAGAGATTGCAATGATATGTCCACAAGTCACAAAGAAATGCTGACAACTACCAGAAACTAGGAAGACCAAGAAAGGATTCTTCCTTAGATCCTTTGGGGGAAACACAGCCCTGCTGACATCTTGATTTCTGAAATCTAACCTCCAGAACTGTACAAGAATACAATTCTGTTGTCTCAAGCCACTCAATTTGTGGCAGTTTGTTACGACAGCCCTAGGAAACTAACACAGTAGTTAGCCCAGACTTTGGCCTGCATTGGTCTTAGCAGGAACATATGCTTGGTTGAGTATAAAGATACGCCAATGTCATGTGACATGGGGGTGGTAAGCTGGTCAAATGGAGCTGGGAGTGTGTCCAATACTTCCTTCTGCCCAGTCTAGGAAGACACTGAGGAGAATGAGAGAGATGGAGGATGGCAGATGGCACGAAGGAGGCAGAACCGGGTGTGGTGGGTGGTTTAGGGCTAAGAACTGAGCTGGGCCAGAGATATGGGAACAGAGAACACATGTCCTGATAGTGAGGCAGGAGCCCTCGTTACCCAGTTGAAGAACTGAAGGACCTCATTTTTCCCAATTGCCCAAGATGAAGCCATGAAAGGTAAACAAGTTTGTGCCTGTGTTTAGCTTTTGAGCATCTGTTAGGTTTGGGCCAGCTGAAACCCATTGACTAGGGACTGGCTCTGATCTTGTATTTTATACAATGCCAAAGATATTGTTAGTCGGTTCATTTAAAAGGTTCAATTAACTGAAGCAAATGCTTAGATTCATTGGGGAGATAATTACTCAACATGTACACCCTGAAATGTATGAAATTATTAATAGCACTAACCCAAGCTAAGAAAATATTCTTGTTAAAATGAAACTAAGTAGAGAATAATGGAACTAAAAGGTAATTCAAGTTTGCTTTTTTCATTATTTGACTTATCTCATGGTGAAAACATCCATTTCAAGATAGTTTCTCTCACACACACACACACACACACACACACACACACACACACTTCAAAGACAACTGTAACAATAGTTATAACAATCTCTTAGACCAGAGTCCCCAAACTTTCTGGCATCAGGGACCGGTTTTATGGAAGATAATTTTTCCACGAACAGGATGGTGGGGTGAATCATCAGGCATTAGATTCTCACAAGGAGTACACAACCTAGATCCCTCACATGTGCAGTTCACAATGGGGTTTGCACTCCTATGAGAATCTAATGCCTCCACCAATCTGACAGAAGGCAGAGTCCTACTTGCCCTCTCCTCACCTCCTGCTGTGCAGCCCAGTTCCTAACAGGCCACAGATCAGTACCAGTCTGCGGCCCAGGGGTTGGAGACCCCTGTCTTAGACCACTCACTTTTCAGTGAAGCCAGTAAGTTGAAATAGATAAATCTTGCCAAAGCTGCCCTCTTATGGGGGTGAACAACTAATTCAAGTTTGTCTGGGAGTGTTCCACTTTTAGCATGAAAGGTCGTGCATCCCAGGAATCTCCCCAGGCCTGGGTAAACCTGGACATTTGTCATGCTACCTATAAAAAGCAAGAGGAATGTGTGAGCAAGCACCAAAGGGCAGGAAACTGATCCGAAGATTCAAAAAGCATAGTCAAAGAAAAACCTAACGGGGCAAATACCGGTCCAGGAGGTCCAGGAGGCAAGCACACTCACACTGGCTTTTCAGTGACCACTGGGTTGGTGGCTCTAAGGCCTCTCCCCTGTCTGACCGATGGACACCTTCACCCTCTATCTTCACATCATCTGTGTGTATCTGTGTCCTAATCTCCTCTTCCAATGAGGACACCAGTGTGGGATTAGGGCCCACCTAGATGACCTCATTTCAGCTCAATTGCCTCTGTAAAAACCTTATTTCCAAATACAGTCACATTCTGTGGTAATAGGGGCTAGGACTACAACACATGAATTTTGGAGGACCTATCCTAAACACAGATTCTGAGAAACACAATCACAGCCCTGAAAACATGAACACAGCCAAAAGTTATGCGTGTGTAGGGATTTGAGAAGACTGGCAACTCCAGATAGCTTATCTATGCTTCATAGTCTTTGCTTACCTAAATTCCATAGTCAAAGACATTTAAAAAAAAAAAAAAGACACTTGCACTCTCATGTTCATTGCAGCACAATTCACAACTGCAAAGATGTGGAATCAGCAAAATGCCCATCAACCGATCAATGGATAATGAAAATGTGGTATATATACACCATGGAATACTACTTAGCCATCAAAAAGAATGAAATAGTGTCTTTTGCAGCAACTTGAATGAGATTGGAGAACATCATCCTGAGTGAACTAACACAGGAACAGAAAAAACAAACACTGCATGTTCTCATTTGTAAGTGGGAGCTCAACTTTCTGCAAAGGCATAAAGAATGGTATGATGAACACTGGAGACTCAGAAGGGAGCAGAGGGGATGGGATCAAGGGACAAAAAATTAACTATCTGGTACAATGTGCACAGGTGGAGCTGGTAGGTACATTTAAAGCCCAGACTTCTTCACCACTATAAAATGCAACCATGAAACCACAAACTATCTGAACCCCCTAAAGCCATTAAAATTAAACAAGCAAACAGTAAGGCTATGAATTGGAGACCAAAAAGGAAATAGCACAGGAGAAAATAAAAGACATGAAAGACAAAAAATGGGCTCATTCACTGCATCTAACATTCACGCTGCACTTGAAAGTCTGTGAGCATTCTCCACTGATTCTTTCACACATCTACACAGCAAGCCTGTGGGCCAGAGTTCTTAGACCCAACCAGAGGCCCCACACCCGGTTCCTACCACAGGGTGCTTAAGGGCAAGGTGATTGTATTATCACTTGCACTGTGTTTGTGCTCTCTGTGGTTCACCATCACAAGATGTTTACCCCAGATCCCTTACTCCTGACACGCAGAGATACTGTTTCGTCAGAAGTTGAGTGGGTCCTGAAGGCCAAGGGCAGCAGTTCTGGATGCCTGCATGAAGCTGGATCTACCTGATTTGTTAGCACCCTCTCTGGTGATCATCAATTACATATTTTCAAAAGTACTTACAGTCGGGCGTGGTGGCTCATACCCGTAATCCCAGCACTTTGGGAGGCAGAGGCAAGAGGATTACCTGAGCCCAGGGGTTCGAGACCAGCCTGGGAAACTTGACAAGACCTCATCTCTACAATAAATAAAAAAAATTAGCTGGGTGTGGTGGTGCACACATGTAGTTCCAGCTACTTGGAAAGCTGAAGCAGAATGACCGCTGGAGCCCAGCAGGTCGAGGCTGCAGTGGCCATGATCATGCCACTGCACTCCAACCTGGGCAACAGCATGAGACCTCAACTCTAAAAAAAAAAAAAAGAAAGAAAGAAAAGTACCTTCTTATTCTGGACTCTCATCCACTGATCTGATGATGTTTACCACTGGAACCTTGGTCCCAACACCATCTGTCTGATAACCTGAGAAATCAGAGTTTCATCTCAACAGGTACACAGGTCATAATTTCCTCATATTAAATTGTGGCATGATAAGGCTTCACCCTCTCTCGTACTATCTTCTTTCCTTGGACTCTCCCACCCCCACCAGCAGTCAGCACAACTCACAATACAGTGCAAAGGCAGGACCACAAAACAGGTATGCACTGCACAGTTTCAAAGGATGCCAAGCACACAGTGTCAATGGTGCTTCCTGCACAGCCATCTGCTGCCCCCCTGGGAAGGGCATGTGGTGTGAGGCAGTAAAATAAGTACAGACCGTGTTCTAGTGATGAATGGTAGGAGGGGATGGATGCATCTAAGAAGATGGGCTTTAGGATTAGGTCAGAAGATAACAGAGAGTGAGAAAGAACACTGGGGTGACCTCCATGTGTCTTTCCACATGTCATCTATGGAATTGACTGGGTCTCCTGCCCTCTGGCTTCCAGATGGGCTCAGGCAATGGGAAGTATAGCAGAGGACTGAAGGAAGGGGTGAGGAAGGGACTGGGGTGTTTATCCTCCCCATTTCCTGCTCACCAGCGGTTTCACAGTGGCGCATTCCTCTCACGCAGGCTCAGCTTCTGTCTGGCTTCCCTCCCCAGCTACTGCTCTCTCTGCTTCTAGGATCGATTCCTCCCCTGGTACATTTTCACCTGAGAATTCTAACAGCTTCCTGCAGTTGTTGGTCCTCAGGTGTTTTGCCATTTCTCAGTGGTTTCCCTTAACTTTTTTGACATCCTAGAAATTATTTTTAACTCTCTTCAGTCACCCCTTTATACATTCATGTACTCATTAATTGAGCAACTTTGTTAAGGTTTATGTCATCCACTCTAAAAGAAACAAAAATGAATAAAACCGGTCCTCTTTTGTCCATATTCCCAGCACTTCAGGAGGCAGAGGCAGGAGGACTGCTTGAGCCTAGAGTTAGAGACCAGACTGGGCAACATAGCAAGACCTCATCTCTACAAAAAAATGAAAAAAGTAATGGGGCATGGTGGCACACACCTGTAGTCCCAGCTACTCAGGAGGCTGAGGTAAAAGGATCACCTAAGCCCAGGAGGTTGAGGCTGCAGTGAGCCACGATCATATTATTGTACTCCAGACTGAGCAACAGAGTGAGATCCTGACTCATAAAACAAAACAAAACAAAAAATTGGTCCTTTCCCTTAGAGTGTCTGGGACCCCCAAATGGTGTTATAAGCATCTTTTTCCTTCTTCTGACAACAGACCCTTCCCTCCCTGTGACAAACCCTCCCAGCTTGAAATTTAACCAAGCACTCCCCAGTTTCTTGTACCATCATGGTCACGTGACCAAGGACTGGCCAATCATGGTACTCATCCCCCACTGACTGGTTCTGGAAGGAGCTTGTAACCCGTTACCAACTTCATCTTTCTCCTGCCTTTTTGTCAGCACCATAGAAGAAGTTGGTTTTTTTTTTAATTTTTTCTAAGATTGCTAACTGTGCAGATGAGGTATCCCTGGAGCTGCAGGTGGCCACTTCCATATGGAGAGAACCACCTAAGAATTAGGTCAACACAGATGAAAGCAAAGATGGGAGGTGGAAACTGTGAGAAAGACAGATCCCTAACACTTTTGAACACCTTGATCCAAATGGATCTGAGTTCTACCCTTGGAATTTTCAGTTATTTGAGCTAATCTGCTTACGTAATTTGAGTTAGATATCTGCCACTTGCAAACAAAACAGTCCTGAGTACTAGAAATGGCCCTTTTGATAAATTCATGGGTACTCCAAGGCACCAAAGACTTATCATAGGAGAGTCAATTCCTTCATACAGTCACAAACAGTAATCTTTAGAGAATGGGGGGGCAGATGGAAAAGAACATTCCAAACGACAGCACACTTAGATAAGACAAGAGTGTTAGACCTTAGCTTTAAGGGATCGCCCCCTACATGTCTTAAACCATACTCATTTAAAATAAGTAAATAGCTTAGTCCTTATCAAGAGATAGTATGCCCATATCAAGATACAAAATTGATTCTTGAAATAAGATTCAGTGGTTAAGCCAACTGGGAATGAACAATGCTCCCCCAACACATTGAGACCGTCATGGTTCTCTTAAAACTGTGAGCACACTGAAAATAATAAAAAGTAATGACGGCAGAAACTTAGCAATTCAGATGAAGGTTTGCAGCATTACTTTAAAGGTCTGGGTTAAAAACTGTATGTCTGACAAAGACCTAACATCGAGGATCTACAAGGAACTCAAACATGCCAAAAAGAAAAAAATAAACAGCCCCACTACAAAGTGGGCAAAAGATGTGAATAGACATTTCTAGAAAAAAGACATACGAGTAGCCAACAGATTGATACATGAAAAAATGCTCAGCCTCACTAGTCATCAAAGAATTGCAAATTAAAACCACACTGAGATACCACCTAACTCCAGTCAGGATGGCCACCATCAGTAACTCAGAAAACAACAGATGCTGGAGAGGATGCGGCTAAAAAGGAACACTTCTACACTGTTGGTAGGTGTGTAAGCTAGTACAGCCTCTGTGGAAAACAGTGTGACAACTCCTAAATGATCTAAAAATCGACCTTCCATACAATCCCACAATCCCCCTACTGGGAATATACCTGGAAGAACTCAAATCACTCTATAAAAAAGATACCTGCACACATATGTTTATCACAGCATTGTTCACAGTAGCAAGAACATGGAACCAACCATGCTGCTCATCAAAAGAGAACTGGGTTTTTAAAATGTGGTACATATACATGATGGAATATTATGCAGCCATGAAGAACAAAATCATGAACTTCACAGCAACCTGGATGGACTTAGAGTCTATAATACTGAGTGATCTATCACAGAAACAAAGAACTGAGTATCACATGTTCTCACTCATAAGCAGACCTTGAACAATTATCGTAATACTATAAGAAAATAATTGGCAGTAGTGGGAAACTGCAGAGGGATGGAGAGCCAGGGAAACGGAATTGGCAGTAGTGGGAATCTGCCTGGGGAAGCGGGGCACACCTCATCAACAAGGGTCCCTGCATAATGAACATTTGTATACCTAACCCTGAATTGTACCCCACATCTTTAAAATAAAAAAATTAAAAGAATGTTGAAGCTTGAATTAAAGCAACAAACAAACATTAAATTTCTTGTTAAACTTGCAAGAGTGGAAGTAAAATCAGGCACATGCTAGTCCAAGTTTATGGGGATAATGCCATGAAGAAAATGGCAGTGTACAACTGGAGTAAATGGATTTTTCTGAAGGGAGTGTCACTGATGAAGAAAGGTCAGTAACAAGCAGAACTGATGAAAACATTGCAAAAATTCATTCAATTGTGCAACAAAATTGTCAGCTGACGTGAGAAGCATAGCAGACCAAATAAACGTTGATAGAAAAACAGGAAAATCTTAAAATCTTGACATGAGAAAGGTGTGTGCAAAAACGGTCTCTCAAGAGCTCTTGCATCACATCAATACACAGCATCATCTGTGAGGGAGTTTTTAGCCAGGAAACAAATAACTGTATTGGAGCACCCTCCCTACTTACCTGGTCTGGCCCCCAGTGACTCTTTCTTTACCTAAATATAAAGACATGTTGATGACATTCAACATAGCAAGGGCAATAGGACGACAGCTCAGATGGCCATTCTAGAGAAAAAGTTTCAAAACTGCTTTAATGGGTGGACAAGGCACTGGCATCAGTGTATAGCTTCCCAAGGAGAGTACTTCAAAAGTAACCGCAGTGATACTCAACAATGAGGTATGTAGCACTTCTAGGATAAGTTCACAAACTTAATTGTCAGACCTCATAAATGTTCTTCTTTCTCTATCTGGCAGGGGCCTAGTCATTTGTGCTCTGTGAACCTCAGTTTCTCTGTCTAGAAAATGAGGGATTTGGAGAGCAGGAAAGGCAACAGGATTTTCACATTACCCTGTAGGCGCCTCTTGACAATCATGTGTACCCTGTAGGCGCCTCTTGACAATCATGTGTTAACTTTTCCAACAAATAAATAAATAAAACAAAAAATATAAGTCTGGGTTATCAAACATTTCTAAAGAAATGTCAGCATAAAGTTTTTGGAGAAAACGCTAAAGCTGGAACTGTTCTAAAACAAATCTTATGTAATAGGAAAGGCGTTATGAAAGGCCCTGCTTTCACAAAGAGAATAGAAGGATTTGCGATTTGCATGCCAGATTGTTTGTAAACTCATACTTTTCCATTTCTGTAAGCACTTGAAAACAATTTGTTTTCTTAAGGAGTTTAAATGTTCTCTTGTGCAATGTTAGTTGCACTCTTAATTTCAAAAAGTTACCTCCACAACTGAATTAGCCTGAAATACTAAATAAATAAATACTAGCAATGCAAATACTAGCCTAGTGCCTACCTAGTACCAAAATTTTGAATTGACATCAAGATTTTGTTCCATAATAATAAAACTGAATTGCCATATGCCTATTTCAGACAATGATGTTGGACTGATGTTTTCATTAATTTTTTTAAAAATCAGAAACAGTAATCTTCCAAAACATGGAGCCAAAACTCTATTTTGACCTTTCCATTTAACCCTCAGTGGAAAAAAATCATACTTTTCTTAATTTAATGCAACCTGAAAACTCAGAAATAAAACCTAAATTATTTTCATAGTTCCCATTTATCAACTTACAACAAAAAGGTCTCATTAGCATACACAGCACACAAAGCAAGACGAACAAGCTTCGTTCGGATCAAGAAAATCAAACACATCACAAATTTATTTCTCAAATAGGAGTTTTTCATAACTAAATTGAAGGCTGAATAAATCACAAAATGTTATTTCTAGATATTTTTATTAATGTGATATTAAATCTTGAAAACCCCATGGTAACTAGCTTTAACAATTTTAAAGAATCTCATTTTCAAGACATGTCCTGAAGAATGTTTTTCAATGCTTCCCAAAAAGTTAATTCATTAAGCTGAAGACCATTCTGGAATGCTTAGCATTTGGGGGACCAATGAGAGAAACAGAAAAGGTGGAGTTACAAAAGCATAGCTGGGAAATTGTTGAGAAAATGGTGTAAAAAAAATTAAGAGACTATTGACAGTTGTACACCCATGAACATGATTACAGCAGCATAATTTACAGTAGCCAAAAGGTGGAAGGAATCCCAATGTCCATCAAAGGCAGAATGGATAAATAAGTCATGGTCTGCGCATACAATGGAATATTATAACTAAAAAGGAAGGGAATTCTGACACATGCTACAACATGATGAACCTCAAGGATGTTGTGCTAAGTGAAATAAGCCAGTCCCAAAAGGACAGATATTGTAGGATTCCATTCATATGAGGTACCTTAGAGTAGTCAAATTCAGAGACAGAGTAGAATGGTGGTTGCCAGGGCCTGGGGGAAGGAGGAAATGGGAGTTAATGTTTAATAGGTGCAGAGTTTCAGTTGCGGGAACACAAAAAGTTTTGGAGATGGGTGATGGTAATGAATGCATAATAAAGTGAATGTACTTAATGCCTCAGAACCGTACATTTAGCAATGGTTAAAATCATAAAATTGTGTGTTACACATATTTCATACCGACACCATCACCACCAACAATGAAAATTCTTAAGGGGGCAGGCAGGCCCATGGGCACGTGAAGTCTACCAGGATGAGTGACAGAAAGAAGGGTGAGGATCCTAGGGACTGGCTTGCACGCGTCCACTTGAAGAGAACAGGCTGTGCTCAGTTCACTGATTGCTGCGTGGCAGGAATTGGACTCGGTATTATATGCACCTCTTACGATTTTTCAAGAGAAGTCTGAAATCCACATTTTTATAAGATATCCTCTCTTCTGAAGTTTGCAACAAATTTTAAAAGTTTTTTAAATCACTACAAGTCAAATAAAGTGCCACTGCAGGCCTGCTGATTTAGGTGGTAAACTCCATGTAGGAAGGCCACACTGGGTCCAAGTCCTGAGCGGCATCACTTTGTGCAGGGGAGTTATTTCCAGAATGGGTTGCAGCATTCGCATTCATGAAAGAAGGCACAGGGCTAGGGACATATGGCAATCATAACCGTATTCTAGGAAGCTCTGAGCACGTGGAAATGGGGTGTTTTCATGTGTGTGTCCTGTTTTGTCTTTGTGTATCTAAAATGAGAGCCTTTGGAATTCTTGTACATCTAAGAACAAGCTGTTCATGTACTGGTCAGAGTAATAGATTCCTACAT
Source organism: Cephalopachus bancanus (assembly GCA_027257055.1). Classification (NCBI taxonomy): domain Eukaryota; kingdom Metazoa; phylum Chordata; class Mammalia; order Primates; family Tarsiidae; genus Cephalopachus; species Cephalopachus bancanus. The sequence continues at coordinate 361,584 of JAPVLO010000429.1, read as the reverse complement.
CAGTCCCAGGCTAGAAGTGAATGCCCCAGAGAAGAAAGGATAGAATAATAAAAATGTGTGCAGCATTTATCTAAAGTACATAAAGGGCAACTTAATAGGAGTAATATCCCCAACTCTTGCAAATGGAGCTGTGGGAGCCTGAATTTTAAAACAAAATCAGGCCGGGCGCAGTGACTCATGCTTGTAATTCCAGTACTTTGGGAGGCCAAGGTGGGGGATTGCTTGAGTCCAGGAGTTCAAGACCAGTCTGAGCAACATACCAAGACCTTGCCTCTACAAAAAAATGTAAAACTTAGCCGGGTGTGGTGGCATGTGCCTGTAGTCCCAGCTACTCAGGAGGCTGAGGCAAAATGACCATCTGAGCCCAGGAGGTCGAGGCTGCAGTAACCTGTAATAAGATGTAATCTTGCCACTTCACTCCAGCCTGGGTGACAGAGTGAGACAAAAAAATAAAATAAAAGTTATAATTTTCTGTCTCATGGAATTAAGTCAGCGGATGGGATGGGGGGCTAAAAATTTCTAAATAATAAAGCACCTTAGAATAAATTAACACCAATCATTACTAAATGACTCTGAAATAGAACTAATGCTCTTAACACATCTTCTGTTCTTCAAAATAATCTATTTTATTTTTTGTTTGTGTTTCTTTTATGATTCTTATACTGTGAACAAAACAAATAATGTCTTTTGAGTAAGAATATAATTTGAATTCACTGATTGCTAGGCAGTAATACTGGATTCAACGTAACACATGTTCACTGAGCACCTGTTCAACACTCAGAATCGTGATGGGCACAGCAGACAACACATAAAGCTTGTGTCCATCCACTTCCCACAATGAACATGCCACCCCAACAACACAGCCTGCACTTCTAGTGGAAGGGCAGCAAGACACGTCCATGTGAAGCAATTAGAGCACAGAGGCAGGCAGCCTCTATCCTGTAGCTTCTTTGGATTCCACGGGAAAAAACATTTTGTGCAGTAACATCCTGAAACCCTTCCTGGGGGTGACCTTGTCAGAAGATAAGTGTCAGAGCCAGTAGGGACACCAGAGGACATCCAGCAGATTAATTTATCTTCACTGCACAGATGAGGCATCTGAAGATCAGTGAAGGGATTTGTCCAAAGCACAGAGTAAGTGGAAAGAGTCCAGAATGTGGAGAGGGGTGTGGTCTCTCCACCCCAGTCCACTGCCCACTGCGTCACCAGCAGCAAATACTCTTCATCCACTAATGAACACTGTCATTCCACATGTCAGGCTTAGTCCAATCCCTCCCCATGTCTGGGATGCGTTTATGAACGTTTAAAAGCAAAAGCTGGGCACAGCAGCTCATGCCTGCAATCCCAAGGATTTGGAAGGGGAAGGTGGGAGGATGACTTCAGAACCAGCCTGGACAACATGGCAAGACCTCATCTCTACAAAAAAAATAAAATTAGCCCGATGTAGTGACATATGCCTGCAGTTCCAGTTACTCAGGAGGCTAAGACAGAAGGATCACCTGAGCCCAGGAGATCGAGGCTACAGTGAGCCATGAACGTACCATTGCATTCCAGCCTGGGTGACAGAGTGAGACTCTGACTCAAAAAAAAAATTTTTGTTAAGGAAGAAAGACCAAGGGAGGGGTGAGATGGAGTGGGTGAGTTCTCATTTCCAGCTAGGATTCACAATGTCTGTGCCTCCAAGAGGTCACCACAGGTCCAAGGTCTGGTCCTTAGCTCTGCACATTCAGGAATTTGATTTTATCAGTTCACTCAGAGGTGATGGCACCCTGGGGGACCAAGTCATACCAATCAAATGCTCAAAACACTGATTGAAAAACCAGAAGGTCTGTTTACTCATGTACATTCAGAAACATATTGTTTGGTGGGTCGGGAAAAGCTTCTGCTTGGCTTTGAAAGTCCTTTTGGGGAAACCAAATCAGTAAGGGGATACTCCTTGGAAAATATGGACTTGAAGGAAAGGAACTTTCGTGGACTTGGCTCCACACTGACCACACAGCTGTTCCTGTGCCCTGACACCCTCCATTGTTCACATATGTCCTTGGCCGAGAACTGCCACGTCTCTTCACCCCAAACGCACCCCACCCCATTATCTGCTAGTTAAAATATTAGGTTGATGCATAAGTTTGTATCATTTGTTTTTGGCACAGCAACACTCTGGGGTTGGGAGTTTGTTTATCATTTGTCATTTGGAGTGACAATGTTGTGCTTGTGAATACGCCTTGCATTTTGCAGATTTGAAAAAAGTTAGTGCTATTTGTGGGCTGAAGAAGATGGAGTGTCAAGTGGAAAAAAACAAACACTTCCAACATATTCTGTTTGAGTTTAACAGAGGAGAAAAGGCAGCAGAGGCGGCTGGAAACACTTGTGCCGTGGATAGGGAGAATGCCACTGGGGAAAGCACAGCAAGAAAAGGGTTTTGTCATTTCAAAGAGGGTCACTTTGACCTGAGTGATTCTCCACGTTCAGGAAGACCATCGGGCTTTGATGAAGACCGTTTAAACGCTTTAATCAATGATGATTCATGTCAGTCAACCAGAGAACCGGCAAATGTGATGGACTGTGACCAGACAACCATCATGTGACACTTGCAATCCATGGGCAAATAATTTCAACCAATATTATCACTAGCTAATAACTATTAAGTGCTTACTACGGCTGGGCATAGTTTTAGTAATGTCATATAATCTCCCTAACACCATGAGGTGGGTATGGCTACTAGTCTCTCTTTTAAAAAATGAGGCTTAGAAGGGTTAAGTTACTTGCCCATAGTCACACAGCTAGTAAACCACAACCAGGATTCAAACCCAGGCAGTCAGACCCTAGAGTCCATAGTCTTAACCAGTAAGCTACCTCTGGCACCCTCAATGCCCATCTCACTGATGTTTGCAACTGAAAACCCTCAAAACAGCATGTAATGAAATAACGTTAAATTAAATGAGAGTCATCAGAGGGGAAACACATTTTGCCCTATGAGGGAACTTTTTTTAATCCCTTAAATATAAAATTTTAAATAAGTAAAACAAATGAGAACAACTGTCTGAAAATCTTAGATTGGAAAGATAAGGTGATAATCTGCCCAAAAGATATCTGGGATCCTTGTAGCAGGCAGAGTAAAGAGATGTAGCGATTTTGTTCGCACAAAGTTGTATCTACAAATACATACACACACATACGCACACACATACGCACACACAAACGGCTACCCAAAACCTTAGGTTGCATAGAATCGATCTGTATCTGTTGAACCTCCACAGGACTTGAAGTCCCTGATTATATAGTTACTTCCTGATTATATAGTTAAAAACCAAGCAATTATATCCTAGTGATATAAAAACTGGGCATTTTAATCATTAGCTCGATAAAATGGGTCTTAACTCCTAGGCATTGAAAAGGGTTCACACAAAGCCTGCATGTAATACACCAAAGTCATTTCAATGACAGAACAGCTTAGGCTTTAAATAGAGGGTGCCCAATGAGTGCCCTTCAAGTCTTATCCTCCTACTTGATCAAAAATTAAAGACAAAGCCAGTCTGTGATTGGCTTTCTCAAAAGGATGCAAATTTTAATAGCATCATCTTTCAGGATTATGAGCTTTAAAAAAATCGGAGACCTAGGTCTTTCCCTGCACTTTGGATTTTCTAGGTCTTTAGCTTTGTCACATACAGATAAGAAAAAGCCTGGGGCCCCATTTGCCTTTCTTGAATCCCTAAAATCTTGATTACAAATGTTCAGTTATTGGTAATAAATCTAAGAGTGCTCAGTAGTGACATGGATTACTTTTGCCTGGACAGGATCCATTGCCAATCTTTCTGGTACTCACTTGCCAATCGTCTCTGGAGACCACACACCTTCATTTGCCATTCATGTGCTTTAGTGGGGCCAGGGCGGGCATTATCCTCTCTCCAGGGATGGGTAATGACCTAGGCCTGACCAATCAGCTTGTCCGCCATGTTTACATTGAAAGATAGGCATGAGCTGGGCTCAGTGGCTCAGCCTGTAATACCGCGCTTTGGGAGGCTGAGGTGAGTGGATTGCCTGAGCCCGCGGGTTCAAGACCCGCCTGGGCAGGCGAGACCTCATCTCTACAATAAATCAAAAAATCAGCCGGGCGTGGTAGCGCATGCCTGTAATTCCGGCTACTCGGAAGGCGGAGGCGGAAGGATCGCCGGAGCCCAGCAGGTGAGGCTACGGTGGCAGGGAGCGACCACGGCACTCCAGTCTGGGCGACAGAGTGAGACTCCAACTCAAAAAAAAAAAAAGAAAGAAAGAAAGATAGGCATGTAACCAATGCAGGATAATGAGAATCAAGCCTGGTAATTTTGCTGTACCTAGAGGAAAGAGAAGCTCTGTGATGGACTAGCCCAGCTCACAGAGAAGCCTGGAGCTTCTGCTGGTATCTTGAGCTCATGAAGAGAGGACCTACTTGAGGATAAAACCAATCCAGAGGAATGTGGAGCCCAGAGATGGCAAGAGATACACTTCTGATGATACTGCTTGAGACCTGGATCCAGGCAAGCCTTTTCCTTTACAGTTACATGAACTAATTAATTTGATTTTTTTCTAAGCCCTTTTGAATTAGGTTCCTATCATTTGCAACCTAAAGAGATATAGACTGTATTCATATAGATTGTTTTTCATTGAGGCTTTAGCAAGATAACAAAAATGTTTATCAAAGTGCAGAATGGACTTGTACCAAGATGTTAATATCCTGAATATCCTACTTTCCATTCCAATATGTACTACCTTTCCCACAATCCCCTGCTCAGGGAAATGGCCACCGATGGACCTAGGATGGACAGCCAACCTAAAGGTAGGTAATTGTATTGTCTACCAGGCTCCAACATCTTGTTTCACCTACTCAATGAACTGGACCAATAGGAATCTCTTGCTTGCTTATACATTTGAGCCAGGAGGAAACCTGCAGTCTCGGGTTAAAGTCTTGTGGGTTTGGTTGACCATTAAGGGACCATATATAAAATAAAGAAACAGAAAAAGATAGGAGAGAAAAAGAAAGAGGTTAACTGAACAGAGATCACATGACCTCTGAGAAAGAAAGTGACTCCATTGCCAATTTTCCAGTCCTTTGCTTTGGACCCACAAGGCCCAATTGCATTTGGTTCATGGTCATGAAATCTTTTCCAGCAACAGAGAATAGTGGCCACAGTGACTGCCTGGTGTGGGTCCTGATACCCACTTACCACCTACATGTCTTAGGGCTTAGCCATTAAGCCTGCTCCTCCTGGATGAAGGAGAAGAATCCATGAGACAGTATGTTCAGAACTATGTCTGGCACATCGTGAGGTCTGAATCAATGATAGTAGCAGTCCTTGTGACAAGAACCTCTTTTATTCAAATTAGTTTGAGTGACATTCTAGTCCTTGACCATTCAGAAGGTTCAATCTAAAACAAGAAGTTACAAACTGGTTAACTTAAGTATAAATGTATTTTTAGGTCAGACACCATAGCTCACACCTGTAATCTCAGCATTTTGGGAAGCCAAGGCAGGAGGATCGCTTAAAGCCAGGAGTTGGAGACCAGCCCGGGCAACAAAACAAGACCTCATCTCTACCAAAAAAATCATAAAAATTAGCCAGGCTTGGTGGTGCATGCCTGTAGTCCCAGCTACTCGGGAGGCTGAGGCGGAAGGATCGCCTGAACCCAGGAGGTTGAGACTGCAGTAAGCCATGATCATGCCACTGTACTCCAACCTGGGTGACAGAGTGAGACTCTGACTCAAAAAAGAAAAAAAAGTATTTTTATTTACACGATACACATAAAACTGTTAACATATGGGTATACCGCCAGTGTAAAATCCTCTTTAACAAGGAACAACCTTAGCTGTGGGTAGCCCAGGAAAGTATCTCAGATGTGTAGACACGTCTCCTTCTCATCCTCATTCTGTGCTATGCGTGAACTGACTGCTCAGGCTTAGTTAACTTCATATACCACCACCGGCACACCAACTTCAGAGACTTCTCTCTGTCTACAATTGCTGGAAACTTAGCCTCTTCTTCAATTGCACGACAGCTCTAGCTATTTCTGCAGTTCCCTGTTCTTGCAGGGGAGATGCCCCGTGTGTAAAGCATGTACTCTGCAAAAGATGCAGATGCCACAGAGTTAGAAGAGTTTCTACAGACCATCTTCTCTTGCGATATGTAGAAAATAGCCAAGTCAAATTCAGAAACCTCCTCTCATTACTCAAACCACTGTCCTATGATTGCTTCCTGTGTCAGGTGGGCCCATTCCTTCTGAGGTTGGAAAAAAAAATTCACCTGAGGCTGAATGGTTTGATTCTTTCACTGCTTTGTCCTCTTCTGTGAAAACCACACAAGCAACTGCACAAACCCTGTCTCTTTTCAAATAAGTACTATTAAATCATTCTGAGCTGCTAATTGTATGTTTTCCAGTCCTTAAAAAAAAAACCTAATTTTACTTTTAAAATATATGATATAAATCAATTTTCAAAAAACTTTTCATTTAAAACGTCAATTTTTCCACAGTTTCTCTATATATACAGAAATAATATATATAATATATTATATATATATATAATACAGAAATATTCTTAAAATGTGTCCCCCAAAATGCACTATGAATAAGAGGCACACAATGGTCCTAAAAAAAGAACAGAAATTTGATTTCTTTTTTTTTTCTAAACTTGGAGTCTCACTCTGTCGCCCAGGCTGGAGTGCAGTGGCACATTCATGGCCACCGCAGCCTCCACCTGCTGTGCTCAGGCATTCCTTCTGCCTCAGCCTTCCAAGTAGCTGGAACTTCAGGCATGTGCCACCATGCCTGGCAACTTTTTTGATTTATTGTAGAGATGAGGTCTCACCAAGTTGCCCAGGCTGGTCTCAAACCCGTGAGCTCATGCAATCCTCTCACCTCAGCCTCCCAAAGTGCTGGGATTATAGATGTGAGCCACTGTGCCTAGCAGAAGTTTGAGTTCTCAAGGAAAGTAATCAGGGCCTTTCTCAATGGCCCTGATACATTTGGTTTTGCATTCTTTTCTAAAAGGCAATAATTAGGCAATTAAATCTCTACTCCCAAGACCTTTCTCCCTCCCTTCTTATGGTAAAATTAAGGTATAAATTTTTGGCTACTTTAAAAATCAGAGAGCCAAAATATTTTTTCAGCTACAGAGAGGGCTGAGGAAAGGAGGGCTGAGCACATTTGTCACACTCCAAAGTCCCAGACAAAAGGTCATTCCCATGTGGGAATAAGCCGATTTTTGACTTTACAGCCAGGCACTCCACTTATAAGCTGATCATGTTCTAAATTTCTTTTGAACCTGGAATGGTTAGAACTTAGAATGTATTCTCCACTGTAGTAATGTTGTAAGCATTGACTGATGTCACCCTAAAGGAAACATTCCTGGGCATCACACAGTATTGTCCTATGGGTCCAGTCACAATTTGTGACCTTCTTTTATGGAAATGCATTCAGAATTCCAAATAAGACAGTACCTCAGTGCCTCTGACCCTACAGGACTGTCACCAGTGCCAAGACACCAACGGCAGTCAAGTCCTGCGTCCTTCCCCTCAGAGGGAAAATTTCCCTACAGAGGGAAACTGTCCCTACAGAGGGAAACTTCAAGTGTTAAGTGTAGGGAGAGGAGGGGTCCTTCCTGCCCTGTTCCTGGTCCCCACTTGGCCACCTGCAAAGAAGGAAAAAGTGGGAACTAGAGGTCAGCAAGGCGGGCCCCAGGGCCACGGAGTACAGCGAGGGGGAGGGAAGAAAGTTGGCTGGGACTTGGACAGGCCAGCTTGCCCGCCTCAGCCGGGGACTGCCTGTGCTCTTAGCTTTCAGTTCCACTGTGGGTTGCTAAGTGCTATACATAATGCAAAAGTAAATAGTTACACAGCACAGTTTGGCATACACAAAAACACCCATCAATCAGCCAAGGAGGGAAAAAACTCTCAAAGTTTCTAGGTTTATTTTTAGATCCTGGCTGACTAAATGAGTCACTTGAAAGTCCAAAGGAAGAGAAGTTGGGGCCAAAAAGTGGAATTATTTAGAAACAGAAGACACTGACACAAGGATCTCCAGGATCATCTTAGCTTATAAAATATGCATCGATCAAGTCTTCGGGTGTTTTAAATACCTCATGGTAGTTCTTTGAGAGGGATACGGCATTCAATGAGCTCATGAGTCCTGCTGGACAGAAAACATCATCCTCTGTCATTGGGGTCAAGGCAGCTGGGTGGGAGCAACACATAATATTGATTTTCTTTAGTAAAGGTCTCAGGCCAATAGCAGTGTCTACAATAATGCTAAAATAATGAGTGTAATTCTTTGAAAAGAAGAAACATCTTTTATCTGCCTTGTATTTCCTATAACATCTGGCATCATACCTTGGACAGAGCAGTTTTACAATAAATATTTGTTTAATAATAATAATATTAATACTTCTAGAAGAGCCTTTAATTCTAGACAACCTTCCTGAGATTCTCCACAAGGTGATCAAAGCATCCAACCAACATTGAAGTGTCAAAGATAAATGTATCACTAAGAAAGAGAATCAGAAGGAAGACCACAACAAAAGGAAGAATAGTATAAGATAATGAACAATTGGATTGGAAAGCAGGACTAACCCTGAGTGAATCATTGAGATTGGCTTGGCCTCTACCCCTGTAACCTGAGATGATATTTGTGGCCCTACCCCCTCACGGCAACACAGTGGGGCCCTTAATGAGGAATCGTTAGTAGTAGTACTCTGAGGTCTCCTACTGCAGGTTCCCACAAAACTCTGGGGCCTGAGGGCTCAGGTTATTCTAGGTGTAACTACCTCATTCCAGGTAAGTGCCAAAATCTTCCTTCCCTTAGAATAAGACCCTTTTGATTATAGTGCCCAAGTTATAGTTGGAAAAAACCAATGCACAAATAAGAGATGTCATTTGTTTACAGAAAATGATTTTTTTAAAGCCCTATTGCACAAAGAGTGATGGCACAATTGGTTTGTAAGGGTTCTTTTTTGTTTTGTTTTGTTTTGCTTTTTTTTTGTTTGAGTCATAGTCTCTGTTGCCCACGCTGGAATGCAGAGACACAATCACTGTCACTGCAGCCTCCACCTCCTGGGCTCAGGTGATCCTCCCACCTCAGCCTTCTGAGTAGCTGAGACTACAGGTGCATGCCACCATGTCTGGCTAATTTTTTTTATTTGTAGAGATGAAGCCTTGCTATGTTGCCTAAGCTGGTCTTGAACACTTGGGCTCAAGCAATCCTCCCACCTCTGCCTTCCAAAGTGCTGGGATTACAGGCATGAGCCACCACGCAGGCCCCCTTTGTGTTTTTAACGAGAAGTGTATCTGTATGCACACACGAGCAGAGAGGTGGGGAGACACTCAAGGCCTCCAACACTGGGAGACACAGGAGGAGAAATGAGCCAGGGGAGCTTTTCCTTCTTGTATCATCATCCTAAATTGTTTCTCTTGTTATCACAAGCAAATTTACTTTTGTAATTTGAAAAAATAATGTAAAAATTTAATTCTAACTGGTGTGAAAAACATCTAAGGGCAAAGACCATGTAACCAAAAATCAGGAAGGAAAGAAATGCAACTGGCATATAATAAAATGAAAAAGAAAAGTTCAACTCACTAGGAACCAAATAAATACAAATGAAAAGAAAGTATTTTTGGTTACTAAATTAGTCAAAGTATTTCAAAGAGATGATGGCCAAGGAGATGAAAAAGAAGATAAGACCAACATAATCACACATCATGAACTGCTCCAACCCATTTGCAAACCAGATTGGCAAAATGTGTTAAGATTTGTTCAAAGTTTCAATCTTATTATTAAATTCACTGGAAATGTATCCTAGATTATAATCTTAAATGGAGCAAAGGCTATTGTATAAAAATTATAACAGCAAGAAATTTATTTAAAATTTGGACCCAAAATTGAACGCCTAAGTAAACTGAGGTATATCCATTCAATGGAATATTATATCTGCAACACATCATTGTCTACAAAGTTTGTAGAATAAAATGTAAAATGCTTAGGACATATGGTTAAAATGTTAAAATAATTTTAAAATATATACATACATATGACTATGTTACTAAAAAAAACTCTATATAAGGCCATGAAAAGAAATACTCCAGGTTGCTTTTGAATATTTAGATTAAGGATGATTTTTGCTCTTCTTTCTAATGTTCTATATTGTGCAGGTTTCATTTTATGATGATATCTTCCTTTTATAATTGTGGGGACAAACAGTACGGAGTGAAAAGCACCTGGAGTCTGCGAAACGTATTCTTTGTATTCTTTCATGTCTTCCCGCTGCTTTCCCGAGACACTTCAGAGGCCAGAACCGACTTCTGATCCTCCAGGTTCGTCCCAAAGTTGGCCAGGCGATGGGTTAGGCGGTGGGAACATAACACCACAGACTTCCCACAGCCCCACCTCTACTCCCGACAAGTCAGGAAATGCAGATCACATGTCTAAAGAGCCGTGTATGTGCGTGTGTGTGAGTGTTGCTTCCTCCCTCCTTCCCCTATCCTTAAGGGCAGCAAGACTAACTCCAGGGCAACGAGGCGGCAATCTGCCTTCAAAAATAGAAGAGCGCAGCCGTGTACGGTGGTTCACATCTGGAATCCCAGCACTTCAGGAGTCGGAGGCGAGAGGATTGCCCGAACCCAGGGGTTCCAGAACCAGCCCCTACAATACAGACCAGCCTCTACCAGATCTCGTTTCTACAGTCAATCAAAAAATTAGCTGGGTGTGGTGGCTGCATGCCTGTGGTCCCAGCTACTCAGGAGGCTGACGTGGAAGGATCGCCTAAGCCCAGGAGGTGAGTCTGTGGTGGCCGTGAGTGTACCACTATACTCCAGCCTGGGCAACAGAATGAGACTCTGACTCAAAAAAAAAGCAATGCAAAAGAGTGAGAACCAAAGGAATCGGGAGGGACAACACCCCAATATTAAATAATTTTTAAAACAACGCATTTAATTAAGTCTGCCTCTCCTCTCAAACTTGCTGTATAATTCAGATCAATCATCTCCATCCCCTACCTGCCATATTTGAGGCCCTATCACAAATACTGAATGAGGCTACTTCCCCTTCAAGTGCATACAGTAGTCAGATAAACATTATTCAGTCACAATCCTTTACACAACACTACAGATATGCATCATAAGTCAGTGACACATAAATCTTTCCAAAAATCTTTACCTAAATATAATAGAAGGAAATACTCCATATAGTAACCTTGAACGTCTGAATTATGGGTGATAACACTATAGTATAGTACAGGAGTAAATTAGGGATTTTTCATTTCAATATTACTATAAATATGCTCAAAGGTATTCACTGTTGAAAGACATTCACTGAAATGTTTACAAAAACAAAAACTTTTTTTTGCTTTAGTTGGAGTCTCACTCTGTCATCCAGGCCGGAGTGCAGTGGCATGATCACGACTCACTGCAGCCCCTGACTCCTGGGCTCAGGTGATTCTCAGCCTCTATAGTAACTGGGACTACAGGCACAAGTCACCTCGCCCAGCTAACTTTTTAAATTTTTTGTAGGGACGATCTTGCTCTGTTGCCCAGGCTGGTTTCAAACTCCTGGATTTAAGCAATCCTGCTTCGGCCTTCCAAAGTGCTGGGATTACAGGCATAAACTACCATGCCCAGCCTCAGGAACATTTTAGTAAATAATATAATGATGCTCCTAATTTGCCTCTCTATTAAATTCAAGTTTTTCCTATATCTTATATGAAATTCTTTTCTGGTAGGAAGGCTACACCTGTAACTTTGTTATGAAGAATAGCAGTGGCAACGTATGACTTACATATGTGAGACACTACACTTTATCTTTGTACTTGTTGACCCACTCTGCACTCTCAGTCCTCACCACCAACCCAGGAAGCAGGTATTAATACTATTACTGCCCTGGTTGTTATATGAATATACAAACTCCAGGAGATCTCGCGGCTCATAAGTGCCAGTACTAAGACCAAAACTAGGTTAATCCAGCTGCAGAGGGGATGTACTCTTTCCACTACAGAACCACAAATGGCCTCCATATTGTTTTTTCTTATACCAAAAATATCCCTCCCCTAAGCTTGATTTAAACAACCTGTAGAAAAAAAACTGTTATCAACTAATTAAATGAATGACTATCAAAACACAATTAACAATTGGGAACAAATAAGGTATAGATTTACCATATCAATTTTCAAAAAGTGAACCAGTCCCTAAACAGAACAAAAGGAAGGAAGCTACTGTCGTTTGGATGTGGCTGTTTGTCCCCACCCAATCTCCTGTTGAAATTGAATCCACTTCCTTGGAGGTAGGGCCTAAGGGGAGGTGTTTGTGCTATGAGGGTGGATCCCTCATGAATAGATTAATACCGTCTCTTGATGAGAAAGTGAGTGAGTTCTTACTCTGTTAGCTCTGAGTGAGCTGGTTGTTACAAAGAGTCTGGCCCCTCCCTCCATGTGCTTCCTCTCTTGCCATGAGAGCTTGGCACTCACTCACTCCCTTTGCTTTCTGCAATGAGTGGAAGCAGCCCGAGGACCCCACTAGATGCCCAATCTTGAAGTTTTCCAAACATCAGAATCATGAGCTAAGCAAATTGATAAATTACCCAGTCTCAGGTATTTCTTTATAGCAATGCAAAACAGACTAAGGCAGAAGCTATATGAGGCCTTCAGATCATGGAAACAGAAAAAATATTAAATTATCTATGGAGAAAAAGAGAGGTATAGAAGGGCCTAAAAATAGCTTTCATTTTATCCCTCCTTCAATAAGAGCAGATTAGCACATATTCTCTTGGAAATGTCACCCAGGCAACCAGAAATACAAAGACAAAGATGCTCAAAAAAATATATACATATAAATCTATTTTTGTCATATTTTGAATATAAATGATCACTACTGCAAGAAAGGCAATAATTAGGAGCAATATTTGAAAAAGCAGAAAGTTTTATAAATAAATACCAAGTAGGTACAGTAGGATAACAAGATATAAAAGTGAGTATCTGTGTAAGAGGCCCTAACCTGCTGCCTCAAATTCAGACCAACAATCTGTTAGGAGTGTTAAACCTATTTTTTTAATGTTTTTCAAATCTCATGCTTTTTATTTTATCAACTATAGGTAGACTAATACAAAAAATAATAGGTTGGCAAATTTTAAAAACACATTTGGAAAACCACCAAAATCCCATCCCACTTGACAAGGATGACTACATGTTTCTGTGTACCAGGATTACCTAGGACAGTTTCTGTTTGCGCCCTGTTGTTTTGGTGTAATTATTATTATTATTATTAAAAGCAGGATTTATTGAGAGGACAGAAAAGCTCCCAGAGTGGGAGGGGATCCAAGGGGTTGTCCTGGCGTCATTATTAAAAAGCACTTCCTTTTTACTCTCAGAAGTGTCCTGATGTGAACAATAAATTATATAGTTGTGCTAGCTACTAAATTGGGGACTTAGATTAGTTAAAAATAAATTTATAAGATCAGAACAATCTAGTTGAAAAGATAGAAATAACACCTAAAACAACAATGGATCATCACTGATCATCATTTGGTGTGGTCTAGACTGTAAGTGTCTCAGTTCAGACCAGAGACAAAACAGGTTGTATCCACTCAAGTAGGACACTCCAAAGAACTAGCAATTAAAGCACCTCCTGAGCATGCACTGCGTACCAGGAACCATGCTAAGCACGATGCCCACGTGACCTCACTTCATGCTGAAAATGACTTTAAAAGTGAAGAACTATTATTATGCCCAATTTTACAGATGAGATGACCTGCCCAAAATCATACCAGAGAATTCAAACGTGTAACACTCAAGCCCTTGCTCTCCACCACCACCCTGGTCAATGCGGAGTCACTTGTCATAGCCATGAACATCTCTTTCTGCCCTGCAGCAGCACAAGGTGTGGCCGAGAGTTGCCGAATCAGTGAGAGCCCAGGGAGGAAACTAAAGAGGCGGTTCTTTCATCCTCCTAAGAGTTCTAGTGAAGAGGCTGTTGAGAAAAAAAGTCATTCAGGACTTAGAGAAGCAATGAAGGGTGGTGCAGGGCACTAAGGCCAGCAGTAGCAAGAAGCCATTACCTCCTCTAGGCCCGAAAACATGAGGGGAGGAAATAGTTAAAGAAACCCAAAGAGGGTGGCTTTGTGGAGAGGACAGCCAGCAGCCACTGTGGCCTTTGGCACACAGACATGCCAACCTGCAGCATGCAGCCCAGTGAATGGATGGAGCAATAAACACCCCACCCCACTCTCCTTCCATTTCTTGCTGGACCCATGTGGGCCAAATTACACCAGAAATCAGAGAACAAAGATGGCTACCAGTGCCAATGCTAGAGTTCACCAATCAGGACCCAGAGCCCGGTGGAGAAGGCAGCAGAGGCGACGTGGAAGGGCCAGGGGAGACACCCAGGCCACTTGCTATTCCTGCCCTTCTGAAGAGCTGTGCTCTAATCAAAGCAGAGGAAACCAACCTGGTCACTCTTTGGGAGTTAAGAAGGGGCCAGGTAGGTAAAAGTACGCCATCCTCAGCCTAGACACGAGCCCACTGCCAGCTGTGTGGGCATAGGATGTGTGCTATCACATAGGCCCCATGCTCAGAAGGGCCCCACGCCTGGGTTAACGCTCTGCTAACACCATCTTGAAATTCTTGGTATTTTTTAGACAGGGGTCCCCACGTATTCATTTTTCTGAACCCTACAAATTGCATAGCTGGTCCTCTGCAAAGCAAACTGTTTTCTTCAGCTGGTGAGACTAAATCCTATAATGGTCACAGTATTCTAGAAGCACTATTCAAAACAAAAGGATCCCAAGTTAATATTAACCAGAGTAACAATGATACAGTCGACTATGTAATGCAGTACATGGGGGGGTATTTTACCTTTTTATTTTCTTTCCTTTCTCTATTTTGAAGTCAAACTGCAAAGCGGCTGAGAAACCAAAATTAGCTGCCCCCTAGAGAGAAACAGACCTTTATTACAACTGCCTGCCCATCACACAGAGTGAGTGGATTTTGGCTCTTTCCCAGTGAATGTGCTCAATACAGACAACCAAACAGAATCATGTGTGCCCTGGAGTGGACTTTCCTGATACACCCTATTTGATGGGCTACAGTCGTTGAACTAGCCAGGTAATTGCCAAAGCTATCCTCTACCTTGTCTTGCATGCCTAGTGCACCCAGGCCCTAGGTTGGAGCCTGGTCTTGAGAATACATTAATAAAAGATTCGCCTGGTAGACCAGTGGTATTTATAAACAATACTTACAAGGCAATGCTTCAGAAGATTCAACCTCTTACTGCTTCTGCTTCCCTTTCCTGAAAGTTTCCAACATCCTTAGCCTTCCTCTAAGACATTATATTTCTGAGAGCATTTGGGAAACCCCCAGGTGGCAGCTATTTCTACCATTCATTTTCACCAAGGTCATCCACCAAAGCAAAGCCTGGAAAAACTTCAGCCAAGCAGGGATCAAACAGGCTTTTGACAGCTCCTTTCACTTACCCTTTTATTTCATAAAGGATGGTAAATGTTAAGTGTTTATTTGTTTTGCTGGTTAAAGTTAGAATAAAATTGCACGAGGTCAAACCAAAAGTGTTTACAAAACCTCTACTGTGTTAGTGAACCTAGTATACAGCTGGTAAATCAAATTTAGAGGCACTGTAACTGAACCAGAGAATCAGGAGTTGCAGTGTACACTCCTGAGCCCTGATGGGGGCTGAATGGTGGCCCCCCAAATTACATCCAGGTCTATATTCCCAGAACTGGTGAATGTGACCGTATTTGGAAAAGGGGTCTTTGCAGATGTAAGTTAAGGATCTTGAAATAAAATCATTCTGGCTGATGCAAGAGGGCCCTAAATCTAACGACAAGTGTCCTCATAAAAGGTGCACAGAGGAGAGACACACAGAGGAGAGAAGGAGGCAAGGTGATAGGAGCAAAGGTTGAGTGAGGAATGCCAGCAACCCACCACCCTAAGCTAACACGGACAAGGAACACATTCTCCCCTGGAGCTCTTAGAGGAAGCTCAGCCCTGAGACACCTGCCCTCCAACTTCTCGCCTCCAGAACTGTGAGAGAACAAATGTCTGTTGTGTTAAGCCACCCAGTTTGTGGTCATTTGTTGCAGCAGCCACAGGAAACAAATGCAAGCCCTTGGCTCCCTGTCTCACGCTAGGCCTCAGCTTCACAACCTCCAGGCATGGACAATATACAGCCTACTCTGCATTCACAGTGGGCTGAGTTCTGGGCCCAGATGAGTATAACCTGTTTCCCCCAATGCAGTGCTTTGGGTATTTGGAGACAGTAATCTCAAGCTCCGTCAGAGCATTTTCAGGCCAGAGAGTCCCTAAGGCACACATCAGGGAAGGTGGGTTCCACCCCCACCATACCAGTCGCTGCCTCTGTAACTTCCAGCTCATGAGAAACTTCCTGAACTTGTCCAGACTGGGCAGCACAGAGGAGCCTGTCGTCTCCCTTCTCCCGAGCAGTGTTTTCCTGAAGCTGACCAAGGCTCCACTGATTTTAAGCAGCAATTCCCTTTGTGCTTTCGACTTAAAAAAAAAAAAAACAACAACTGCATCTTTCACATGTGGTAAATGTGACTCAAGAGCATGCTCTCACTCCCAACAAATTTATAGAAAATAATCTTTTTCTCTAAATATAGTAAATCAGGTATGAGAGATCCCTATGAAGTCCATGATTTCATTTGTTTAAAAAGGGGGGACCTGAGCCATCATGCACTCTACCTATTAACAGACAAGCCCAGTCTGTAACATCAGATTATTCCCAAAGAATCAAAACACATGGGTTTAGGGACAATATAACGTTCTAGCTCCAGATAGGTAAATGGAAGAAATGCTCTGACTTTCAGATTATTCATCAGTCTTCACATCTCAATGCCTTAACCTGCTAGCTTCCTGATCTTGTATAAGTCACTCCACCTCTCCATTCTCCTACTTGTAAAATGGGTATAATTATAACTTAACTCCCTTGAGCTGGAGGCTCCCTGCTTGCCCTGCCAGGCTCTCCCTCCTCCTTTCTATGAAATACAGTAGTCCTACAGCATCAGGTGTGCTGCCCTCTGACTTGTTTGGCCAACTGGGAGGCACTAGCAGCCGAAGAGACTGGCTGGAGACTTCCTCACCTGGGTGTCTCCACCGTTTGGCAGTCTGTAGCTGTATTCCCCTACTGAAGGCCACAGCTCCTGCTAGCAGCCCTCTCCCCAGAGCAATTTCAGAAACTTATTTCTTACATCACACTTCCAGGGCTGGAGGTGAAGCCTCCCATGCATCACTGGGCACTCTGAGTGGTTTCCCCTGACCTTGCCCGAACTTTTGTAAACAGTCCCTTCATTCAGTGTTCTTCAGTTACCCCTCTTGAAGGTGTCATCTGCCTCCTCAGGGGACCGTGGAGGATAGGGTTTATAGGAACTGATTAAATTAACACTTAGAGCACACTTAGGCATTTGCTCCTGTCATTTCTATTGTGGGCAACAGTAGTCAACATGTCTGAGGAATCCTTGGCTGTGAGATACCTCAGTGCCACATTTCTCTTTCCTCCCCAAGTTCGATGCCATCTGGGAGGCAATAAGCATAATATTATTAATCATGTAGATGTGGAGAAAACTATTATGTTTTCTCTCATCTGAATAATTAAAATGGCTCCTCTTTCTGCTTTCTCCTTCTTCTCTCCCTCTCCAATGCCAGAATCTTCTGATCATGCCATTGTCACAGGCAACAAATATTCAGTGCCCCACCCCATTTCCCTGGAGTGAAGTTTAAACTCTACTACCATCCCTCACAATTCAATTCCCACCTACCTTCAGAAATATATTCAACATTTCGCACTCACTAGGATGGCTATTATTAAAACAACAACAAACTGAAAATTAAAAGTGTTGGTGGAAACTTTGTGCATTGCTGGTAGATGTGTAAAATGGTACCACTGTGGAAAACAATGCAGCCGCTCCTTAAAAAATTAAACACAGACTCACCAAATGATCCATCAATTCCACTTCTAGGTATACACCCAGCAGAGCTGAAAGCAGGGACTTGAACAGATCCTTGTATCCCACATTTATGGCAGTGTTATTCCCAATAGCCAAAAAATGGAAACAACCCAAAAGTCCATCAACAAATGAATGAGTACACAATGGAATATGATTCAGCCTTAAACAGGAAGAGAATTCTGATACATATTACAACATGGGTGAACCTTGAGGACATTATAAGTGAAATAAGCCAGTTGCAAAAAGGCAGTGCCCCTTAGATGAGGTACCTAAAAGTAGGCAAATTCACAGACATAGAAAGTGGGATGGTGCCCGTTAGAGGCTAAGGGAGAGGGAAATGGAGAGTTATGTTGGATGGGTACAGAGTCTCAGCTGAGGAGGATAAAAAGTTCTGGAGATGGATGGTGGGGATGGTGACACAACAGTGTGAATGTGCTTAATGCCACAAAACTATGCACTTAGAAATGGCTAAAATAGTCAGTTTTATGTTGTATAGGAGGGGGGAATCCCAAAAACTGGAATGTACTTATTAAAAATTATGCATCTATTCTTACATGTTTCAACTTTAGTCACCTTCAAAGCACTCTCCGTTTGATGCCGGACACCCGTCGGGACGCTTTTCTCCGCTGTTCAAAACAGTTTTTGCCTTTTAGTGCTTCTGCCATTTTTGGTTTCACCTTTCCCACATCAGCAAAATGTTTCCCTTTGAGGACTTTTTTCATTCAGGAAAAAAAAGTCGCTCAGGAGAGATCAAGTGAATAGAGAGGGTGGGACACACGGGTCATGCTTTTTGGGTCAAAAACTACTGAACACTCAGCATGGTGTGGGCAGATGCACTTGTAAATCACCCATTATGAAACAGGCAAAAGTGTTTAAAGACTCAAAAAAAAAACTCACTGAAACTGAACACAGCCTCTCACAAAAACACTAGTGGGTACACCGATGCCAATAGGTTCCTAGTACACTTACCTAGCAGGGGAAGCCTATAATACAAGGGACCTGCCTTCCAAAAGATAATTCCAGTTTTTTGGGGGTCCCCTTCATATGTTTAACTACAATTTTTTAAAAGAATGTAGGCAAGAAATATTCACCTCAAGGGCCACCTCAGCAAACAAACTGGAAGATGACTGTCCCCATGAAGTGGCATCAGACTCTGCCTCCTCCACATATTCCACATTCTAGTCAGTCTGTTTCCTACAGAGGTCTTGCAGTTTCACACTGGAATAGAAATTCCTTAAAGACAGCCTATATCCCTAGAATCCAACACAATGTGGGGCACCCAGAACTGCTCAAGAATATTGGTTGACTAGGTGAATCCAAATCCAGCTAGAGAAGACTATGTCCTCTTTTTTCTCGTATCTTCTAGCCAGTCAGTCCTTAAAATTTCTTGAAGTTACTTTTTCTATCTTCAGGAATAGCAAGAATAGAGCTTCACACTAAACTCACTCTAAATACTATGTTCACAAATAATTCTACTAAATGCATACATTGTGGATTTCAAACCAGAACTCCAGTATAGACTAACCATGTGACCTCAAGCAAGCAATTGAGCACTCCAAACCTGCTTCCGTTTTACCAATGACGTGGGAATGCTAACAGAAATATAGGGAACATCTGTTGCTTTGCAATCCAAACTCCAGGGGCTCATCTTTGGTGACAGTATCACCATTTTCTCTTTTTCTTTTTCTTTTTTTTTTTTTGAGTTAGAGTCCCACTCCGTCGCCCAGACTAGAGGGTAGTAGCACGCTTCCGGCCACTGCAGCCTCGACCCACTGGGCTCTGGCGATCCTTCTGCCTCAGCCTTCCAAGTAGCAGGAGCTACAGGCGCACGCTACCACGCCCGGCTAATTTTTTTATTTTATTATAGAGACATGGTCTCGCCAAGTTGCCTGGGCGGGTCTCGAACCCACAGGTTCAGGCAATCCACTTGCCTCAGCCTCCCAAAGTGCTGGGATTACAGACTGAGCCACCAAGCCTGGCCTGAATCACTGTTTTCTGCTGAAGATACACCCCTGCTCCTCCTTCTCAGCCTGTGGCTAAGGATGAGACATATGACATGTGACCGAGATCATGCCCAGTAACATGTGACAGCCCAGACACAGAAGAAGACCCAGGACCCAATCAATGCTAATAAGCCAGAACAAGCCATTGAGCAAAGCCAGGATGGAGGCTCCTACTCTGGCTGATTTAAAGCCCAAACTACATGAGGTCTGGAGCTCTTCCAGCCATCCAACAATGAGATGAGGCCTAAAAATGAAGTCAACTCCAAGAAAGCAAGCCCAGAAAAACAGAGAGAGGAATCAGATCCTACTAATGATGCTTGGGCCCTGGATCAACCCATACCTGAAGTGTCTTCCTCTGGACTAAGGAGTTATCAGAGCCAAAATTACCTCCCCCCTTTTTTTTTTTTTGCTAAAATAGTTTGAGTTTGGGGGTTCCTGACACTTGTAACAGAATTGAGCCCTAATAAAAAATCTCCTGACAAAGTTATTATAAAGATTAAATGAAGCACCCCATGCAAAGTGGGGGCACATAGTATACACTCAGTAAATGGTAGCTATCAATGTGAACTATAATGATTGTTTATCGTCGTGGCAGAAAGTTCCTGCCTTCTTCTAGCGGCCGCTTTTTAACTCACGTGCTCTGTAGCTGATCTCGGTCTTCATTTTCCTCCAGTAATTCTCTCTAGGATAGAAATGATAGGACAAAATCTGTCTGCCACTACTTCCTAATCCCGTACCCTGACAGACATCCTTAATTGATCACAGCACTCTTTCCTACTGAACCTGACCTCAGCCTTGGATTCCTACTCAATCCAGCTGTCCGGGCAGTCATTACCAATCAATCAGAGATGACATACAAAATGAAACCTATTTGTCTTGGCTCTAGTGCAACAGTTGGCAAAGTTTTTCCATACATAACCAGGCAGTCAGTATTTTAGAAATAATCTCTATCACATATTTTCTTTGTGTTTTGCTGTGTTGCTGTTGTTGTTGACAACCCTTTCAACATGTAAAAAGCATTATTTGCTCTCTCAGCTATAAAATATCTCTTCTCTAGAGCCTTGAAACCAGATTCTAGGGCTGCCTCAGGGAACCAGGCACCATTTTATCTTCCTCTGTGGGCCTCCAGAGGCCCAGGACTGGAGGGTTTGAAACCACCACCTGAGTCAGAAAAGTACCCTCAGAACACACTGAATTGCCTGAAAAGTTAACAGAGGAGTTCTGATGACAGGTTTCCTGTTCTCAGACAATCTGAAATCCACACTCTGAGGGGAGCCATAATCCCAGAAAATCCATGAGTATTGTGACCTCCACCTTTGACTCTAGAAGCAAATTTAGCACATAAACCCTTCAAAGAGCTGGACACCCCTCTCCGGTGAGTCTGAGATGCCTGACTTTTTTACGAAGGAAGGAAAGAGAAACGTTCAGATCATTCCATTTCTCCATTCCTAGTCTGCCCCTCACAATTAAAAGAACCCCGCTGAAATAGTCCCAAGATTGTATGCCACATTTCTTTTGATCAACCCTTGATTCCTTAGTATTTCCTGAAGTTTGTTTATTGGAGAATATTTTCTATAAAGATTGATGTGATCCTCCTCTCTGCCTATTATTGTCCACGTTTGACTCTGGCTTTGGTAAAAAGGACTGCTTCACTGATGTTCATTATTCATTCAACAAACATTTACCTACAATCAGAATCCATCCCTCCAGGGACTTGCAGGTAAGAGGACTGATACACAGAGGATGATAGAGAGTGAGAGGGGGAATGTACAGGGCAAAAGGGCAGCATGAAGCAGGCAACTCAGTCAGCTGGGAAGAGTGCCAAGGGGTCTGCTGGAAGGTGGTGTCGAAGCAGCTGAGCAGGAAAGAATGCATAGGAGTTGACCAGACAAGGAAGGTGGGATATGACAGGTGCTGAGACTCAGTGGCTTGGAACAGAGGCTACATGTGGGGAGGTTGTTTTGTTTTCCTTGAGACAGTCTCAGTCTGTCGCCCAGAGTAAAGTACAATGGCGCTATCACAGCTCACTGCGGCCTCAAACTCACTGCAGCTTCAAATTCCTGGGCTCAAGCAATCTCCTGCCTCAGCCTCCCCTGTAGCTAGGGCTACAGATAAGCACTACCACAATGGGCTAATTTTTAAATTTTTATATAGAGACAGAATCTCACTCTGATACCCAGGCTGGTCTTGAATTCCTGGGCTCAAGCAATCTTCCTACTCTGGCTTTCCAAAGTGCTGAGATTACAGGCGTGAGCCACTGTGCCTAGCCAGAGGAGGCTTTTTTTTTTTTTTTTTTTTAGTTGGAGGGCTCAGGCGATCCTTTTGTTTCAGCCTTCCAAGTAGCTGGAACTACAGGCGCATGCCACCACCACCCAGCTAATTTTTTAATTTATTGTAGAGACGAGGTCTCACCAAGTTGCCCGGGCTGGTCTTGAACCCTCAGGCTCAGGCAATCCACTTGCCTCAGCCTCCCAAAGTGCTGGGATTACAAGCTGAGCCACGGAGCCCAGCCCAGAGGAGATGAGATAAGGCTGAGGAGAAGAGGAGAGTGGGATCATGAAGATTCCTGGCACCAGAATTCAATACTGAAAACCACAGAAAACTAAGTAGAATGATTGGCTTGGATTTTTGTTTTCAGAACAAATACCCACACTTGGGAGAATGACCTGGAGTGAGATGGTCCTGATTGGCAGCAACTAGCCCAGCTTGAAAGCAACTAGAACAATCCAGGCAAGAAGGGCTGAGGAGATGAACTAAATCAGTGACAGCAGGAACTGGGAGAAGGGGGTGAACAGCAGTAGCAACAAACATAATAAAAGCCCACATTTATGCAGCACTTGCTAACAGCAAGGCACGATGCTTAGCGCTGCCTGCATGTTAGCTCATTTAATCTTCACAACAACGGGGAGGTTGCTTTAGTAGCTATTATCAATCTCATGCCGCAGGTCAAGGAAACACAGAAGAGAATAAGTAAAGACTTCAGGGTCTAGGAGCTATTCACGCTGAGCCATAACCCAAACCTGGCAGTCTGGCTTTGCAAGAGCCCATTCTCCTAATGTCTACACTGGCGGCTCCCTTAGCCCAGTTATAGACAGAGGATCTTTAGGACTGGACAGTGAATGGCTGACACAGGGGAGCCTCCAGGACAATTCCCTGGGATCTGGCTTGGGTACCTGAAATTTTGAATTTCAGCCTCCTCCTCTGAAGCTCCTCCTGAAGTCCGTCCTTAGCTTCCTCCCCTCCCCCACCCACACTCCCACCCACCATCACACCCCCGCCCTCTCTCCGTTGTAGCCCTCGCTTCGTTGCCTTTGACCGTAAAAACACAGACATCGCCCTGCTGGAGAGGAAAACCTCACAGGCACTGCCCATGAGGTCTGAGAAGCCCCGGCCAGCGACCCCTGCTCTTGGTAATGCAACGGCTTAGGTCTGGTATTTTCACGTCAGTCAGAACTGGGAAAACTTTAAGCAAGCTCGTGTGGCTTCCTTCTCAGAGAGTGAGACCTTGGCAGCCCTGCTTCTGTGTTTCACCGCAGCTGCCCCTCGGAGCAGGACTTGGACCTTCGTGTGTGAGCACAGAGGCACACACAGGCCTGGCTTGCAGCCTCGACAGACCGCAGGAAGAAAGCGACCCTAGCGGGGAGATCTTTAGAGGGCCAAGTGGCTTGCTTTCTCTCGGCACGAAAGTTAAAGCAAGCATCTGCAGGGGGAAAAAAAAACTTGTGTATTTCCTGCGGACAGGGAGACCTCCTGCCCCTCCCGGCCTGATACAACCCACTTTGCACATCCTGCTTCTCTAGGAGCTAAAAATAAATCGGTATGCACTGAAAAACACTCAAACACATCTCCCCAGCACACCCTTCCCGAGTCTGCGAGGGCAAGAGACGCGAATCTTTCAGGTCCTGAGTCCAAAATCCAGACCATTTCCTCGTCCGGTTCAAGCAGCGCCTTTCGGCCGCCCTCCCATCCCCCTCCCCGGACGCCCACCCCTGGCACCCGCCTCCCGCGGCCTCTCAGGGTCGACTCTGCAGGCCCAGGATCCAGCGGGCGCCCTTGACCCCAACCCCCGGCCCCTGGAGCGGAACGTTCCCAAGGTCCCCCGGCCACCGGGCTCACCGACGCCCCCTTCCGGCCCAGCGCGCCCCACGCCGCCTGCCCCGCGCGCCTCTGCGCGGCGCTCTGCAAAGTTGCCCCCATTATCGGGGTCTTTGAATTTGTTTTATTTCCCCTTCGGAGGCACTGGGGGAATGACGGGGAAATCGACAGGGTGCATCGCACGCCGGAGAGAGCTGCGGGAACCAGCTTCCCAGGACCGCGCTCCCTCGCACCCAGCCCTGCGCCCGCCGCGCCCTGAGCGCCAGGTCCCCTCAGCCGCCGCTCCCGGCGTCGCCGCCCCCGGCACACCCACCCGGCTGCGACTCCGACTCCGCTCGGGCTCACCGGCCGCGGAGGGAAGGCTCAGCGACTCACCACCACGGCCGCTCCCGTCGTCTGTGTCGCGGCAGGCGAGGCGGCGGCGGCGGCGGCGCCTTCCCTCCTCCCGCCTCCCTGGACAGCACCTCCGCCAGCCGCGCCCCCTCCCCAGCCTCTCCCGCCGCCTCCCTCCTCGCGGCCGCCGACCCCCTCTCCACTGCAGCCCCGCAGACGGTCTCTCCCGCGTGGGCTGCACCACGGGGGTGCAGGGGGCCAGGCCGAGGCGCGGGGTTTGCAGGTGCAGCCCCGCCCCCACCTTGTCCCGGGGCAGCCCCGGGCTATGCCCGTTGCGCCCCGTAGTCCTCGCTCGCCGCCCAGGCCTGTAGCCAGACAGATCACACCGGGACTTTCCAAGGGGTGCCATCTGCTTACCTGTTGGGGTCGTGGAAGGTCAGATTCAATCTAGAGCACTTCCTTGGAAGCTTCTATTAGGGGCCCCCCGAGGTCCCAGCTACCCAGCAGTGAAGTACAAGGGAGCCTTGGAACGAGGTTCAAAACCTCTCAGGTGGCTTCCTCTGGACCCATCATGCCCACAAAGTGGGAGGCGGCTATTCTTGTCTAACTAGTGCTTTCTCTACCCAAAGCCCTCTGTGAACCGTCTAGGGAAGGCGTAAACAAACAAAAACCCGAGAAGGATATCTGAGGGGTCCTCCTCCCTGTCCCTGGGTCCCCCCACCCCGCCCCTCGCAGAATGTCACCAAACTTTCCATCTCGCCTGGAGACAATGAGAAGCGTTGTCTTGTCAATTCATTCTCCCAGTATGTATCGAGGGCCTGCTGGCTGCCAGCACCTGTTCCTGTCCCGCTGTGTTGGCCACTTCGGGCCTCTAGAGAAACCACTGTAACTGACTCCTTATGCTTGTCAACCCCGGTGACATTTCCAGAACCCATAGACGGTCTCAAGAGCAACTCATCTTCAATTTAAAAAGTAGCTAGCTAAAAATAACAACCCTGTAACAGCAACATGACCTGGCCATGCTTGTTATAATGATTGCAAAAATCTTTGAATATGACTGGCTATAAAAATGACAGTTACATTTTGTTCTAGACAGCTGCCAGCTCTGATTTGAACATCGACTAAAAGGTTCCTCTAACCAAAATCACCCTTTACAAGTTCTGCTGAAAAATAAACATTATCTGAGAGGCAGATAATTAAACAATTATCAAATTATTTGATAATTAAGCAATTATCAAATACTAAAAGCTTTGCTTGAATTGGATTTGCTCAGTGGTTTGTCCGTACACAGTGGCTCATCAAGGGAGTTTTTGTTTTTTTAGTTGCTTTAAAAATATATATATTAACCCTCAACCCCGCTGCCAGAGATTGTGATTTAATTGCTCAGGAGTACAGCCTTGTCTGAGTATTTTTTACATGGACCTCAGGAGATACTGATGTACAGCCAGGATTGGAAATCATTATGGGATTAGCTAATCATCATGCAGAGCCTGGAGCAATAGGACCCAGAATCAGGAAGATTTGATGCAGGAAAAGGTCTGAGCAGGTGTTGCAAACTCAAAAGTCCCTAAGAGGTAAAAATAGGTGACAAAGATGTGACAGGTTTGTAACGACAAACTGAGAAGGGCACCAGGCCCCTAAAGAAGGAAGCCTCATGTTACCATGTGGGAATTGCAGGTCCAGTGTGACCATCAAGTTGGAGTATTTTATTCTATTTTGGTTTGGGTTTTGTGTGTGTGTGTGTGTGTGTGTGTGTGTGTGTGTGTGTGTGTGTGTGTTTCCCCAGAAAAGCCAGAAATCCATATTTAATGTGAACTCTTGCAATTTAAAAGTATTAACAACTTACTCTTTAAATATTTTATATACTCTATAAGTCAAGAAAGAAAAGCGTAGAGGCCACAAAGGGACCCCCGGTCACCAGTTCATGACCTGTGGTGTGGACAGACCAGTGGGTAGGAAGCAGTAGGAAGGTGGCAGTGCTTGGGTGGGATTCCTCTGAGAGACGGATGACTTTAAGACCCATTTTCTCTACTTTGTAATTTTACTTTAATGGTCTCTGCTTTAAAAAAAAATAAAAAGAAACAGCTTTACAAAGATATAATTCACACATCATAGTATTCGCTCAAAGTATGCAATTTAATATTTTTAGTATATGCACAGAGTTGTACAAACCATCACCACAATCAATTTTAGAATTGATTTTCACCACCCCCAAAAGAAATCCCAGGTCTATTATCACTTACTGCCTTCTTTTCCCAACCCTCACTCCCTAGTAACCACAAATCTGCTTGCTCTGTATATAGATTTGCCTATTCTGGACATTTTATATAAATGGACTCATATCATGTGAGGACTTTTGGGACTGACTAATTTACTTAGCATAATGTTTTCAAGGTTCTTCCATGTTGCATCATGTATCAGAACTTCATTTCTTTTTATGAACAAATAATATTCTATTGTGTGAATATATCATATTTTGTTTACTCTTTTATCAGTTAACAGACATTTAGGTTGTTTTCAGTTTTTGGCTGTTGTGGATTATGATGCTTATGAGCATAAGATTTTTTGTGGATGTATGCTTTCTCTTCTCTTGGGTTTATACCTAAGAGTGAAATTGCCAGGTCACATGGTAACTCCATTTTAAACATTTTGAGGGGCCGGGCATGGTGGCTCACACCTATAACCCTAGCACTTTGGGAACCGAGGTAAGAGAATTGCCTGAGCCCACGGATTAGAGACCAGCCTGGGCAGTTTGGCAAGACCTCATCTCTACAGTAAATCAAAAGATGAGCTGGGCATGGTGTTGCATGCCTGTGGTTCCAGCTACTTGGTCAGAGTGGTAAGGCTAGACCGTGGACCGCTGTATGTAAGTCAGGATCAAGAACAGGGGTCCTCAAACTTTTAAAACAGGGGGCCAGTTCACTGTCCCTCAGACCATTGGAGGGGCGGACTATAGTCAAAAAAAAAACTATGAACAGATTCCTTTTTTTTTTTTTAAACTATAGTCCGCCCCTCCAACGGTCTGAGGAACAGTGAACTGGCCCCCTGTTTTAAAAGTTTGAGGACCTCTGATCAAGAACATAAAATGTATCTAGTTTAGAATGCAAAGTCATTGAAGGCTCTTTTAAATTTACTTTTTAACTGACATGCAGCAAAATTCACTTTCTTAAGGAACAGTTCTGCAAGTGTTGATAAATGCATAGTTGCCTATGCATCACCGCCATCAAGATTTACAGTAGTACCAGCACTCCAAAAGGGTTCCTGCCCCTTGTTATCAAGCCCTTCTCCTAACCCCAGACCCTGGCAACCGCTGATGTGTCCTTTACCTCTACAAAGTTTTGTCTTTCAAGAATGGCATGTCAGCCGGGCTCAGTGGCTCAGCCTGTAATCCCGCGCTTTGGGAGACTGAGGTGAGTGAATTGCCTGAGCCCGCGGGTTCGAGACCCGCCTGGGCAACTTGGTGAGACCTCGTCTCTACAATAAAATCAAAAAATTAGCCAGGTGTGGTAGCGCGTGTCTGTAGTTCCAGCCTCTTGGAAGGCTGAGGCGGAAGGATCGCCAGAGCCCAGTAGGTCAAGGCTGTGGTGGCCAGGAGCGGCCACTGTACTCCAGTCTGGGTGACAGAGTGAGACTCCAACTCAAAAAAAAAAAGAATGACTTGTCAATGGAATCATGTAGTATGTAGCCTTTCAAGTCTGGCTTCACTTAACATAATGCATGTGAGATTCACTCGTGTTGTTGAGGACAATCATGGTTTATTTCGTTTCATTGTATGAGTGTACCACAGGCTGTTTATTCATTCACCTATTAGTGGAAATTTAGGCTATTTCCAGGTTGGGGCAATGATTAATAGATCTACTATAAATATTTTTCTACTTTTTTGTGTGTGTATGAATAGAAGTTACTATTTCACTTGGACAAATATATTGGAAGCATTGCTAGATCCCATGGTAAGTGTATAACTATTATATATGAGGGAGACTCAAAAAATGCAATTCTTTTTTGGAGGGCAGGCCCCTTGAAGTACAAGCTTCCTCCACTAGCTAAATGTTATAGAAACCCATCAGCATCAGTGTGTCAGCTAGCATTGTTGTGACAGGCTGCATTCAGCTTCAGTGGATTTTTTTTCGGAGATTCTTTCAACACATTTCCCATTTCATGATGGATGATTTACCAGAGCACCTGCCCACACCATACTGAATGTTCAGCAGTTTTTGACCAAAATCAGCATGACTGCTGTGCCCCATCTTCCGTATTCATCTGATCTCTCCCCAAGCAACTTTATTTTGTTTCCCCAGATGAAAAAAATCCTCAAAGGGAAATGTTTTGCCAATATGAAAGAGGTGAAACCAAAAATGGCAGAAACACTAAAAGATATCAAAATTGAAGAGTTCAAAAACTGTTTTGAGCAGTGGAAAAGGCATCTTGATAGGTGTATTGGATCAAATGAAGAGTACTTCAAAGGTGACTGAAGTTTAAATGTGTAAGAATACTCTATTTTTAGTAAAGTCTTGGTGTTTTGGAGGGTCCTCCCTGGTATATATATCAAAAAGACAAAAAATAACTGATGCTGGCAAAGCCAGGGAGAAAACAGAACACTAGTACACAACTGTGGGAACATAAATTAGTACAGCCATCATGGAAAACTGTATAGAGGGTCTTCAAAAAACTAAAAATAGCTCTACCATATGAGCCAGCATTCTACTGTGGGTATATATCCAAAAGAAAGGAAATCAGTATACCGAGGAGATATCTGCACTCCCACGTTTATGGCAGCACTATTCACACTAGCCAAGATATGGAATCAACCTAAGTGTCCACTAATGGATGAATGGATAAAGAAAATGTGGTATATATACACAATGGATTATTATCCAGCTATAAAAATAGAATAGAATTATGTCATTTGTAGCAACATAGGTGGAACTGGTAAATGCTATGCTAAGTAAGATAAGCCAAGCACAGAAACACAAATATCACATGTTCTATCATACTCATATATGGAATCTAAGACAATCATACTCCTAGAAGTGTTGAGTAGAATGGTGATTACCAAGGGTGGAGAAGGGAAAGGGGATGAAGAGAAGTTGGCTAGTGGTACAAAAGTACAGTTAGAAAGAATAAGTTCCAGGGTTCAATAGCACAGTAGGGTGACTATAATTAATAATAATTTATCGTATATTTCAAAATAGCTAAAAGATAATATTTGGAATGTTCTCAACACAAAGAAATGATAAATGCTTGAGGTGATGGATTTCTTAAGTATCCTGATTTGATCACTATATATTGTATGCATGTATAAAAATAACACATGTAACCCCAAATATGTAAAATTATTCATGTATCAATAACAAAAGAAACTGCCAAATTGTTTTTGAAATTGCATTTTCAATAGCACTATATGAGAGTTCCAGTTGTTTTTTAAAATTTTATTGTAAATTAACAAATTAAAGTTTTGTATATTCATGGGGTACAAAATGATGTTTTAATTTATGAATACAATGTGGAATAATTAAATCAAGTTAACTAAAATATCTATTACCTCAAATGTTTATCATTTTTTGCAGTGAAACATTTGAAATTTACTCTTAGCAGTTTTGAAATATACAATACACTATTATTAACTATATTCTACATAATGTGCAATAATATATATCACAAAAGAAAACATATTCTCCTTATCTGAGACTTTGTATTCTTTGACCATCATCTCCCATCCCCAGTCCCACCCTCTGAAACAGCATTCTGTTATCCGCTCTGTGAGGTTGATTGTTTTAGATTCCATAGATGAGTGAAAACATGCAATGTTTTTGTCTTTCTGTGTCTGACATATTTCACTTAGCATAATGTTCTCCAATTCCATCTATGTTGTCACAGATAACACAATTTCCTTCTTTTTTTAAGTTTGAATATTATCTTATTTTGTATCAGAGGTTTATAATAGCTGAACAAAAATTCCATCAGAATTACCTGGAAAGATGGTGCTGGGGTGAGAGGGGCCAGGCCACAAAATTTAAGTTTTCTGTATCAGGGATCTGCCCCTGGATCATCTGATTAGGGGATACTTCGGGTTGTCTCTCTTGGAGGGAGGGAGGGGTATATCTTCCATGTGTTTCGGTGTCAGTATTTTAAAAAGCACCTGCAGGCAATTCTGATGTTCAGGTAGATTTGGAACTTACCAGTGTAGAAGACCTCTTTGCTCCCTTCTGGATCTTAAATTCTATGTATTTAAAAAAAAAAAAAACTCCTTTATTCAACACAAATATTTGCTTAGTGTTTTTCTATATGCCTTTGGGGACCTCTATACACAGAAATTAAAGTATATGTACTCACCAATCCTAAAGTCTAATGGGGAAAACTCACACGTACACACCTGTTACGATGCAGTGAAAATGCTCCAATAGACATGTGTACTTGCTTCTATTCATTTTTAATTTCCTAGATCCTTGAAAAAGGAGCGAGCATCTGCCCACCGAGAGTGAACTGAATCCACTGTGCCTTAGATCAAAGCTACATGCTTCATAGCTACCTAAAAGCCAGTCTCTCCTAGATTTTTGCCCACAGAGGAGTATTCCTCTTGGTTATGAAGCCTTCGAGTTTATAGACTCCCTTTGAGATAATTTGAGCCTGTCATCTTAATGATGACTTTTTCATTTCCCCCTCAGATCTCTTCTTTCCCCTTCAATTCACAGGCTCTATGAAAGGATCCTATTTCTTTTAAATGTGTCTTCCTTTATCTCCAATCGGGGATGATCATATCTTTACACCCTACATCTAGATCATGGTGTTTTTTTTCCCTCCTACATGTGTATTTAATAATATATCTTCATTTAATTATAGCTCATGCCCACTAGCTAAGGATATGCTGACATACCCCACCAAAATCGCAACATCACTGTTATGGAGGGGACAGAAAGATTTGTATTAAAATGGATTATCCACTGCTGCAACACAGTATTACATCAGTTCCCTTCTTCATCTCCAAAGTCCCTATGTGAAAAAGCAGACCACCAGCCGGGCTCGGTGGCTCAGCCTGTAATCCTGCACCTTTGGGAGGCTGAGGTGAGTGGATTGCCTGAGCCCGCGGGTTCGAGACCCGCCTGGGCAGCGAGACCTCATCTATACAATAAATCAAAAAATCAGCTGGGCATGATAGCGTATGCCTGTAATTTCGGCTGCTTGGAAGGCTGAGGCGGAAGGATCGCCAGAGCCCAGCAGGTCGAGGCTGCGGTGGCCGGAAGCGGGGTGGCCCAGTCTGGGCGACCGAGTGAGACTCCAACTCAAAAAAAAGAAAAAAAAGAAAAAAAGCAGACCAGTAACTTTTGGGCAGTGGCCACTGATCAGGTATTTTGTCATGAGTAATCATTTTCTAAAATGAATCATTTTCATCAATTAATACTTTTAATAGTAACAATTAATTTGATAATAATTTTGTTCACTCTGAAAGCTTTTTTATAGAAGACAATTAGCTTGGTAGGTTGTCCTAAAAGTTTGAAGAAAATATTATGAGAGAAAAGTTTGCAACCAAGAAAACTTTATCCATTGACTTTTATTTATCCTATCATTAGGAAAAAAATGTGTTCTTTATTATTAATGGCACCATACTTCAGACCAATTACTTCTCGGGAAGCCTCTTCTGTGTGGAGCATGATGGGGTTACAAAGACATATAATCTAGTTCCCCTACCCTCAGGGAACTCGGTTTAATAGGGGAAATAAACACCTAAACAGATGGTAACATTGCGATACAGGGTGTGCTATGGTCAGAGGGCCTTCTATGCAAGTTCATGAGAGGGTCTCTAATCCAGACCCAGATAAACATCTTCAAGGTCTAAAGTAAAAACAGCTGACACTTACAGAGTGCTTGCTATGGGCTGGGCACTCATTAACCACATGGCACCTGTTAGCACATTTAAACTTCACCAAAAACCCACACAGAGGTACTATTATTACCCCACTATCAAATGAAACTTTTAAAAAGGTTAGTAGGCCGAGTGAAGTGGCTCATGGCTGTAATCCCACTTTGGGAGGCTGAGGTAGGAGGATTACTTGAGTTCAAGACCAGCCTGGGCAGCATAATGAGACCCCGTCTCTACAAAAAAAATCAAAAAATTAGTCGGGCATTGTGGCATGTGCCTGTAGTCCCAGCTACTCAGAAGGCTGAGGCAGAAGGATCACCTGAGCCCAGGCGGTCAAGGCTGTGGTCAACCGTGGTCGTACCACTGCACTCCAGCCTGAGCAATAGAGTGAGACCCTGACTCAATAAATAAATAAGTAAATTAAAAAGTTAGTGATTTGCCCAAGGTCACACAGCTCTACAGATGCTGGATTGGGATCCAGAGTAAAGCCATGAGGTATAATAATAGTTCCTCAAAGATGTTCACATTATAATCCCCAGGACCTAAAGTAGAAATTAGAGTTGTAGATAGAATTAAGCTTGTCAGTCTGTTGACCTTAGTAAAGACATGAGTCTGGATTACTCAGTGGGCCCAGAGCAATCGCAAGGGTCTTTTGAAGGACATGAGGGAGGCAGAAGAAGCAGAGAGACATAAAACCACAGAAAAGAGAAAGAGGTACGACATGGGAGGCTTTGAAGATGGAGATAATCCAGAAACCCAGGGACATGGACAGCCTCTAGAAGTTGGAAAAAGGAAACAGGTTTTCCTCTAGAGACTCCAGAAAGGAAAACAGCCCTGCTAATATCTTTATTTTAGCACAGTGAGGCCCATTTCAGACTTACGATTTCCAGAACTGTAAGATAATAAATTTGTGTTGTTTTAAGCCACCAAGTTTGAAGTAAATTGTTACAGTAGCTGTAGGAAACTCATATAGAGGCCCAGGTCATTCTTATTCCAGAGAGCAAGTCCTGGATTCCAGAACCCTATTCCTGAGTTTTAATCAGAAGAATGTAAACCAATGTACAGCTTGGAATATTTGGCCCCAAATTTCTTACCTTGTTCTTATCCACTCCGAAAGGTACTACTAATGTTTCACCCCTCACGCATCACCCTATCCCATTGGCATTTCTCAGCATATCATCTACAAACTAGAAGGATTCATGGTATCCTGACTTTCTCCCAGAGTATTGCCAAAACTGTCAGAAAATTATAAGCACATGACCCAATCAGAAGGATGCGGGCTTTCATTAAGCATCGTGACAACTCCTATCAGCCAGGCTGTCACTCTTACACCCATCACACCCACTCTTGCAATTTCTGTAGAGTGTGGAAGGAAGCCTGAGTACTCAGTGGTTTTGACAGAAAGCAGAGATTTGCTGCATTCAGTTATGCCCTCAAAATGTACGTGGTCTGGTTCTAGGCAAGGCATTCTAAAGAGAGGAGAATGTCTTGCACGTTCAGTTGGCTGCCTTGTCCACTATTCCCCAAGAAGGAGCAAAGGGGAGAATCTGGCTCTGGGCTGCTGTAGGGGATCATTTGTGTTGTTTCCTGCAGAACTTTCCAGACCATGAGAGCAAGTAAAGAGGTACCAGTCTGATGATCATGTTTGCATCTTTGCAGTGTATCTCTCAACCTTCAAAACATTCTCTAGGTCTCGTGTCATGTGACTATCCACAACAAAGTGCAGTCCTCTGGGAAGATCCTTCTGACAGGCAACCAAATGCCCTGGGCACCCACCTTGCGACCATGCAGTGTACCAGAGTCTCGAGAGTAAGTAGTCAGGAATATTGTGAGCCACCTGGAGCATTTACACCACAGAATCTGACAAATACTACAAATTGGGATTTCTCCCCTCCCGTTCCTGTCCCCGCAACTGGTTTTTCAGAACACCACTGGCTGTATACGTTTTGAATGTCGTATTTATTTCTTTGCAAGTAAAAGCCAGCATCACAGGTAAGACTGCCATTCAACTTGCAGGACATGAGGACCTAAAGAACACACAGTCAACCGACAAGAAAAATACAGCTTCCAAGT
The DNA here is from genome assembly GCA_027257055.1 of Cephalopachus bancanus. Taxonomy (NCBI): domain Eukaryota; kingdom Metazoa; phylum Chordata; class Mammalia; order Primates; family Tarsiidae; genus Cephalopachus; species Cephalopachus bancanus. Next base: position 327,240 of record JAPVLO010000429.1, on the reverse strand, counting down.
CCAAGTGCTGGCTCTTCAACAATTCCTTAATTTCCCAACAGAGAAAAAGCTCAAATACAGAATATCTATAATATGATGAAGACAAAAACATAATGTGTCACATTGTTAGAGCAGATGCTCTCACTGGGGGTCAGAGGAAAGAAAGAATTTTTGGCGCTTATACACCATTGGTGGGAATGCAAATTAGTACAACCTCTGTGGAAATCGGTTTAGAGACTTCTCAAAGAACTAAAAGTAGATCTACCATTTGACCCACTACTTGGTAACTACCCAAAAGGACAGAGGTTGTCATACAAAAAAGCCACCTGCACTCAGATGTTTATCGCAGCACAATTCACAATTGCAGAAACATGGAATCAGCCTAAATGCCCATCAACTAATTGTTCAGTGGATAATGAAAATGTGGTATGTGTCAAAAAATGCATACACATTTTAAGTGATGTTATCTATGTATTACTTTTTGAAGTTGTATTATTAATAAATTATGGCAGCAATGTAAGTATGGCATTCACTCAACCATGCTTCTGCCATTTTCTTCGACTGTCCTGCCTGTCACATGGTGATGCTAGGATTCATTTGATTAATGCCATCTTTTTTTTTTAATATTTTTTATTATGATGTTGTGGGGTACAGTTAAGGGTTAGGTATACAATTATGTTCCATTCAGGCACCCTGTTGATAAGCGATGTTTCCCCATCCCCAGACAGATATTTGCTACTGTTAATCCCATCTTCCTCCCCCCCCATAGTTTCCCAGTACCGTCAGTCATTTTCTTATAGTATTACATTGGATGTTCAAGGTCCATTATATGAGTGAGAACATGTGATACTCGGATCTTTGTTTCTGTGAGAGGTCACTCAGTATTATAGACTCTAGTTCCATCCAGGTTGCTGTGAAATTCATGATTTTGTTCTTTTTTATGGCTGCGTAGTATTCCATCGTGTATATGTACCACATTTTTAAAATTCAGTCCTTTTTTAATGGGCAGCATGGTTGCTTCCAAGTTCTTGCTATTGTGAACAATGCTGCGATAAACATATGTGTGCAGGTATCTTTTTTACAGAGTGATTTGAGTTCTTCAGGGTATAGTCCCAGTAGGGGGATTGCAGGGTCATATGGGAGGTTGATGTTTAGGGCTTTTAGAAATTGCCACACTGCTTTCCACAGAGGTTGCACTAGTTTACACTCCCACCAACAGTGTAGAAGTGTTCCCTTTTTGCCACACCCTCTCCAGCAGCTGTTATTTTTTGAGTTGTTGATAATTGCCATTCTGACTGGAGTTAGGTGGTATCTCAGTGAGGTTTTGATTTGCATCTCCCTGATGATTAGTGAGGTTGAACATTTCTTCATGTGTCTGTTGGCTGCTCGGATGTCTTCCTTTGTGAGGTGTCTGTTCATATCTTTTGCCCATTTTATAATGGGGTTGTTTGTTTTTTTCTTTTCAGCACATTTGAGTTCCTTGTAGATCCAGGATGTTAAGCCTTTGTCAGAACTGGTGTTGGCAAATACTTTTTCCCAGTCTGTAAGCTGTCTCCCTGCTCTCTTGATGGTTTCTTTGGCTTTGCAGAAGTTTGTCAGTTTAATAAGGTACCACTTGTCTATCTTCTCTCTTATGACCTGTGGGTTTTGGGTTTTGTTCAGGAATTGGATGCCAGTTCCGATTTCCATGAGGGTATTTCCTTCATTTTCTAAGGTTCTTATGGTTTGAGGTTTTACATTTAGGTCTCTGATCCATTTGGAGTTAATCTTTGTGCATGGGGATAGATAGGGGTCCTGTTTCAATCTTCTGCATGTGGTCAGCCAGTTTTCCCAGCACCATTTACTGAATAGGTTCTCCTCTCCCCAGTGGTAGGTGGTGGAGACTTTGTCGAAGATGAGTGGGTTGAGAAATTGAGGTTTTGCTTCTAGAATCTCAATTCTATTCCATAGATCTATATGCCTGTTCCTATACCAATACCAAGCTGTTTTGATGATTATAGCTTTATAGTAAAGTTTGAAGTTTGGTAATGTGATACCACCTGCTTTGTTTTTTTTTTTTTTGCTGAGGATTGTTCTGGCTATTGTGGGACGTTTGTGTTTCCATATGAATTCCTGTGTTATTTTTTCTAGGTCTGAGAAGAATGTTGCTGGTAATTTGATGGGTATTGCATTGAATTTGTGGATTGCCTTAGGTAAGATGGACATCTTCACAATGTTGATTCTTTCGATCCATGAGCATGGGATATTTTTCCACTTGTTTGTGTCATCTTTGATTTCTTTGAGCAGTGTTTTGTAGTTTTCATTGTAAAGGTCTTTCACATCTCTGGTTAGGAAGATGCCAAGGTATTTCTTTTTTTTTTTTTTGTGGCTATTGTAAATGGAATTGTGGTTTTTATTTGGGTTTCTGTTTGTTTATTATTGGTGTAAAGAAATGCGATTGTCTTTTGTACATTTACTTTGTATCCTGAGATTTTCCAAAGGCCTTTATCAGTGTAAGGAGGTTTTTGACAGATTCTCCTGGGTTTTCAAGGTACACAATCATATCATCTGCAAAGAGAGGTAACTTGACTTCCTCTTTTCCTATTTGGATACCCCTGATTGCCTTCTCTTCTCTGATTGCTCAAGCCAGGACTTCCAATACTATGTTGAACAGGAGGGGTGAGAGAGGGCATCCTTGTCTTGTTCCAGTTTTCAGGGGAAATGGTTCCAATTTTTGTCCATTCAGGAGTATGCTGGCTGTGGGTTTCTCATAGATGGCTTTTACTATTTTGAGGTATGTTCCCCGTATGCCTAGATGTTCAAGGATTTTTATCAAGGAGGGGTGCTGGATTTTATCAAAAGCTTTTTCTGCATCTAATGATAAAATCATGTGGTTTTTGTTTTGACATCTGTTGATGTATTTAATTACATTTATGGTTTTACGAATGTTGAACCAGCTTTGCATCCCAGGAATGAAGCCTACTTGGTCATGATGGATGATTTTTGAGATGTATTGCTGAATCCGGTTTGCTAGGATCTTGTTGAGAATTTTAGCATCTATGTTCATCAAAGATATTGGCCTGTAGTTCTCTTTCTTTGTTGGATCTTTACCTGGCTTGGGTATCAATGTGATGTTGGCTTCATAAAATGATTTGGGAAGAGTTCCATCTTTCTCAATCACCTGGAATGCCTTCAGTAGGATTGGTATCAGCTCCTCCTTAAATGTCTTGTAGAATTCTGCTTGAAAGTCATCTGGACCAGGGCTTTTTTTTTGTAGGTAGTTTTCTTATTATGTAGTCGATTTCCTTGATTGTTATTGGTCTATTTAGGGTCTCAATTTCTTCTTGTTTCAACCTAGGTAGGTTGTGTGATGTCAGAAAGTCCTCCATTTCCTTAAGGTTTTCAAGTTTGTTTCCATACAAGTGTATGTAGTAGTCTCTAATGATCTTTTGTATTCTTCAGGGTCAGATGTGACTTCATCTTTTGTGTTTCTGATTGTGCTTATTTGGGCTTTTTCTCTCTTTTTCTTGGTCAGTCTAGCTAGGGGACCATCAATCTTGTTTATCCTTTCGAAGAACCAACTTTTTGTTTCATTGATTTTTAGTATTATCTTTTTGTCTTCTATGTCCTGGATTTGGGATTGTATTTTGGTGATCTGGATTCTTCTGCTGAAATTAGGGTTTTTGTGGTCTTGTTTTTCCAGCTTCCTTAGGTGACTTGTTAGGCTGTTAATTTGTGATCCTTCCATTTTCTTCATGTGCATTTGTAGGGATATAAATTCCCCTCTTACTACAGCTTTCAAGGCATCCCAGAGATTTTGGTAAGATGTTTCTTCATTTTCCTTTGTTTCCAGGTATCTTTTGATCTCTGTTTTGATTTCATCATTGACCCAGGAGTTGTTTCGCATCATGCTGTTTAGTGTCCATGTCTTTGTGTGTTTTGGGGGGACCTTGTTGGTGTCAATGTTTATTTTTATTCCACTGTGGTCCGAGAAGGTGCATGGTAGAATTTCAGACCTTTTAAATTTGCTTATGCTTTATGTCCAATATATGCGGTCGATCTTAGAATATGCTCCATGCGGTGATGAGTAGAATGTATATTCTGTGGTCTTTGGATGGAGTGTTCTGTAGGTATCAATTAAGGCCATTTGGTCCAGAGTAATATTGAGGTTCCGGATCTCCTTGCTGATTTTTTGTCCTGATGATCTGTCTAGGGTTGTGAGTGGGGTATTAAAGTCCCCTGTTATGATGGTGTTAGAGTCAATATCTTTCTTTAGTTTTCCTAGAAGTTGCCTTATGAAAGTTGGCGCACCTATGTTGGGTGCATATATGTTTAGGATAGATATTTCTTGTTGATGGAGTGAAGCTTTTATCATTATGTAGTGGCCCTCTGTATCTTTTTTAATTTTGATAGCTTAAATGGTATTTTGTCTGAAATTAGGATCGTGACTCCTCCTTTCTTTTGTGTTCCATTCACCTGAAAATTTGTTTCCCATCCTCTTACTTTGAGTCTGTGTATGTCCTTTCTAGTGAGATGGGTCTCTTGAAGGCAGTATATTGTTGCCTGGTGATATTTTATCCATTCTGCCATTCTATGTCTTTTCGGTGGTGCATTTTGTCCATTCACATTCAGGTTAATTATTGAAATGTGAGAGTTCATCCCTATCATAGAGTTCTTATAGAGTTGTTGTTCTTCCACTTGGTTTTTGTGTGTGTGTGTGTGTGTGTCTTTCTTTTGGTTTTGGGATTGGTTCATGTATATTTTATTCTTTTCCCTGTACTCTTGTGAAGAATGTTGTTCTTTTTTCCTTTTCTTCTGTGTTTAGTACTTTCCTAAGTGTTTCATGTAGAGATGGTTTTGTGGCAGCATAAGTTCTTAGGGATTGGATATCAGGGAAAGATTTTAATTCTCCCTCACTGATGAAGCTTAGCTTGGCCGGGTAGGTTATTCTTGGTTGAAATTGTTTATTTTTAGGACTTTGAAGATAGGGCTCCAAGCTCTCCTAGCCTGCAGGGTTTCTGTAGATAAATCTGCTGCTATTCTAATTGGTCTTCCATAGTAGATGATCTGGCCTTTTTCTCTTGCTGCCTTTAGGATTTTTTCTTTTATGCTTACTTTGTTTAGGTGAATTATTATGTGTCTAGGAGTTGGTCTTCTCATTTGTTGTCTTGCAGGGGCTCTGAATCTCTTGTGTTTGAATTTTTGCATCACTGATTAGATAAGGGAAGTTTTCTTGAATGATCTCATGGAAAGTTTGTTTCAATGTGATCTCTGTCTCTTTTTCTGCCTCAGGTAGTCCAATTACTCTTAGGTTAGGCCTCTTGAGGTAATTGCTCATCTCTTGAAGGTTTTGTTCTGTCTTTTTGAGCTTATTTTCTGTGTTTTTAAGAGTTTGGGTTATTTCTATATTTTGGTCCTCAAGCTCTGAGATTCTATCTTCTGCTTGAGTAATTCTGCTTTCCATGCTTATCAGTTTGTTATTTATTTCATTCACAGTATTCCTTATTACTGTTATCTCAGATATCAGCTCCTTCCTAGTTTCTTCTTGTGTCTCCTCAATTCTTTTTAATCTCTCCATTATTGTCTTGATATTTATGTTTGTAGTTTGAGAGCCTTCATTCTGGGGGCCCTTCATTGTTTGCATTCCAAAGTCAGTTTCTCAGTGTCTGCCCTCCCAGGGGTCTGGGAGAGACCCATACTCTTCTTTTGGTTTTTCTTCATTTGTGTAGATTTTTCTCTCTCTCCCCACTTCCCGCCCCTTCTTTAATTCCGTTTTTGAGGGAAGGTGGGGTTGCTTTTATTTCTCTTCTGCAATATCCTGTTTTTCCTTATCAGGGTCTTCTGGCTTTGTTCACTCTTCAGGTTGGAGCATAGGCTGCAATCTGTACTTTTTGCAGTTTTCGGTTTAATTGAGAGGGAAGCTGTGGTTCAGAATGCTGATTCTAGCATCCACGAACAGGTGTATGAGCACACTGGAACCTATTTCCCTCTGCCTTACAATCTGTCCATTCAGCAGTATGTAGTCTTGGTCCCTAAATTAAAAAGGGGGGTATAAAAGAGGAAAATAATGGAGGAAGGGGGAGTCAAAGGGGGTTAGAAAGAGAGAAAAGTGACAGCGAAAACAGATATACATACCAACTATCAGGTGAGAAAGAGACACAAGGCCGGGAAGAAGTGAAGAAAGACACGTAAGAAAGATTCCCTAAAGAGTACTGATAGCTACACAGGCCAATAAAATCAAGAAACAGTGTAAGTCAAAGGTAAACAACAAACGTGATCAAAACCAACAGTTACAATGATAAAATCATAAGTCAATATAAGCGATCAGACTAAAGTCACTTCTCTGATATCCGATTCCGGTCTCTCCCTTTTGTTTTTCGTTGCAGCGTAGGGGTGGGGCTTTGTCTTCTGTTTCACGCTGTTGCCTTAGGAACTGAGGTAAAGTTTGTTGATAGGTGGGCGGGGCAATGGAAGTCTCTGCCTGGAGAATGGCAAGACAGTTTATGTAGATCTGTTTTTCTCCGCTTTTCTGGGTCCCCCAGCTTGGGGTCTCGCACTGAGTGCCTCAGCCAGGGTGGGCCCGGAGTTCCAGAGCTCCAAAGCTCCAAAGGGCAGGCGGTGAGCAGCAAGAGTGGCCCTGGGCCCCCCACAGGGTACTTCAGTCAGGAATGGGACCGGTGTCTCTGAGGGGCAGGCACCCAGAACCTTCTGACTGACAGCTTGGTGCTGGGTGGCAGGCAGGATGTAGCCTGGGAGGAGGCTGGGACCTGAGACTTCCACGCATGCAGTGGAACAGCAGCAGCAGGGGGCCGCAATATCTGACCCTGCATGGGACCAAAAGTTCCCAGGCCTTGCACCATCACAGCTGGGGGTCCACTGGGGGGTGGGGGAAGAGAGGTAAGAGTCTTTTGGGGAACTCATGTTCGGAGAATCTCACTAGTTCACCTATGCCGTCGTCATCTTGTTCCCATCTCAATGCCATCTTTTAAGCAAACATCACACTTAGAATGTGTATACATTTTTGACACCCCCATACATACACATATGTGTGTGTGTGTGTGTGTGTGTGTGTGTGTGTGTGTGTGTGTAGGAAAAGTATATACCAATAACAAAAGATTGTACATCTCATGTTTGTCTTCTGCAATTACAAAAGGTCCTCAAAGTGGTTACCATCAGTGTCCAGACACTTCTGAAAAGTACTTAGAAAAGTAATACACAGATAATATCTTTTAAAATGTGGATACATTTTTGGTACCCCTGGTATATACACACGCCATGGAATTCAGCCATACAAAAGATGAAATAATGTCTTTTGCAGAAACTTGAATGGAATTGGAGACCATCATCCTTAGTAAAGTAACACAGGAAAGGAAAATCAAACTCCACATGTTGTCACTTGTGAGAGTTAAACTAAGGATCTGCAAAGACATAGAGAATGATATGATGGACACTGGCAACTCAGAAGGGGGCTTGCAAGCAGGAGAAAGATAAAAAATAATCTATCTGGTACAATGTACACAGCCGGGGGTGGAGAGGACACTTGGAGCCCAGACTTCTTCACTATTATAGAATGCATCCATGTAATCAAAAATCACCTGTACCCTCTAAAGCTATTGAAATATATATATAATATATATATAATATATATATTATATATATATTAAAGGACATTTGGTTAAGATCAGAGAAGTCTTCATGAAGGAATTAGTTGGGGCTTTATTCCTTGTTTTACCAATAACTGAGTCGCTCTTATGCTAGGTTCTGTGGGGGATACAAGGATGAATCCGGATGTGGGTCCTCTCCTAGAAGAATGTGCAACCTTGAGGGACCTCAAGAACAACACCCTGGAATCTGGGCTCTCATTTGGGACTGTGACAAGATTGTTTTCCTTGACTCTGCACTCCCACCTTCAGTTTTTCTGCCTCTCAGCATCCCAATTTGACCTTCCTCTTTGCTTCTGTTCTTTGTTCCTCAGACTTTTGGACTTGGTATCACAAGTCTGGGTGTACCTATCCCCAGCCCTTCCCACTTCCTTTCTCTTCCTGAAGTTCTCAGCTCATGTGCCAGCCTCACAGACAGGCCTTCCTCACCACACGCCAGTGTCACCCCATTCGCATTTGCAATACTGAAGCCCAGTCACACTCTGACATGTCACCCAGGTTCTTTCTTGCATGGCAATTACCATGGTCTGTCCTTATGTCATTTATTTGCTTGCTTTTTTATTGTCTGTCCCTACTTCTACCACCTGCCACGAGATATGGTCTCTAAAAGACAGTGATCTTACCTATCTCATTCATCACCACATCCCTAACACCCATCGCCATGCCAATGCTTCCAATGATAAATATTTAATTGACTGATATAAATGTAAATGAAGTGTGATGACTGGCCCTCAGAAGAGGGAGAGGTTACATCCAACTATAACCTTTCAGAATCAGGAAAAATTGTATAGAAGAGGTAGGATTTGAGCCAAACCTTGAAGGATGGGTAGAATTGGAAGGCAGGAGGTACAAAGTCTTGAGTAAAGGTGTGGAGGAGTCAACAGAGACGGGAGTCAGCAGAGGAAGAGAGAACAAAAGCTGAGTTGCTTCAAAAAGACTGGACACATGGCCATTGCTATCAGTTCAGCTGGTCATTCAGAACCTCCATTTTAGAGAGAGAAACATAATTATTACTTTCTTAAGGCAGTGGTCTCAAAACTGAGCTCCACAGAACCCTCTTCTGGCACAGCTTGGCTGGGGGTGGGGGGAAGTTTGTTTATTCAGACTTGCCTTCCCCACCCCCACTCCACCTTCATCCCCTCTCCCACCCCCAGTCAACTAGAGCAGTTCTACTTTTATCGATTGTGTCTGTCTGTGCTTTTAACCCTTTGTCCATTTTCCCCCCAAGAATACTCAGCAGTGTTTGCACATGGGGAGATAACTCATGGGGAGATAACTCACAGACTATCCCTAAAGTTTGTCATGAAATCTTGTTTTTATTCTTATTTTTGTATTTCTCTAGTATATTGATAGTCTTTGGAAACAAATGACATCATGCTATCTATAGCATTCTGTTTTTAGTAGTGGTATTTCCATTTACAAAATATAGTAATTCTCTCTTTTTTCTTTTAATTCTCTTTAGGATTAGAGACAAGTTCTATTTAGAAATAACTCCAGGCCGGGCTCAGTGGCTCAGCCTGTAAACTCAGCACTTTGGGAGGCGGAGGCGAGTGGACTGCCTAAGCCCACAGGTTTGAGACTAGCCGGGGCAACTTGGCAAGCCCGCGTCTCTACGATAAGTTTAAAAAAAAAAAATAGCCGGACGTGGTAGCCCGCACCTGTAGTTCCAACTACTTGGAAGGCTGAGGTGGAAGGATCGTTGGAGCCCAGCAGATCAATGTTGGGGTGGCCATGAGCTTGCCACTGCACTCCAGCCTAGGCAATGGAGTGAGACTCCAACTCAAAAAGAAAACAGAAAAAGAAAAAGAAAGAAATGCAAGAACAGTTTTTACATTTTATTTTCACATTGAAAACCAGTCAGATTTATTTCAGCCTCAAAGACTGTATTTACGTAAAGTTAAATTAACACAGCAGCAAGCACACATTTTTTTCTAAACGGGAAGTGGGTTAAAGAAGTTGTATCCCATCTTTCTTGGTTTGTCTTTTCTACATCACAATATTTCTTTATGTTTCTTTTGTTTTTCTTTTTAAATTTCATGGAAAAGTATGTATTTCTTTTTTCTTCTTAAATAAGGGTTTGCATACTTGTATCATATGTAGTTTTCTGAGCAAAGATTCATTCTCTTTAGAAGATAATACTTTCAAGACGTAGATTATCTCTTCTTTCCTATAGATCCTATAAACCATACATATACATATTTGCAAAGTGTTTTAATTAGTTTGTTGAAAGACAATACTGCATCATGGTCATGTTTAAAGAAATAGAAATAGAGAAACTATATTTATATATCTGGGTAGAAAAAATGCCTTTTAGGTTCTGGGACAGTGTGCTAAATTGTAAAAGTAAATTGAAATAAATGGAATAATAATTCTTTGTGGTATTCTGAATATCTCGAACTGCATTCAAAAAGGTAATTTTAAAATTCAGAGCACCCTTATTCACGCTGACATTTTTATATATCATTCACTCATGACAGGTTTGGGTCTTACTAATAATGCCTTTCAAATCAAAGGAGAATCCATACCCCTATCTCACCCTGTGATTCAAATATGTACTAATTTCTTCACAGATCACATATTTTATTTCTACTTAAAAGCCACCCCTACACAAACTCTTATCTGCCATGGCTTGATCAAGGGATATTTCATTTTATCTTTACTGGTATTATCTTTACCGGTAAAATAAGAACTTTAGATCCACAAAGACTCTGAAACTCTGTTATTGATTAATCCTTACATAGTATTAGTGGTTGAATTTCTGTGATAACACATTTCAGAGTAATTAAAATTATATGATAATAAGTCTCATCCATCTAGGAGCTCATTTATTTCAAGAAATTCTAATAAACTAAATAATCTGAGGTTCAATTGCAATGAGAAATGGTCAATATTTTTCATAGTTTAGTAAAAAGTATGGAAGCCAAACTCAGGGTCTGACAGAGAGATACAAACTTTAAAAATCATGAAGGTTCTCTTATCCCATCAAGTGACACACTCTACTGCTGGTGTTGCCACTCATAATAGAATGCCTTGATTCCAGTTCTAGTAAGGGTAAGAAGTGCAGCAATGGACTCATGCCTGTGAGCTCTATACACACTCAAACCTAGAAAGCAGCTGGCTTAGTGGAGTGCTAAAGACTTGACTGTAGCAACAGTTGGAAGACAACACCCTGAAGGGATAAGGCAGGATGCAGTTGGGCTTTAAATTAACAACCAAGATAAAGCAATATAGGCAGATACAGGCTCGGCAATCAAGGGAGGGAAATGGGTGTGGTTTCTCTCACTATTGCCCCTAAGAACCCACTTATGTATTTTTTTTCTATCCATCCCTGCCAATTTGAACTCTGCAGGTTTGGAGAAATGCTTGGTATTTAAAAGAGAAATGCTTCTACCAGAAGACACAACGAAAGTTCCATTGAATTGAAAGTTGAGATGCTACCTGATCATTCTGGTTTACCCGAATCCCTGAACCGACAGGCCAAGAATAAGGTTACTCTTCTGGCTGGCTGGAATAATTCATCCTAACTACCAAGGGGAAATGGGGTTGCCGCTGCACAGTGGGAGTGAGGAGGAGGACATCTAGAATCCAGAGGATACTATAAAGTACTGTTTAATTCTCCCATAAATGGAACTAAAAGTTAATAAAAATGTACCCCCCAAATAAACAACAAAACAGGGCTACTGAAGATAGAGAGTCTTCAGGAATGAAAACTTGAGTTACCGCATTGGATAAATAACCCGACTAACTGAGATTCCGGATGAAGCAAAGAAAATGTGGAACAAGCCGGGCTTGGTGGCTCAGCCTGTAATCCCGTGCCTTGGGAGGCTGAGGTGAGTGGATTGCCTGAGCCCACGGGTTCAAGACCCGCCTGGGCAACTTGACGAGACCTCATCTCTACAATCAATCAAAAACTGAACCGGGTGTGGTAGCACGCACCTGTAGTTCCAGCTACTTGGAAGGCTGAGGCGGAAGGATCGCCAGAGCCCAGCAGGTCGAGCCTGCGGTGGCCCGGAGCAGCCACTGCACTCCAGTCTGGGCGACAGAGTGAGACTCCAACTCAAAAAACAAAAAGAAAAAAAGAAAATGTGGAACAGTAGTGGAAGAAGAAAGTTCAACAGTTTTTTGTGACAATTTATAAACATGAGGACTCTTAACAGTTATGCATGGGATCTTCCTTGCTTGTGTGTATCTTTTATGTACATATATATGTATATATATGTGTCTGTGTATGTGTGCATATGTATATATACATGTACAAATATGTATGCTAATATAATATAAACTCTAAAAACTAGTATATATGCTAATTATTAGTATGCATAATTATTCATATATTTATTTGTAATACTCTCTTCTTTTCTTTTACTACTGTATATAAAGATTAATGATGGTGGTTAACATTATGATTCGCTTCTAGGTAACCAAATACTCAGATGGCACTGTGACTGAATTTGAAAAGTTATTAATATAGTTCAGAGATATCCACTATAATCGTTTCATATAGATGGACTCAGTGCTTCCAGAGCTTTTTGTTTCATCATTTTGGGTAGAGGGTAGGGAGTGTTTTGGTCATACAGGAACTTGTTGCATTTTTCTAGGTATTAGCATATAGAAGTTCTTTTTGTATGGAAGCTTAAATATGTATAGAAGAGTAATTGTGAATGCTAGTAGCCGAAGTGCTGAACTGTGTCAGTTATTAAACTATTATCTCTCTATTTCAACTCACTCTCTATGCTCTTCTGCTGGAGATGTCAATGCTCCTCTCTCAGTAATTGGTAGCTTGAGCAAGTAGAAATTCATCAAGGACATAAAGGTCCTAAAAAATGCTATTGACTTGACCTAATTGACATTGCTAAAGCAAGCACTCCACCCAACAACAGCAGAACACATATTCTTTTCAATTTCATATGGAGCATTAACTATGATAAACCATATTCTTGACCATAAAACATAGTGTAGCTACTTTAAAAGAAATGAAATCATACAAACTATGTTATTTGAGCCTAACAAAATTAAACTAGAAATCAATACCAGAAAGATATCTGGGAAATCCTAAATACTTGGAAACTAAATCTCCAAATACTGGAAATTAAGCAACACATTTATAAGTTAACTATCAGTTAAAGAAGAAGTTTAAAGGGAAGTTAGAAATATTTAGAGGAAGGGATACTGATATCTCTGACTGTAATTGTGAATTTGTCTGTTTGTCCTAAGAGTTAATGGGTTGTGTTGTGTATATTTTGAAGTTCTGTTATTAGGTGTGTATACATTTAGAATGTTTATGTTCTCTAATTAATTGACCAATCTATCATGATGAAATAATCCTCATTACCCCTGGTAATAGTCTTTGTCCTGAAATCTACTTTGTCTGATATTAACAGCTTTCTTTGATTGTAATAGGATAAAATCTTTTTTACCTTTTTTTTTTTTTTGAGTTAGGGTCACACTGTGTCACCCAGGCTGGACCTCCTGGGCTCAAATGATCCTTCCGACTCAGCATCCCAAATAGCTGGGACTACATACGTGTACCACCATGTCTGGCTAATTTTTATTTTAATTTTTTTGTAGAAACAAGGTCTCACTATGTTACCCAGGCTGGTTTCAAACACCTGAGGTCTCCTAAGGTGCTAGGATTATACAGGCATGAGCCACAAGCACCCAGCCCTATCTTTTTATTTTTAATGTATTTGTCTTTATACTTAAATTTGGTTTATTGTAAGCAGAACACTGTTGAGTTTTGCCTTTTCATCTATTTAACTAGTTTGCCTTTTAATTAGTTTGTTTTGACAATTTATATTTAACATGAGTATGGATATGTATGGGTTTAAATCTACCATTTGACTACTTGTCTACTATTTGTCACCTCAGGTCTTGTGCTCTGCCTCTTTGTTTGATTAATTGAGCATTTTTCATTATTCCATTTTATTTCCTTTATTGACTCATTAGTTATACTTCCTTTTGTTTATTTTTTACGCTTTATTTTTGCTTAGTGATTTTAGTGATGGCTTTAGTTATTGTGTTGCTGATTGACGTTTTTTGGTGATGACTTTATCATAGTAATAATATGCCCTCAAGTAATGTTATACCATTTCACATATAATATAATAACATTACAATTGTATAGTTCTATTCCTTCTTTCTCAGCTTTTGTGCTGTTTTTATACATTTTACTTCTACATATATTATAAACTCCACAATCTACTGGCATTCTTTTTGTTTTAAATAGTTGATTATATTTTAAGATACTTTAAAAATAAGAAAAATGTGTTGATAATTACTCGTATATTTTCCATTTCTGGTGTTCTTTATTCCTTTAAATAGGTCCAGATTTTCATTTGGTATCAGTTGCCTTTCTACCTGACATACTTCCTTTAACATTTTCTGTGGGAAGATCTGCTTTTAATAAATTCTTTCAAAGCTTATATGTCTGAAAAGGTATTACACCTTCATTTTTGACATTTGTTTTTGCTGTGTATGGAATTCTATTGTCAAAAACTCTTGGCAGTTGTTTTTCTTTTAGCACATTAGAGATGTTCTACTATCTTCTGATTTGTATTATTTCCAGTAAGAAGTCTGCTCTCTTTCTTTTCTTTTTCTTCTATCCATAATGTGTTTTTTTCCTATGGCTAATTTTAAAGTATGTCTCTTTATCACTAGTTTCAAGTAATTTGAGTACAATGTCCCATCATGTAGTTTTTCTCAACTTTCTTGTGCTTGAGGTTTATTTAGTTTCTTCAGTGAGGAGGTTTGTATCTTTTTTATCATATCTGAAAAAGTTTTTAACCATTATTTCTTCACATATCCTACACACACCACACACACACACACACACACACACACACACACCCCTACTTAAAGAATTCAAAGCACATGTATTACACTATTTAAAGTTGTTCCACAGTTCGCTGATGTTCTATTCATTTTTCCTGTGTTTTTTCTCTGTGCATTTTATTTTGAATATTTTCTATTGCTATGTCTTCAAGATCAGTAATATTTTCTTCTGCAGCTTCTAATCTGCTATTAATCTCATCCAGTGTATTTTTCATCCCTAAATTTTCACTTTGGGTCTTCTTATATTTTCTTATATTTATATTCATGTCTGCCTTTGGCATGAATATTTTTTCTTCTATATTCTTGAACATAATGGAACATATTTATTCTTTCCTTTTTTAATATTTTATTTTAATGACGTAGGGTACAATTTTGGATTAGGTTTATAAGTGGACGTAGTACAGGTAAAGTTTGGGCCTCCCTTTGGTCCCCAAGCTGCCTGGGGAACATATTTATAACAATTTTTTCAATATCCACTAATCCCATTATCTGCATCTTTTCTATGTCTGCTTATATAGATTAATTTTTATCCTCATTAAAGGTTATATTTTCTTGCTTCTTTGCATGCCTGATAATTTTTATTGGATGGCAGACATTACTATTCTGAATGTTAGATATCTTTAAATTCATTTAAATATTCTAGAGATTTATTTGGGGATGCAGTAAAGTAACTTGGTAACAATTTGATACTTTTAAGCTTTCTTTGGCAAGACAAGAGCAGCCTTTACTCCAGGCCTAACTTTTTTCCCCTGGCTACAGAAGGTAACACTTCTGACTACTCTACCCAAAGCCCAAGGTATTGCAGGGTTTTTCCACCCTGATTTCAGATGAACTATTCTCTTCTCCGTGTGAGCTCCAGGGATTGTTCCACCTGATTTTTTTGCTGGTAGTTTTTTCTCCAGCCTCATTCTCTTTGCATTCATGCTTTAAGAATTCTCAGCTGAAGTCTCAAGGGGAATTCTGCAAATCTCTTGAGCTCTTCTTCTTCTGTAAGACTTTTCTTCTGTGAAACTCTCTTTTCTCAGGTGTATCGCCTTAGAAATTCTAGCCATATTTACCCCTCTAAACTCTCAACCCTGTCTCTTCAGCCAAGGGAAACCATTGAGCTATATTTGGGTTTCTCCTCCTTGAGCTTTGGTCTGGAAACGCTCCAGACAGTAAGCTGGGGCAGTCCATAAACTTATTTTACTTGTTTTTCTTCTTGAGCTTGTTGTTGTCCTATATCTGAAAACCTGTCATTTCATATTTTTTTGCTTATTGTTTAAGTTATTAAGGTGGGAGGTTATACCCAGTCTCTGTTACTTACCATGGCCGGAAGTGGGAGTCTTGTTTATTATTTTAAACTGAAAAATGCTTGCATATGGTTAAAAAAAATTAGACAATACAAAAGGGAATATGTTGAAAAGTAAGTGTTCCTTACACTTCATACCACTAAAGCTCCTAATTTTCTAGTCCCCCTTTTCAGATGCCAACACACCAGTTACTTATAAAATGTACCAGAAATATTCTATGTATTCATTAGCATATGTATGAGAGAATACATTCTGTAGCCCCTACTTTGTTATGCTTAACAATATGTCTGTAGATGATTCCATAATAGCACACATAATTCCATTTCTTTATTTTTTTATGACTGCAAAGTCTTTCATTATATGACTACAATATGGTTTATTTAACCAGTTCTTGATTAGTGTATATTTAAGTGAGTTTCCAACCCTCTGCTATTATAAACAATGCTATAATGAACATTTTTGTATAAACATCTTTGGGAACACATGTGAAAATACCTTCTCTTAGTCGTTTTGGGCTACTATAACTAAACAGCATGGACTAGGCAGCTTATAAACAGCAGAGGTTTATTTCTCACCATTCTGGAGACTGGGTAGTCTAAGACCAAAGTGCCAACAAATTTGTCTAGTGAGGGCCCATTTCCTGGTTCATAAATGGTGCCTTCTTACTGTGTCCTCATATGGTGGAAAGGTCAAGAGATCTCTCTGGAGTTTCTTTTATAAGGGCATTAATCTCATTCATGAGGGCTCCATCTTCATGACCTCCTCACTTCCCAAAGGCCCCACCTCCTAATACCATCACTTTGGGGATTAGGATTTTAACATACAAATTGGTAGAGGGGAGATAAACATTTAGACCATACATACCCACAGGAGAAGTTTATAGAATTAGAATTACTGGAGCAAAAGGAGTATGCATTTTTAAAATAGGAAAATATAGTTAAGTTTCCCTCAAAAGAGACTGTATCAATTTACATTGCCATCCACAGTGTTATAAGAGAGGATGTACTTAGTTTAGATGTGGCAGGAACTAGGAAACGGGAATAGTAAAGTTCTGAGTAATGACAGGATAAACTCAGTGTTTCCACAAAGCTTAAACAGTAAGAAAGGAGCAGAGAAAGAAAAGAAATATTGAGTTTAAGTTTGTACAGTTTAAATCAGGTCACATTTGTGATTAAAATATATATATACATAATAGACAATTTTTCTCCCTATAAGTTTTTAAAATTTTCATGAATATTGAAAACAAAGATTATAATATTGTCAGTGGGGTTTTCAATGCATGTAGATAAGTCCATATGAAAATTATAACAAAAAGGATAAAAAGACTCTTTAAGTTTCAAGTCTCCATATTTTACTTGAAGTGATAAAATGTTGACTCTTATCAGACCAAAAATTTTAGGAATGTATGTATGTTGTAATTGCTAGAACAATCACCTTAAAAAATGATAGTCAAAAGATTTAGCCAAAAGCCAATATTTAAATATTCCATATTTAAGTGGGAAACTAAAAAGTGTTAACTCCAAAAAGGGAAGAAGGAATGAATAAACAGAAAACAAGTAATAAAATGGTAGAACTAAATCTAACCACACCAAAATTACATTAAATGCACATGGTTTAAACACACTAATTAAAAAAAAATAGAGATTATCAGATTGAATAAAAACTAAGCCCTAACTACATGTTCTTTACAAGAGACTCATTTTAATTTAGCAATGTAGACATGCTAAAAGTGAAGGATGGAGCAGCTTTAGCTCTGACATGTAAAGAACCTGGAAGTCATCACTCCTGTCTTTACAACAACAAAAAAGAACAAACTGAAAATCAATGACTTTTTGGGGGGACCTATCAAAGAACTGAGATCGCAGTGCAAATGATCACTCCAAAACCAAGAGACAGAGGCAAACATAGACAACCACAGCTAAGATCAGCTTACCAAAAGCAGAAAATGCTGGAGACATAAACTGAGGGAAAGACTTTATGGGAGCCTTCTATGACCAGGGAAAGGGCAGTTACTCAATGGCAGCCCTCTGTCACCTTTTCTCACTGAAGAGAAGTGGGAAAAGCTAAGAAGCACTTTTGAAGGTCATAGCCCAGGACACAGGTTCACTACAAGACTGAGCTTTAATCCTGAGATTATAGAATGCCTCCTCTCTCCACACTCTACCGCCTTATCAACAGGGTTCCAGTGAAATTAGAGTGGATTACAGTTGGGAAAGCCAAAAGGTGCAGACTCTATTTAAGAAGCAGATCTTGAAAAAATCCATTGACAACAGAGGAGACAAAAACAAGGACACTAGAAGAAGTTGAAGTCTCTGGTACCTACAGATCTTAACATAAAACCTCATATTAAAATTGATTTGCCCAACATCCTATTATCCAAGACATCGTGTCTGGCTTTCAACAAGTGCAAGACAAACTAAAAAGCAAAAAAAGACACAGTTAAAGCAAGCATTGGAACTAGACTGAGATCAAGGTGTTGGCAGGACTGATTTCTTCTGAAGCCTCTCTTCTTGGCTTAGAGATGGCATCTTCTCTTTGTATCTTCATGTGGTTTTGCTTCTGTGTGTGTCTGGGTCCAAATCTCTTCTTTTAAGGATACCAATCATATTGGATCAGGGCCCACCCTAATGACCTCATATTACCTTCAGATCTCTTTATCCCTATCACCAAATACATCAACTTCTGTATCAAGGCTTAGGACTTCCAGACAAACATGAACTGGGGGAGGGGGAGGGGACACAATTCAGCCCAGTACTCCCCAAAACTGCCAAAGTTATCAAAAGTCAGGAAATTCTGAGAAACTGTCAGAGCCAAGAGGAACCTATGGAGATATGAAAACTGCATGTCACAGTGTATCCTAAATGAGATCCCAAAAGGGACATTAGGTAAAAACTAAGGCTATCTGAATAAATGATAGACTTTAGTTAACAATGTGCCAGTACTGATTTATCAATCATCACAAATGTATCATACTAATGTAAGATGTTAGTAATAAGGAAAACTGGGTGAGAGATATATGGAAACTATCTGTGCTACCTTCTCAATTTTTTGGTAAATCTAAAACTATTATAAAAACTAAAGCATATTTGTAAAGAAGTAAAGCATTTAAAAAAGTACTATGGTGGAAATATTTGCAAATATCTGGAAAAGGGCTTGTATTTAGAATATGTAAAGAGCTGTTATATTTCAATAAAAAGAAATTTAAAAATATGGACAGCTCTTCCTGGGTGACTCTTCCTGTGGCTTTCCAGGCTGGGTTACAAAAATATTATTTACTTATAATTAAAATTTTTCTGATTGTCTTTATTCTGTCTCACTGGGAAAAATATTATTTAAAAAAATTTTAAGATGTTGTTAATGGATAAAAGAGTTGGATTGACATTTCACCAAAGGAGATACATGAATGGTAAATAAGAATGTTATAAGATATTTAATATCATTAGTTATTAGAGAAAAGCAAACCAAAATTATACACAATGAGATACAGATACATATTCATGAAAATTGCTAAAATTATTATTTATGATAGCCAAGATATGGAATCAACCTAAGTGTCCACCAACAAAATAATGGATAAAGAAAATGTGGTATACATATACATAAATATATACATTATATTTATTTTTTTAATGAAATACTCCTTCTTTTTTTAAAAAGGTAGGAAATCCTGTCACTTGAGACAACATGGATTAACCTAGTGGGCATTATTGTAAGTGAAATAAGACCGGCACAGAAAGACAAGTACCACATGATCTCATTTACATGTGGACTCTTAAAAAATTGAACTTATGGGGCAAAGAGCATAACAGAGTATACTGTGCACTTGTGGCAGGTTGCAGGGCAGAGCGGGGGTGAGGGGAATAGTTGGAAAGATGTTAGTTTAAGGATAAGAGAAATGATTTTAAGAGATCTACTGTACAACATTGCAACTATAGTTAATAAAAATGTATTCTTGAAAATCACCAAGAATATATTTTATGTCCTCACCACAAAAAAAAAAGATAAGCATGTGAGGTAGTACATGTTAATTAACTTGATTTTAATTAACTTGATTTAGCTATTTTACATATGTACATATTTCAAAACATCATGTTGTACACAATAAATATATATAATTTTAATTTGTCAAAAAAAGGAAAATGGCTAAAATTAATAAGACTGAACAAATCAAATATTGGTGAGGTTGTAGATTTGCTAGAACTCTTATTCATTCCTGGCACAAATATAAAATGATACAAATGCTTTGGAAAGATTTTGACAGTTTCTTAAAAGAACAAATTATATGACCCAGACTTTCCACTCCAAAGTATTTACCCAAGAAAAATGAAAGCAAATGTCTGTATAAGGGCTTATATGTAGATTGTCATAGCAGTTTTATTTGTAATATCCAAAAATTCATAACAGCCCAAGTGTCCATCAACAGATGAGTCAATAAAGTATGGTACATCTATAAAGAAGGACAAACATATGGACATCGCAGCAACCTGGATGAATTTAGAGTCAATAATACTCAATGATCTATCACAGAAACAAAGAACAGAGTATCATATGTTCTCACTCATAAGCGGACCCTGAACATTTACCATAATACTATGAGAAAGGAATTGGCAGTAGCAGGATACTGCTGGGGTGACGAGGGGAAAACACAATATCAGTAAAAGTACCTGATCTCAAACTAGGCAAAGTGGGGACCAAAGGGAAGCCCAAATTTTACTGGTACAATGTCCACTTATATACCTAATCCTGGATTGTACCCCACAACTTTAAAATAAAAAAAAATATGGTACATCTATACAATGGACTACATAATTCAGCAATAAAAACAAACTACTAATACAAGCAAAATGGATGAATCTCAAGATCATTCATGATGAGTGAAAGAAGATATACCCTCCCTCAAAAGAGAGCATAACTCCACAGAATACTAGAAAATGCAAACTAATCTATAGTGGCAGAAAGTAGATCAGTGTTTGCCTGGAGAGGGATGAGAGGAGCAGGAAGAGGAATCACCAAAAACAGCACAAGAAAATTTTGGAAGATGATGGACATGTTCACTACATTGATTGAGATGATGGCTTCACAGGTGTATAGATATGTCAGACTTCTCAAACTGCACACTTTGAATAGATGTAATTTTTATAGGTCAATTATTTTTCAATAAAGTTGTTAACATGTTTACCAATAAAAAACTCAGCTTAAAAAATAATAATAGACTAAACATGTAAATAGACTTCCAATGTCTAATTAGCAAGATCCTTTAAAATATGACATCCTCCCAGGAAGCGAGAAATCATCGTGTGGTTCTCCTTCCTGTCACATGGGTCTTCCCAGACACCCCTGGTTACTCAACTTCTGTACCCTAACTCTCACTCTTCCCCTCCTGGAGTCCCTCCACCTGTCCAGGTCTCTTGTCTTTTGACATCCAACTGCCACTTCAGCTCACTCCTGCTGAAATATCTGTAATTCTCATAGCCGGTGTCTTACATTATCCAAAGTAATTACTTCCTATCTTGTACTGAGTTTTAGATGTGGTGAATGTTCGATACTTATTTAATGGTGAAAAAATGAGCTTGAACCATCAGTTGTATGACTATTAATCTAACTTTTTTTATTAGATCATAAACTTTGGGAGTGAAAGAGATAAATGATTTTCCTGTGTAAAAAGACTTTGTATTATAAATGTGTTAAATCCCCTCAGGTTCAATGCAATCTCAAGTTTTAAAAGTTAAACTGACTTAAATCTAACTAAAACATTTCTGGTAAAAAGAATTTCTTTTTTTTTTTTTAATCCAGAAACTGATATCAGTGGAACCAGGTTTCTGAAACTAGTTTCTTGAAATGGAGAAAGGATTAGAGAGAGGAAAAACCTGGGGCCAAAGGCCACTTGGGAATAATGAAACGGCTAAGAAAAAGATGGTGAAGACTCAAAATACAGCAGGGACGGTGAGAACAGAACTAAGAAAGTGAACTTAAGAGACAGAAGCTTTGAGATTAAATGACAGAGGGAAAAGGTGGTTATCAAGGATAGCAGTTTAGAACACAATTGAAGAACAGAAGATTTGGGTGGGAAGTCAATTATTTCCCCTTCAGACCTGTCAAATCTGAGGAGCCCAGAAGACATCCAAGTAGAGATGAGAAAAGGACATTCCTCTTGCCTAGTTGCTCGGCAATACCTCCTTGTAGACCACCCTCTCACTACTGAACTTCCAACACCTTGAACGTTTTCTCTTGCCTCCTGGTCTTTGCATACCCAGGGCTTCTGCCTCGTGCAGTCTTTCCCCTTGGCTAATTCCTATTATTCACTCTTCAGGTCTTGGCTTTCACATGCCTTCTTCCCTTCCTTGCCTGTAACACCATTACATGTCTCTGTTATGGTCTCCCTGAGCACTTATGCTACTGCTTGCTTAATTGTCTATTTGCGTCACTGGACTAGAAACACCTTAAGGTCTGTATTGGTTATCTATTCTTACGTGATAATTAAAACCAAATCTGAGCAGCTTAAAACAACAAACATTTACTATTGCACACAGTTTCCAAGAGTTCATCTGGTGATTCTAGGCTCAGGGTCTTTCACGAGGTTACAGTCAAACTGTTAGCCAGGGGTTACGGTATAAAGTCTCAGCTGGGCCTGGTGGATCAAGCCCTATCCTGTGGCTGTTGGCAGGAAGCCTTAGTTCCTCGCCCTATGGAGCTCTCCAGAGGACTATCTTCCCCAGAATGAGTGATCTGTGAGAATATACAGTGAAGACAGACTTGCGGTGTCATTTATAACCTACTCTTGAAAGTGGCATGCTTGGGCCAGGCTCGGTGGCTCAGCCTGTAATCCCAGCACTTAAAAAGGCCAAGGCGAGTGGATTGCCTGAACCCGCAGATTTGAGACCAGCCCGGGCAACTTGGTGAGACCTTGTCTCTACAATAAATCAAAAGTTAGCCGGACATGGTAGCGCAGGCCTGTAGTTCCGACCACTTGGAAGGCTGAGGCGGAAGGATCGCTGGAGCCCAGCAGATCGACGCTGGGGTGACCCTGAGTGTGCCACTGCACTCGAGCCTGGGCGACAGAGTGAGGCTCCAATTAAAAAAAAAAAAAGAAAGAAAGTGGCATGCTTTCACTTCTGCCATAACCTTTGATTCTACAGACCAACCTTAACGCATTATGGGAGGGAACTGCACATGGGTCAAACTTGTCTTAAATGGATCCTCAGAGCCTAGCAGAGAACCTGACATGGTAAGCATTTAATTTATCAAATGGATATTTGTATCAGGAGCTCCAAAGAAAAAGTCTGAAATGAAATTTCCAATGCAGAAGGAAACAACAAATAAATGATGGATGTGACTAGGGCAGTAGATGAGAGACCCCAGAGAAGCACACAGAATCTGGGACACACATGCTAAAAGGGTGAGCTGAGAGAAAAGAGCGAATGAGGGCACGGAGCAGCCCAGCCACAGAGGCAGGCTCAGCATCAGAAGAGGAGAACGTGTCTAGGGAGGAGAGAGTTCAAAAAGGAGGAGGTGGTCAAGTGCTCCAGATGGTGCAGAGAGACCAAACACGATGAGATCCAAGAAGAGCTCATTTGTCCAAGGGGCCTTCCATTAGAGCGGTCACGGCATAAGTTGGCTTATGTTGAATCAAGAATTAAGCAATAGGTGAGAAATTAGAGAGTGGATATAGACTAAACTTCAGCAGCAGAAATGAAGGGGATAAGTAGAGGAACTAGCCTTCGCCAAGAGCTTCCTATGGACTAAGAAGCTTGCTAGGTTCTGTGTGTGCATTGCTTGATTGCATCTTCACAAAAATCCTGTGAGGTACTATTGTCCCCATTTCATGAGTGGAGAAACTGAGGCTTAGAAAGATTAAGAAACATGCTAAGTCACACAACTAGTAAGATAAATAGGGCACTAGCTTGATGAGAAAGCAACACAGGCAAGATGGCAGACAACATAGATTGTTTAGGCCCATTGGCATCTCCCTCCCCCCTTCTTCTTGTAACAATTCTAAAATAATTGCTATGGAGATACTGCACCTTCTTGACTTTCATTTCATACACTTCAGGCGATCCACGAGTGGACCTGTGACCTAGACTCCATCAACACAGTGGGGATCACTAGCATTCTCCTTGCAATGGTTTTTGCACAAACAACCCAAGAACTGGCTGGGATGGAGAAATGATTCAGTCTTTTAAAATCTAAACCATCTAGATGCAGTTCCAGGATTTGCATTGGAACTCTCAGGAAAGCAAATCTTTTTTTTTTCAGGGAGGAACATTTGAACTGAGAAGCAGTTCTGAATTCTGCAGTCATCTTGCCCCATAAGAAAAGAGCCCAGCAGAAAATGAAAGCAACTCAGCAGAAGTCAGAACTATGAGACGGAGAGAAATCAAGTCCCAGTGGCATTATCCAAGCTATTTTATTCTGTTGTCTTTGTGGCTAGGCTAATCCTAGATCTTCAACAATGTTCGTAAATTCTCTTTTCAGTCAAGTCAGTTAGAGTTTTTCTCTATCAACCTCAGCCTTGACCTGAAAGATTCTTAATGAATATATAAGGGTTTCTCTCTCTGGATAGGGATGACTTGAACATGTTTTTAGGTTGAGTAGAAAATTATTTAGGAGATAATAACATAAGAAAAGCTTTATTTGTTTACATTGTTATTTAGCCATGGGGTTGTACAGATTATTTTATATTATATTCCTGTTATATTTACGTCCTATTACTATCCAGAGAAAATGCCTCCGAGGCAATATAAGCGCTCAAAATCCAAATAATGATTATATACCATGGTCTACTCACTAAAGTCAAAAATCATTTTAGGACTTTTTTTTTAAGTCCTAGAATTCCCTCATCTCATGTATTTACATGGCTAGCTCCCACTCAGCCTTCAAGAATTGGCTAGGTGCAGTGACTCACACCTCTAAGCCCAGCACTCTGGGAGACCAAGGCAGGAGGATTGCTTGAGCCCAGGAGTTCGAGACCACCCTGGACAACATAGCAAGACCTCATCTCTACAAAAACAAAAAACAAAAAAATTAGCCAAGAGTAGTAGCTTACACCTATAGTCCCAGCTACTTGGGAGGCTGAGACAGAAAGATCACCAGAGCCCAGGAGATCAAGGCTACAGGGAGCCTTGTTGATGCCACTGCACTCCAGCCTGAGTGACAGAGTAAAACCCCAACTAAAAAAAAAAAAAGAAAGAAGAAGAATTAGCTCAATGGTGGCAGACTCTGGAAGGATGCCCCCTTAGTATTTCCTTAATTCTATCCTACCCTCAAGCTAAATTAGTGGCTACTATTTGATGTCCCATAATTTCTCATGCATATGGGTATCAGGGCTCTTTAAACAATCACCACAGAGTCACATGATTGCCAAGCCACGAAGGCATCTTCAGACTAGTGAGCCCTCTTCACCCACAGTGCAGGGACAGCAAATGCAAGGAAATGACTGATGGGAAGAAACTAGATTCTTGTTCCCCTCCCAGATGCACTCTCTCAAACTCTCTGTATGCTAATGAAAGAACCTATAATTTGCTGCTCTGAAATAATGAAAAGCATGAGAAGAAACCACTTTCTGTCAATGTTTGAGGTCTGCTTTTATTAACAGTCTTTTTTTGGTCTGGCTATATTTATCAAGCTTTGAGACTAAGGGGAAAATCAATCGCACCTAACTTACATGAAGATGTGGGCTTAGGCAGAAGCGCTTTCATCGGATTGCATATGCAGGATTGTGGAAGGAGATTATTGTGGATTGTGGATTATTATATAATATAAATATTATATAAATAGTATATAATATAAATATTATATAAATATTATATAATATAAATATAATATAAAATTGTGGATTATTATTATATAATAATAATAACAACAACAGCAATAACAACAACAACATATGTGTTGTTGTTGTTATTATTATTATTATTTGAGTCGGAGTCCTCCATCATCCAGGCTGAAGTGCAGTGGCACACTCACGGCCACCCCAATGTTGACCTGCTGGGCTCCAATCATCCTTCCACCTCAGCCTTCCAAGTAGCTGGGACTACAGGCGCGCTACCACGCCCAGCTAATTGGTTTTTTTTTAATTGTAGAGACGAAATATCGCCAAGTTGCCAGAACTGGTCTTGAACCTGCGGGCTCAGGCAATCCACTCACCTCTGCCTCTCAAAGTGCCGGGATTATAGGCTGAGTCACCGAGCCCAGTCAATTATTATTATTAATATCATTATTATAATTTTTGAGTTGGAGTCTCAATCCGTCACCCAGGCTGGAGGGCAGTAGCACCCTCACAGCCACTCCAGCATCAACCTGCTGGACTCTGACAATCCTTCCACCTCAGCCTTCCAAGTAGCCGGAACTACAGGTGCACACTACCAGGCCCGGCTAATTTTTGATTTATTGTCAAGACGAGGGCTCGCCAACTTGCCTGGGCTGGTCTAGAACTCATGGCCTCGGGCAATCCACTCATCGCGGCCTCCCAAAGTGCTGGAATTACAGGCTGAGCCACCGAGCCCCTCCACATGCAATTATTTTAGTTGTGGGCTCCTGTTTATTTAGGGGGGAAAAACCCTAAAGCAAATCTGAGTTTTCCCTTCTACCCAGTGTGCTGCTGACAACCAGAAATTGTGGAAGAAGGGAGAGGTCTGTGTCTTTCTTTGTCTGTGGGTTGCCCTTTCGACAAATCCCCTCAGATTTTTGCTGGACCAATGAGCAGTGGCATAAATTGCAAGAAGCCTGGCAGGATGGTGACATGGGGAGCAGGCAAAAGTTTTTCCTGGACCCTTATAGAACTTTACTTGGTAAAGTGGAAAAATGTCCGTTCTTTAAAAGTTTTTTTTTAAATTATAAAGATGTGGGGTACAATTCAGAGTTAGGTATACAAATGGTCATTATGCGGGCACCCTTGTTGATGAAGTATGCCCCTCCCTCCCCTAGCAGTTTCCCTAAACTGCCAATCCCATCCCCCTCTCCTGACAGTTTCCCACTACTGCCAATCGCTTTCAAATAGTACTATAATTGTTCTAGGTCCGCTTGTGAGTGAGAACATATGGTACTCTGTTCTTTGTTTCTGTGATAGATCACTGAGTATGATCGACTCCAAATCCATCCAAGTTGCTGCGAAGTCCATATGTTTGTCCTTCTTTGTGGCTGCACAATATTCCATCTTTAAAAGTATTTTAGCTCCCTCTGTCCGGTCATTATGAAATCAAGGAGCAAACTAAAACCTGCATGTTCAGTCAAGTTTCTTCAAACTGATTCTTTCCTAAATCAGCCCGTTTTCACATCCACTGTCATTAGCATAGCACTGTCATTAGAACGTCCTTTGAACTGGCAAAGCACGTTCAAAACATGGTGGAACATGACACACGACAATATGGGAAACTGGCTATGTGAATTGTCAAAGGTTCTATTTGTTCCGCAAGAGTACACTCCTCAGAAATTGTGGGCTAAGATGGACACTGAAAGCAAAGATAAACTATGAGTGCCATCTCCTTTAGCCCAGGTTCTCCAGAACAGCAGTCCCCAGCCTTTGGGCATCAGGGACTGGTTTGGTGGAAGATAATTTTTCCACAGACATGGGGGTGGGGGATGTGCAGTCGAACCTCACTGCTAATGTTAATCTGTGCTTGCAGCTGCTCCCCAGTGCTAGCATCACCGCTTCAGCTCCACCTCAGATCATCAGGCATTAGATTCTCATAAGGAGTGTGCCACCTGAATCCCTTGCACACACAGGTCACCATAGGGTTTGCCCTCCTTTGGGCATCGAATGCTGCTGCTGATCTGACAGCAGGTAGAAGTCAGGTGGTCATGCAAGTGATGGGGAGGGAAGTTTCACTCGCTCGCCGCTGCTCTTCTCCTGCTGTGCATCCCCCGGTTCCTAATGGCACCATCTGTGACCCGGGATTGGGGACCCCTGCTCTAGAAAGAGGAGCCTGAGACAAGGATTAAGATACAGGTGCTTGCTTGGAGAGGTACAAGCTCAGTGCAGATGAGGAGGCAGAAAAGCGGAAGCCAGATGAAGAAAGATATAAAGCAAGGCGGTGTGGTTAATTACTGTGCTGGCCATTTATTTACAAAGAGTCTCAGAGAGATGTAGCGAGTTGTCCAGCAGGTTCATTTGCTGGGGCTATGGAACTTTTCTGGAATGGCTACAAAGAAGAACTGTACCTCAGAGAAGTCTAAAGTCTCCACAAAGTGGAAAAAAATTGAATCAAACCTTTGCATCAAGACAGGGCCCCCATAGGATGACACCCACAGTGGGAGAGTTAACTAGAAAAAAAAAGTTCCACACATGCAGGAAACTTGCTTTTTTTAAAAAAAAAAAAAAAAAGTCTTATTTTCTTAAGATGTAAGTTTTACATCTCCCTTAAAAATGTGTAACCACAAGTTACCCTCTCGTAGGTTTGGGGCTAGAATCCACCCTACCTGTAAAGCTAGAAAAATTCAAGCCAAGAATGTATTTTAACATAGTTCCAGATTGTTAGCACTTCCAGTTGCCTGGAAATAGCAAACCCAATTCCTATGGGAGAAATGCCCTAAATGCAGGTCTCAAAGAATAAAGTTCTAAGTTCAGTAAATTTACACACAGACACGCACAATGGAAATATGTCATCTTGAAAGAGAATCGGTCTAGGCAAAAAATGGAATTTAGACCACAAAGATCACAGATACTGAAATCATCACACAGTGGGTAGAAATTAGAAAACCTAATGTGTGTAAAGAAACAAAAGAGGGGATTGAAATGATGGTAATGAAACAAAAGTTTTAAAATGAACAAACCTACCTGAAAAAATAAAACTTCTAGACTTAAAAAATGTGCCAGCCGGGCTCGGTGGCTCAGCCTGTAATCCCGCGCCTTTGGGAGGCTGAGGTGAGTGGATTGCCTGAGCCCGCGGGTTCGAGACCTCATGTCTCGCTGGGCAGCGAGACCTCATCTCTACAATAAATCAAAAAATCAGCCGAGCATGGTAGCGCATGCCTGTAATTCCAGCTACTTGGAAGGCTGAGGTGGAAGGATCGCCGGAGCCCAGCAGGCGAGGCTGCGGTGGCCGGGAGCGGCCACTGCACTCCAGTCTGGGCGACAGAGTGAGACTCCAACTCAAAAAAAAAAAAAAAAAAATGTGCCAAGGCCAAGCTCAGTGGCTCAGCCTGCAATCCTGCACTTTGGGAGGCTGAGGTGAGTGGATTGCCTGAGCCCGTGGGTTCGAGAGCAGCCTGGGCAACTTGGTGAGACCTCATCTCTACAATAAATCAAAAATCAGCCAGGTGTGGTAGCATGCACCTGTAATTCCAGCTACTCGGAAGGCTGAGGCGGAAGGATCGCCGGAGCCCAGCAGGTCGAGGCTGCGGTGGCCGGGAGCGGCCACTACACTCCAGTCTAGGTGACAGAGTGAGACTCCAACTCAAAAACAAAAAAATGTGCCATGTGAATTTAGACATACCTTAGATAGTTTGAACCACCAAAGAGACGCAGCTGAAGAGTTAATTATTAAATTGAAAAATACAGCTGAAGAACTTATGATCTGGAGTCTTTCAATTACTTCTTAATTCATGTGCATACACAAAACTGTGTGTTCATGACAATAGGATGTTGATATAAGTGATAAAACCACAGACTACAGCAAAGGTCTGCCAAAAATGTGTCCCCTTCTACAGAATATAGGGGTGGTTGAGAACCCACTGTTCCCAACCTGCTCCCCTGTCAACTAGTGGTGGCCATGTGGCTAGATCGCCCCAATAAAATGTGAGAGGAAATGATGTGTGAAACTTCCAGATCAAGGTTTTTATCAAGTAGGAGCATCCCTTCCACGTCCTCGTTCCCTTACCTCCAGCTTGCAAGAATAGATGATGATACAATTGTACGAGATGGCAGAGCCACAGGTGAAAGCAGCCCCACTCTCTGAAGGATTGCCAGTGAGATATCACACTCCTCTGAATAGATGCAGGTGAGGATGAGGCCATGGAGGACAGCATAAGATGAAAGGAGCCTGGGTCCCTACGTCACTGCATGGAGGAGAGTCACCTCATGTCCAGGAATGTTTGCTTCACACTGTTATGAGAGCAGAAATAAACTTCTATTTTGTTTGAATCATCATACAACTTAGGGATGATTTCATAATAGCCTAGACTATCCTCATACACACTTAAAATACAGAAAGTTTCTATAATGGCAAAGGCCATGGATACCTACAGAGAGCAAAGCAAGAGCACTCTAACAAGTTCCCAGATGGAGGTAAAGACTTTTGGATCCTTACAGCCCCAAGAGAACATTCAGCTGCTAATAATACCAGCAGCTTGAAATGAGAGCACTGTGAGGATAAGAAACCCATCTTTAAGCCGGGCTCAGTGGCTCAGCCTGTAATCCCACGCCTTTGGGCGGCTGAGGTGAGTGGATTGCCTGAGCCCGCGGGTTCGAGACCCACCTGGGCAGTGAGACCTCATCTCTACAATAAATCAAAAAATTAGCCAGGCATGGTAGCGCATGCCTGTAATTCCGGCTACTCGGAAGGCTGAGGCGGAAGGATTGCCGGAGCCCAGCAGGCAAGGCTGCGGTGGCCGGGAGCATCCACTGCACTCCAGTCTGGGCAACTGAGTGAGACTCCAACTCAAAAAAAAAAGATACCCATCTTTGCCATTTTTGATGGGAAATTTTTACCCTTCTGGTTATCCTTGCACTAGGTTTTACTCTTCTGGAGAACACAGGTATATGAGTATCACCAGGTATAAATAACCAGTGCAAACAAAACCTGTCTACTGTGAGACTATGTATGTTAAAAGTCAATTTCCTGCCTGGGTGTGGTGTCTCATGCCTGTAATCCTAGCGCTTTGGGAGACTGAGGCAGGAGGATCACTTGAGGCCAGGAGTTCGAGACCAATCTGGGCAATATTGCAAGACCTCCTCTCTACAAAAAATTTGCCGGGCATGGTGGCTCATGCCTGTAGTCCCAGCTACTCAGGAGACTGAGGTGGAAGGATTACTGAGCTCAGGAGATTGAGGTTGCAGTGAGCCGTGATCGTGCCACTGTACTCTAGTCTGGGCAACACAGTAAGACTCTGACTCAGAAAAATTAAATTAAGTTAAATTAAAAAGTCAATTTCCTAAAATAGACTTCAGTCATGCCTAGTTCTTCTCAACATCACTAGTAAAAATTTAACTGCAGAAAAAATGGACAATGTCTGTCAAAATAAAAACTAACAAAAACTCAGCAATCTGTGAAGAATTTATTTCATAGATATACTTTTCTATGTACTCAAATAAATAATTCCAATAAATTCTATTGTACATTTTTTATTGCAAGAGCCTAGAAACATTCTGAACAACCCTAAATATAAGACTGGTTAAATAAATGATGGTACATCCATACAATAAAATATAAAACGGCCATTGAAAAGAATAAGGCACTGTGGGAAATGGTACAGCAGTTTCTCAAAAAATTCAACAGAATGCCATAGGATTCAACAGCTTCACTTTTGGGCATATACCTAGAAGAACTGAGGCAAGGACTCTAGTAGATGCTTGTACACCCATATTTATGGCAGCATTATTCACCATAGCCAAAAGGTGGCAGCAATCCAAGTGTAACTGACAGATGAAAGTATAAACAAAATGTGACCTATGCATACAATGGGATATTCTTCAGTCTTAGTGGAATAAAAATTCTCCTACATGCTACAACATGGACGAAACTTGAAAACATTATGCTAAGTGGAATAAAGATCACAAAAGGACAAACACTACATAATTCCACTTATCTGAGGTACTTAGTCAAATTTATACAGACAAAAAATAGAATGATGGCTGTCAGGAACAAGGAGGAAGAGAATGGAAAGTTAGTGTTTATGGGTACGAAGTTTCTGTTTAGGAAGATGAGAAAGTTGCAGAGGTGGATGATACTGATAGCTGCACAGCAACTGGACTGCATGTAATGTCACTGAACTACACACGTAAAAATAGTTAGAAGAGGTAAGTGTTATATGATGCGTATTTTACCACTACCACAAAAAAAAAATACCCCAAACTGGGATCATTTGGTGATGCAACAGAAGTAATAAAAGCTTAAGTTCATAAAGCAGAAAGAAAAAAAATACTGAGTTCTATGTATGGACTGGTATGGAACAATGATCAAGAATATCGTAAGTGAAAAAAGTAACAGCAGAATGATGTGGATCATAAGCCACCATTCGTTTAAAAAAGAATATTCTCGTGTGTGTATAAGTACAAATTATTTATAAATAGAAGATATAAGCATGTACATATACATGATTGTCATCTAAGGGGGAGAACTGGTTGGCTGGCAGTTGTAGATACCAAGACAGTCTTTTCTTTTTTAAAATGTCAATAGCTTAAGGGGTACAAATGGTTTTTGGTTACATGGATGCATCGCATAGTAGTGAACAAATCTGGGTTTTAGGTGTACCTGTCACCCTCACCTGTACACATTGTACCTTATAGGTGACATTTCATGCTTTCCTCTTCTCTCACCCTCCCCCTTCTGAGTCTCCAGTGTCCATTTTACCATTCTCTGTGCCTTTGTAGACCCTGAGCTCACTTTTGCATGTAGATCTGTCTTCGTTCATTTTGTGCTGCTATGACAGAATACTTGAAACTGGGTAATTTTTAATAAACGGAAATTTATTGGCTCATGGTTCTGGGAGCTGGGAAGTCCAAGATAGAGCAACCACATCTGGTGAGGGCCTTCTTGTGACGTTATCCCGTGGTGGAAGGGCAAAGAGAGGGCAGGAGAGACAGCAAGAGGAGGCCCAACTCATCCTTTTATAAGGAGCTCACTCCCAAAATAACAAATTCATTTCTATGATAATGGCATTAATCCATTCATGAGGGTAGTCCCTCCATGCCCAATCACCACTCACTAGGCCCTACTTCCCAATGCTGATAAAAAAAAGATCAAGTTTCCAAAGCATGAACTTTAGGGGACACTTTCAAACCATAACAATATCTTTTTTTTTTAATGCTTTGGATTTTGAACACTGTACATGTATTAACCATTTGAGCATTTTTAAAAATATGTTTTTAATAAGAATCTGTGCAGTGCCTTGCAGGACACGTAGGATTTGGTAAGGCAGGAAGGAAAGAGATCAGTCCAGCTGATAAAATAAATTATATAAAGAAAGAAGCAGAAATGGAAGCTTCCACGTTGTTTCTGAAGCAAGGTGAATACATCATTTTGGCCGCCTGAGGATGACTTTGGGGCGGGCATGGTGGAATGATCTCATAGGTGGGTTGATTGATTGGTACCAGAATGTAAGGGGCTGGGAGACTAAATTTTATCTAGGAAACAGAGTAGAACCACTGGAAGGATTCTGGCAGGGGAATATCAAGATGAAAGGAACAGGTTGTGGCAAAAGAGAAATCCGACTCCAGTGTAGGTTGACCTCCAGGGCATGAGTGGCCAGCTGCAGGGGGTTTGGTACATTGAGAATAACAGAAAATAACCAGGGAGGATGTTTAAAAGGAAATAAGCATGCAGAAGAGGCCTAGAGGTCAAAGCCCAGAGCTAGAGGAGAAGGGGAGATCAGAGGCAGAGAAGAGGAGGAAAGAATGGAGGGATTTTTTTTCATCCTTCGTCACTTTTTTTGAAAACTGACTGCACCAAAGATTCACCCAGAGGACATTTTTAAAATACAGGTTCGAGACCAGCCCAGGCAAATTGGTGAGACCGCCTCTCTACAATAAATAAAAAACTAGCGGGACATGGTGGTGTATGGCTGTTGTTCCAACTACTTGGAAGGCTGAGGCAGAAGGATCACCGGAGCCAAGTTCGTCAGCACTGGCGTGGCTGTGAGCATGCCACTGCACTCCAGCCTGGGTGACGGAGTGAGACTCCAACTCAAAAAAAATACAGATTCCCAGTTTCCATTCTAAATCTACTGAACTAGAACTGGAGTGGGAAGGGGAGGCATAAAAATACGTATTGTTAGGTCGTCTTCACCACCAGCCCCCTCTTCCAGATGCCCATCACCTCGCCCCAAAAGATGACAGGGATATACTGGTCTCCCTGCTTCCCTCTTTGCCCCTGCTCTCATAGTCCGTTCTCTTCCACAGGACAGCCAGGGCAAGCTTTTAGAAACCAAAGTCAAATCATGTCACTCATCAGCTCAAACTTTCAATGCCTTCTAAGATCCTACATGCTTTCAATGGCCTAAGGCCCCTCATAATCTGCACCCAGCCCTCAGCTTCCTGCTCCCACCCCTTAACTTTCCCTCAATCTTTGAAGATGAAAATAGGTAAAATAAGCATGCCATGACCTCAGGACCTTTGCATATGCTTTTCTTTCTGCAGAATGCCTCTTTGCCCAGACAACTCTCAGATAACCATGTGCCTTCCTCTCACACTTCCTTCTGGGCTCTGAAGGGCTTCTCTGACAACCCGTGCCCTCCCCATCACCCCTATGGCCCTCACCCTGCTTTATTTTTCTTTTTTCTTTTTTAATCCTTTTTTTTTTGAAGTCAGAGTCTCACTCTGTCATCCAGGCTAGAGTGCAGTGGCACGCTCACACCCACCGCAGCCGCAACCTGCAGGGCTCTGGCGATCCTTCCACTTCAGCCTTCTAGGGAGCTAGAACTATAGGCATGCACCACCACGCCCAGCTAATTTTTTTAATTATTGTAGAGACGAGGTCTCACCATGTTGCCCAGGCTTTTCTCAAGCCCATGGGCTCAGGCAATCCTCTCGCCTCTACCTCCCAAAATGCTGGGATTACGGGTGTGAGCCACCACGTCTGGCTTGCTTCGTTTTTCTTTATAGCAGCTGTGACCATCTGACACATTTATGAGTTTGTCACTTACCTCCCCACACTGAAGTGTAAACTCCATGTGACCCAGAACGTTTTTTGTTCCTTGCTGTATCCCACATCTAGAGTTATGTGTTAGTACTAGTACATGGTAGAGACATAATAAACATTTGTTGAGTGAATGCAGCTGTTTATAAGCTGCCCCAAATGTGAGCCTTAGACAGCCAGACTGGTGTGCAAACTACTGGTGTAGCTGCTATGAAGTCAGTTCTCCGATATTAAAATGTGGTCCCTGCACAGCATTGCTCTGCATCAGCACCACTTGCAGTGGCATCGAGGAAAGAGATACCACACCTCGAAAGTCTAGCCTTTTGTTTTGTTTTTGTTTTGTTTTTGCTCTTTTGAATTGAGGTCTCACTCTGCTCCTGGCTAGAGTGCAGTGGCACAATCCTGGCTCACCACTGCTTCCATCTCCTGGGCTCAGGCAATCCTTCTGCCTCAGCCTCTCAAGTAGCTGGGACTACAGGCTCATGCCACCACACAGGGCTATTTTTTTATTTTTATTTTTGGAGAGATGAGGTCTTGTTATGTTGCCCAGGCTGATCTTGAACCCCTGGGCTCAAGTGTTTTTCCCACCTCGGCTTCCCAAAGTGCTGGGGTTACAGGCATGAGTCACCACATCCATCCAAAAGTCTATCCTTTTAAAACTGGGGCACCAGCTCTAGGCACACCAGGGAGCAGAACCTGTGTTCATTATTATTCCCTGTCTGGTTTTCCAAGGCCACCACATCCCCTTGTTCTCATCTGGTTAGGAACACGACTGCAACCCAGGGGCCCTTGTGAAGGGAGATGTGCCATTTTGTCACAAGAGCCACAAAGTGTTGTTTTGTTTGTTTTTGTTTTGCTGTAGAGATGAGGTCTCACTATGCTGCCCAGGCTGATCTCCAATTTCTGGGCTCAAGCAATCCTCCTACCTCGGCCTCCCAAAGTGCTGGGATTATAGGAGCCACAAAGGGTTTGAAGGAGAGTTCAGAGCTTCCTGATTGCTATTTTCTTTGGTTGTGAAATTTGTCTCTTTGGGTTTTTAATTTTCTAATTTGGTAGTCCTTGAACTTAAGCGGCATTCCAATAATAACAAAGCAAAGAATGGAAGCGTGCTGGATAGCAGTTGTAGAAACAGTTAGATAAACACTACTTTCTATGTATTTGGAGAGTCATCATGTACAAAAGGTTTTCATCTGTCCTATCCCACCCAGAACCTCTCAACAGCCCTGTATGAAGACAATGGCCCATTTTGTAGACAAGCACACCACGGCTCACAAAAGTTGGTTGTCTTTTCCAAAATGCTATGGTCAGCGAGTGGCAGTGTTGAGACTTAGTCCCTTCTGTTTCCAAATCCTGAGCTATTTCCATTACATCATTCAATAAGACTGAAGAGAATTAATTTGGATGTATGTCACACACCATATACTACTGTCATCATCACCATTGCTAGTATCCATGGAGCATTTACTTTGTGTCTGTTCATGCTAAGTGTTTTATGTGCATTATCCCATGTGAGACTCATGAGGACCCAAAAAGGAGACCCCGTTATTTTCAAAGAAGAAATTGAAGCCAAGAGATTAAGAAATACTTGACCAGGTTGTAAAACCAGGTAGAAGCAAGAGTGGGTATTAAACTAAATTCTAGCTAATTCCACACCATAATCTCATATTTTCTCTACTGAAAAGTAAGTGTCATAAAGACAAAACATTGATGTCATCTAGGCTTATGTCCTTATCATCTCCTTCCTCTATTAGAAGAAAAGCCCCTCTCCGTGCTTTCTCTGTATGTTATCTCAACTGCATTCCCTTCTCCAGTTCTGTCTTCATATGCAAGTCTAAGTCATCTTTCCAGAAGACAGCTGAACAAGGGAATCCACTATTTGAAAAACCTACATTAATTCCAAATCACCTCCATGACAAAGGTCAAACTCCATACACACCTAATGAATCCTAACCTGCTCTTCTAGGCTCATTTTGGAAGCTTCAATCCACTCAACCTACATTCCCACCAGGTGTTCCCAGACTCCTCTCTTTTTACACAATGTTCTTTCGGCATGAGATGCTCTTACCTGTCTTTTCTATCTGGTAGACTTGCATTCAACTTCTTTTGGATGGCGGGGGGCATCTCTAGT
This sequence comes from Cephalopachus bancanus, assembly GCA_027257055.1. NCBI lineage: Eukaryota > Metazoa > Chordata > Mammalia > Primates > Tarsiidae > Cephalopachus > Cephalopachus bancanus. Next base: position 290,582 of record JAPVLO010000429.1, on the reverse strand, counting down.
GGTTATGCTGTGCCTTTCTTACAATTATATGTAAGGCATATGGATAACTTGTCTTTTCAGTTCCAAGATCTCTGCACCCAAGGGACTGTAAGCCAGGGGCTGCACCAAAGGGACCTACTCATGAAGCTCTTCATATTTGGACTTGACCTACACGATCAGCCTCTAGACCTTGCAGCAATGCCATAATGGAATATGACTTGGGGGAAGAGATTGGTATAACTTTGCATATGGGAGGGATGTTCATCGTTTTGGCCACAGGACTGACTGTGGTAGATAATATCCAAAGACCGTCATACTTGATTCCTTCTCTACCTGTATGTACAGTCCACTCCTCTATCAAAATGTGGAGTTTATTTCCCCTCTCCTGGAATCTAAGCTGGCCCTGTGGCTGTCTTGACCAATATAATATGGCTTTTGGTTAGCAGAATCGAGGACTCCTGAGTTCAAGCCTTAAGTTTTCATTTCCTTTCTCTCAGAGCCCAGCAATTTTACTGTGGAAGGCCAAGTCACATAGAGAGGCCATGTGGAGAAAAACTGAGGTGTTTTATTTGACAGCCTCAGCCAAAATCCCAGCCCACAGCCAACACCAACTGCCAGTCATGTGAGTGAGCCATTTTGTATGTTCCAGCTTACTCAAGTACCCGAATGACTTAGCTAAGACAAACATCACAGGAAGAAGAATCTTCAAGGTGAGCCCAGTCAACCCAGAATATTACAGGAGATAACAAAAGATTGGTGTTTTAAGCTACTAGGTGTTAGGGTGGTTTGTGATGCAGCAATAGATACCTGAAACAAACCACAATGCCTAGAACAGTGCCTGGCATATGGTATGATAATGAACTGATAGTGAATAAATTAATGACAATAAGTGTCTTCCACTTGCAAAACCCTTTCTGAGAAAAGGCTTCAAACGACCCTGTCATTCTGGCCATGTTTTTTGGGCCATGCATGGGAAAGTGACCTCATTGCAGCTTCAGCAATGTCCAAAGAGAAGATCTTAGCCCAACATAGCCAATAGTGATAACTGAAGCAATCAGATTCTCTACTGAAGAGTTTTGATGTGAAATACACAAAAGAAGTCAATGGTCGGTAACAGGGCGAAAGGTTGCAATTCACATACATGTGAGCAAAAGTCATGAAGCCATAGAGGTCAGGGACCAGTTGAGGTCAGGGACCACTCGAGACCATGAGGCAACAGAAGCCATGAAACAGTCAAAGCATGTGACACATCACAGAGATAGAAGGAAAATAAAGGACAGGCAGTTGGTAACCTAGAGAAGTGATAGAGGTTGCAGAGAGTGGTGGGGATACCATAACAGCAAAGCAGTAGAGGAGAAAGTAACAGATTTTGCTTCTTAGGGGAAAACCAAACAGGTCAGTTGCTAAAACTAAAGTGTATTCTGAAGAAACACTTCCTCTTCTTCCAAAAGTCCTAGCCATATAACTGCTCTATCTTAATTACTTCCCTATATAGTCATAAAATATAACCTTGTCATGTAAGGAAACCTGTGTATATCATGGTTCTTCACAACTTGAAGAGATCTTTACTAGGTGTTTTATATACAAGGGGGGACTCAGAAAAACTAAATTATCTTTTGGAGGGCGGCCTCTTGTAATACAGGCTTTCCCCGCTAGGTAAATTCTCTAGGAATCCATCGGCATCAGTGTACCACCTGTTGTTATGAGAGGCTGCGTTCGTCTTCAGTAAATTTTTCTGGAGATTCTTTCAACAAGTTTGCCCATTTCAATATGGGTGATTTACGAGCACACCTGCCCATACTGCACTGAGTGTTCAGTAGTTTTTGACCAAAAGTGGCATCACCCCCATGCCCCACCCTCCCTGTTCACCCAATCTTGCCCCAAGCGACTTTTATTTATTTATTTTTATTTATTTATTTATTTATTTATTTATTTATTTATTTATTTTTGAGTTGGAGTCTCACTCTGTCACCCAGACTGGAGTGCAGCGGCCACTCCCGGCCACCGCAGCCTCGACCTGCTGGGCTCCTTCCGGTGATCCTTCCGCCTCAGCCTTCCGAGTAGCCGGAATTACAGGCATGCGCTACCACGCCCAGCTGATTTTTGGATTTATTGTAGAGATGAGGTCTCGCCTGCCCAGGCGGGTCTCGAACCTGCGGGCTCAGGCAATCCACTCACCTCAGCCTCCCAAAGGCACAGGATTACAGGCTGAGTCACCGAGCCCGGCTGACCCAAGCGACTTTTTTTGTTTCCCTGGATAAAAATAGTCTTCAGGAGAGAGGGGGCACACATAGCCTCTGTAAGTGTACCTGATCTCAAACCAGGTGAAGTGGGGTCCAAAAGGGAAGCCCAAATTTTACCTGTACGATGACCACTTGTATACCTAAATCTGAATTGTACCCCACATATTTAAAATTTTTTTTTAAAAAAATTTTAAGAAAAAAAAAATTCTTCAAAGGGAAACAAAAATGAAGTAAAAACTGACAAGTTCAAAAACTGTTTTGAGTAGTGGAAAAAGCATCTCAATAGGTGTATTGCACCAAATGGAGAGTGCTTTGGTGTTTATTTGTGTGTTTGTTTTTTCTCTTTATTTTATTATTGAGATGTAGAGTAAAAGTGAGGATTAGGTACATGAGTAGTCTATGTGTAGACAGAGAGTACTTTGAAGGTGACTGAAGTTTGAATACGTAAGAAAAAATACACAATTTTTTATAAATAAATTTTGGGTTTTGGGGGCATCCTTCCTTGTATGTTTGCTAAACTGAATTGGTTAGATAAATCTTTTTTTTATTAACAATATTTTTTATTATGATATTGTGGGATACAGTTAAGGGTTAGGTATACAAATACGTTTCGTTCAGGCACCCTTGTTGATAAGAGGTGCTTCCCCATCCCCAGACAGATATTGACTACCATTAATCCCATCTCCCTCCGCCCCCCATAGTTTCCCACTACTGTCAGTCATTTTCTTATAGTATTACATTGGATGTTCAAGGTCCACTATATGAGTGAGAACATGTGATACTCAGATTTTTGTTTCCATGAGAGGTCACTCAGTATTATAGACTCTAGTTCCATTCAGGTTGCTGCGAAATTCATGGTTTTGTTCTTTTTTATGGCTGCGTAGTATTCCATCATGTATATGTACCACATTTTTTAATCCATTTCTCTTTTGATGGGCAGTATGGTTGCTTCCAGGTTCTTGCTATTGTGAACAATGCTGCGATAAACATACATGTGCAGGTATCTTTTTTATAAAGTGATTTGAGTTCTTCAGGATATATTCCCAGTAGGGGGATTGCAGGGTCATATGGGAGGTTGATATTTAGAGATTTTAGGAATCGCCACACTGCTTTCCACAGAGGTTGCACTAGTTTACACTCCCACCAACAGTGTAGAAGTGTTCCCTTTTTGCCACACCCTCTCCAGCAGCTGTTATTTTTTGAGTTGTTGATGATTGCCATTCTGACTGGGGTTAGGTGGTATCTCAGTGTGATTTTGATTTGCATCTCCCTGATGATTAGTGAGGTTGAACATTTCTTCATGTGTCTGTTGGCTACTCGGATGTCTTCCTTTGTGAAGTGTCTGTTCATATCTTTTGCCCATTTTATAATGGGGTTGTTTGTTTTTTTCTTTTCAGCACGTTTGAGTTCCTTATAGATCCAAGATGTTAAGCCTTTGTCAGACCTGAAGTTGGCAAATACTTTTTCCCAGTCTATAGGCTGTCTCCCCGCTCTCTTGATGGTTTCTTTGGCTTTGCAGAAACTTGTCAGTTTAATGAGATCCCACTTCTCTTTCTTCTCTCTTATGACCTGTGGGTTTTGGGTTTTGTTCAGGAATTGGATGCCAGTTCCGATTTCCATGAGGGTATGTCCTTCATTTTCTAAAGTTCTTATGGTTTGAGGTTTTACATTTAGGTCTCTGATCCATTTGGAGTTAATTTTTGTGTATGGGGATAGATAGGGGTCCTGTTTCAATCTTCTGCATGTGGTCAGCCAGTTTTCCCAGCACCATTTACTGAATAGGTTCTCCTCTCCCCAGTGGTAGGTGGTGGAGGCTTTGTCGAAGATGAGTTGGCTGAGAAATTGAGGTTTTGCTTCTGGAATCTCAATTCTATTCCATAGATCTATATGCCTGTTCCTATACCAATACCAAGCTGTTTTGATGATTGTAGTTTTATGGTAAAGTTTGAAGTCTGGTAATGTGATATCACCTGCTTCGTTTTTGTTTTTGTTTTTTTTTTGCTGAGGATTGTTCTGGCTATTCTTGGACGTTTGTGTTTCCATATGAATTCCTGTGTTGTTTTTTCTAGGTCTGAGAAGAATGTTGCTGGTAATTTGATGGGTATTGCATTGAATTTGTAGATTGCCTTAGGTAAGATGGACATCTTCACAATGTTGATTCTTCCAATCCATGAGCATAGGATATTTTTCCACATGTTTGTGTCATCTTTCATTTCTTTGAGCAGTGTTTTGTAGTTTTCATTGTAAAGGTCTTTCACGTCTCTGGTTAGGAAGATGCCAAGGTATTTCATTTTTTTTGTGGCTATTGTAAATGGAATTACAGTTTTTATTTGGATTTGTTTGTTTATTATTGGTGTAAAGAAATGCGATTGTCTTTTGCACATTTATTTTGTATCCTGAGACTTTGCCAAAGGCCTTTATCAGTGCAAAGAGGTTTTTGACAGATTCTCTTGGATTTTCAAGGTACACAATCATATTGTCTGCAAAGAGAGATAACTTGACTTCCTCTTTTCCTATTTGGATACCCCTGATTGCCTTCTCTTCTCTGATTGCTTGAGCCAGGACTTCCAATACTATGTTGAACAGGAGGGGTGAGAGAGGACATCCTTGTCTTGTTCCAGTTTTCAGGGGAAATGGTTCCAATTTTTGTCCATTCAGGAGTATGCTGGCTGTGGGTTTCTCGTAGATGGCTTTTACTATTTTGAGGTATGTTTCCCCATATGCCTAGATGTTCGAGGGTTTTTATCAAGAAGGGGTGCTGGATTTTATCAAAAGTTTTTTTCTGCATCTAATGATATAATCATGTGGTTTTTGTTTTGACATCTATTGATGTATTTAATTACATTTATGGTTTTATGAATGTTGAACCAGCCTTGTATCCCAGGAATGAAGCCTACCTGGTCATGATGGATGATTTTTGAGATGTGTTGCTGAATCCGGTTTGCTAGGATCTTGTTGAGAATTTTAGCATCTATGTTCATCAAAGATATTGGCCTGTAGTTCTCTTTGTTGGATCTTTACCTGGCTTGGGTATCAATGTGCTGTTGGCTTCATAAAATGATTTGGGGAGAGTTCCATCTTTTTCAATCCCCTGGAATATCTTCAGTAGGATTGGTATCAGCTCCTCCTTAAATGTCTTGTAGAATTCTGCTGGAAAGCCATCTGGACCAGGGCTTTTTTTTGTAGGTAGTTTTCTTATTACATAGTCGATTTCCTTGATTGTTATTGGTCTATTTAGGGTCTCAATTTCTTCTTGTTTCAACCTAGGTAGGTTGTGTGATGCCAGAAAGTTCTCCATTTCCTTAAGGTTTTCAAGTTTGTTTCCATACAAGTGTATGTAGTATTCTCTAATGATCTTTTGTATTTCTTCAGGGTCAGATGTGACTTCATCTTTTGTGTTTCTGATTGTGTTTATTTGGGCTTTTTCTTTCTTTTTCTTGGTCAGTCTAGCTAGGGGACCATTGATCTTGTTTATCCTTTCGAAGAACCAGCTTTTTGTTTCATTGATTTTTTTGTATTATCTTTTTGTCTTCTATGTCCTGGATTTGGGCTTTTATTTTAGTGATCTGGATTCTTCGCTGAAATTAGGGTTTTGGTGGTCTTCCTCTTCCAGCTTCCTTCGGTGGCTTGTTAGGCTGTTATTTTGTGATCCTTCCATTTTCTTCATGTGCGTTTGTAGGGATATAAATTCCCCTCTTACTATAGCTTTCATGGCGTCCCACAGATTTTGGTAAGATGTTTCTTCATTTTCATTTGTTTCCAGGTATCTTTTGATCTCTGTTTTGATTTCATCATTGACCCATGAGTTGTTTAGCATCATGCTGTTTAGTGTCCATGTTTTTGTGGGTTTGGGGGGGGACCTTGTTAGTGTCAATGTTTATTTTTATTCCACTGTGGTCCAAGAAGGTGCATGGTAAAATTTCGGTCTTTTTAAATTTGTTTATGCTTGTTTTATGGCCAAGTATGTGGTCGATCTTAGAATACCTTCCATGCAGTGATGAGTAGAATGTGTATTCTGTGGTCTTTGGATGGAGCGTTCTGTAGGTATCAATTAAGTCCATTTGGTCAAGAGTCACATTGAGGTTCCAGATCTCATTGCTGATTTTTTGTCCTGATGATCTGTCTAGGGTTGTGAGTGGAGTATTAAAGTCCCCAGTTATGATGGTGTTAGAGTCAATATCTTTCTTTAGTTTTCCTAGAAGTTGCTTTATGAAAGTTGGCACACCTATGTTGGGTGCATATATGTTTAAGATAGATATTTCTTGTTGGTGGAGTGAATCTTTTATCATTATGTAGTGGCCCTCTGTATCTTTTTTAATTTTTGATAGCTTAAATGATATTTTTCTGAAATTAGGATCGTGACTCCTCCTTTCTTTTGTGTTCCATTCACCTGAAAATTTGTTTCCCATCCTCTTACTTTGAGTCTGTGTATGTCCTTTCTAGTGAGATGGGTCTCTTAAAGGCAGTATATTGTTGCCTGGTGATATTTTATCCATTCTGCCATTCTATGTTTTTTCAGTGGTGCGTTTAGTCCATTCACATTCAGGCTAATTATTGAAATGTGAGAGTTCGTCCCTATCATAGAGTTCTTATAGAGTTGTTATTCTTCCACTTGGTTTTTTTTGTCTTTCTTTTGGTTTTGGGGTTGGTTAATGTGTATTTTATTCTTTTCCCTGTACTCTTGTGAAGAACGTTGTTCTTTTTTCCTTTTCTTCTGTGTTTAGTACTTTCTTAAGTGTTTCATGTAGAGGTGGTTTGGTGGCAGCATAAGTTCTTAGGGATTGGATATCTGGGAAAGATTTTAATTCTCTCTCACTGATGAAGCTTAGCTTGGCTGGGTAGGTTATTCTTGGTTGAAATTGTTTATCTTTTAGGACTTTGAAAATAGGATGCCAAGCTCTCCTAGCCTGCAGGGTTTCTGTAGATAAATCTGCTGCTATTTTGATTGGTCTTCCATGGTAGGTGATCTGGCCTTTTTCCCTTGCTGCCTTTAGGATTTTTTCTTTTATGCCTACTTTGTTTAGGTGAATTATTATGTGTCTAGGAGTTGGTTTTCTCATTTGTTGTCTTGCAGGGGTTCTCTGAATCTCTTATGTTTGAATTTTTGCATCACTGATTAGATAAGGGAAGTTTTCTTGAATGATCTCATGGAAAGTTTGTTCCAGTGTGGTCTCTGTCTCTCTTTCTGCCTCAGGAAGGCCAATTACTCTTAGGTTCGGTCTCTTGAAGTAATCGCTCATCTCTTGAAGGTTTTGTTCTGTCTTTTTGAGCTTATATTCTGTGTTTTTAAGAGTTTGGGTTAGTTCTATATTTTGGTCCTCAAGCTCTGAGATTCTTTCTTTTGCTTGGGTAATTCTGCTTTCCATGCTTATCAGTTTGTTATTTATTTCATTCACAGTATTCCTTATGTCTGTTATCTCAGATATCAGCTCCTTCCTAGTTTTGTGTCTGCTCAATTCTTTTTAATCTCTCCATTAAAGTCTTGATATCTAGGTTTGTAGTTTGAGATCCTTCATTCTTGGGGCTCTTCATTGTTTGCATTCCGAAGTCAGTTTTCTCAGTGTCTGCCCTCCCAGGGGTCTGGGAAAGACCCATACTCTTCTTTTGGTTTTTCTTCATTTGTGTAGATTTTTCTCTCTCTCCCCCTTTCCCTCCCCTTCTTTAATTCCATTTTTGAGGGAAGGTTAGGTTGCTTTTGTTTCACTTCTGCAATATCCTGTTCTTCCTTATGAGGATCTTCTGGCTTTGTTCACTTCTGAGGTTGGAGTGTGGGCTGTGGGCTGTACTTTTTGGAGTTTTGAGGTTTAATTGAGGGGGAAGCTGTGGTTCAGAATGTATATGCTGATTCTAGCATCTACCAACAGGTGTATGAGCACACTGGAACCTATTTCCCTCTGCCTTACAATCTGTTCATGCAGCAGTATGTAGGCTTGGTTCCTAGATTAACAGGGGGTATGAAAGAGGAAAATAATGGAGGGGGGGTCAATAGGAAGTTAAAAAGAGAGAAGAGCGAGAGGGAAAACAGGCATATATACCAACTATCAAGTGAGAAAGAGGCACAAGGCCAGAGAGAAGTGAAAAAAGACACGTAGGAAAGATTCCCTAAAGAATACTTTTAGCTACACATAGACAGACCAATAAAATCATGAAACAGTGTAAGTCAGAAAGCAAAAAACAAAAATGATCAAAACAAACAGTCAAAATGATAAAATCAAAAGTCAAAATAAGAGATCAGACTAAAGTCACTTCAGCTCTGATCTCCAGCCTCTCCCCTTTGTTTTCATTGCAGGCAGCTAGATTTACTCGCAGTTTGGTTTTGTTTGGTTTTTTTTTAGCCTTCTGCTTGGGAGTTGCTTTTGTCTGATTCAGCGTAGGGGTGGGGCTTTGTCTCCTGTTTAGCGACGTTACCTTAGGAACCGAGGTGGGGGTTGTTGATAGGTGGGTGGGGCACTGGAAATCTCTGCCTGGAGAATGGCTGAGGTGGCAGTTTCACTTTCGCAGATTTGTTTCTCTCTGCTTGTCTGGGTCCCCAAGTTTGAGGTCATGCGCTGAGTGCCTCAGCCAGGGTGGGCCCAGAGCTCCAGAGCTCTGGTGAACAGTGAGAGTGGCCCTGGGTCCCCCACAGGGTACTTCAGCCAGGAATGGGACCAGTGTCTCTGAGGGGTGGGCGCCCAGAGCCTCCCTGAGTGACCGGCAGCTTGGTGCTGGGTGCTGGGTGCTGGGCGAGAGACAATGTAGGGAGGGAGCCGAGACCCGGGAGTCGCATATGGTGGAATAGCAGCAGCCGGGGCTGCAATATCTGGCCCTGTGTGGGACCTAAGGTCCCCGGGCCTCAGACCAGTGTGGCTGGTGGTGAGTTGGGGGATCGGGGAAGAAAAGTAAAAGTCTTTTGGGAACTCACGTTCAGAGAATCTCTCAAGTCCACCCATGCCGTCGCCATCTTACCAACTGTTTCATAAATCTTTTCTTGGAAAGCTATGAGGTACCAAGAAATGTCTTTGAAATTCCATCTGTGTGAGGCTATTCAATTTATGCTTTGTAATAATCAGGATTATATTATGTCGTGCTGTGGTAACAAATACTCTCACATCTCATGTGTGGTTCACTTCTCTCACAAAATCTGCTTCAGGTCTGAGTAAACATTTAGGGCAGCTGTCTTCCATGATGGTTCCAAATCTCTCTATCAGTGTGTACTTTCATGATAGCTGAAGCAGTGTATCACAGATTCTGCTGGGGCCAGACCCTCACTGACATTCACCTTTACTTGCCAGCGGCTTCTTTCTTTAAACACCTATGATTCTTTGTACTAATAAGTGGTTCTCTAGCTCCAGGAGATGCTTACAGGGGAAACTGGTAGTGCTAGAGTATTATGCCCAGAAGCAGTTCTCAGCTGGCAATAGACAGGGAATTGGTAGATAAAAACCCTAACCTCAGTTGGGATAATTTTGCAGCAAGTTCTACATGTCTCTAAGTAAGTTCTATATTGTCTAAGTACATTCTACACTGTCTCTAACACGGTAGGGTTGAAATCCAGTTACCAACAGCAATTATTGGATTTATAATGCTTTTTTTATTGACTTGCTTGTCTCACTTTCCTATTCCCTTACTGATGTTTCCTCCCAAACTATTTACACTCAAATATATGCCTCAGGGTCAGCTTAGGAGGGAAGCAAACCAAGACACAGAGGAAGGAAGCCTTAGAAAATCACACCAACTATTAAAATCTGCCATCCAGAAGTGACACAGGCCACTTCTGCTTGCTTTTATCTTTGGTCAAAGCAAGTCAGCTGGGCATGGCACTAGGTGGGTAGGAAAGTCCATTCCTTCCCACCATCCAGAAGTAGTAGGGGCCAGAGATTGGTGAATCAGAGGAATCCTGCCACATCATTTTTGCAAGGTAGAGAGAACATGGGAAAAGAATTGAGAACTGTTGTCCCACAACTTGGTTACCTCAACTGACCTGACGCTTTGAGGAGTATGAGCTGTTTTTAAGACCTGGAGGGCATAGGGAATATGATCTTCCTCTTTCTAAAGAGAGCCAAATCACATTTATTTTAGAGCACAGGAAAGCAAGCTGAGAGGGCAGCTGAAAGAGTGACAACATGTAGTAAAATATGAGCTTAACTCAACAAAGATCTGGGCAGCGTTCCCATAGCCATGAGAGTGTGTCCCCTTCGTTCGAGGCACAAGTTGTATGAAGTCTGTCACCGTCGCATACTAGAGGAAGACAAAGAATGTTTGTCTTTTAACATCCCCAATTGTTTTTATTTGAACATACTGAATACCTTGTGCCTAGGAAGACACAGTTCCCAGGGAACACACTCTGCTCGCTGAGAAATGGGAGTAAACAATATCTAAACCAAAGGGGCAGTCGATTTGGAAGTCTGGAAGTTTCAAGAAAAAATGTTGCAAATACTTGAAATTGCAGTCTTCTTCTTGCCTTCCCTTCCCAGCTAAACTTCCTGAATGCACTGTCTAAATGTGTTCGTTTTCTCTTGCTGTTACCAAATGATCCTGAACTTAATGGCTTAAAACAACACGAATTTACCATTTTATGCTTCTATAGATCAGAAGTCAAACATGGGTCTCACTAAGCTAAAAATCAAGGTGTCTTAAAGCCCAGACTTCTTTGCTACTATACAATATATCCATGTAACCAAAAACTATTTGTACCCCCTGAAGCTATTGAAATAAAGAGAAAATAACATAAAATAAAATAAATGAAGGTAAAGTTAAAAAATAAAAATCAAGGTGTCAGCTGGGCTACACTGTTTTCTGGGAGCTCTCGGGAGAACCTGTTTTCTTGCCTTTTCCAGCTTCTAAAGGTTCCTGACAATCCTTGGTTTGTGGCCCCTTTCTCCATCATCAAAGCTAGCAACACTGCATCTTTTCATCTTTCTTCTGTTGTTACTTTTCTCTCCAAACAGACTTAAAGGTTCATAGATGTGCTTTTACACATCTATGTGGTTAGACTGGGTCCACCCAGTTACTCCAGGATAATTTCCCCTATACCCTTAATCTCATCAGCAAAGTCCCTTTTGTCATGTAAGATAACCTATTCACAGCTACTGGGGACCAGGGTGTGGACCTCTTTGGGTAGCCATTATTCTTCCTACCACAATACACTATTTTTTTTTAACCATCTACTATATATAAAGACTTAATACATGCACAAAGTCAGCATTCAGAGTGTAGAGATAAAACAGTTCACAGACATAAATTTACACAATATGTCACCAGATGGAAGAAAGCACATTCTCACTAGCAATTAAGAAAATGCACATTTCGCCAGGCACAGTGGCTCACGCTTATAATCACAGTATTTTGGGAGGCCAAGGTGATAGGACTGCCTGAGCCCATGGGTTCGAGACCCAGTAAATTTAAAAATTAGCTGGGCGTGGTGGCGCATGCTTGTAGTTCCAGCTACTTGCACTGAGGCGGAGGGACCACCTGAGCCCAACAAGTTGAAACTGCAGTGGCCGTGAGCCTGCCACCGCACTCCAGCCTGGGCAACAGAGTGAGACTTTAACTGAAAAAAAAAAAAGGAAATGCACATTTAAAGCAACTTTAATGCCACTTTCTACTTTATATGCCAGCAAAAATAAATAATAAAAAAATCCAGTGTGAATGTGACTTCAGGGAAATATGCTGTTGATGACGGTGTAAATTGTTTCAATCTTTCTAAAAAAACACTCTGGCAATAGGTAACAAGCTGCTCATGTCTTTTTTCCCAAATAATTCATCTTTATGAATATTGACCTAAGGAAATAACCTCAAGGAGAAAATTTTAGAAGCCATTGGTCTAAACAAGCCTTCACAGTCACATTATTTATAAGAGAAAGAACCTGGAAACTGCCCAAATGTCCAAAAATAGAGCTATGGATGAGCAAACTGACATATTTACATGATGAACTGCTCTATAATCATTAAAAAGACAAATTTATGGATTACGTTGGCTCAAGATTATGTGGGTTTGAAATATTATTAATAAAAAGACAAAGTACTAAATGGAAAGTGCATAACTATTTCAACCATGTAAAAATAAATATGTTCTGTATATTATGGTTAATAAAATAAAGAAAACTTGGATGTCATAATTTAGTATTTAGCATGTTTTAAAATTACAGTGCACGATATTCTAGCTTAAAAGGGTGAAGTAGATACTGTGGTAAGTTATAGAGAGCAGTTATTTAAGGGAAGTTAGAATGCAACCATTTAAGTATGTGGAGTATAATTATTAATTAAAAAACATTAACAGGAACCTGCAATACACTCCGAAGTACATTGTTTATAGCAAGTGCAATAAAGGAAGAGTGAGACAGGGCTCCCGGGCTTGATAAAATTTTAAGAACCAAAACTGGCACAAGATATAACAGTATAGCTCTATTGTTTTGTTGTTCAGTTCTGCAGAAAAAACTAAAGGGTTTTTTAATTGTGTTCTTAAAAACTCTAAATTTTACAGACACTTGCTAGAATTCTGTGGGACACTTGGAGAATGAAATTAGGCTTTAGGTAATTTTATGAAATCATTGACTTTTCACTACTATTTTTGTTTAAAAAAGTTTATTTCTAACTACTGTTTTTGCTTTAAAATGCTCTTTTAAGTACTTGAACACCATGGAAAAGAGCAAAGAAGAAAGTAGAGGACATCACCTAAAATAAATTCCAGTGTTTAGAAATAAGCATTGTTAATATTTTGTAAACATCATTTTAGCTAGGCTCATTTAGTCAGGTTCAATCAGAGAAGCAGGATCAGTAGGAGGTGTATTGCAAGGAATTGGCTTACACAACTGTAGGGGCTGGCTACACACATCTGAGACCCATAGGACAGGCCATCAAGAGGGCCTGTCTGAACTCGGGGACACCAGGGAAGCAGCTGAGCACAGGCAGAATTTTTTCTTCTCCTGGGAAAGCTTAGCTCGTATCTTAAAGGCCTTTCCACTGAATCAGGCCCACCAAAGTTACCTCCCTTACTTAAAGTCAACTGATTATGTATTTTCATCATATCTAAAGAAATACTTTCATAGTAACACCTAGATGAGTGTGTGATTGAATATCCGAGAAGGTTTGTCCGGTGAAGTTGGCATGTCAAAAAAACTGGTACATTGGCCAGATGCAGTAGCTCACACCTGTAACCCCAGCACTTTGGGAGGCCAAGACGGGAGGATCACTTGAGGCCAGGAGTTCAAGACCAGCTTAGGCAACATAGCAAGACTTCATCTCTACAACAACAACAACAAAAATTAGATGGACCTGAGGGTGCACAACTGCAATTCCAGCTACTTGGGAGGCTGAGATAGAAGAATCTATGTGTCCAAGAGGCTGTGGTGAGATATAATTGTGCTACTGTACTCCCAGCCTAGGGTGATAGTGAGATCCTATCTAAAAAAAAAATGACCATTATAGTTCACACATTGCCATCTTGGCTTCCATATGCATCTCCTCAAATCGTATTTAATCTCCAAATAAAGATAATAACAAAGCCATGCTTCTGCTTATCATGATACAATAGTATTTTTGTATAACCAAAATCAAGCTGATCCTTTCCCCAAAAGAGGATGTGAAGTCCTTAGATGAGGTTCACTCTTCTCCTTTGATATTCCATAATTTAAATATCCCATAATTGAAAATGATTTGTACCCTATTTATTTTATATTTTTGTCACTACTTGTGATACAAAGTTAATTATTACCAGTCAGGCATGGTGATTTGTGCCTGTGATCCCAGCATTTTAGGAGGCTGAGGCAGGAGTTTGAGACCAGCCTGGGCAACATAATTTTTATTCTGCAGATATGCTGTCTCTACAAAATAAAAGTAAATCTGCTGGGTGTGGTGGCGCACACCTGTGATCCTAGCTACCCAGGAGGCTGAGGCAAGAGAATTGTTTGAATTCAGGAGTTCGAGGCTACAGTGAGCTATGATTGCACCACTGCACTCCAGCCTGGGAAACAAAGCTAGATTCAGTCTCTAAAAAATAGATAAATAAAAATAAAAAATGAAGTTTATGCATCAAATAAAACATACACCTTTTGTTAGATGATAAGGAGACAATAGTGGGAAGAAAACAAAAAACTTCCTTAATATATATATATATATATATACACAAACATATTCAAAGCAGTAAATAAGAAAGACCCGTAACAACTGCAGTCCTTGTTTTTGTTGCTGGTTACCCGGTATTTATGACTTCAGGCGATGAGTGTGCACCTCTTCCATGGTCCATTCCATGTCCCTCTGCCATTAGCAAGCACTGCAGCAAGCAGATCATGGTTCTTTACCATGTGGGGTGACCCAAGCCTTCATTCCTAAAGGATCTAGGACATTAGCAGTCCTGCCTGAATTGAGTTGTTGTAGTTTTCCACTAACTTTAATCACAAAACTAAGAGGCATTCCAAGGAATCTCCTATGTTCCAAACACACTCTTTCTTATCCCCACTGTGGAGTAGGGACCCAATTTTCCCTTGGTAATCAGGATCGATCACTCTAGCCAGTACAGTAACTCCATTGCCTGCTGATTCAAAGGCAGGAGGAACCCAAAGTGACCAGGGGGCAGTCTCAACTTCCAGGTCAACGGAGCACTGCTGTATCTCTTGGTAGAATATTCCTCCCTTTGCAAAGAAAACCCAACACCACATGACCTCACTCATAAGTGGGAACTAAACTAAGACTCTGCAAAGGCATAGAGAATGGTATAAGGGACTTTGGAGACTCAGAGGGGGGAGGGTAAGAACAGGAGAGGGATGAAAAATCACCTGTCAGATACAATGTGCACGGGTAGGGGTGATGGGTGCACTTAAAGCCCAGACTTCTTTGCCACTATACAATGTATCCATGTAACTAAAAACTGTAGCCCCTAAAGCTACTGAAATAAAAAGGGGGAAAAAAGTATTTCTCCTTTGGAACTAAAACCTTTAGACCAGCAAAACCTAAAGACGTGGGGACAGGAAGTAAAAATGCTGCTAGTGGATTACTAGCCACTGCTGTGTCTACCCTTTGACTCTTGGATTCATGGATTCTGGTTATGGAAAAAACAATGCCATATATCAGGTTTGATTCAGAGTATATACAACAACTTGGAGGACATTGCCCCAACCCTGCAAGGTGTTGCAGGTGCTGTAATTGAGTCTTCAAAAGGCCATTCCCCATTTTATCAAGCCAACTCCTTTGGGATAATGGAGGACATGGCAGCCAAATGGTGGCACTTAATTGCCAAAGGCAAGGTGGGCGTGGCTACCATAATCGATAACGGAGTCAAAGCAATAACCAGAATAGTCTGATTCACAGAAACCTATGGCTTTGGTTGACCATGATGTCCCATGTGTAAGATTAATAGTTGCCAGAGGTTGAGGGAGACTGGGGAATAATTGCTAATGGAAACAGAATTTCTTTTGGAGGTTGATGAAAATGTTCTGGAATTAAATAGTGGTCATAGGTACAAAACTTTGTGAATACACTAAAAACTACTGAATTGTACACTTTAAAAGGGTAGATTTGGACCAGCACAGTAGCTCATACCTGTAAACCCAGTACTCTGAGAGGCAGAGGCAAGAGGACTGCTTGAGCCCAGGAGTTTGAGACTAGCCTGGGCAACATAGCAAGACCTCATCTCTACAAAAAAAAAAAAGCCAAGCTTGGTGGCATGAGCCTGCAGTCTTAGCTATTTGGGAGACTAAAGCAGAAAGATCACCTGAGCCTTGAAGGATGAGCCTTGATCGTGTCACTGAACCTCAGCCTGGACAACAGAGTGAGACCCTGATTCAAGGGGAAAAAAGCGTAAATTTTATGGTATAGAATTAATGATATGTGATTAAATAAGCAATTTACAATGTTTCTACTTTTTTTTAAATGCATGTAACATTTTCATTGAAGAAAAACTAGAAAGTATATATAACACAATGAAGAAAATGAAATCGCTTAAAATTTTCAAAAGATGAATGTAAGAGTAAGATGTAGTTTCAATTCTCAAGGAACTCATATTTTGACATTCATATCTACCAATAAGAGCAATATGGCATAAAAAGTGCTATTAACAGTATGACCTGCAAGCAACAAGGATTAAATACTTCTAGATGATCTTTCCGAGACGTGTGCAGCTGAGATAATCTGCCTGCTAACCTTCCACCTTCTGTTATAATTGATGGAGAAGATTCCAACAGTGTCTTAGGAAGAAAAGCAGACCCACCCTCTGGCAATGGCCCATGCCTCAGTTGGCTGTTGAAATGGTTGCTGGCCTGTCGGTGGTGCGGCAGAGAAGATTGAGCCAAACGGTATCAAGGAATCTAACTCTAGTTGGATGACTTTGCTAAGAACTTTTTGCCTTTTGTAATTTTTGTTACTTAAAATACAGCGTTCCACTATCCTCTTTATATGTGTTGGCTACTCTTCAGTCTCTGGAGAAAACTCAAAGAACAGAGTGTGGAGCTTGACAGAAGCCTCCTCCACTTGCTAGGTATTCACAGCACATCAGGGCCCACCTAGCAGCTCCTACAATGGAAGGTAGCAAGACCTGCCAAGTATATCATTCTCTAAGAAATGCACTGGCATCTTTCACGGAGCCATGATCAACGGTAGGTCATCTCAGGGGCTACTCTTTAGGCATTCCAAAATATCAGAACGGAGCTTTTTTTTTTTTTTTTTTTTGAGTCAGGGTCTTTGTCGCCTAGGCTGGAGTGCGGTGGCACAATCACAGCTCACTGTACCCTCAACCTCCTGAGCTCAGGTGATCCTTCCACCTCAGTTTCCCAAGAGCTAGAACTACAGGAGCACACCACCATATCTGGCTAATTTTTTTTTTTTTTTTTTGTAGAGCTGAGGTCTCGCTATATTGCCCAGGCTGGTCTTGAACTCTAGACTCATGCAATCCTCTTGCCTTGGCCTCCCAAAGTGCTGGAATTACAGGTGTGAGCGACCTTACCTGGCCAGAATGGAACATGCTGGAACTTCAAGGCCTTTCTCTCCAGAGAAACTGAGAGTTGATGATCTGTCATCACTTTTTTCTGTTCTTGCTCCTTGCCCTTTTTTCACTTTCTCCAGCCAGCTAACGCTGTCTCATGGAAGGCTGCTGTAAGGAGTTCTTTAGAGGGAGCCTGTCTAATGACTTAATTGTGCATTTCAATTGAGGTTGCTGTGCTCATGGTTTTGTTTTTTGATGCATCTGCCTTTCACGTTTGTGGTACCAAAAAAATGTGGTGCAAGTGCCACCCCTTCCCTTGTCCCTTTACACAGTGTTCTGGTGCTGGTGGCTTCTAACCAGATCTTTCCACTTGGAAAAGAGAAAGAAAGGGAGAGAGAACTGGTGTGGCAGTGCTGTGGGAGAGGTGCTATGGGCCAAATCTCCAGGCTGCACAGGCTCGTTTCCTCGTATTCACTTTCCACTCATGGCTTTCCATGTCTCTTCTCTTACATTTCCACATCCTGGCAGTTCATTCTTGTCCGTGGGAATTGTAGTGTCAGTTCACACTTAAAAGATAGACCTGAATAAGGTACTCAGAGCAGGGATCATAGGGAAGGAAGAGCCCATGGGTTATTCTCCCATGGAAAGCTGGAAGAGCAAGGGAAAGCTGGAAGACTGAGCATCACAGAAGGCCTGGGAGGGGCGGAGTGTTCAGGACTGTGAATAAAGTAGGATCTTGTTGTTATGACCAAAGTGAGAGAAGGAGACATGTCAGCACTCCAAGTCCGAATTATGAGCCCTTTTTTAAAGTGTGGGTCAAGAGCAGGCTCATGCCAAGAAAGCTCTTGACGCTTAAGTGAAGTTTGCAACAAGCTTTTAAAGGCAAAAACTGCAAGTGGGCTACATAGCAGGGGGTGAGAGTACAAGGAACTCAAAACAAAAGGAACAATTTCTTGGATTTCAGTTAACAAGGCATACAATTACAAGGAACTTGTGGCTAGGGAGTTTTTAATGGCCAGCAAGAACGGTCAGCATGATCAGCTCAGGGGAACACAGCTGTGGGTCTGTGGTCATAGGACCATTACAGAAATTACACATATACAATGGGGGGGTCATTTTTAGGTCAGGCAGACAGCAAAGATGGAGGATTTTAACAAAAGGGAGTTACTTATGTCAAGCAAGTTACTGCAATTATTTTACATATTTCATTAGCTATTTCACTGTGTGGGAGCATTAGTGACAGGCTAGTCCCATGGAATTAACCCTGTTCAGGGTAGGGCTGTGGGTGGCAGAATTCACCCTAATCTGAGTCCAAGAGGTCCAGTAATTGAACAAGGCTGCATCAGAATCATCTGGGCAGGGTCTATTTGCTGCTGTTGTTTTTGAGCTGAAATGTCACTCTGTCGCCCAGGCTGGAGTAGAGTGGCACAATCAGGGCTTACCACAGCCTCAGCCTTCTGGACTCAGGCAATCCTTCTGCCTCAGCCTCCCAAGTAGCTAGGACTACAGGCACCTGCCACCACACCCGGCTTATTTTTTTAACTTTCTGTAGAGACAAGGTCTCGTTATGCTACTCAGGCTGGTCTCAAACTCCTGGCCTTAAGTAAGTGATCCCCTCTCCTTGATTCCCCAAGCACTGGATTACAGATGTGAACCACCACATGCAACAGTGTGACTTTTCACACTCGTGTACATTCACAAGTGGGTGCGCACACACAAATGATTCTAGAATGGGTCCTGATAGAAAAAGAGTGAGCCAGGCTTGGTGGCTCAGCCTGTAATCCCGCGCCTTTGAGTGGCTGAGGTGAGTGGATTGCCTGAGCCCGCGGGTTTGAGACACACCTGGGCAGTGAGACCTCATCTCTACAATAAATCAAAAAATCAGCCGGGCATGGTAGCACGTGCCTGTAATTCCAGCTACTCGGAAGGCTGAGGCGGAAGGATCGCCGGAGCCCAGCAGGTCGAGGCTGCGGTGGTCGGGAGCGGCCACTGCACTCCAGTCTGGGCGACAGGGTGAGACTCCAACTCAAAAAAAAAAAAAAAAAAAAAAGGAAAAGAAAAAGAGAGTGGTTTGAAAAGCTCCCCAGTTTATTCTGCTATATTACCTTATCCACACCCCAGGTTTAACATGGAAAAGCCATGGAAACCTTTCCTTTCCTTCTCACCCACAAATGCTGCTTCCCCCGATGTGTCAGTGGGGACAGTAAGCCCAATTCAAATCATTTTAAGAAAAGACTAGAGAATGCGGTGGGTCACTTCAGGCTTCAGGTGCACCTTGATCCAAGACTCAAATGCTGTCACCTGGATATGATCCCTGCTCCTTCCATTTCTCTGCCTCTACTTCCTCAGTGTTGGTTCCAACCTCTGGTCCCATGTGGTCATAGATGACTGTGGCAGTTTGAGTCACTACATCCTTTCTCCTTCATGTCTAGCAAGAAGAGAGTAAGAGTGCCTTTCCCAGGATTTCTGAGGATTATCGCTGCATGTCCTTTGCTTATTCCTGAACAAATCGCTGTGACCAACAGAATGTGCCTCTGCAACACTGCAGCAAGTGTAGTCAGTAGAATTTCCCCAGGTTCTTCCCCAAAGGAAGAACTTACTTGACTAACTCTGCATTGGAGAGGGGGACTATCCAGACTGTCCAAGGATTTGTACACCGAAATGGATACTCAGAAACTCAAAGTGCCCTCACAACTCCCTGTGAGAGGTGGGTCAAAGGGTGATCAGACAATAAATGGAGTCTTGGTTCAAGTCTGGCTCACAGTGAGCCCTCTGGGTTCAGAAAGCCACCCGCTTTTCTGATCCTCACGTGTATAATTGGAATGGACATATTTGACTGTTGACAGAACTGGATGTTTACACTGGTTCCTTGGCCAGTGAGGTAAGTTATTGTAAGGGAGAAAGCCGAATAGAAGTCTTTGAATTTGCCCAAAACCCCTGATGAAGACAGTATATAAAAAATAGGACCACTTTATGGGAAACGCCACAGACTAGTGTCACCTCCAAAAACTTAAAGAATGCAGGGGTAGTGGTCCCTGCTGCATCCTCCTTTAGCTCATATGTCTGGCCTCTACAAAAACCAGGTGGAACATAGTGTAAAGCAATAGACTACTGAGAACTCAGCCAAGTAGTAGCACCCATTGCAGCTGCTTTGCCAGACATGACATCTCTGGTAGAGCAGATCAACACGGTCTCCTGCACGTGGTACGTAGTCATGACTCTGATAGCTGCACTCTTGTTCATTTCTACCAGGAAGGAGGATGAAAAGTAGTTCACATTCACATAGGACAGAGAACTCTACCTAGTTAAGGTCTTGCCTCAAGGTTATGTTAACTCTCTTACCATCTGGCATAATGCAGTCTGAAGGCATCCAGACTGTCAGGACTCTCTGAAGGACACACATTTTGTACAGATTATCAATGATGTCATGTTATTCAAAACTGACAACCAAGGAGTGGGAGATATGTTGAAGCATAATAAGATATATATACCCCAGAGGATAAGAAATAAAGCCTACCATGATGCAGAGAACCACCACATCAGTGAAGATTCTAGATTGATCCAGGGCATGCGGGGACATCTTCTCCAAAATAAAATACAAAGTTTTGCATCTCACACCTCCCACAACTAAGAAAGAAGCACATTTGGAAGGATTTTTTGGGTTCTAGATGCAGCACATTTGGGAACATTGCTCCATCCCACCTATTGGGTAGCCCAGCGGTTGCCAGCTTTAAGTGGGGCCCCGTGCAAGAAAAGGCTCTTCAGCAATTCAGGCTAGGGGGCAGGTAGTCCTGATTCTTGAACCACACAACCCAGTATCCCCTATGATTCCTGAGGCATCTGTGGTAGGAATAAATGCTGTGAGATGGTTAGCAGTTACAGCAGCTACAGTGGGAGAATCATAGTGTAGACCCCTAAGGTTTTTGAGCAAGAACATGCCATCTGCAGCAGAGAACCATGAACTATATATTATCCAAAATCAGTTACTAGTGTGCTACTGAGTCTTAGTAGAGAAAAAGTATCTCATCTAAATAAGGTAGAACATGGAGCATCAAGTGACCGTGCAGTCAAAGCTGCCCATCGGGAGGCAGGTTCTGTCAAAGGTGAGCAATGCATCATGAGATGGAAGTGGTATATCCAGGATCAGGCCCAAGCAAGGCCAGTGGACACAAGTAAGCAGCACATGAGGAAGGCCCAGAGCAGCTCTACATCATCTCACACCTATGGCAGCATGGGGATGGGGCGGAAGACAGTAGGCTAGTCTTGGTTCGTGGATGGGATGGCTTGGCATGTTAGTGTGAGTCTGCTGCTGACTCACAAACCACTTAGGGTTGACTCTGGAAGGAAAATTCTCCCAGTGGGCAGAGTTCTAGGTCGCGCACAGAGCCACCCGCTTTGTGTGGGGAACAAAAGTGGCTTGAAATAAGAATATATATGGAATCATGAGGAGTGGCAATAGCTTGACTGGTTGGTTGGGAACTTGGAAAGAGAAGTGGAGTATTAGGGTGAAAAGATCTGGGAAAAAGACATAGGGACTTAAGGGATGGGAAAAATGGCAATGTGTCCCATGCTAACATGGGTTAGAGACCATCCACAATGGTAGAGGTACTAAACAACTGTGTAGTCAGAATGACCAGACAGTTGACATCAGCCAGCCTCTAACATCACCCATCCCATTGCTGGCACAATGAGCTCATGAGTGACAGCCAAGGTAGCAGGAGTGAGCGGTATTTATGAGCCTAACAGCATGGACTTCCACTCACAAGGCTGATCTAGCTACTGCCATTGACGATGTCCAACCTGCCAGAAATAGAGCTAAGCCTCTTGATATGATATCATCCCTCAGGCTGACCAACCATTTCCACCCTGTAAAGGGCAGCAATTCATCTTGATACACATTTTGGATGTAAGTTGCCTCTCCTGTCTGGGCTTCAGCCCAGCACCACTACACAGGACTTGCAGTGTTCGATCCTTCTGCATCAAATATCTCATGACGTTGTCTCAGAATGAGGGGTCCACTCTCCAGAAAAGAAGGGCAGCAATGGGAACATGACCATGGCACCCACTGGTCCTCTCCCATGCTCGCCACCAGAATCCATAGGCCTGATGGAGCACCAGAATGGCCACTAAAGGTTTGGGCGCCATCCTAAATCAATGACCATTCTGTGAAGTTATATCCCCAGTGGTTAGAATATGTGGGTTCAGGAGACTAAGGGATGGAAGTAGGAGTGACCCCTTGTATTCTTGCTCCCTAGAACATAAGCAGAACATAAGACCGGCCTGAATCCTGTGAAAGTTGTTTCCAGGGAGGTAAACTTTCACTAAGAATCAAGTCCACCTGAATGGGGAAGGGTATGCTGAAATAAATCCTGCAGCACTCCACCAGTATCTCCTCTTCAGAGCCACTATGCTTATTCTCCACCTGCTGGGAATACCGGCCACTGACAGCTCGCAGCTATGATCTTCACTAAACATGGAGCTCAATCATAGGGTTATGTCTCACTCAAGGTTCTGCCCCTTCCCAGAGGGCTGCCACAGCCATGATTGGTTGGTGCAGGGTTATGAAGGCCAGATCCCTTTGCCTCCATTGAGACAACTATGAAGGGCTTTCCCACCTCCAAGGCTCCTCATAGGATGAGCTGAAGCCTCAGCTGTAACTACTCTACTGGTTAGCTTCTCACGCTAACCAATCTGCTTTCCTCATGTCCTTACAGATACATGTACCAAGAGCAAGAACCCCTCCTCTCCAGTCACCCCAGAAGGGCAGCAATGGGAACATGAACAAGGCACCCACTGGTCCTCTCAGCTATGATCTTCACTAAACATGGAGTTCAGACATAGGTTTATGTCTTGCTCAAGGTTATGCCCCTTCCCAGAGGGCTGCCACAGCCATGACTGGTTGGTGCGGGGTAATCCTATATAAGATCTAAAGTGTGCATTCATCTAACAAACACAATGGAAAAGAAAACAAGGAATTACTTTAATTTTAGTTTAGTACTGGGTGCAATTAGACTTTCATTTGGATTTTAGGCAACTTCGTAGTTTTTTTAAAGGGAAGTATTGCACATAGGAACTGGAATTCTCACAGCTACCTCCACCAGATCTTCCTTAGCATGCTGGGCACCCACATGTATCTTCCATATGGCTAAGACACTCATCTGGAGTCCTATCTGGAATATCACAGCATGGAAAAGAGGCATTGGTTCTAGCCAGCAACAGAGAAAAGGAGAAGGTTGAGAGTATTGTAATCTGCATGGGTTTTATTATATTAAATTCAAAGTCTACTATGAATCCCCACTAGAAATTTATTTTGTGGCTACCTTTTCCCTAGGGGGGTTTTCTGATTGTAAATGGGAGTAGATGAGCGTATCACGATGGGCTAAGCTGCAGCAAAAGATGGCTCTACACACCCAGTGGCTTATAATGACAAAGATTGACTTCTCCCTCATTCTACTGATCCAGGATCAGCTGCTGCACCGACCCAATTAATTTTCACTTTCGGACTCAGGCTAATAGAACAGCCTCAATCAGAAACATCACCAGTCATTATGGCATTGTGAATCACACATGCTGGCTGTTAACATCTTCTGTTCAGAAGTGACCCACATTTGATTGGTCCAAGCAAGTCACATGACCATTTTGGAGCTCAGCAGGGCAGGAAGCATAATCCATAGTCAGGTACGCCATAGAGAGGAGGAACAAAATTATGGGTGAGCTGTAACACAGTTGACCACAGTGAGGTACTTTCTTTTGCCCCATAAAAAGAGGTCCCTATACTCAGATATTCAACTTAAGTAGGACTGTAACTACAGTGCTTTTTGCCTTCCTATATATTACTGGGATTTAAATATTAATAATGAAAGGCATTCAATCTAAACACACCAAATATTTTTTATTTGTGGTAGATATTCTATGATCTTTCTTATAAAATGGCATTCTTGTATTGTTTTCTCATATGATAAATACACAGTAATTTATAATCATCAGAAAACTAAAATCTCCCAGCCCAGGCAACTTAACGAGACCTCGTCTCTACAATAAATAAAAAATTAGCCAGGCGTGGTAGCTCGTGCCTGTAGTTCTGGCTACTTGAAAGGCTGAGGTGGAAGGATCGCCAGAGCCCAGCAGGTTGATGCTGGGGTGGCCATGAGCGTGACAGTGCACTCCAGCCTGGGCAATGGAGTGAGACTCCAACTCAAAAAAGAAAGAAAGAAAGAAAGAAAATTAAAATCTCAAAATCTGGACTTATAGTGAAATAGAAACCCATAATTTTCCCTTATATCTCTGATTAACACATACATGTAAGAAGGAAGGGAGCATTGGATGGGGGACAGTGAGGGAGGGAGAGAAAGAGAGAGAGAGAGAGAGAGAGAGAGAGAGAGAGAGAGAGAAGGAGGGAGGGGGAGGGAGGGAGGGAGGCACCTACCTGGAAATTCGGTACCATATCTAACACTGGAACGTCCTAATAAGAGTTGTGAGTTCTTCCAGGAACCACCATGGACAGTTCCCATGGCACTCCTCCGCTTAAGAGGACCACAATGGTCCTGGGACAAGTTCATTCTGCACAACCCAATAACTCATGGAAAAGTGACTATATTTCTGTTGTTGAAAGGTGTGAAGTTCTGGGGTAAACAGCAAAGTTTATCATCTTTTCAAGTAAAAATAATATTTGAGTCACGGAAAGCCATTCACCAATATCTAATAATACAAATGCACTTGGGATAAAAAGAGACCATTTCTAATCAATAAGAATTTTAGTGAAATTAGAGCTTCAACAGCTTAAAGACCTCTGTGTCTTTGGGTGTCAGAGAAATACCTCAAAGGTGATCCTAACCCGACAAGGCAGAAAGAAATAAAAAGATCTTTGCCAGTGATCTTGTCTTGGCTATATGCACTAGAATGATTCCGCCTCAGAATCTAATCCAAGCTTGTGAAGTTGGCATGATTGGTCTAGCAAAGTTAATAGTTTGTGAAGTCCAGCATAACGAAGTCTGAAAACTGTCCCTGCCACTCACTAGCTATGTGACCTTGAGCAATATAACCTCTTCTGAGTCTCGATTTTCTCATCTGTAAAATGGGAATAGTACTAGCCCTTATTCTTATAGTTGTGGTGATTATTCATTGAGGTAATATTCCAGGCACATGATAAATCCTTAAGAGAGCGTAATTGTCATCAATAAGCCAGCAGCAGCTTCACATTTTTCTTCTTCTTCTTCGTCATCATCATTATCATAGGCCAATCTATAGAAGGAGCTAGGTAGATACAAAGGTCGCTCAATCATGAAACATTCCACAGGCTGGTGGAGATAATGTCTGTTTTCACAAGTACTTCCATGATCTAATTACATATCTTTGATTTATGATTTTTAAAACACTGTGATCAATCTCATTAATTAACTGACTAGTGATTTAATGCTTTATTCAAAAGGGTTTAGGAAAATCTGGGTATTATAATTCTAATTGTTTTTCCCATTAAAATTAGCATCAACCACAGCATTACAAAATTGAGTGTCTTCATAACTGAACTATTTCCATTCTTATTGAAAAGTGTCTGAAATTTGTAACTTTATTGCTGAAATGATTCTCTGTCCTCATGCAGCAATAAAAAGCATCTGCTCCTAATGACAATGCTGGAAAAATAGCCACAGAAATCAGTCATTTTGCATTTCCTCCTTGGATAAATTTGCAAAACTTCATAACTTTCTTGGGTTCCCTCAAGGGAAAAGACAGATTTAAATCCATCAAACAATATTGTCTTCTAAACTTAATTGCTGTTTCATTTGCATTTTCAGATTGTTACTGGGTGAAATATAATTTTTGGGATAATGTTTTTCAAAAAGGTGTGGTGGGAAAAAATTAATTATAGAGCTTTAGAGTTAATTCACCCAAAAGTACAGAAAATATATGTTAATAAGTGACTTTATGTGGATAACTAGAGCTCACTGAGGTCCATTTTCCTCCCTGAGTTAGGAATGAGTTCTTCCAGGGTACTTTGGTAGCCAGGGTCTGTATAACTGGAATATGGCCCCCAAATGGACAAGCACTTTAAGCATTTCATCACATCAAAAGGCCTTCCTCTGTCAGCTCTCTGTAAGACCATTTCACTAAGAATTTAATTTAATCTTCTTACTTACAAAGATAAAAATGGGAGATGTATTCCCCATAAGCTCCCCTCTCCTACTGTAATACCCCCCTGTTCATAAATGGATCAAGCATGAAGGAGGAACTACAGCTAGAGAACAAAATTCTGAGACCATGTCCAGAGGAAAGCAAATTTTAGGAATTGTGATTTTATTTACTTGTAAATTTATCATTGTTTAAACAATCAATACTGGCAAGAATGTTGAGAAATAGATAACCTTATCCACTGTGGGTAAACTTATAAATTGATACTAAATTTTTGAAAGATTGGTACTGTGTTTTCAAAACCAACGATCTGGAAATCTTATCAAAAGCAGATTCAGGACATGGGCTCTAAAGCTGGAAGCCTGTCTTCAAATCCCTACCCATTGCCTGTTATGTGACCCTAGGCAACTTTCCCAACTTCTCTGAACCTTGGAATCTTCATTTATAAACAGTGAAATAATAATATCATCAACTTCTTAGGACTGTTATGAAAATCAATTGAGATAATATCTGTAAAGTAATTACAGAGCATATTAGTTTCCTACTGCAGCACAACACACAAATACCACAAATTTAGCAGTCTAAAACAGTACATATTTCTTGTCTCCTTGTATCTGAGGGTTGGGAGTCTGGGTATGAGCTATTGAAAATGTGAGGCAACTTCAATGGGCATCATTTAAGAAATGCAAGCTCCATGTGGCTGAGGCATACTGTGTGAAGTGCAAGAGGGTAGTTAGACTACCATACCAGGAGGAGCAGCTCAGAATTCTTCTGGCTCCTCACCAGTGCTGTCAGACCACAAAACCCACGCTATGATCAGAATGTCGACCTGAGTATGATGGCAACAGGAGTAGTAAGAGCAGAAGCAATGACACTAGTGTTAAACCGCTCTTTTCAAGCTCCAGTCAGCTGGCCATACCTGCCTTCTTCTCCCCTGACCTCTGGCATTGGATCTTTTTATTCCATTCCTTCATTTTTGAGGACAGTGTCAGGTGCCAAAGTTCTGCTCTCAAATTCTGTCCCATCATTATCCTTGGTTCCATCAAGGTCTAAGGTTGGAATAAATTTCTGAAAGACTGGATAACATGTATGAACAAATGGAAAATTTCATCAGGGGATGAAAGCCATCCAGTAGTCTGGCTTCCCAAATTCTTGACTCTCACAACCCACCTCAGCCCTTCTGACCTATGGCCATGCTCTCCATTTGGCAGCATCTCAGAAATCTTGGATACCATCTTCCTTCCTGCTTGATCTTTCTTGCTCTCGAGTTTTCACTTCTATTTCATTTACCTTCTCCCTCACAAGGCTTCCAGAGCCTGGACTTCTAGTTTGCCTCCCACCGCATCAGATTCCTTGTCCCAATCCAGCCAGGTCTAATGGTTCATCCCTTCACACTCTCTCTTTTCTCATGGCTTTCTTGCCTTATTTTAGTTTTGCTTTAATATTATTATTATTATTATAAACATATGTATGTGTGTACTTGTTATTCTCTATTCCTCTACCTCCAGTTCCAATCCCCATTCTTCTCTGCCCTGCTCCTGTCCTGGGAGGCTGACCCCTGAGTTTGAGGCTGTGATGAGCCGTAATTGTGCCACTGCACTCCAGTCTGGATGATAGTGAAACTCTGTCTCAAAAACAAAAAAAATTACTGGTAATATGTTAAAATTTCTGAAAGACTGGATAACATGTATGAACAAATGGAAAATTTCATCAGGGGAAAAATCAAATAGAAATGCTTAGAAGTTTAAACTTACACAGACACAGATGAAGAACGCCTTTAGTGGAATCATCAGTAGAACCGACACAGTTAAGGAAAGAAAAAGTGAACATAAAGGTGTCAGTAACAATGACCTAAACTGAAACATAAAGAAGAAAAAGAATGAAGTGAGCGAAAGAGAGCATGAAAGATCTGTGGGACAATATCGGTGATCTAACATACATGTAATTAAATATCCAGAAGGAGAAGAGAAAGAAAATGGGGCAGAAGAAATATTTGAAGAGAGGATGGTT
This sequence comes from Cephalopachus bancanus, assembly GCA_027257055.1. Classification (NCBI taxonomy): domain Eukaryota; kingdom Metazoa; phylum Chordata; class Mammalia; order Primates; family Tarsiidae; genus Cephalopachus; species Cephalopachus bancanus. Next base: position 262,331 of record JAPVLO010000429.1, on the reverse strand, counting down.
GAGAATTTTCCAAAAATAATGAAATACATCAAATCATAGATCCAAAAATCTCAGAGAACCCCAAGTAAAATAGACAGCCCCCTGAAAGCACTGAGACACATCATGTTGGAACTTCAGGCCTAACATAATGGCTCACATTTGTACACACAATGGCTCAGCACTTTGGGAGGCTGAGGCGGGAGGATTGCTTAAGACCAGGATTTTGAGACCAGTCTCTACAAAATATATGTATATATATTACCCGGGTGTGGTGGCATGCACCTATAGTCCCAGCTACTCGAAAGACTGAAGCAGAAGGATTACCTGAGTCCAGGAGGTGGAGGATGTGGTGAGCTGTGATCGTGCCACTGCACTAGAGCCTGGGTGACAGAGTGAGACGCTGACTAAAAAAAATGTTAAAAAAAAAAAAGAAACTTCCATATGTAGAGATAAAGAGAAAGTCTTGAAAACAACCAGAGGAAAAGGACACACTGCATACAGAGAAACAAAGGTAAGAACTACAGAGACTTCTTGCTAGAAACTATACAAGCCCAAAGACAGTGGAAAGATATTTTTAAAGTGCTGGGAAAGAGGGCTCTTGATCTGGATTTCTACACCTAGCTAAAATATCTTTCAAAAGTGGGAGTAAAATAAAGACTTTTTGAGATAAACAAGAAACTTCAGGCCAGACATAACGGCTCACGTTTGTACACACAATAGCTCAGCACTTTGGGAGGCTGAGACAGGAGGATTGTTTGAGACCAGGATTTTGAGACCAGCCTGGGCAACAAAAAGATAAACAAAATATGTCTTGAACAATAAAGGTTCAAAAATAAACAACAATCCTTGCCCTCGAAAGAATCATGGTGCCTAACCAGTTATGTTCATAGAAACAATTTCAGTATAATGTCAGGAAAGATACCAAGCTTGTTTTGAATGACATCTGTGGTCTCTAAGGTGTCTGGTAAGCAGATGTAAATCTGGGTCTGGAGTTCAGTAGAGAGGAAGGGGACCTGGGAGTCACTGACAAATGATTAGCAGTTAATGCCATGAAAAAACATGCGATCACTCTGGGGAGTGTGTAGTGACAGAAGAGAAAAAAGGTGGCTCCGAGGTGGACCTGGAGAACACCAAGACTGGAAGATTCAAAGAGGGAGAGCTGCACTGGACTTCATATTTCCCTGCTTTCTTGAACTATCCAAGAGCCAAAAAGCAAGGGGAGCAGACCAGATGAAAGAGAGAGAGGCCAGGCATAGTTGCTCATGCCTGTAATCCCAGCACTTCGAGGAGCTGAGGCAGGAGGATTGCTTGAGCTCAGGAGTTTGAGACCAGCTGGGCAACATAGTGAGATCTCGTCTCTACCAAAAAAATAAAAAACAGCCAAGCATGATTGTGTGCACCTGTCCTAGCTTCTCGGAAGACTGAGGCAGAAGGATTACTTGAGCCCAGAGGTTGAGGCTGTGGTATGCCATGATCATGCCACTGCACTTCAGCCTAGGCAACAGAGTGAGATTCTAACTCAAGAGAGAGAGAGACACAAAGAATCAATACTAATTGAGCTCTCGGGATGCCAGACATTGCTCTTTGCACTTTGCATTATTATCCTTATCAATATTATCTTATTTAATTCTCACAGAAGTTCTGCCAGGCAGGTACTTTATCCCATTTAACAACAAAGAAACTGAGGCCAGAGGTTAAACAATTCTCCCAGAGTCACACACACGGTAAGTGGTAGAGCTGGGATCCTAAGCCAGGGGTTTGACCCAACCCCACCTTCTTCCCGCCATGTTATCCATCCCCCAAAGGTAGTAGAAAAGAAGTGCCACTGCATTCATAACCAACCTACCCTCAACCATTACAGAAGTCCAAAATCTAGAGGGGAAATAGATACCCCAGCCTTTTCCAAGAGCCAAACAGCAGTGCCTGGTGGAGGATTTCTGGCATCTACATCCCATGAGATGAGGGCACTTGTATACACTGAAGGTGTCCAATCCAGACCCTGGTCCCACATTTGACTTCCTTCTAGAAGTCAACAGAACCCTGCGATGTATCTATAGAACTCTTCTGACAGAATAGGACAAGTAACCAACCAACCCTGGGATGATGGATTGGTCATAGAATGTTTAAAAATAAGCTATTTCTTTAGTCATGAACATAATTCCCAGCAATCAAAAAGAGCAAAATTCGGCTCTAAAATGCTGGTTCTGCACAGTCAGGGGAGAAGCTTTATAAAGGGAAACAGCAAATTATAATAAATTAAGGGTCTGCTTGGCGGCAGGAGGGACAGTCTTCTTAACAATTCTTTGTCCCAAAAATGGTTTTTTCCTGCCAAAGATGACAGGATCAGTGTGCCGAGAGTGTGGGACTCAAGAATAAACAGAGCTTTGTCTTGTGTTTTGGTTTTATTTTAACCACTATATGAGGGGACACAGAGAGCTGGTGTTTCACACACCAGAAATTAGAACGTAATTTTTAAGTGTTAGAACAAGGAACTTAGATTTTGGCAGGAACAGAATTTAAAACTTTCTAAGGTTTATTTTGAGTTCAGTTATACCTTACTTGACTAACAAATATAGTTTATTTGTTACATTATTATCTTTTATACTAGTCATGTTTTATGACTTTCCATAATAATCTAAAACATATTCCATGGTTCTTGAGGGGCACAAACACACAGTAAGTTCACAAGTCACATGGGGACAAATGGTAAAAAACTTTACTTCCTAGAATAGCAGGGCCTAGTTGATTTGAGACCTTGTCTCCATTGGATTAATGAGTAAATATTTAGTTCTTGATTGTCAAAATTACACTGAATCCTTTAGCTTTTCTTATCAGCAAATAGAAAAGAAAACAATTTTCAAATAGTGTCAGAATAAATGACACTATTTGAAAATAAATGTGAGTGTCTCCTTCAGAGCTTCCCTCTAAAAATGGATTTCCTTATTAAAAAAAGATTCATATTTCTGTTGCCTATCTTTTTCCTCAAAGAGAGAACTGATATTACTGTTTCCAGAGAAAAGAAACATACCAAAAGACTGATGGGGAAGGCAACTAGAGTAAACTATAGGAATATGACCAGAAGTGCAGGAATAAGAATGCAGATTCCCAAGCAGTAGGTCTGTGTGTGGCCTGAGATTCTGCATTTCCAACCGGCTCCCAGGTGATGCTCACAGAGCTGGTCTGAGGATCACACCCAAGGTAGCAAGGGTGCAGGCAGCATCCCTACAAGCGTAGCCCAAGACACTGACTCCTCAATCTTTGAGTGGCTGGAGCCCTGAGTTGGTCACCCCTGACCTCTGCAGACCTCATTGGGCTCCAAATCTTGCCAGTTTGTCCACAGTAAGTAACAAAAATATCTTTTCAGGGTGCCATGGATGGGTGAAAGCTTGAGAAACACTGCTTTAGAGTTCTGGAGACGGGAGGTTTGGTGTCCATGAGCAGGGACCTAAGAAAAAAATCTTCAGAGATCATGTGGAAGGCAAAATGTGGAAGAGAATGTGAGCAAAGACAAGCCCGGCGTGGGAAAGGTCAGAGACCAAGAGAAGACAAGGCCAGAGCAGCTGTAGAAGAATGCGTTGTTAGCATGTGGCAAACACTCATGAAACCCTAAGACACATTCACATTTAAAAAGAATATATTTAAATGGGCTTGGCACAGTGGTTCATGCCTGTAATCCCAGCACTTTGGGGTGGAAGGTGGATCCCTTGAAGCCCAGAGTCTAAGACCGGCCTTGGCAACCTAGCAAGACCCCATCTCTAAATAAATCAATCAATAAATGTTTAAAATAAAATATAGAAGAGATATTCAGAGTCAGAGAGGTAAAGATCAATGTGAAATTTTACACTGAACAAAGATCAGGTCCGGAGGGACAGGACTTGGAAAAAGCGGGCTAGAATGAGATCTGAGATTAAACACTCCTGGTGAGAGGAGATTGCCAAAATCTTGAGAAGAAATTGGAATTTAAGCTCAAACACCCCTATCGTGTATATTCATTATTGACATACACACAAATTCTTTTTTAAAAATAATTTTAAAAATCAGACTGTCTGTCATTAATCCCATAGTTATATTTTTGTTCTCATCTCATTCCTTCTATTGTTTCTAAAGATTGGAACAATCAAGAATGTCTTCAGATGTTGTAAACAAGTCCTGGGTAGCAAACAAACTCTGGGGAGATGCAGCCAAGATAAGCACCTGGGCTTAATGTGTTATGTAAGGACTTCCCTTAACTAGGTTAGCCACATACCCTGTACTTACAAGGGATCTCTGTGTCTGATTGCCTGCAGCAAAGGAGTTATGTGGTTGAGTCCTCCTTTTAGAATTTCCTCAGAGTCCTGTATGGAACAGGACCTTTCAATTCACTTGTTCCAACACTGGAGATGGCGGCCTGGAACCACACTCTGTCTCTGTTACATTGGAGGTCTGGTGCCATCCCCTGAAGGACCTCACCCGCACTCTCCCAGGCAACATCCATTAGGGTCTTTCCAAGAGTTCAAGTTTATCTTCCTTCCTTACCCTCCCTGGAATCCTCCTTGATTGCTTGTAACTCTTTGACTTAAGGAAGTCTCAGTATATGAATTAAATCTGTTTGCTGTTTGTTCTCATAGAGTAAATTGTTCAGAGCCGTAAGGTTAAGTCCATTCAGTCCAACACACTTACCTTCTCAGAGTCTCTCCTTTCTTCCTTCTTTATGTGTTAAACAGACACAGACTGGCCTGCAATCAAAATGCAACTGGATTTTTGTCACCTTTTAACTTTTTAAAATTAATTCTTGTCCTTGGATGAAAACTTAGTAGGTAACCTGCTCCTCCTTGGGTTATGGACTCTCTGAGGGCCCATAAATTACACATATCAATTGAGTAATTTGAATGTTCAGCCCAAGATATATATATATATATATTTTGAGTTGAAGTCTCACTCTGTCGCCCAGACTGGAGTGCAGTGGCACGCTCCTGGCCACTGCAGCCTTGACCTGCTGGGCTCCAGCAATCCTTCTGCTCAGCCTTCCAAGTAGCTGGAACTACAGGCGTGCGCTACCACGCCCGGCTCATTTTTTGATTTATTGTAGAGATGAGGTCTCGCCAAGTTGCCCAGGCGGCTCTTGAACCCGCGGGCTCAGGCAATCCACTCACCTTGGCCTCCCAAAGCGTGGGATTACAGGCTGAGCCACCAAGCCTGGCCTGGCCCAAGATATTAACCAAAACTTCAAGCTTGACATCGTATTGAGTACACCCAATACATCCTCCTCCACCAGTTCAAACCTATTTTCTTGCAGTGACAAAAAGTGAAGTGATTGGTTTTGTCTCAGAACCATCACTTACCGTTGCACAAGTTGGGCACTGGACAACTCCAAGAGAGTGGAGAAGAGCCCACCATTCATACTCAGAGGACTTTTCCTAATTTTCACACAGTTGCTGCATGGTGGGGCACTTCTTGGTTTCTTCCTGACCTCTGCTCCTGCTCCAGCTTACCCAGAAGGAGGCTCAGTAAAGGACAGGAAATAGCTTCCCAGGACTGGCGCCTCCCTAATTCAATTTGCACTCTCTGGTCTGGTCGATGTTTGAGATGTTTGACGTTGGGTGTTCCTTTATGGGCTCTTCTAAAGATTTGGGGAGGATTCCCCCGCAGGTCACTCCAGCTGTAATCTGCTGGCGTGAGTGACACCGGCTTTCCTCTATCTGGCAGGCACCAGTCTCCCTCAGCTCTCCTTTTCTGGGAGAAAATACTTTATACTTGTACCGTTGAATTGCCCTTTTCTCGGGTGAAGATGCTCTTGGTTAGGACCCAGACAGGTCCAGGTCAGCACTTTCTCTGGCTCTTGGGTATTGCTGCAAATTCACCCCAGCATGACCTGAGATAACTCCTGTGTTCACAACTGCGGGGCACACACGTCAAGCACTCTAGGGCAGGGGTTCTCAACCCCCTGGCTACAAATGGGTGCCAGTCGGTGGCCTGTTAGCAACGGGGCAGCACAGCAGGAGGTAAGTGGGCTACCCAGCAAGCAAAGATTCATCTGTATTTACAGCCGCTCCCCATTGCTGGCATTACTGCCTGAGCTCCACCTCTGTCAGATCAGTGGTGGCATTCAATCCTCATAGGAGCACGAAACCTATTGTGAACTGCACATATGAGGGATCTAGGTTGTGAGCTCCTTATGAGAATCTGATGCCTGATGGTCTGAGGTAGAGCTGAGGCGGTGATGCTAGTGCTGGGGAGGGCTGCAAATGCAGATTAACAGCAGTGGTGAGGTTTGACTGCACAGAGACCATATTAAATCAGTTGCTTGCAGACTCACATCAAAACCCTATACATGAGTGGCAAGTGAGCTGATATACTTCCGTTGTACAGTTGCATCTGCCGGCAGGCTTTAAGTCAGACTCTGATAATTTATTTTAGTTCACATATGGCCTGCTCATTATTTCATTTACCACTTCCATCTGTGCCTTGTTTTAATGATGAGTTGTATAATTATTTCATTATATATTATAATGCAATAATAATAGAAATAAAGCACACAATAAATGTTATGTACTTGGATCATCCTGAAACCATCCCCTCACCCTGGTTCATGGAAAAATTGTCTTCCATGAAACCAGTCTCTGATGCCAAAAAGGTTGTGGATCGCTACTCTAGGGGGTCCTGCGGAGGTCTTCTCACTAGACTTGAAATGGAGGTAGCCCTCATCTCTCCCTGGAGGGGAGCAGGGCTTGCAACAGGGCAGCAATTCTCTCCAGAGAAATCCATCTACCTTGTCTCCTTGTTCCTCCCGACCCTGCCTATTTCCCTAATCTAGTTTAAGAGCCCAAGAATTAGGAAACAGTTCTGCACACTTTTTGGGGTAAATTCTGCCTATTGGAGGAATCAGTCTTATACTAGTTTGGTACCTGATAACCATTGTATCGAGGCATTTTTAAATGAAGTCCAATACACCCATTTTAGAGTCATTCTATTCTTCTTCTCCTAGTATTAACTAAAAGATTCAGACTACACTTTCAGGGAAAACCATGATTTTTCTTTTAGATTCAACAGGGAAAACACTCTGCTTAGACCCCTAGAGGACCCCCTGGGCAGCCAAGCCGAAGGTCTGCTTGGGATTCTCCCAGACACCACTAGCTCCACATGAGGCAAGCAGCCTTCCGGTCAAGTCTGTGATTGATCATGTGATTCTTTCCATCCATTTGGTAATTGTCCCAGGGCTAAAGAACCAAGTGCTAAATACATCAAGTTAAACACACACACACACACACACACACACACACACACACACACACACACACACTGTAAGAAATACATGGCCCAAGGCGTTTGGCCATGAAATAAAAGTGAATTCTTACAATTACATTTTTAGATATTGTAGTTCACATTTTGAGAAGTTCCTCTCAGACTCTCTCATCTAGCTGCAGAACTATTCTCAAAAGATTCTCTTCCCTGGTGGCCCAAACCTCAGCACACAAAAGTTTCTAAAGAAGCCCCTGTGCTCCAAGTCCCACGGCCAACCTTCTTGGGTGGAACTGAGTGTGCAGAGCAAGGGCACCAGCTGTTATCACTGCAAGGAGGACGCAGGGAAGAAGGGAGATCTCAATGGAGACCTGGTGATGCCACCGGAACGGACTGGGAACCCAAAGTCAAAGTCTTCATGCTCCTGCCTGGAAGTGCTTGAATAAATTTGGTGTCCTCAGCATATATTTAAGTGCCAGAATGTCCTAGCTGAGTCCAGACTGTTCTTTGAAAAACTCATAGGCTGGGGACTCCTCAGGTTGTTTATTTGCACAAGGTGGTAGACCTAAGGGTGGTGTGTGTGTGTGTGTGTGTGTGTGTGTGTGTATGCCCATCCAGCCCCCTGAATTTCTTTCTTTCTTTTTATTTTTTTGAGTTAGGATCTCACTCTGTCACCCAGGCTGGAGTGCAATGGCATGATTACGGCTCACTGCTGCCTCCGTCTCCTGGGCTCAGACAATCTTTCTGCCTCAGCCTCCCGAGTAGTTGGGACTAGAGGCATGCACCACTAAGCCCAGATAATTGTTTGTTTTTATGAGGTCTCGCTATGTTCCCCTAGGCTGGTCTGGAACTCAAGTAATCCTCCTGCCTTGGCCTCCCAAAGTGCTAGGATTACAGGCATGAGCCACCACGCCCAGTCTCCCTGGATTATTTTTGAACCCCTCTGTGAACAAATTTGAGGCAGACACTGGAGGAACTGTTTTCATGAGGAATGTGTGAGACACTGAGTGCGTGAGGTACCACTTCGGGACTCTGGAGATGAATGAGGTACACAGTTAGAGATGAGACTATTTCCCCCCACTTTGCATTGAGTCCGGGAGTGGGAGGTGACACTTTAACACAGGGCACAACACAGGGTATTGCTTGGGTCTCTTGGGCTGTTCCGTGAATGGAGGACAGTGGCCACAAAAGACAGAGACAGAGAGGAGAAGGCAGCAGACCCACACAGTGGCTGTAGCTGATGGACTGGTCCCTGCGGCGACCTTTGCCAGCCTCCCAAAATTGCTGACGCTGAGGCAGGTGAGGACACAACTGGGAAACTTAGGAGACTGATTGTAGCAGGGCTTCGTTTGTGCCTACAAACTGGCTCGCCTTTGATTCCTGACTCTCAACCAAGGAGCAGCACTTACAAAATGGGAGCTTTTACCAAAACAGTTGAACCTGGTTATCACATGACTCACATCACATGGGTTACAGCTTCTTCTGGGGCAAATGCTTACTGGAAACAAATCCAGCATCTACTCAAAGTTTAGGGTGCATAAGAATCACCTCCAGATTCCCACTAAGCAGGAAATTCTGGGCCCAGCCCTAGAAAGTCTGACCAAGCAGATGTGAGGTGAGGCCCAGAAATCTGCTAACAGTTACTCTCAGGTGCTTCAAGTCAGTGGACCGAGGCCCATGCTTTGACAAACACAGTCTTACAGTAATAAACTACCAGGCAGGTACAGATGGCAAAGGGCTGGAAAGATTCTAGCTCCCTTGATGAGACTGAAGGTGAACACCTGCACACGAACGTCATCACCCTGGCCTCCTCCTCACCCACGTTGCCTCTGGTAGCAAGGGAAGCCTTTGAAGAGGTCTTGCTACTGCAGGTCTCCAAGGTAACCAAAAGTATCGATCTGGATGCCAGGTGAAGAGCTGACTTTTGCAAACATAAACTTCTCATCTGAGAATGTCCGCAAATGATGTCCTCGTTGAACAAACGAATGAGGCAGATGAACCCTTGAACAAATGAAAGAAGCAGATGAGCGAGGTAAGTCACTTTGCTCTAAGGGTTGAATGAAGAAAATATGTGATGTTGCCCATCGAAGAAGGAGATGCCAGGGAAGGAAACTCACATGTAATTGTTCTCATGAGCTTGGGAGAGAACAAAATGTTCCAGAAACTAGCCCCCAAGACTGCAGAGCCCTGGAACAGAAGGCGGAGAGTTATGGAAGGTGACAGGCCGGAGGGGCTGTCTAGACAGTATTACCGACTTGAGGGGGTTGGTGTCTGCCTTAGCCTGAAGAAGAGCCCAGCACATGGAGGAGGGAAGAGGAACAGAGGCTGAAGCTGAGGGAGCCAGGAGCCCAAGGAGAGTGCTAGAGAGGCAGGGGGCAGGGCAAGCTGGAAGGCAGCCCTTGTCAAAATACCAAGCCAAGTAGGAGGTGGCATTCTATGCAACATGTTGATTGTGTTGCTGTTGACTTATTTCCTGCTGTTATTTAGCTAATATTCCAACTTCCTCAGACAGGAATAAATTTCCGGTTTTATTCCATTCCATGGTCCACTGGTTCTCAAACTTCAGTGTGTATGGGAATCACCTGGAAGGCTCGTAAAAACACAGATCTATGTGCCCCACCCAGAGTCTGACCCAGTCAGCCAGGCTGGAGCCTGAGAATTTGCATTCTTTTTTTTTTTTGAGTTGGAGTCTCACTGTCGCCCAGACTGGAGTGCAGTGGCCGCTCCCAGCCACCGCAGCCTCGACCTGCTGGGCTCCGGCGATCCTTCCGCCTCAGCCTTCTGAGTAGCCAGAATTACAGGCGCGCGCTACCACGCCCAGCTAATTTTTTTGATTTTATTGTAGAGATGAGGTCTTGCCTGCCCAGGCGGGTCTCGAACCCGCAGGTTCAGGCAATCCACTCACCTCAGCTTCCCAAAGGCGTGGGATTACAGGCTGAGCCACCAAGTCGGCTAGAATTTGCATTCTTATAATTCCGAGGTGATAATCCTTTTGTAGTACATAAACCAGATGATTGGGTATTCACATGCGTGTGTGAGATGTGCCACCTCCAATCCTTGTTATGACAATGGCACATTACCTGGCTGACAATTAAAAAAAAAAAGCAATTCCGAGGTGATGTCGCTGCTGGTCTGGGCACCACATTTGAAGGACTGTGGATATACTTTATCCTTCCCTCACACAGGGGAAGGATGGGAGGAAGACGGACAAAAAAGGGGAGGAAGGAGCCTTGTAAGAGGCGATCTGTGACATGTGGGTTGGGCAGGTGACTCTGTGAAGATTGTCATTTGAGTGGCCATGGTAAAATTAAGACAACGTTTACATCAGCAGATTGATGTGATGATTTTCATGTGCAGAATTTATTGCAGTGATTTGAAAGCAAATACCCCAGGGAGAAAATAATGCTTGAAGAAGTTATCAGTCATTTACACCTTACTCTGAACAAGTTTTGAAATTCAAACCTATATGTCACATTGTGAACAGAGATAGTTTCGCTTCTTCCTTTTAAATTTAGAAGACTTAGCCGGGCTCGGTGGCTCAGCCTGTAATCCCGCGCCTTTGGGAGGCCGAGGTGAGTGGATTGCCTGAGCCCGCGGGTTCGAGACCCGCGTGGGCAGCGAGACCTCATCTCTACAATAAATCAAAAAATCAGCCGGGCGTGGTAGCACATGCCTGTAATTCCGGCTACTTGGAAGGCTGAGGTGGAAGGATTGCCGGAGCCCAGCAGGCGAGGCTGCGGTGGCCGGGAGCGGCCTCTGCACTCCAGTCTGGGCGACAAAGTGAGACTCCAACTCAAAAAAAAAAAAAAATTTAGAAGACTTTTATTTCTTTTTCTTGCCTAATTGCTATGGCTAGAAATTCCAGCACAGTTTTGCATAGCTGTGGAGAAAGTGGACATCCTTGTCTTGTTCCTCAGTTTAGGGGGAGAGTTTTTGGTCTTCCGCCATTGAGTGTGAGGCCAGCTGTAGGTTCGAGGGCAGAGAGAGGGGAAGGGCACAAAGGATGGGGATGGCCTATCATTTATTCATTTTAACCTCATTTTACCCATGGCTGAGAGTTTTAAAAGCCAAGTAATTAAACAGGATTTAAAGTTAAGACTGATTACCTATTCTAGTTCCAGTTACTGCTCTACCTTGCAATAACTGCAGGACTTGGGCAAGTTTCTGGACTTTGGGAGAACTTAGTCTCTATCTCTTATAAGACAAGCATGCAAGTAGAACTATTATTGAGTGGCATCCTGAAAGTAACTCAGCTTAAAGGATGACCTGGCCTGACCACAGAGCTAAAAGCCACCAAGACCAGCCCAGTCACAGGCTGGGACTTGACAAGCCCTCTTCTCTCTCCCATCACTCTTCCCTTTAGACTTTAGGCTCAGATCCAGATTCCTTGTCTACACTGCTCTCCTTTAAACCTCAGACTGATATAGACTCCCATTTTGAAGATCAGAACACTGAGGTTCAGAGTGGGTTAAGCCACTCACCCAAAGTCATGTGGCTAATATATGGCAGAACTGTCTGCCTGACTGAAGTCTGATATTTTTCCTCTTTGCCACTCTATGTGACTCCTAACCCTGTACTCTTATCAGTGCAACACACTTTGAACCTTGGTCTCATCAAGTGCACCTGGCAATACTTCCATCTGAGCCAGGCACAGTGGCTCATGCCTGCAATTCCAGCACTTTGGGAGGCCAGGGTAGGACGAGTGCTTGAGTCCAGGTGTGCAAGACCAGCCTGGGCAACATAGTGAGTCCTCGTCCCCACAAAAAATAAAAAATAGACGGGCTCGGTGGCTCAGCCTGTAATCCCGCACCTTTGAGAGGCTGAGGTGAGTGGATTGCCTAAGCCCGCGGGTTCGAGACCTGCCTGGGCAGCGAGACCTCATCTCTACAACAAATCAAAAAATCAGCCGGGCGTGGTAGCACATGCCTGTAATTCTGGCTACTCGGAAGGCTGAGGCGGAGGGATCGCCGGAGCCCAGCAGGTCGAGGCTGCGGTGGCCGGGAGCGGTCTGGGTGACAGAGTGAGACTCCAACTCAAAAATAAATAAATAAATAAAAATAAAAAAGATAAAAAATAAAAAATAGCTGGGTGTCACTGTGTGCACCTGAAGTTCCAGCTACTCGGGAAGCTGAGGTGAATCACCTAAGCACAAGAGGTGGAGGCTGTGGTGAGCCATGATCAGGCCACTGCACTCCAGCCTGGGTGACAGAGTAAGACCCTGACACATTTGAGCCCCCCCTCATCCTTTTATGCCCTCTTCAGTTATGAAACCCTGATCTAGGAAAAGGTGCCATCCTTAACCTGCCTACCTCTTCCCATTCCCATCACTCAGCCATTCAGGAGCACATGGCCGCATCATCTCCCCAGGGGCTGTTTGTGAAAGGTGTGAGCCACAGGATGGAATAAGCCCTGTAATTTATTCCTGTCACAGGAAACTTGAATATTAGCTAGATCACAACAGGAAACCAGCCATTCAAGAGTAATACAATCAAACATTTCATTCAGTCCAAATATACCTGCAGAAAGAAAACAATTCCAGCTGTCTTCTCATCTGAAGGAGGCACTGAGCTCTTTGTATTCCAGGCACGAATACCTGATGTGCTGTTTTTAGGACAAAGGTTCTGGTTGGAACATTAAGCACTGCTAACTGTCTCAGTTAAAAGGCAGTAAGTAGCACCCCTCCCCTGGAAAGAAAAGCACTGGGCCACAGTCCTGAGCTCAGCAGGCAGGGCAGCCAGCTGGCAAAACCCAGGAGGGTCCAGGACGCCTTTTGCTCTGATCTAACCACCATCAGGGCATGAGGACACCAGGAAGGCATCTGACTGCTCAGGGTCACCTTGTCCTTTCTGCTGAAATACAGAAAAGCCAGGCTGAATGAGAATGGATGGCTGGGAATGAACATATGTAAAGGATCCTAGAATTGCTGAGAAGTGAATCTGGGTGTCTACATTTTAAAATATTTTGTAAAGAGTGTTTTGAAGGCTGGGTGCAGTGGCTCACACCTATAATCCCAGAAATTTCAGAGGCCAAAGTGGGAGGTACACTTAAGGCCAGGAGTCTGAGACCAGCCTGGGCATTATAACAAGACCCTATCTCTAAATAACAATAATACTGATAATAAAAGAATGTACTAAAGAGTGAGGGCAGCCGGGCTCGGTGGCTCAGCCTGTAATCCCGCGCCTTTGGGAGGCTGAGGTGAGTGGATTGCCTGAGCCCGCGGGTTCGAGACCCGCCTGGGCAGCGAGACCTCATCTCTATAATAAATCAAAAAATCAGCCGGGCGTGGTAGCGCATGCCTGTAATTCCGGCTACTCGGAAGGCTGAGGCGGAAGGATCGCCGGAGCCCAGCGGGTCGAGGCTGCGGTGGCCGGGAGCGGCCACTGCACTCCAGTCTGGGCAACAGAGTGAGACTCCAACTCAAAAAAAAAAAAAAAGAGTGAGGGCATTGAAACCACTTTGTGGGGAGGGATGCAGGATTAAGGGGGAAGAATGATGATCTCATTTTGAATTGTTTTAAAAAGGGAAGGCTGTTTTAATTGAGACAGAAGCCATGTTCCCCCAAGTTACAAGTATAGAAGCCATGAATAAGAGTGGCTTAGATGATCTTGGTACTTACTGTCTCAAGAACAGAAAATAGGAAGTAGGAGGTTTCAAGACTGGTTTACCAGTAACAGAATCTTTAAAAACCCAGGTTTCTTTATCCTTTTGACTCCTCTATCATCAGTATCTTGGCTTTTGTATTCTTTCTTATGCTTGTTGCCTCATGGTCACTAGTTGGCTGCCACTTTTTACAGGGATCACGTACTCACACAACTGTTTGAAACTAGGACCTAAAGGGATGTGCCTGGCAGCCTCACCCTTAGCAGGAAGGAAAAATGACTTCTCCACAAGACCATAACAGACTTTCCTTTGTTCCCTTAGCCAAACTGGGGCATTTGACCATTTCTAGCTGCAAGGGAGTCTGGAAAAACAAGTATGTGGCTTTCCTAAATTCTATCATTAGAAGTGGGCAAGGGCTGGGAATGGCTTTGGTAGACAGCTAAGAGTATGGCTATAGGATAAATAGAAATGCAGTCAAAAATAAAAATCCCAAAATAAAAATTTTAAAAGTTCAAAGAAAAGGCTTTAGAATGTATCTACAGCTTTAGTAAAAGGAAAATTTCAACTTTTTTTTAAAACCTATGAGGCTGGGCACGGTGGTTCATGCCTGTAACCCCAGCACTTTGGGAGGCTGAGGTGAGAGTGAGAGGATCGTTTGTTCAAGACCAGCCTGGGCTGCTTGGTGAGACCTCATCTCTACAAAAAAAAAAAATTAGCCTGGTGCAGTGGCACATACCTGTAGTCCCAGCTACTTGGAAGGCTGAGGTGGAAAGATCACCTGAGCCCAGCAGGTCAAGGTTGTGGTGGCCATGATCGTGCCATGATTGTGTTAAAATTTCTTTTTTTTTTTTTTTGAGTTGGAGTCTCACTCAGTTGCCCAGAATGGAGTGCAGTGGCTGCTCCCGGCCACCACAGCCTCGACCTGCTGGGCTCCAGCGATCCTTCCGCCTCAGCCTTCCAAGTAGCTAGAACTACAGGTGCGCGCTACCACACCTGGCTAGTTTTTTGATTTACTGTAGAGATGAGGTCTCGCCAAGTTGCCAAGGCGGGTCTCGAACCCGTGGGCTCAGGCAATCCACTCACCTCAGCCTCCCAAGGTGCGGGATTACAGGCTGTGTTAAAATTTCAAAATAATACCAGCACTTTGGGAGACCAAGGTGAGGGGATTGCCTGAGCCCACGGGTTCGAGACCAGCCTGGGCAACTTGACGAGACCTCGTCTCTACAGTAAATCGAAAAATTAGCCAGGCACGGTAGTGCACGCCTGTAGTTCTGGCTACTTGGAAGACTGAAGCAGAAGGATCACCTGAGCTCAGCAGGTCGGCGCTGGGGTGGCTGTGAGCATGCCACAGCCAGTCTGGGCAATGGAGTGAGACTCCAACTAAAAAAACAAAAATTTCAAAATAGCAAAATAACTTCAAATCTGCATTTCTCTGACCCAGTTTATCCCAGGGAAAAATTAAAGATATGTACAAAATTGTACATTTATGTACATATAAATGCATAAGCATGTATATGAATGCTCATTATATACGTTTATAACAGCAAGCAGTTGGAACAACCAAGCACTCCTACGACTTCATCCTGCTTTGCTGGGCACCAAGGTTGATTACAAAGTTGGATTGGAAGAAAATGGGCTCTCCCCTTGGTGTTACCCTCTCTGTGCTTTGTACCTCAGCGTGGGTGAGGTTTGGTGCAACCACTCTTCCAAGTTCTACTTTCCCCTTGGTTCTGCCTGGGAGGGTTTGCACAGTGGCCTCCATACTCCACTCAGAATCTCTGCCCCACCCCATCACTTGGGGGGCACACCTTAGCCCTGTCCCCTTCTCTGGGGTTGATTCTCTCCCAGGAGACCCCATGCTTAGAGACTTCAGCTGAGTCACCACCGCAGTTTACCACAGTTTTCTCCACATGCCCTGCCCTGCCCAAATCCCAGTGCGGGGGGCCTAGGGACAAACTGTGCTCCCTCCTGCAAATGATAACCAGTCTGAATTCCACCTGGTGCAAGGAGATGCTTTAAAGACAGAGAAACAGGCAGTCTGGGCCCTCAAGCTCTCAAACCAGTTGAGGGAACAGTAGGATGAGATCTACTAAACGGAGGCTCTTCTTAAAGAAGTGAAATGTTGTGCTGCTGAAACAACTTGACTTTACCACGTGTAGAACAAGATGGGAATTATTTCTTATTAGGGTTTGCGATTTGCTCACTGGCCTTAAAAGGTAACAGCAAAGAATGTTGAAACTACACAGATAATTAAGAAAACTAAATTTCACCTACTCCTAATGCTATCCACAGAGTAAAGCTCTTATGTGTTAAAGAAACACAAAAATATATTTCCTAACCAACTGAAATGCTAGATATTAAGACCCCTTAGAAATTTGGACTAAGAACATGCGCAGCCAGTCTGCAAGATGGAAATGAAAACCTACACGATGAAGTAATTATTGAAGGTGATAGGGCAGGAAGCCATTAGCCCAGCCTTAGAGGATTATTGATTTTAAAGTCTGTCTAAGCTCATGGGAATGTTCGAGCATCGAATTGGAGTTTTAGTGCTAGATAGAAGAGTTGGGATAATAGCTTCAATTATTGAGTGTTGGGCACTATTTCAAGTGTTCTGAATATTTATACAACATAAGAAGTCCAAAGTATTGTCTTTCCAGCTCACAGATAATGAACTTGAGGCACAAAGAAGACAGTTAATTTGCCAGACACCCAGTCGGCAAGTGGAAGCACCAACAAGATTTGAACCCAAGTCATTGGGTTCTAGAACCCATGCTCTTCCCCACCTCACTGTAAGGTGTCCCAAGTTTTGAGGTACTTCCTATGAGCTGCAAGTGAGTAACCTGGGTCAAGATAGAGTTAGGTTTCATGGGTCATTTCATGACCCCCTAGTTGCCAGGGAAACCTGCTTCTCAGACCTGAATTGTGAAAATACCTCCATCCTATCCTGACCATAGATATCACCCTCCTCAGACTGAGATGGACGACCTCCAGATATCCAGGGCCAAAGGAACTCATATGACCCATTCTGATACAACAGACAAGGGCCAGAGGGTAAGCTATGTCTTTCTGCCACTTCTGACCCTCCCCACTTTACCCACCTAACTGACAGAGAAGCAAATCTCAAAGTCACACATGACCTTGTGACTAGTCCAGGTCACCTGATACTTCATAAGGATGTGTGGTTTTGTCAGTTGCTTTGTAACTGCTTGGGATCCATTTATGGAAAGAGGCTTTTCCTCTTTCAGTTGGTATCAAAATGCAGGGTTTTCCCCTGTGACGCTGTCACCGAGACTTTCAGCTCTGTGAAGCCAGTCATAGAGGAAAAATTCCCCAAGGGCTCTGACTGAGAGTTGGCCATTCTAAAGCACCAGGGCTGAGCGTGTATATCTTCCATGTATCCAGAGGCGTCACTCCTGTAGGACACCAAGCTCCTCTAGAAACAGAATCTTCCTTCTTTCAAATCCACATCCTCAATTCCCTTGGGAAGAAACAGGCTCTGAGCTGATAAACCAATGGTTCAAGGGCTCCACCGTGAGGAAGTCAGGACATTTCCTCCAGCAAGATATTTCCATCATTTTCCAGAGCTGGTGTCGCCCGCAATTAACCCAAGCCTGGATACTGGGAACAGGGACTGGTGGAACAGCCAGGTCATGGCTGTGGCCTGTCTGGCAAGGAAGGAGACTTCGCGCATTGTCTCCTCTTCTCTCTTCCTCCTCCCAGTCCCCCACCCCCTTTCGCTTCACCTGGCCTCAGGAAAGGCAGGAGGCCACAGCAGCCTCTGCTGGCTTTCTCCTAGCTCCATGCAGGGCGCATGGGGGTTGTTGACTCTGAACTCTACATTGGTGCAGTTGGCAAGATGCTGAAGCCATTCCTTCCTTTCAGAGAACTAGATGGAATTAGCTTTGCTAAATTCTCCCATCAGCCCTGCCCACCAAATCCCCCACTGACTGTAACAGTACTGTTGCCAGCTGTGAGGAGCACACAGTAGTGGCTGGCTCTCACTTCCACCGGTCTCTCCCCTGGAACCAGAACCACTCCCACGGCTGCCATCTCCCAGCACCCCGCCCTTGGCTTTTGCGGTGGGTTAGGACTCTGCCCATCAGAGCTGACTGGGGGCTTCTGGGGAAAGTGCAGGCTTTGGCATCAGTTAGAACTGGGATGGAATTCTGGGTCTATCTGTGTCACTTTCAGCAAGGAGTAACCTCTCTGAAACTCAGCTGGAAATTGAGGGATTGTTTATGTGTCTTTCCCACTAAGAGGGCTGACATTGTGTCTGTCACATTCATGGTTTTATCCCCCAGCACCTGGCACAGTGCCTGGTACTTAGGAGACAATAAATATTTGTGGAGGAAAGGAGAAAAAAAAATACCTTCCCAGTAAGATTGTTAAGTGCATTAAATGATATATGCAAAGCACTGAGTCACACGTGCTCTGTAATTGATGGTTTCAAGCATCATTTACAGAGCATGACTGTTATCTCATCCATTCACCCATTGAAGAAATACTTACTGAGCACTTATATATGTCATGCAGGACAATACAAATGTAGAGAGCATAGTCCCAACTTAAAGCTGCTCAGTCACAATTTCAATTCCCTGTGTGCCATGGCGGTCATAAGTCTAGAGCCTCGAGTCACATAGAGACTAGCCAGAAAAGAAGGCAGGAGCAGGGGTAAAATCTGGAAGAGGAAAAAGATTTTCTGTCAAATTCCCGTGGTCCATTGAAAGCTGAGTCCTGGGAGATGAATAGATGATGAATTTTATCCCACTAGAGATATGCCTGGAATAGCTTTTTACCAGTCTATTTCCTGAGACGTATCTGGATCATGCCTTCAGCTGCATGAAGGGCAGTTCAAGTCCTCTGAGATTTTAGGCTTCAAGTCTAGAGACGGAAACCGGCAGATGGCAGGAATTAGAAACAGGTGCTGCCTTATGGTCTGGTATTTCAACAAATTAAAGCAAGCATATCTTTATTTGCCTGTACTTTACGACTTTGAGTTCTGGGCAAAGCTTCTAGGGAAACTGGAGTGCAAATATTAAAAAACTAGATTGTTCAGGCCAGGCGCAGTGGCTCACGCCTATAATCCCAGCACTTTGGGAGGCAAGGTGAGAGGATTGTCTGAGCTCACAGGTTTGAGAAAAAACTAGATTGTTGCATTTGAAACAAGGTTGGGGATTTTCGGGATTTTTCTATGTATGGTAAAATGCAGAGAGGGACAGAGTTAAGAGCATCAGTATGAGTGCTACTGCTAGCAACACTAGATATGAAGACTGTGGAATCTCGGCTGGATACAAAGATGTGAGAGAGGCTCATGGATTGGGAGAAAGTATATGAATGAGTGGACTGGGGGTCTCAACTGGATCTAAGAACCGTGGTTGGGGGAATAGTTGAACAAAACAATATGAGTATGTACTAATCTGCATACCCAAATAGCAAATATATACATTCCTTGATTAGGGTAGCCCCTGCGCTTATAACAAAACATTCCCAGGCCGGGTGCAGTGGCTCACATCTATAATCCCAACAATTTTGGATGCCGAGATGAGAGGATTGCCTGAGCCCAGAGTTTGAGACCAGCCTGGGCAACTTGGTGAGACCTCACCTCTACAATAAATCAAGAAAAATTAGCTGGGCGTGGTGACACACACCTGTAATCCTAGCACTTCAGGGAGTGGAGGTGAGAGGATTACTTGAGCCCAGAGGTTCAAGACCTTGTCTCTACAATAAATCAAAAAATTAGCTGGGTGTGGTGACCTGTGGTTCCAGCTACTTGGAAGGCTGAGGCAGAAGGATAGCCTGAGTCCAGCAGGTTGAAGCTGTGGTAGCCGTGAGCATGGCATTGCACTCTAACCTGGGCAACGAAGCGAGACTCTGACTCAAAAATAATAATAAAAACATAAAAAATAGAGAGACATTCCCACTCAAAAAAAGGATATACACAAAATGATGTAGCTATGATACACTTTATTACAATATATTAAGCCCAAAATAACAAATGACTTTGGGGAAAAAAATAAATTCTGTACATGCAGTTTTGGCTTGATTGACCTCAATATATATCAGCACACACAAAAAATTTAGGTACACTACATCTAATAAAGTTTTCTATGTACACAGTAGATAGTAAATAACTGCTTAATGTCCAGACATTTGGAAAAATCAGAAGAGTTGTGAAACAGAGTTAAGTACATAAATTAAGAATATTGTGACCTTATTTATCTGTGCAAAAAAAGATTCATTCTGCAGCCTTCCATTTTCACGTACATTTTCTTTAATAGTATTAAGCCCCACATTTGAAGGATTAAATCTTTTCTTCCCAAGACCTCGGGAATATCAGATTCTCCTTCAAATCTTCAACTGTTTACAAAGAAGTAGATGATTTGAAGGAAAATGGTAGAAAACAAAGACAGAGATTTCACTTCTGTGCCACTTCTCCAGATTCCACTAGGAAAGATTCCTGAGTTGGCTATCAGTGTATTCAGCTGGGTTTAAAAACCTAATATCTGATTGCTCAGGACTAACTGAGCTTTCATGCAGCCCAATCTGTAGCTTTATCATTACAAATCAGTTCCTGACATTAGCTCTTAGCTTAATCTGTACACATGAAATTTGGGAATTCATAACAGTGATGTTACCATCTTTAAATGTAAAATGCAAAATAAACCATTTATGTATGTAAACTGCTACATTTTCTCAATAATCACTTTTCCATGCACACATGAAAAATGAAATGGCGAAAGCAGCAGAAAAATCTGGATTTCCAAAATGAGACAACTAGAAGAATTTTATATATCAAGGACATGAGTGGGGTCAGCTTACATTGTAAGAATAATAGTTTATTATTTTATGTAACTGGACAGCAAAACCCAGCCCTATCTGAGAACACTGGGTCAAACTGTCTTCACAAGTCCTTCCAGGCCATGATTCTTCTGCTACAATGAAAATATTCTTAATTAATGCAATCTATCACAGAACTACAAGTTTTTATATTTCTAAACAATGAACTTAACTTTAAATTATTATAGCAATTATTTAAATACACATGCTGTAAAAAAGAGAAAACAGCTGCAGTCTTATTTTTCCTATACCTGGAAGACAATATTAAGAAAAGCTTCCACAACTTCTTGATTCTTGAAGAACTAAGAACCAAAGAACTGAACGTAATAAATAAATGTGCCACCTGGAGGCCAGGAAAAGGATCTAGAGTACTGAATAATAAACCCGTGTATTACAAATCCAGTATTTCAGTATTGAGGCTTCTTCATCTGAATACAGTTAGGTTTATTGCTATTATAAATAAGCTTCACATTAAGGCACCTGTCATTATCTAGGAAAAAGATTTGAATTCAAAACAAAGGGAATATGCATAGTTAAACTTTTTTTCTTTCATTCTGATGTCTTTACAGATATTACCAATTTTAAATGTTACTTTTTTGTATGGCAGCATATAAGTATCTTTGAACATATTACCTCAATAGAGTTCAAAAGTTTCTCTGATAATTTGACACTTTAATTAATGTATCTGAGACTTTTTTTTTTTGAGTTGGAGTCTCACTCTGTCGCCCAGACTGGAGTGCAGTGGCTGCTCCCGGCCACCGCAGCCTCACCTGCTGGGCTCCGGCGATCCTTCCGCCTCAGCCTGCCGAGTAGCTGGAATTACAGGCGCGTGCTACCATGCCCGGCTGATTTTTTGATTTATTGTAGAGATGAGGTCTCGCTGCCCAGGCGGGTCTCGAACCTGCGGGCTCAGGCAATCCACTCACCTCAGTCTCCCAAAGGCACAGGATTACAGGCTGAGCCACTGAGCCCGGCTGTATCTGAGACTTTAATTAAAGTGTGTGATACTATAGGATACGTCAATTAATAAGGAAATAGGCAAAAGCAAATCAAGATGGATGGCAAAGGACTAAATATAAGAGACATGACAACTTCTGAAAAAAATATACTGCAGAGTGACTTTGAGTAGATCCTGGCTAAGTCATTTAACTTCTCTGGGCCCCACTCTCTCCATCTGTAATATTTCAATAATAGCTGCTCTGTACCAGCTCTAAGACTCTTGTGAGATCAAATGAGATGATGTAAAAACACTCAGCAAACTGTGAAGAGCTGCAGAAATAAGTGGTATTATCATAGGCCACAATATCTCACGTTTTTCTATCTAATAAATGGAGTTATGACCTGCTTTTTTTACATTCAATTGAGAACTCCAAGTTTTGATGAATTAGGCGGTCATGGAATGAATTGGGCAAAATTTTAAGTAAAGAGAAAATCTCTGAGTTTTAGCTTCGGAATTGCATTAAGCACAGTTTGCTGGGAGTGTGGAACCACTGTTTGATGGGGCTCAAGCTCCCTCTTGACACTTCCTGAAAATAAAGAGGGGGCTGACTTCTCAAAAACTTGGCTGCTGGCCTTTACTCAGTCTCCCCTAGAGGGACCTCTATTTCCCTCAACATCTGTTATTGTGCAGCATACATATAGTAGTTCCATTAAAATATCTATCTCTTATAACCGCATAAAAGAGTTTTAAGAGCATAAAGAAACACAGCTGAAGTCAATTGCAGGAATACTCAGCTTGGCATAAATGTGAAATGGTTTGATAATCCCTACCACATTCTCCTTCTAGGTCCATAAGCCCTTACTCTATGTGTTAAATGGTTCAGGCCAGCTTTTTCCAACTTACGTTGGACCATTCACTGGGTGAAATGTTAACAGGTCTGTGCTAAGTAGGTTGGAATATGCAAGGTGAGATAGTTTAGAAATTGCAGAATTTCTCAGTTTTGGATGTACTGACTGTACTTTCTGTACAGGAAATGTGTATGAATGTACAGAAGAATGAACTGTACAGGATTTCCCACACTCATCTGACTATAGAATCTCTTTGTTCACTCACAGAATATTGGAGGGGCTAAGAACTCTTAGAATAATCTTTTGAAAATGCTATTCTAGGCAATTCATCCTGGTTCTAAACATTTCATGACTAAATCTAGCAATAATTACATTTTTCAATTTCTAAAGAAGACAAATCATTTTGTTTACAAGGCCAACTACCATGATAACTTCCTGGATTCCATTCCATATTTATCTTTCTCAAAGCAACTAAGAACTAAACTTTCTTTACCACATACCAAGGAATTCAAAAAAGTTACTCTCATGTTAAAGAGAATTATGATCTTTTTAAGGAAATCCTTATACTCTTTCCCAAACATTAAAAATACAAAAATCTAGTTCTATAGCCTAACACTTAGAATCACAATTACTTTGAGAAGATTAGTGCATTTTATCAGAACATCACTGCAATTAACACTATACATAATAATAACAATAACTAGTAGTGATACTAATAGTAGTAGTATTGCCTAAGTACTTATTTTTTGCATCTTAACCCTCATAACCACTCTATGAATTTAGTACCTATTATTACTCCCATTTTAAAGAACACTAAGGTTTTCGGAGATCAACTGACTTGCCAAGGGTCACACAAAGGTGTGAGGGGAGAACATTCAACTTATACCTGACACCATATTCCATGCTCTTAACCACTACACAATGCCATCTTACATTCCAGTGACAAAACAAAAGCATTTAGGTTACATTATTGTTGTTAAACAGGAAAATTATATAAATCAAAATGAATTGGAATTTGGTTTTGGATTTCCTTTTGAGCAAACACTCATTCTCTTAAAGAATGTACTTTAAGTGCAAAAAAAAAAAAAGGCAGAGAAAAATGACAGGTTTTAGGGCTTTCAAAAAGAGGAGGTTTTAAAAATCTGCATCCAAGGTAAAGACATTATCTGTGGTTTCTGTCATAACTGCAAAACGCTGATACTCTGAAACTCGTTTCTCAAAGAAATTTGTTTTTCCTTCTAAAGAAATGTTTTCCATAAAATCAAAGGGATTTTCTGCCTGAAAAACCTGCAAAGAAAAAAAAATGCTATTAGACATTCTGAGGAAGTCAAATTACCTTCCACAAGAAGGACAAAGATGACAAAAACAGAGCTCAAGTTTCCCAACACCTGTCTAGTCACCTATAGGATCACATCATTCCCCCAAGATCCTGCAGATACTCCAGGCTGACCGAGTCAGCACTCAAGCCTGAGAAATTTTAAGATGACTAAGATCAACTACTCATCCCTTAAGAAACTATACTAGCACCTCTGGTATTCTAAGAAATAGAAAGAAAAATAGATTACTTCAGGAAATAGTATATTGAATATTAGTCAAATGAAAATGTTCTCACAGCTTGAGCCAGCCAATACACCATGGAAACTATGGACATTTTTCCTAAGTATTACTGTCAGATAGTCACATATACATGATACCACAAAATGTTAAATTGGCAACAACCTACACTGCTCTAAATACATTTCTTAGTTCATGAGAGAATAGATAATCAACAAATTCACACTAAGGGACCATAATCAGGGAAGACAGAATAAATGTTATCCAGACTGACTAGATGTGTTCAAATAAAAAGTGGGACATATGCTGACAAGAAGCTTTTTTACTGCTTCAGAATTCAAGAAGCAGACTTGGAGATACAGTTTGATGGAAACCGTTGGATGTTTCAGTGATTCACAAGGGGCAATGAAAGAGGATTTCTGAATTTAGGAGTATCCCAGCAGGAAACATGAATACCACAGAGAAGAATGTATTCTAGTAACCCAATTTTTATTTTTATTTTTATTTTTATTTTTGAGTTGGAGTCTCATTCTGTCGCCCAGACTGGAGTGCAGTGGCACACTCATGGCCACCCCAGCGTTGACCTGCTGGGCTCTGGTGATCTTTCGCCTAAGCCTTCCAAGTAGCCAGAACTATAGGTGCGCACAACCACGCCTGGCTAATTTTTTATTTATTGTAGAGATGAAGTCTCACCAAGGTGCCTGGGTTGGTCTCAAACTTACGAGCTCAGGCAATCCACTCACCTCAGCCTCCCAAAGTGCTAGGATTAACAGGCTGAGCCACCAAGCCCAGCTGTAACCCAATTTTTAAAATGGGCAGAATATCTGAATAGACATTTCTTCAAAAAAGGTATACAAAAGGCCGATAATCTCATGAAAAGATGCTCAACACCATTATCCATTAGGAACATGCAAATCAAGATCACAGTGAGATACCACTTCACACCCATTAGGATGCCTATATTATAAAAAATAAAAAACAAAACAAGTTGTTGAAGATGTGGAGAAACTGGAACCCTCATGCACTGGTGGGAATATTAAACTGTACAGCTGCTTGGAAAGCAGTCTGGCAGTTCTTCTAATGATTAAACATGGAGTTATCATATGACCCAGCAGTTTTACTCCTAGGTATATACTCAGGAGAAATGAAAACATATGCCCACACCAACCTTGTACATGAATGTTCCTAGCAGCCTTACTCATATAAGGTAAAAAGTGGAAACAATCCGAATGTCCACCAACTGAAGAATTAATACATTAAAATTTAGTATATCCACAAAATGGAATACTATTTGGCCATAAAAAAGGAATAAAGCATTAACATGCTACAACATTGATGAATCATGAAAACATTAAGGAAAGAAAAGAACCACAGAAGGCCATGTATTATATGATTCCATTTATATAAAATGCAATATATCAAATAGGCAAATCTATAGAGACAAAATTAGATTAGTGGTTGCCTAGGACAGAGGTGAGGAAGATGAGGGGAGAACAGACAGTGACTGACAGCTATTGGGACAGTTTCTTTTGGGGGTTATAAAAATGTTCTAAAATAGATTATATATACACGCATATATATACATTTTCCTTTGAAGATCTCTCTGGTTGCATCCTATACATTTTGATATATAGTAATCTTATTGTACTTAATAATTATATAAAATACTTTATATTTTCAATTAATCTATATTTTCATTTTTAGTCTCATTTTAAATGACACATTTTTCATTTCTAAGTAGATACAGCTGTTTGGTGTTTTTTGTTAATTTCTAATTTTATTGCATTAAAATCTAAGAGGCTTGAATAATTTCTGCTTTTTGAAATTTATTCAAATATTTTGAAGATCTGTCAAAAAAGAAAGTTTTACATTGTGTTTAGAATTTCTTCTGCTGGAGGAGACATGTTTTATATACCTACAGTTAGAAAATTCCCAGAAGAAAAGCTAGACCCAACAGTTTTCCAATAAGCAGGAGAACATGAATTTGTAGATATGTGGATATGGTGGTGGATTAAAGAACAGTGAATTTTCTTTCAGGTTTAAATAAGCAAATTAATTTTCTACAATACACATATTAGTAAAAGTTATGATGAACAAATACGATTTCTTTTAACACACATAGTTTATAAGCTTAAGGGATTTTGCTAATACAATTATAAACTTGATTTATTAATTATCAGTAAACATAGGATCTTGCAACTAAATAAAATATAAATTATTTATTTTACCAAAAAACCCTTTTCCCCACCTGCCTCTTTCATTAAGTACTTCTGTGGCTACCAGAATATAAATACATTGGTAAGAGAGGTAATGACTAGCCCAATACCATGAATTGTATATGGCTTCTCATTAAAAACAATTTAAACTTACATTTTTATGCTAGGAAATCAAAACCTGTACTTTCTAATCATGATACAGTACATTGTGAATTTTTGTGAATGTTCCACTTACATTGAGTACAAAGTGGATACTTGGTGTGCATTGATTATGTGTTTTATACTGTTTTAAGTACATCAACCCATCAACAAACCTTTGTGATAAATATTATTATTGTCTCCAATTCATAGATGGGAAAACTGAGACAGAAGTTGAATAGTTTGTCAAAGGTCACACAGCTGGAAAGTGGTAGAACTAGGATTCAAACCCAGGCAGTATAGCTGCAGATTCCATCTCTGAAGTCATGTGAAAACCACACACCTCTTTATGAAATTCAGGTACAATATCTCTGATATACAAAATGGCAAAAATAACTTTGAACTCTGGTCAAAGAGTCCAATAATGACAGTTAATGTCTTCCTAATAACTATTCCCTATTTAAAAATATTAACCTCGGCAGCAGACAGCAGACACTCTTGCTGCTGTCCTGCCCATTGTGCCCTTCACAATGTATCTTCTCTTTAATAAATCTACCTTTCTTAACTCAAAAAAAAAATTAACCTCCAAATTACAATACAGACACATGGGAATTTATATGAGGGTAAATGATGCATGCATATTAAATCTAATTACTTGACAATAATCTTATTAAATATATACCTACAATTATTACAAAGTAATTTATTGAGCTTTTAGTTCTAATATTTACTAACCTCCTACTTCTGTTATAAATTTCATTTTAAGTTTCAAAGATTTATAAAACCAACTTGTTCATGTAAAACAAATCTCTGTCATGGACATTTTAAAAGTAGAACAGTATATTAGAAATGCTTTCAGTATAATATATCTTAGGGGCCTTACTTGACTATAATATTTTAACTAGTAGTAGCACATTTTTAAACACCTTACCTTGGAGAATCCAAGTTCCGCAAGTAATCTGTCAGCTACAAACTCAATGTACTGTTTCATCAAAACACAATTCATTCCAATGAGGCCAACTGGCAAAGCTTCTGTTAAAAACTCCTGGAAGGTAAACAAAAAGAGAATCAAGTACAAACAGCACAATAAATAAGTATGTATTTTCCAAATAGAACAAGGGTTTTGGTTTCATTAACTTTCTAGGCATGAATTTTGTTCAAAAAAGTATACTAGGATATATTTTTTTCAACATGGCAAAAGATGTCTATTTGTTTAAAAATGTCTAGGGTATTACTATGCACATTATTTCACATTCTCAAAGAGCCAAAATAAATGGATACTACCAACTGACTGGTTTTTTTTTAAGCAGCACCTATAAGACTCAGTTTCATATATGTATTCTCAATAGGAAAAAGGAGATGATTTGTTCTAAAACATCTAGAAAAAGACTCAAAGATAATTGTCATGAGAACATGACTATGGAAGGGAGTTGAGAAGCAAAGAAAATTCAATTAACAAAGAATATGAGAAAAAACAGAAGTGGATCTGAACTCCAACCATATGGGAAAACAGTGGGAAAGTGTCATAGAGGAAAAATAAAAACGTATTAACCACTTGGATTTAGTTCTCAAAATGATTGGTTATCAAAAAAGCATTTTATGCCATTTTCCCATCTCAGTATGAAAACTATGCCTGTTAAACTATGCAGTGTTAAAAAGTAACAGTTAAAACAATTAATTTATTTTTAAACTAGTTGTTTAGAATGATAAATCCTAACTGGAGCACCTAGCTCTTTCCAGTAAGAAATCTTTACATACTATAAATCAAGTTTTACTATTCACTAATTTATTTATTCATTCTATAAACATTTGTTGCATGCTTCAAGCTAGGTTCCCTGCTAGGTTATTGAAAATACAAAACAGGCCGGGTTCAGTGGCTCAACCTGTAATCCCAGCACTTTGGGAGGCCAAGGCGAGTGGATTGCCTGAGCCTGAGGGTTCAAGAACCGCCCAGGCAACTTGGCGAGACCTGTCTCTACAATAAATCAAAAACTAGCCGGGTGTGGTAGTGTGTGCCTGTAGTTCCGGCTACTTGGAAGGCTGAGGAGGAAGGATCGACAGAGCCCAGCAGGTTGAGACTGCAGTGGCTGGGAGCGTGCCACTGCACTCCAGTCTGGCTGACAGAGTGAGACTCCAACTCAAAAAAAAAACAAAACAGAAAATACAAAACAAGAAACCATCACTGCCCTCTAGTTGCTGAAAAGATAAAGTTGCAATAATTAAAATAGTTTATTACACTATTATTACATGGTTTATTATAATTAAAACAGTTCATTTGACAGATTAATGAGACAGAAAAATAGCCCTTAAACAGATTTTAGTACATATAAAACTTATAATGAAGACTAATTTATAAGCCAAATTATAAACTGACATAATAATTGTAATATCGCATGTACTGGTAATGTTAGATGGACCACATAAAATTGCTGATATTTATACTGACCTCCAAAATGACAATTTCATGTGAGTCAGCCTAATATAATAGTACAAACATCAAAGAAAGAGAGATATGCTAACTATACCTGCTTACCTGCTCAATTTTAACAGCATCAACAATAATTTCCCTGACTCTTTCTTCTGAAGGCTTATTTACTAAGTACTGAAATATCAGGCAAGCAAAGTCACAATGAAGTCCCTAAAACAGAAGAGAAATGCCACTGTCAAAGAACTTTTAACCAGCTATTTGCACACAATGATGTGTCACACCTTACACAAAGTAGGTTCTAGGAATGTAACATGAAACATACGAAAACAGAAGAGGGATTAATAGGGCCACAAATGTCTTTCCTTCAAATCTCATTAAATGCCAACATAATAAACTACAATGAAAAATTTTCAATGCCACCAAATCTTAGTTCATCGATATTAAAGAACAATTAATTTATAAGCAAACAAAATCTGCAACTAAAAGCGTTTTGGAAAGAAAAATAAAGCAGAAAGGGCTGCAATGAAAATTCATTAATTTTTAAATTTCAAAAAAATGAAGGAATGATTGAAAAATAAGTAGTATTTAAAGACCAGATGAAAGTCAGAGATTTCAAAAACACATTAAATAGGAATGGCTCAAGACAAAAATGAATTCAGCACAATGAAAATGGAAACTGAAGAATAACGAATACCATCTGAAGCTGTATATAGCAGAGATGACACTGCAGATAATCAACCAGAAAAGAAAATAAATTTGTGAAATACCTCTGAGAACACAATTGCTATGCAAATACAATAAATATTATAGAATCTTAAGTAACTAAAGAACAAACCAAGGAGATTCAACCTATATCAGGATTCCAAAATATGGACTAGATAGTATAAAGTTGAAAATCAAAAGAACAGAAAAAAAATTTTAAAAATTCAAAATAAAAAAAGAGAGAGCAGTCAGATAAAGAAAAATGGAACAAAATTAATAGTTAGACTGACACCAAGGCTGAAAAAAAATGTTAAATAAAGTTTTAATTAGAACTGACAGTTAGCTACCTATTACAAAGACAAGTAAACCTAAGATAGAGACTCATTAATTGTCAAATCGATACATTAAAAACATTAATTTTGAAGTTTAAAGCAATTCCAAATAAAATCCCAATGGGATTATTTTCAATTAAAAAATTAATCTGGAAAAAATAAATGGATGGAATCTTGTAAGGACACTTTCAAAAGGTAAGTTTTGAGATATATCCTACCCTTAAAACATATAAAATTATAATAATTAAAATAGTTTGTTATGGCATGAGATCTGACAGGTCAATAAGGCAGGAAAAATAGCCATGAAACAGACCTTAGTATAATGAAAACTTAGCATATAATAAAGAAGACCACACAAGTCAATAAAGAAAGAATGGATAACAGAGAGAAGTGAAAAAACTTAGCCAGGCTCGGTGGCTCAGCCTGTAATCCCACGCCTTTGGGAGGCTGAGGTGAGTGGATTGCCTGAGCCCACGGGTTCGAGACCCGCCTGGGCTGCGAGACCTCCTATCTACAATAAATCAAAAAATCAGCCGGGCATGGTAGCGCATGCCTGTAATTCCGGCTACTCGGAAGACTGAGGCGGAAGGATTGTCGGAGCCCAGCAGGTGAGGCTGCGGTGGCCGGGAGCAGCCATTTCAGCCACTGCACTCCAGTCTGGGCAACTGAGTGAGACTCCAACTCAAAAAAAAAAAAAAAGAAAAGAAAAAACTTACCAAGAATGTTTGAAAAAATTAAGTTAAATTCTAACTTATTTTATACTATATTTATACTAAATTATGGACTTATACCAAACAAATTCCTATTGCATTAGAAAATCAAATGTTGAAAAGCTAAGAAGAAAATATGTGTGAATATTTTAGCTTATCTCTGGAAACAGACCACAAAAAATTTATTAAATATTGCATGTTAAAATAACAAAATTAATAAGCAAAGGACAAAATGGGAAATTATTTTCAGTAAATATAACAAAATTCATATTTTATATTATGAAGGGGAACCCCAAAAACAGAATTTATTTATTTATTTATTTATTTATTTATTTTAAAAAAAAATTTTTTTTTTTTTTTTGAGTTGGCGTCTCACTCTGTCGCCCAGACTGGAGTGCAGTGGCCGCTCCCGGCCACCGCAGCCTTGACCCGCTGGGCTCCGGCGATCCTTCCACCTCAGCCTTCCGAGTAGCTGGAATTACAGGCACGCGCTACCACGCCCGGCTGATTTTTTGTTTTATTGTAGAGATGAGGTCTCGCCTGCCCAGGCGGGTCTCGAATCCGCGGGCTCAGGCAATCCACTCACCTCAGCCTCCCAAAGGCGCGGGATTACAGGCTGAGCCACCGAGCCGGCTAGAATTTATTTTAAAATTGTGTATTTATTCTTACATGTTTAAACTTCAGTCACCTTCAGAGTACTCTCCATTTGATGCAATACACCCATCGAGACACTTTTTCCACTGCTTAAAACAGTTTTTGAACTTGTCAATTTTTATGCCTTTTAGTGTTTCTGCCAGTTTTTTTGTTGCACCTCTTCCACATCAGCAAACTATTTCCCTTTGAGGGCTTTTTCATTCAGGGAAACAAAAAAAAGTTGCTCGGGGTAAGATTGGGTATAGGGTGGTTGGGGCACGGGGGGTCATGCCATTTTTGGTAAAAAAACCTGCTGAACACACATTGCAGTGTGAGCAGGTGTGTTGTCATGGTGGAAGAACTAGTCAAATGTTTGCCACACTTGTTCTTTTCTTCTGCAAATAGTGACACAACCTTCTCAAAACATTCAGATAAAAACTTTGGTTGACCATTCGATCTGGAGGAAGAAATTCCAAGTGCACTACAAGGGGCTCATTCTCCAAAAGAGAATTCCGTTTTTTGGGGAGTTCCTCTCTCGTATATTCAAGTAATAAATATAACAAATTCAATAAAAAAGTACTTGTTGAAAGAGCCCAATGAGTCACACTACATTGGGAATATGCCAATGAACAGGGCAAGCATTACTACCTCATTTAAGGATTGTAGACTACTGCGTAAATAACCTTAAAATACTAAGAGCATGTTACTAATCAGTGTAGCTAAAACGTGTGTGTGTGTGTGTGTGTGTGTGTGTGTGTGTGTGTGTGTATGTACTCTTTATATATATTTATATATAAATGCTCTTTATATATATGTGCTCTTTATAACTGCTTTACATATAAAAAGAGCACATAAGTGCTTTTTTATATGCACTTTATATGTAAGGAGCACTTATAGTTAAATAAGGAAAATGTGAATATTGAAACAGAAGTAGACAAAAGACAAAAATAGGTAACTACAGAAAAAAATCACTAATACTTATTTAAAAAGTTCAATCAAAGTAGTAATTAAGCAAATACAAATGAAACCAATAATGAGATACCAATCACCCCATCACATTTGTCAAATACTAAGCAAATTAATCCAAATTCTGGTGAGAATATGGTAAAAATACGTTCATACATTGCTAAGAGAGAACTAAAAAATGTTATAAAATTTTTGGAAAGAAATCTGCAAATAAGTACAACTTAGTAATTTTACTGTTTATGATTAAGCTTAGGAAAATAATATAAAGTTGGGATGAAGTTTATATACAAAGATATTCATTTTACATTATAGCTAAACAAATAAAAATCCAGGAAACAATCTAAATTTCTAATTATGGAATAGCCAAATAAATGATACATTCATTCATTCATTAGAATATTATATATACAAAAAACTACTGCTTTAAAAAATGCTTAATGTCATAGAAAAGTGATCACAATATTTTTTCAAGTGGAAAAAAGAGCATCTCACCTCATAAAAATACGAATGGTAAAAATATGTTTATATATCTAAATAGATTTAAGTGTAGAAAAAGGTCTAGAAACAAATACAAATAGTAAATGTGGTTGTCACTATGCTAAGACTGAGTAATTTTTATTCTCTTAATTCTTTATAATAACTATATATGGCATTTCTAATAGAAGTTATTAAAAATTTTAAGACATGAAACAGTAAAAAAGCAATCATATGAAGGATTTTATGGCACTTAAAAAGTACTTTCAGCCGGGCTCGGTGGCTCAGCCTGTAATCCCGCGCCTTTGGGAGGCTGAGGTGAGTGGATTGCCTGAGCCCGCGGGTTCGAGACCCGCCTGGGCAGCTAGACCTCATCTCTACAATAAATCAAAAAATCAGCTGGGCGTGGTAGCGCGTGCCTGTAATTCCGGTTACTTGGAAGGCTGAGGCGGAAGGATTGCCGGAGCCCAGCAGGTCGAGGCTGCAGTGGCCGGGAGTGGCCACTGCACTCCAGTCCAGGCGACAGAGTGAGATTCCAACTCAAAAAAAAAAAAAAGTACTTTCACATATATTGTTTCATTGCATACTAACAAAACCCTGTTAAGTTTTATGTTGAAGAAACCAAATTTCAGAGAAATTAAGGATTAGTGTAGTCAATAAATGTGTGTTGAATGGCCATAATGGGCCAAACACTAAAAACAGAAAGAGAAGTAAGACAAGGTGTCTGTGCTAAAGAGCTTAGGGTCTAGCAGAGGAGAAAGATAAGAAATGCAATACATGTTATGGACTCTCAGACAGGAACAGGTTCAGGTTTCAAAGAGATACATAAAGGAAACAGTGGTCAATCTCACCTAATGGGGTCAGAGAACTTTTTAGTTGCCTCTTGTGAGAAGTTGATCAAAAAAAAAGTGAAATGCAATCGACAGCAAATGTGGTTGTAAGTCAAAAAAATGTGAAAGAAAAAGTTGTAGGAAAGTTGGAAAGGGTATCGAAAACAGAGGAAGACAAGATTTAGTTATTGGTTGGATATGACTGAAAAAGAAAGGAAGAAATCTAAACAGAAAGGAAGAAATGAATTAAAATGATTCCTAGATTATAAATGGGATGATTGAATAGAAGGGTAGTGCTCAATGAAATAGGAAAAACAGAAGGAAGAAGTTGTTTGGGGAGAAAGATGATGAGTTCGATTTTTTAAATAATAGCTTTGAGATACTTGGGGAACCTTCCAGGATAAAACATCTAACGTGCACTAGAATATATAGGTTTGGAGCTCAGTAGAGTATATATGGGACAAAGGTAAAGTTTGAGGTGTTATGAGCATTTAGATGGTAGCTGATACCATAAATAGGATCAGCTAGGAGGTCATACAAGTGAAGGAGTGAGGCCAAGGCAGGAATCTAGAGGACACTGATATTGGGGGATGAGCAGAGGAGACTGAGGAGGAGTGGTTAGAGACACAGGAGGAAAATGCAGCATCTTAAAAACCAAGAAGTGACTATTTTCTTCTAATTACCAGGATACTTGTGCCACCACAAGCATTTTCCAGGAGAAAAAAAAGAACATCAAATATGAATATAAACACCAGTAGAAAAACATTTCATTCCTTACTTCATCTCTGCTGATGAGTTCATTGGAAAAAGTGAGCCCAGGCATAAGACCTCTCTTCTTTAGCCAGAATATAGCAGCAAAAGATCCCGAGAAGAAAATTCCTTCCACAGCAGCAAAGGCCACCACTCTTTCCCCTGGGAGACATAATATTTCTAATACCACATACTGCAGACATTTGCAAGTCTATATCTTTTTTTTGTTGTTTTGTTTTAAAATAAATACCACAATTATTTTGCCTAGAAACAAAATATGCAAGTTAGTGCCATGACCAAGGGTCTTAAGAGGAGAAAATTTGCCACCTCCATCTACTATGGGAGAAAGGTATGTCTACTTAAAATCCTGTGTCAGACAATGGACTTCTATAGGTCTTGGTGTGTGGACAAAGTATGGCTTTCCAAACTCAAAAAGAGGTGACTTACTGTGCACCAAACAAGCCTGTGAGTACAGAAACATGCTTATGTATGCAATATGTGTATATACATGTGTGTGTTAGAGTGGAGGGTATAAGGCTGACTTTATGACAAAGGTCTTCCTCTGGAGGAGGGGAGATTACTGAGGCTTATACTTTTAGAAAGCTATAGTATCTTACAGACTAGCTGTAAATGTTTCAAAAAACATTGCCATGAATCTGCAATTTAAAAAAATATATAGATAAACCCAATGAGGATAATAAATATATCTATTAGATAAAACGTCCCATCACATAAGCAAAAATCCTGTCTTCTGCTAAACATAGAAGGGTCAGTTTCAAAGGTTTACTCACTATTAGACAAGGACTTTGTAGAAGCCTGTCTCCTGAAATGTCTATAGTGGCATCATACCTGTAATGCTACCCTGAGGGGATGATGACAGGTCTAACTCAAAAGGGCATTCATATGCCCCCTATGTCACCACATTGCATATGTTTGAGAGAAGTGTTTATGTATGTCTGTCTAGGGGAAAAGGTTTGGTCTACAAGAATGTAAAACAGGTTGGACTTGGTGGCTCAGCCTGTAATCCCAGCACTTTGGGAGGCTGAGAAAACTGGATCACCTGAGCCTGCAGATTCGAAGCCAGCCCAGGAAACTTGTTGAGACCTCGTCTCTACAATAAATCAAAAATGAGCCGGGCATGGTAGCATTTGCCTGTAGTTCTGGCTACTTGGAAGGCTGAGGTGGAAGGATGGCCAGAGCACAGCAGGTCAATGCTGGGGTGGCCCCGTAAGTGTGCCACGGCACTCCAGCCTGGGTGACAAAGTGAGACTCCAAGTCAAAAAAAAAAAAAAAGAATGTGAAATAAAGGCAGCTTGAGTGACCTACAGACCTTTTTCATAGATGGCATCATGGTTTACATCTCAGGGGCATCATGGTTTACATCTCAGGACTTGTTGCAGGACCAAACACACAGAAGTCAATTAATAAATATATCCTGAACTGAATAAATGGAAATTATGTAAGTACTAGATGACAAAAAACATTAAAAGCCATTCTGTAGAAATTGCAAAACATTGATGCAGGAACTGAACAAATATTTATAATTTTCAAAACAAATATAATATTTAAATTTAAAAAAGAAAGATGACTAATTTTAAATATGTTTGCCTGTCTCTAAATAATGCTTTGGTTTGTCCTTGTTCTTTTCCATGATTATATTAAACAAACCAAATCAGATAGATCATTATATCAAATATTTGGTAATCCAAATTGCCTATTAATAGCCTAAAACATGAGAAAAACTTCTGGGTTTTTTTTGAGTGGGAGTCTCACCCTGTCACCTAGGCTGGAGTGCAGTGGCACACCACAGCCTTGACCTGCTGGGCTCACGCAATCCTTCTGTCTCAGCTTTCCAAGTAGCTGGAACTATAGGAGCGCACTACCACGCCTAGCTTATTTTTTTATTTATCATAGAAATGAGGTCTCACCAAGTTGCCCAGGCTGGTCTCAAACCCCTGAGCTCAGGCAATCTTCTCGCCTCGGGAGAAAAACTTCTATTTTATTTATTTATTTTTTTTGAGTTGGAGTCTCACTCTGTCGCACAGACTGGAGTGCAGTGGCCGCTCCCGGCCACCGCAGCCTCGACCTGCTGGGCTCCGGCGATCCTTCCGCCTCAGTCTTCCGAGTAGCTGGAACTACAGGCGCACGCTACCACGCCCAGCTGATTTTTTGATTTATTGTAGAGGTGAGGTCTCGCTGCCCAGGCGGGTCTCGAACCCACGGGCTCAGGCAATCCACTCACCTCAGCCTCCCAAAGGCACGGGATTACAGGCTGAGCCACCAGCCCGGCTCTATTTTATTTTTATAGACACAATTTTAAAAGTCACTCTGGAAAATAAAAGAAATACATATTAACAAAATACTTGTTAAATACCTATTGTATAGAAGGAATTATGAAAGAGAAGAATCTTTAGTGTGGAATATGCTAAACATTAAAATATAATAATAATAATCACTATGCTTAAGATAGACACTTGTCATTAGTTTAACATATTTTACTATATTTTTTCTTACTATTAATAAGATGACTGGTAGTTACAATTGATATACTTTTAATTGACATTAAGGTAATATTATATGGACAATTATCTGTAAGGAAAGTAGATGATAGTTAAACACAAACATTGTGAATAAAAGAAACATTTTTATTTTTCTTTCTTTTTTTTTTTTGAGTTGGAGTCTCACTCTGTCACCTAGGCTCAAGTACAGTGGCATGCTCACAGCCACCCCAGCATCAACCCACTGGGCTCTGACGACCCTTCTACCTCAGCCTTCCAAGTAGCCAAAAACACAGGCACACACTAACACACCTGGCTAACTTTTTTATTTATTGTAGAGACAAGGTCTCACCAAGTTGACCGAGCTGGTCTCGAGCCCGCGGGCTCAGGCAATCACTTGCCTCAGCCTCCCAAAGTGCTGGGATTACAGGCTGAGCCACTGAGCCACCAAGCACGGCCTATTTTTATTTCTTTTAGAGACAGGTCTGACTGCCCTCCAGGTTGGAGTACAGTGGTGTAATCATAGCTCACCGTAACCTCAAACTCCTGGGCACAAGTGATTATCCTGCCTCAGCCTCTAGAATAGCTGGGACTGTGGGTGCATGCCACTATGCTTGGATAACTTTTTATTTTTATTTTTATTTTTATTTTTTGAGTTGGAGTCTCACTCTGTTGCCCAGACTGGAGTGCAGTGGCCGCTCCCGACCACCGCAGCCTCGACCTGCTGGGCTCCGGCGATCCTTCCACCTCAGCCTTCCGAGTAGCCGGAATTACAGGCGCGCACTACCATGTCCAGCTGATTTTTTTGGTTTATTGTAGAGATGAGGTCTCGCTGCCCAGGCGGGTCTCGAACCCGCGGGCTCAGGCAATCCACTCACCTCAGCCTCCCAAAGGCGCGGGATTACAGGCTGAGCCACCGAGCCCGGCTGATAATTTTTTATTTTTTTAGAGACAGGGTCTCACTATGCTGCCAGGCAGATCTTGAACACCTGGCCTCAAGTGATTCTCCTACTTCAGCCTCCTGAATAACTGGAATTACAGGCATGAACCACTGTGCCCAGTGGAAAGTTGTTATTTTAACCATTCTATGCATTTATATGAATAATAAAGAATGAAAATCATAACAAAGTTATAGAAGGCTATTACTTTTTGGAGAGGATTAAAGGATCATTACAAACTTTTTAGAACATATGTAAAATAAAAGGAGACTTCCAGAACATTTCTTCTAAAAATTCTAATGAATGCAAAGGACCTATGACTCACTTTAGAAAGGGGAAAATTGCATGTATTTTTAAGAAAGAGCTGATTTCAATCATACAATGTACTAAGACTGTATAACCGTGCTTTTTTTTAAAGCTTGAAATGTAATTTCATTACATATATTAAGTTTTACATCTATATATTTGTTTTAAAATTCTTTTTTTTTTTTTGATTCGGAGTCTCACTGTTGCCTATCCTAGACTGTAGTGTAATGGCACGTTCACAGCCACCACAACAGCCTTGAGCTGCTGAGCTCCAACAATTCTTCTGCCTCAGTCTTCCAAGTAGCAGGAATTACAGGCGTGCACTACCACACTCAGCTAACTTTTTTTTTTCTTCTTTTTTTGAGTTGGAGTCTCACTCAGTCGCCCAGACTGGAGTGCAGTGGCCGCTCCCGGCCACCGCAGCCTCGACCTGCTGGGCTCCAGCGATCTTTCCAGCTCGGCCTTCCGAGTAGCCGGAATTACAGGCATGTGCTACCACGCCCGGCTGATTTTTTGATTTATTGTAGAGATGAGGTCTCGCCTGCCCAGGCGGGTCTTGAACCTGCGGGCTCAGGCAATCCACTCACCTCAGCCTCCCAAAGGTGTGGGATAACAGGCTGAGCCACCGAGCCCGGCTAGATAATTTTTTGATTTATTGTAGAGGCAAGGTCTCACCAAGTTGTCCAGGCTAGTCTCGAACCCCTGAGCTTAGGCAATCCTCTTGCCTCGGCCTAAAATTCTTTAAAGATATTTTTTAAACTAAACAGTGTCTCAATTTTTAGAAAACTTTGTAGATGTGTAATTAGGAATTTTTAGCTCTACAGAAATTGAATCTCGCTTTAAAACAAACTATTATTTTTTAAGGAAACTTCTTGGGTTCTCTTCAGCTAAAAATTAAGGATTATAGGAGTGAGAATGTAAAGAAAGAGCAGTTGCTATCCTGGGTCTTACCCAGTGCAAAAGTCACCCAGGTCACCAAAAATGTTATTAGGCAAAACCCCAAGCCACATAAAAGAACTGCCTTTGTTAACCTATAGCTACTAATGGTGCAGGTGGCACAATTAGGTCATAAAACAGCACTCCTTCAGCTGCTTAAGGAAAGTAGCAGTGTGTGGCAAAGCAAGACAATATTTCTATGTCTTTTAACCTTATTTAGAAAATATTTAGGCAATATTTTCCATGTCTTTTGGGAGTGGGCTCCCAAAAAGGAGAGCCACCACTGTGCCCTTCACTCTTTCCCTTTCCCATCTAATTCCACACTCCACCCATTCTACTGTGCCTCCACTATTTTAGAACATGTTCGTTGCTCTGAGCCCTTGAATTAGAATGCTA
The DNA here is from genome assembly GCA_027257055.1 of Cephalopachus bancanus. Taxonomy (NCBI): domain Eukaryota; kingdom Metazoa; phylum Chordata; class Mammalia; order Primates; family Tarsiidae; genus Cephalopachus; species Cephalopachus bancanus. The sequence continues at coordinate 223,102 of JAPVLO010000429.1, read as the reverse complement.
AATGGGGTTTGCCTTGAGATTAAGCAATATAGAGAATCTAACTGGAGTCCCTGATGTGGTTATGTGGTGCTGCCACCCTTCTGTTTTCTGTTTCTAGGTTGTCTTTCTTAGGTGATTCCTGAAATGCATGCTTTCTGTGAGCCTGTTCATCATTTTCCATCAGTATCTATCCATACTAACATTTTCAGTGCATTTTCTTGTTATTTCCTTTCTTTCCTTGTTTTTTCCTAAAGTCAGTGTTTCCCGAAGTGTGCTTCTCAAACCCCTTGTGAGGCAATCAGCTAGGTATAAAATGCAGATTCCACAGTCCCCCTTGGGCCTGCTAGATCACTCTTTGGTGAGAACCAGGATTCTACAGGGTTTTTATACAAATTCTCCAGAATACTCTCATGCACATTAAGAACCACTGCTTTTCTTGAAATGGACTAAACGCAATGCAAACATATCTGTTTTGTCCCTGATATAGTATATGCTGACCCATACATGCACTCCATCACTGGTTCTCAGGTGTGGTCCAGGAGTCCTTGGGAGTTCCACAGACCCAGGAGATCTGTGAGGTCAAAACTATTTTTATGGCCAGGTGTGACGGTTCATGCCTGTAATCCCAGTACTTTGCGAGGCTGTGATGGGAGGATTGTTTAAGCCCAGGAGTTCAAGACCAGCCTGGACAACATAGCAAGACCTCATCTTTACAAAAAAATTAAAATAAAAATAATTAACTTGGCATAGTGGTGTATTTGTAGTCCCAGCTACTCAGGAGGCTGAAGTGGAAGGATTGCCTAAGGCCAGAAGGCCAAGGCTGTGGTGAGCCATGATCATGCCACTGCACTCCACACACAAACTATTTTCATAATAATATTAAGGCACTATTTATTTTTTTAAACTATCATTCATATTGTACAGTGGTATTTTCTAGAGGCTACATGATATATCCACAATAATCTGAAAATTCAAGTAAAATACTTCTCCCTTTTCTAATTACAGATTTAAATGAGGTTGGATTTTCTTCACATACTTTGAGCAAAGCAACAAACTACAACAAACAGAATGCAAAAGCAGATATGATAATCCAGAGCTGTCTTCTATTAAGTCAAATGTTAAAGAGACTTGCAAAAATGTAAACGCATGCTATTCTTCTAATTTTTAAAAATATATATAGTTTTTAGTTTTTTGGTTTTTTTTGAGTAGGAATCTCACTTTGCCACCCAGGCTGGAGTGCAGTGGCACACTCACGGTCACCATAGCAATCCTTCGCCTTAGCCTTCTAACTAGCTGGAACTACAGGCATGAGCCACCACACCCAGCGAATTTTTTTATTTATTGTGGAGCCGAGGTCTTGCTAAATTGTCCGGGCTTGTCTCAAACCCATGGGCTCAGGCAATCCTCTCACTTCGGCCTCCCAAAGTGCTGGGATTATAGGCGTGAATCACTGCGCCCAGCTTAAAAATATATATTTAATATATTTTTTTAAATATATTTTTAATAAAAATGTTATTTGTGTTAAAATGTAATGTAAGTTATTTGGGTTAAAATGTAATGAGTTGATTATTTCTTAGAATGTACTAACAAATAATTTTAAATTCCCTCAGAGTTAATTTCTGATATGGAAATATCAATAGATATAACCACACAAATAAAAGCACTTTGGAGTCCAGAGGAATTTAAGAGTTCAAAGGGACAGAGTCCCAAAATGTTGAGACCTATTCCCTCACATAACAAATAAAACCAGAAAGTAAAGACCACCAACTATAAAATAGGTAAGAATGAGATGGATACTTAGAGCTGTTCAAATAAAATATATGAATATTTTAATTAAATGTAACAAATATTTATTAACTACTATGTATAAGACACAATGTTAATAATTTTCTTGAAAAACTGTTATAGGATCTCAACACATTCAGAAGGATGTTTGTATTTAACTTATCTGTGAAAATAAGCCTGCTATTACAAATTTTTTCTTGTCTTGGTTGGCTTCACTAATCTTTGGTATTTCAGAAAGTATATATTTGTTCCCTGAAAAATGTTAAGATTTGACTTGCTTTAAGTCCCTAAAATAAACTTCTTTTTAAAAAGTACAAACTGGGCAACCCCTTCAGGTCCCCTCCCATAGTGGGAGCCTTTCTGTCCTCTCAATAAATCCTGCTTTCTACCAAAAAAAAAAAAAGTACAAACTGTGGATTGCTATAACACTCTTGCTAGATTCTCTGTGACTGACTTTTATTTACCTGTATGATATGCACTGATATCTTAATTTTTCAACTTTCAACTTATTAAATAGAATAGATGACAGTTTTATTTTAACACTAGTTTCAAATTAATTATAGGAATAATGATTTTGGCAAAAGTGCATATTGAGACATTTATACTCCTTTCCCATGCTGTAACTTTGATTAGTACCCCATAGCCACACCACATAAAATAGTGTCATACCCTCGGAGGCAAATTTGGTCACATATAAATTATAAACATACCAAAAGTCGACTTTCTATCTGCTATCCATCGCAAGGCCCAATCTGCTTTTTTCTTAACATATGGCATTGTTTCAATTGCATTAAATAAAAACTCCCTGTAAAAACAAAATAATTAATGGCAAAGTTATTCATTTGTTTTTCTTAATTGGACTAAATTTTAATAGTTTAATTAGAGATAATAATGGTAACACTATGGTATACTACCATATCTGTAGTTTTTCTATGTTCTTGCATGTCTACAAAACATAGAAATAAAAGTACTTACACAGTTACTCAAATTAAAGGTTTGGGTCTGGTCTGATACAAAATCAACCACATTCGAATATCCAATTTCTTTCATTCAAATAGTAACCAGGCCTGACCCTGCTTAGTTTCCAAGATCAGACAAAATTGGGTGCATTCAGGGTAGTATGGCCATAGACTGAATATTTAATTTCAAAACAGAATATTCTTTTTTTTTGAGTTGAAGTCTCAATCTGTCACCCAGGCTGGAGTGCAGTGGCACACTCATGGCCACCCCAGCATCAACCTGCTGGGCTCCAGCAATCTTTCCACCTCAGCTTTCCAAGTAGCTGGAACTACAGGCAAGCGCTACCACACCTGGCTAATTTTTTATTTATTGTAGAGATGAGGTTTCACCAAGTTGTCCGGGCTGATCTCGAACCCACGGCCTCAGGCAATCCACTCATCTCGGCCTCCCAAAGTGCTGGGATTACAGGCTGAGCCACCGAGCCCAGCTAAAACAGAATACTCTAAAGAACAGTTTTTAAAGATACAATATCTAAAGATTAACTGGTTTATAGAAGTTTTTTTAACCTAACAAATTATTAAGCAATAGGAACTATTATACTCAAAATTTTCATATTTGAATAATTTTTCTCTAACATTTAGTTTTAGAATAAATTCTGCTCTTAACACAATTAAGCAATAAGATAAACCTTTGTAAATAAAATCCCAGCAGGAATACCTTTTCTTGGGATCTCGGATGTAAGTGTCTATTAGCAAGCTGTACATCTCTGAATGAACATTCTCAATGAGAATCTGAAAGCCATAGAAACAGCGAGCCTCTGGAACCTGTACCTCCTGACTAAAGCGCTCCACCTAAGAAAATAAGGAAAACAGATATATTCAGTTCTGCGAGCTCCCATCATACACACTACAAATCAGAATCTGGACATCAGGATTATCACTTAAAAACTGCCTGTCATGCAATAAACAGATCAGAAAGACCTTATGGATTATTTTACACAGTATCTTAAGTAGTATTATTTATCCATCTAATTTACTCCATAGTAAATTAGTTGCATAATATATTCTTAAGCAATTAAATGAATTGATCTGTTATGTGGAGATATTTCCTATGGAGTCAAATGAATTTTAGAACATCAACCAAAAATAATAAAATTGCTTGGCAGAATTAACCTCAATTCACTTTTCCCAACAGTTGATAGATCTATAGAAGCCTCTTCCAGTTCATGAAGAAAGTTTGCATCTTTTTGTTCTTTTAAACAAGAAATCATGCCTTCTGATCAAGCATAATAAGATGTTTAAATGGGGAGCCATACCCAATGTTCTATTACAGAGCTCTGGAAGGTTATCAAGGTGCAGGTTCTCTAATTAAGATTAGTGGCTGGGTGTGGTGGCTAATGCCTATAACCCCAGCACTTTGGAAGGCCGAGGCAAGAGGATCACTTGAGCACAGAAGTTAGAGAAAAGCCTAGTCAACATAATAAGACCCTGTCTCTGCAAAAAAAAAAAAAAATCAAAAATTAGCTGGGCATGGTGGCGTGCCTATAGTTCCAGCTACTAGGAAGGCTGAGGTGGAAGGATCGCCCGAGCCGAGGTCAAGGCTGTGGTGACCCATAATTGTGTCACTGCATTCCAGCATGTGACAGAGTGAAACTATGACTCAAAATAAATAAAAATAAATAAATAAATTACTAAATGAAGGCAAAAATCAAATTCATGTTAACACATTGTTAAGTAGTTTTGATTCATAAAATCTGTGCTTTACTTCATGATATTTTGTTGGTCAATATCCTTTTCTCTGACACTTCATCAGAAAAACATTTCAAAAGCTAAGCTTCATCTAGTTCATTTCTTAGACATCTTTTCTCAGGCTCAATCTAATGGTTTTACTGATATTATCATCATTTAACTGCTGAAGGGTGACAAAAGTAAAACCAAACAAAAATCTTACCAAGTTTTCATTTACAATTCCATCACTGGCTGCAAAAAAGGCCAAAATGTGAGATATAAAATACTTCTCCTCTGATTTAAGCTTGTTCCAGTGAGGGAGATCCTTTGATAAGTCGACCTGAAATAAAAAGATTTTCAAATATTTTAATTTGGACTTAAATTTTTCTTAAAATGTTTGGGAAATTAACTTCCACTCCAAAGTTATGTAGGGACATCCTATTACTAGTAAACTGGAAAAGGAAAAATGTTAACTTTACAAGGAAATAAAACAAAAACGTTATGTTAATAATAATGTATTATATTTAGGATTTTTGCTAAATGAGATTATAGCTGTCCTTGCCACAGAAAGGAAAAACAAGTAACTGTGAAATTATGGATATGCTAATTTGTTACACTATAGTAGCCATTTTACCATATAACATCATGTTGTATATCTTAAATATGCACAATAAAATTTATTTTTAAAAAATTATGAAGACATTAGATTTTCTAGCTAATTGAGAAGCTGACTAGGATGTACTCTAAAAATATGAAAACTACCATAATCTTGTGGCCTGGAGCAAGTGAAAGATGGGGTACAAGGTAAGAAGAGGGAGTAAAAACTAGTCTGAAATAAACTAATGACCCTCAACAGTCATTGCTTTAACATTTTGTACAATATTTACTATGGTGTTAGACAAATAGTTATATACATGTTAACCAACTGCAACTGATACTTTACTTCCAGATAATTTACTTTTATATCCAGAAGTAAAATCAGGCAGGTAACAATGTGGTTATTAAATCAATTTATAGGTATGGCTTCTACCGGGAATGGAAATATTTTCAATGTTTATTAGAACTAGTCCTTGGAATGAAGACAGATACACTCTAAAATATGGTGAAATATACAATTTAAAAATTGTCTTTAAATGCACCTTGTCTTTCAGCTCTGGTTGCTATAACAAATTACCATAGATTGAGTGGCTTAAACAACACTTATTTTTTGCAGTTCTAGAGGCAGGAAGCCCAAGATAAAGATGCCAGTATGGTTGAGTTCTTGGTAAAGGCCCTCTTCCTAGTTTATAGATGGCCACCTTCTTGATGTATGCTCAGATAACACAGAGAGAGAAATAAATCATCTCTCTCATGTCTCTTCTTAAAAGGGCACTAATCCAGGCCGGGCACAGTGGCTCACGCCTCTAATCCCAGCACTTTGGTAAGCCAAAGGTGAGAGGATCACTTGAGCTCAGGAGTTCGGGACCAGTCAGGGCAACATAGCAAGACCTCATCTACATAAAACATCAAAAAATTAGGTGGGCATGGTGGTATACCACTGTAGTCCCAGCTACTCAGGAGGCTGAGGTGGAAAAATCACCTGAGCCTGGGAGATTGAGGCTGTGGTGAGTCATGACCGCATTACACTCCAGCCTGGGTGACTGAGTGAGACCCTGACTGAGAAAAAACAAACAAACAAACAAAAAACCTGGGCACTAATCTCACTCACAAAGGATCCAACCTAATCAGTTCCCAAGATCCACACCACCGCCTTGGAGATTAGGGCTTTGACATTGGAATTTTGGGGACATAAACATTTAGTCCATAGCACTTGTAGATATCATTTTGTCTTAGAAAAATCTTTTAAGTATGTTTTACAATAACTTCATAAGCATTTGAAATATGTAATTATTCTCTGTCTTTTGCCCTTCTTTTATTTATTCTAACAAAGACCCAATCTCTGATCTTTCAAAAAAAGGACTAATGTTCCATTCATTAAATCATTTGTCTTCTTTTTTAAAATCCTTTTTTTCATTAATTTATTTTTTAAGTGTTTCCTGAGCACTTACTACATGCCAGACACTGTGCTAAGCACTGGCAATACAATGGGCAGGGAGGGAGAAATACTTGTCTTCATCTTTTAAAATATGCAGATAAAAGTCAAGTCCTGTTCTATTAAAAGCTCAACTCAGGCTTAACTGTAGGACATCTTATTGGTTCTTATGTATTATACTCCTGATATTATCTTTAACATTATAGTATGCTTTCTTTTAAATATTAAAATTATTATCCCCTGAGGTGAGTGGATTGCCTGAGCCCCTGGGTTCGAGACCCACCTGGGCAACTTGGTGAGACCGTCTCTCTACAATAAATCAAAAAATTAGCCGGGCGTAGTAGCGCGGGCCTGTGGTTCCAGCTACTTGGAAGACTGAGGTGGAAGGATCACTGGAGCCCAGCAAGTCGAGGCTGCGGTGGCTGGGAGCGGCCACTGCACTCCAGTCTGGGTGACAGAGTGAGACTCCAACTCAAAAAAAAAAAAAAGAAAATTATTATCCCTTTGAACATACAGCTTCAAAGTTCTTATAAATTTTATTTATACTATATTGGTTATATTTCCTTTCAGAAAGGTAAACCCTCCTGCCCATCTTATCACATTTGAGCAAATTCTCAATTTCACCATCTAAATAATGATTCCAAACTGATTATCAGAATTGCCAGGCCAGGTATGGTGGCTCACACCTACAATCCCAGCACCTTGGGAGGCTGAGGTGAGAGGATGGCCTGAGACCACGGGTTCAAGACTAGCCTGGGCAACTTGGCAAGACCTCATCTCTACAATAAGTCAAAAAATTAGCCAGGCGCTGTGGCATGTGCCTGTAGTTCCAGCTACTTGAAAGGCTGAGGTGGAAGGATCACCTAAGCCCAACAGGTCGAGGCTGCAGTGGCCGTGAGTGTGCCACTGTACTCTAGCCTGGGCGAGTGACAGAGTGAGACTCCAACTCAAAAAAAAAAAAAAGAAACAAAGAAAGAAAGAATTGCCTGAGTGGCTTAAGAAAAAAAAATTCCCAAACCCCAGACCTTTTATCTTTTGAATTAGAAGATAAATATGGCTGTTGATCAGCCATATTTAAGAATTAAGCTCAACCACTGACAAAACAATGGAATCTAAAGTTAATTAAATCATAACGTACACAATTTGTATAAATGAAAAAATACGTGGAGCTAAAAATGTGTTTGACTTCCCATCCAAATATGTATTTGAATCTTCCTAGTTTTACCTATAAAATATTTGCCAACCTGTATATCTTTGCTGTTAAAAATTAATGTTTCTCAGTCATAGTAGAACATGCATCCACTTGCTAAAAGATGCAAGTAATTTACAAATAAACATCATGAAACCCAAGAATCACAAATATCTTTTTCACATGATGGATGAAAAAGTCACCTGTGTACTCCCTGTGTTCTCTGAACCGTATCTAAAAACCACAGACAGTTAGAGACAGTCAGGTGTGCCAAGCGTTATGACTCAGTATAAAAATACTAGGTGTTTGTTTTGGTGTGGTTTGGTTTTTTGTTCTATATGTCAATTACAATATAATAAAAATGCAGACAATATAACAACATAAGAAGGATGGGTGAGTGGGTAAAATTAGTGTAATAGAAGCTTCAAACATTGGTACCTTCTGATCTCTAAGTTAAATCTTCCCCCATTCTTTGTATAAAATAATTGTTTGCATTCATTTAGTGCTAAGTGCCAAGTACCATTCTAAACATCTCATTAATCCTCATGACAATCCAAATAGCTAAGTGCCATTATCCTAATTTGCTGATGAAGATACACAGAGATGTTGAACCACTTTCCCAGTTTCACGGCTAGTAAGAAGTAGCAGAGGATCTGTTTGACAGCCTGACCCCAGAGCAGCCAGCATTCTCTGTTTTTGTTTTTTGTTTTCAAGTCAGAGTCTCACTCTGTCGCACAGTCTGTATGGCACATTCATGGCCACTCCAGCATCAACCTGCTGGGCTCCGGCGATCCCTCCACCTCAGCCTTCCAAGTAGCCGGAACAGGCACGGGCTACCATGCCCAGCTAATTTTTTTATTTATTGTAGAGACGAGGTCTCCCCAAGTTGCCTGGGCTGGTCTTAACAGCATTTGTTTACATGTATAGAATAAATTTCTTGAAAAATAGATGGATCCAAATAGATATATCTATACAGATACATATACAGAAATACACAGAGCAACACTGCTATGCAGGTATCACATTTAAAGATGAAGACAGTAACTATTTGTCTATTCAGTTAGCTACAGAGCAACCATCTGCATTACAACTCTCCTTACCAAATCAGCAGGTGTTTTCTAATTTGCTGTGTTCAACTCATTTCCTAGGTGGAACTAACAGGAAGTCTTCTACATCTGATCTGTTAGGACAGCTGTGTCAGGTTTGATGTGACTGAGGGCAAGATCAGACTGGGAGAAGCACTAGGAATTCAGCCCTCCGGAGTGAGTGCATTGCCTGGACAAAGTCTTCAGATGATGGCTCCTTTTGTATAATCAGATAAGTCTCTCAGTTGAAAACAGGGTCCCTTAAGCTTTCACTCTTTCGTTTTTGCTTTTACTACAGTTACAATTTAACTTATTTATTCTGCTAACTATAAGTAAAGACTAGTCTTATTTGGCCACAGCAAACTAAAAGTCTATTTAAAAATAGAAAATGTTCTAAAATATACTGGAAGTAAAAATCTAGCAGAATGAGATGCCATTTTTGCAGCAGAAAATTTGCTTATAGACAATAGCTTAAAACATTGGAGAACACTGTATTTAGTCTCAATAATTCCAAAACATATCTTCTACAACTGATCTTATTCAATGTATCTTATAAGCTAACATTTTTTAATATCCTGTAACCCAAGAAGTGAACACTGTACTACAGGACACCAATGCTGATGACAATGTTGCCACATACCTCTTCTGCTGTCCAGAAGGATGCCTGGGCCTGCTTATACATTTTCCAAATATCGGGGTACTGGATTGGAAAGATGACAAATCGGCGAGAACTCTTTCTGAGGAGTGGTTCTTCATTTGACTTCGCTTTATTTTCATTGGTATCTGAAGATAATCTCTATGAAAAATAAAATACAAAAACTCTTTTTAAGTAGACATTTCCTCTTTATTCATACCTACACATACATCTGAAAAAGTTTGGGACTGCATAGGTTTGAGTCCGTCTGCCTGGGCTGAATCCTTACTGTTATCTGTAGCTGGCGAATACTGTTTGTTTAGTGTGTGAACGTAAGAAGTTACTTAACTTCTTTGAGCCTTAGTTTCCTCAGCAGTAAAATAATACCTACCTCATCAGTTTATTCTGATGATTAAAAGGGCTTTAAACTGAGGCTGGTGTATCGTAAGCACTCAAAAAAAAAATGTAACTATTGCTATTTTGAGGATAAGTACAAAGGTCGACCCATAATGTCATGGTGGACAAATTGCTAACTCTGTGAACAAAATGATCCTTTAGTGTCTCTCTGATATAGAATGCTGGCTTGAATAAGCTGCTATTATAAGTTACTTTTTTATTTTAATGTTTTTCTTTCTAATCTTACCTGAAATACTATGATACTTATCTGAAAACCCCTAACCCACAACTTAACCTTTGTTCATCTAACCCTTCCATATACGAGTTTATTATTGCTATTTACATTTTAACATCACTTTACTGCACATGATCTCACTGTGAGCTGTCTCAACGCTTTATGAAGTGAAAAACACAAACCTACATTCATACTGCTTCAAACATAATGGCACTCTAAGGGTGAACATTGCCATGCGTATACTTTTTAATAGTCAACAGGAATATCAGAAGAGGATCAGAAGAGTTACACACACATGAGAATGACTATAAACAAAGTATGTACAAATAGGGGAGACATGTATAAATCAGGACTGATAGAATACATTTAAATTCTAGACTCCTGATCAGAACTCTCTCCCTCTTCTATGTCAGGCCCGTCCTGTCCCTTCATCCTTACCACTACCTCCACCAACTGCCCAACACCCTCCAAAGCAAGTGTTATTGTGGATGAGGCTAAAGCTAGGCAAGATGAGAGAAAAGTCCTTCATAAAAAGCATGAGGGTGGAGCGTGGTGGCTAATGCCTGTAATCCCAGCACTTTGGGAGGCGGAGGTGAGAGGATTGTCTGAGTCCAGGGGTTTAAGACCAGCCTGGGCAACATGGCAAGACCTCATCTCTAAAATAAATAAAAAGATTAGCTGGGTGTGGTGGCGTATGTCTGTAGTTCCAGCTACTTGGAAGGCTTAGGTGAAGGATTCTCTGAGCCCAGCAGATCAAGGATGCAGTAGCCATGAGCATGCCACTACATTCCAGCCTGGGCAACAGAGTGAGACTCCAACTCAAAAAAAATAAAAAATAAAAAAATAAAAACATAAGGCTATACAAATAAAGGCATGGCTTGTGCACTTTATACATATGCCATCATAGCACTGACTGTCTTGTTTTATACCTACTTGTCTAAGGGTATGGGCCTCCCCAGATACAGCACTTGAGCCCTGGAGAAGAGGGACTCATTTTTATTTGTTGTGGTGTTTCTGGAGTCTAGTAATGTGTAGAGCATAGCATGAATAAATATTAGCTAAGTAAATGGGCTGCTAATTTCTCATCTTGTGATCATATTACTGGGTAATTTTAGAAAATCTTATTTTAACATAGGACCATAATACATCAGTAAGATGGTCTAATAACCAGTGAAATCAAACCTCTCTTAGTACCCACGTCTCACCCTCTCCACACCATCCCAAAGGCCTGGGTTAGCTTGTGAACATAGTACATAGCTCACTGCAATTTAATTCTCTGCTAATCGTCCATGGTCCCCTCTAGACTCCTGAGAGTAAAAATCATCTTCACCCTCGGAGAATCCTTAGAGTAGCACAGTACCTGCACTTAGTTGATATTCACTTCAAAAACAGTTGAGCAATTTTTTTTTTCTTTTTGAGACAGAGTCTTGCTCTGTCACCCAGAATGGAGTGCAGTGGCATGATCACAGCTTACTGCAACCTCAAATTCCTGGGCTCAAGCAAACCTCCTGCTTCAGCCTCCCAAAGCACTAGGATTATAGGTGTGAGCCACCATACCTAGTCTGAGAAAATTTTAAAAATGGAACATGTCAAATTTCTTATTTGTTTTACCATTGATGGTTTGTAATCTCAAAACAGTCATAAGATACCCAGACACTGCAGTTCCAGGATGTAGAACAGAAGATACACAATTGCAGGTCCTCTGGGTCTGGCATTGAGGCTGCTTTTGAACAATTACCACATGGATACTTGCTATACATGATTCCATGTAATCTATACAACAACTCTACCAAATAGTAGCAACATTCCTATTTTTGTAGATAGGAAAACTAAGTCTTGGAGGATGTAAACAACATATCCAGGATCCTATAGCTAGTAAGTGGCAGAAATAAGAATAGAACTGAGATATGTCTCAACTCAAAGCCTTGGCTTGCTAGGACCACTTGAGCCCAGGTGTTAGAGGCTGCAGTGAAAAACAAAACAAAACAGCCTTGCCTTAAGCGACATCTGTGTATGGACAGGGAGCTGGAGTAGGAACAGCCTACACTCTACACCTAAAATCCAAAATTCAAACAGTGGGATGAACAAAGTCTTAAGAGAGTATACACCATAATCTCCTGCTAGGCAAAGATAATATAACAAATGATAGTGATGTAATCAGTGAAATGAGTTTGAGGAAAACCACTAAATTTTACTCTCGAAATTAGAGAGAAAAATCAGTCCTAGTAAACAAAATTAGAACTGAAGTGATTTGATGTTGGTGAAAAAAACAGCCAAACTTACAAGGTTTAAGGCAATGATTTTTAACTGGTACAAGTTTCAAAATCTACAGGATAATACTTTCCCAAAATGCCTTGGCCTGCTTCTCTTACAGGTGAAAATCACTATATGTAATGAGATCACAAAGCACATTGTTGAGGGGGACGTGTTTCACATGTGAATGATGTGACAGTAAAAATGAGACTGAAAATCAGTGTTTCGAAAATTGTAACATTTACAACATAACCCAATGACCAGATTTTATTCCAGATAGTTCTTCATACTACAAAATTGTTTTCACTTGTGTTCATGTTTGCAGACAAGTATTATTCTGAGCGTTGTCATCAGTAAATTAAATATAACACTTGCCATATTTATTTCAAGGGATTGTTATAAAGATCAAGAAAGTAATATAAATAAAGATGCACTGCACACTCTCAAGTACTGTACCTTTTAAAATTATGCTATAATTGCTGAGATGTTTCTGTTTGGACTTTATTTATATTTTATATTTATATATTATATTTATTTATATTTTATGAGTCATTCTGTCACTCAGGTTGGAGTGCAGTGATACAATCATGGCTCACCGTGGCCTCCAACTCCTGGGCTTAGACAATCCTTCTGCCTTAGCTTCCCAAGTAGCTGTGACTACAGGTGCACACCATTACACTTGGCTATTTTTAAAAATTTTTTTGTAGAAACAAGGTCTCGCTATGTTGCCTAGGCTAGTCTTCAACTCCTAGGCTCAAGCAATCCTCTTGCCTTGGCCTCCCAAAGTGCTGGGATTATAGGTGTGAGCCACTGCACCCAGCCTGGTTGGCCTTTTTAGGATTTTTCTCATATCCAAAGAATTATTACAGTAGTTAATGATTTGGTCAATCAGTACTTTCTATAACTGCCCTTAAGGAATTTTCATTCATGAAATAATTAGAGAACTGAAGCTGGGAATGTTGGCTCATGCCTGCAATCCCAGCACTTTGGGAGGTCATGGTGGGAGGACTGCTTGAGCCCAGGAGTTTGAGACCTGCCTAGGCAACATAGCAAGACCTCTTCTCTAAAAAAAAATGAAAAAAAATTAGCCAAGCATGGTGGCACATGCCTATAGTCCCAGCTACTCCGGAGGTTGAGGCAAAAGAATTGCCCGAGCCCAGGGATCAAGGCTTTGGTGAGCCATGATCCTGCCACTGCACTCTAGCCTGGGTGACAGAGTGAGACCCCAACACACACACACACACACACACACACACACACACACACACACACACACACAGAAGAAAAAATAATTAGAGACCTGCTAAAGAGGCTTCAAAAGTGAGATACAGTACTCAAAACAATTGAGATTGAATTAGAACTGAAGCCCAATTTAAAAAGCAGAGGTCTACAGTCAATGGATATTTCAAACGTGTCTGGCCCAAATTGCTCTTCCAATTCCTCTAGATTATGCTTTTACTATCGCTTAGTAGTACTTCCATACCAATCTGTCTTTTTTGTTACATATTCTGTCAGTAGGTATCTATTTAGGGCTGGAAATCTTTACCTTCACTGTATTTTTATATGGGACATATAACAAAAATTGGAAGGACACCACAAGCAGTCACCCTTTGGCACCGAGCATCCTGACCACAAATTAATTTTTTAAATAATGGTAATCATTTAAATCAGTGTCAGGATCTATGAAACTGCTAAAGGCTGGAACCATTAAATTAGAATGAAAAGCCGGGATCGGTGGCTCAGCCTGTAATCCCGCGCCTTTGGGAGGCTGAGGTGAGTGGATTGCCTGAGCCCGCGGGTTCGAGACCCGCCTGGGCAGCGAGACCTCATCTCTACAATAAATCAAAAAATCAGCCGGGTGTGGTAGCGCATGCCTGTAATTCCGGCTACTCGGAAGGCTGAGGCGGAAGGATCGCCGGAGCCCAGCAGGTTGAGGCTGTGGTGGCCGGAAGCGGCCACTGCACTCCAGTCTGGCCGACTAAGTGAGACTCCAACTCAAAAAAAAAAAAAAATTAGAATGAAAGTCACACTTGTATATACATCCTTCTGTTCTATCCTAATAACATGCAGACTGTTAAGAAGCTGGATTAGGAGGGTATTATGAAAGGTTTTACAATGTGAAGAAAGGGGGTTGAGCTAGAGATAACATATTGCTTATTTCATAGCACTTACTTAAGTGCACAAACATACATTTTAATACAATTTCAGAAGGTTCATGCATCCTGAAGCTCTAGGCTTTCCAGTGTACCCTCTGTGGGCCTGAGCTAAGAACTCGTATTTTTTTTTTTTTTTTTTTTTTTTTTTTTTTTTTTTTTTTTTGAGTTGGAGTCTCACTCTGTCGCCCAGACTGGAGTGCAGTGGCCGCTTCCGGCCACCACAACCTCGACCTGCTGGGCTCCGGCGATCCTTCCGCCTCAGCCTTCCAAGTAGCTGGAATTACAGGCATGAGCTACCACGCCCAGCTGATTTTTTGATTTATTGTAGAGATGAGGTCTCGCTGCCCAGGCGGGTCTCGAACCCGCTGGCTCAGGCAATCCACTCACCTCAGCCTCCCAAAGGCGCGGGATTACAGGCTGAGCCACCGAGCCCGGCTAAGAACTCGTATTTTAGAAGAAAAAACAATATGAAAGAAAGAAGGGCATGATGGCATGTGACATTGTTAAAGAACTGAAAGTAATTTTTTATTTTTATTATTTTTTTTTAATTGGAGTCTCACTCTTGTCACCCAGGCTGGAGTGCAGTGGCACGCACAGGGCCACCACAGCCTTGACCTACTGGGCTTAGGCAATCCTTTCGCCTCAGCCTTCCAAGTAGCTGGAATTACACACACACGCCGCCATGTCCAGCTAGTTTTTTGTGATTTATTGTAGATACAAGGTCTCACCAAGTTGCCTGGGCTGGTCTAGAATCTCTGGGCTCAGACAATCCTCTCATCTCGGCCTCCCAAAGTGCTGGGATTACAGGCTGAGCCACCATGCCTGGCCGGAAGTAATTTTTTAAATCTGAACTTTATGGTATGTGAAGGAGAATGGAAAAAATGAAACCCAAAAGGCGGCAGAAAACACTTTCCAATAATTTTTCCAGAAGTACACTGTGGGCTGGGTGCAGTGGCTTCCGCCTATAATGCCAGCACTTTGAGGGGCCAAGGTGAGAGGATGGCCTGAGACCACAGGTTCGAGACCAACCTGGGCAACTTGGTAAGACCTCCTCTCCATAATACATCAAAAAAAATAATAGTAATTAGCCCAGTGAGGGCCTGTAGTTCCAGCTACTTGGAAGGCTGAGGCAGAAGGATCACCTGAGCCCCGCAGGTCGAAGCTGTGGTGGCTGTGAGCGTGCCACTGCACTACAGCCTGGGTGATAAGAGTGAGACTCCAACTCCAAAAAAAATAAAATAAAAAGTACACTGTGCTTCCCCTAATGTCACAGACACCTGATGAAATTTTCACTTTTAAATGCTGTTAAGCTTTTAAAATAGTAATAAATAAATGTTTTCTACTGTATAGAAAGGAAACCACAGTGCATGAACTTGGGTTTCTAAGTTGTCTTTTTTTCTTTTCTGGATAACCTCAGGTGACAGTTTTTCTTGCTATCTCTGCTAAACTGAAGAATATGATAAGAGTGAAAAACAGAGCCGGGCTTGGTGGCTCAGCCTGTAATCCCGCGCCTTGGGAGGCTGAGGTGAGTAGATTGCCTGAGTCCGCAGGCTCGAGACCCGCCTGGGCAACTTGGCGAGACTGCATCTCTAAAATAAATCAAAAAATTAGCCAGGTGTGTTAGCACACGCCTGTAGTTCCAACTACTTGGAAGGCTGAGGCAGAGGGAACACCAGGGCCCGGCAGGCCGAGGCCGCGGTGGCCGGGAGCGTGCCACTGCACTCCAGTCTGGGCGACAGAGTGAGACTCCAATTCAAAACAAAACAAACAAAAAAAAGAGTGAAAGAACGGCAGCTAGAATAACAAAATAAACAAATAAAAACTCTATAAGGATTTGTATGGATTTTTCAGAGTTGAAACAAGGTTTTTATTTTTTTCCCCCAAAACAAAGCAAATAGGAAAAAATGATATCAACAGGAGCAATAATATAATAGAAGCCCTATTATTATTCAAAGTTATCCAAACTGGTAGTTGAAAATAAGAAAATGATGCATGCCTTAAACCATTTGGTTTAATTTAAAACATAAATTATATTTACTTATACTAATCTTTTGCCACAAGACCAAAGCTTTTTGCTTCTTTTTTTAAATTTGGCTCACTGAGTCCCAAGTTTTTCTAACATGCTATACCATAATGTATCACCTACATTTTCTAGTTTTAATACTTTTTTTTTTTTAAGATGAGGTCTCTTGTTGCCCAGGCTGGAGTGTGTGACAAAATAATTGCTCACCACAGCCTCCAACTCCTGGGCTCAAGCAATCCTGCTGCCTTAGCCTCCCAAGTAGATGGGATTACAGATGCGTGCCATCACACCTGGCAAATTTTTTTGATTTTTTTTTTTTTTTTTTTTAGATGAGATCTTGCTATGTTGCCCAGGCTGGTCTCAAACTCCTAGACACAAGTGACCCTCCCACCTTGGCCTCCCAAAATTCTGTGATTGCAGGCATGAGTGACCAAGCATGGCCTAGTTGATATTAATATCTTTGAGGTAGAACCATCTGAGTGCAGAACTCTTCTATATTTTATGATTCCCCCAATCTATCTATCTACCTTTCTTTCTTTCTTTTTTTTAGACAGTTTCTCATTCTGTCACCCAGGCTGGAATGGAGTGCAGTGGCACAATTCAGGTTACTGCAGCCTCAGTCTCCTGGGCTCAGACAATCCTTTCACCTCAGCCTCCTGAGTAGCTGGAACTATAGGCACGTGCCACCATACCCAGCTCATCTTTGTATTTTTTGTAGAGATGAGGTCTTACTATGTTGCCCAGGCTGGTCTCTAACACCTGGGCTCAAGCAATTCTCCTGCCTTGGCCTCCCAAAGTGCTGGGATTACAGGCATGAGCCACCATGCCCAGCACCTCCCAACCTTTCTATACTTGTCAATACCCAATTCTATAATTTGTTTTTAACAACTCACCTTTACTGAGCTTTCCAAAGTTTTCAATTTATGTTTTCATAGTTTCTTTTCTTTTCATACTTATATTTTATTAGTTTATATCATATTCAATTAAATTACAATAATTATATTACAGGCACAACTGGTATAAATGGGCTTGGAAGCTCCAGCAACTAGATGATGATAACAAAAAATAAGAGACACCTAGAAGGTGCTCAGTACCTGGAGAATAAATTAATAAATCAGACAAAAAAATTTTCTCACATTAGATGTCTAACAGAAGTTTAATTTGAATTAACTCCTCTCACCAGCTCAAGCAACAACAAAAAGTTACAAACACAATGTCTTCACAAAGTCACTTTGGTCAATAAGAAAAGATAATAAATTCAGTTTTATGATGTCTAGTAGGCAGCTAAAAACACACTCTAGCAAAGGAGAGGATGTGATTATCAAGGGAGAACACATATAGCAGCAAGACAACTGAAAAAGCAGCCTTAGTTCACCAATATTTAAAGGGCAAATGGAGAAAGAGGAGACAGCTGGGACTAAAACATGCTGAAATGGGTGCAGGACAGAGAAAACAAAGGCAGACGTGATCTGACTTGGCTAAAGCAAAGGATCCAGACTCTAGATATAAATCAGGCTAAGAGATTAGGAATTAATTTTGTGGGCCAAAGATTTCCAACATCTGAGAGTCTGCAGGCTCCAACTCTCTCCACTTGTCCCCAACTCCCAGGTGCTGGCATTCACTGTAGGGTGCAGTTTGAAAAACATCCCTATGGACAGTCATGGAGAGTTTCTGAACAGGGCCTAACATGAAAGAAACCCATGTGTAGGATGAAGGAGAAAAGGCCAGATTTTGCTAGTAACTTAGCAATCAATTTCAAAGACAGAAATGAGGACCTGAATTAAGATGTAGCAGTCACCATTAAAAAGCAAGTTCAATAGGACTTTGTCAGCCTGAAAAGTTGGTCACTTATGGGTAAGAACTGAGACCCTTTTGGAGTTTTTATCGGGGTTGGTGGGGAGGAGATTAGTGGCATGGAAGCTCTGGTCTAGTTAAGTATTGCCATGGCAATGGCAAATAGGATTGGATGGCAGGTAAGACAGGAGGTAGAGACATAACTAAGTTATTGTAGCTGCACAGGTAGGTGCAAAGTGATGAAACCCTGAAGAAAAGTTTGGTAGCAGGCATTCCTTAGCACTGTCTTTTCCAGAATGGCCCTTCAGCATCTTACAGAATACTTACTGAATACTCATTAAAATTTTTTAATAGAGTCAGAGTATCACTATGTTGCCCACGCTGATCTCAAATTCCTAGCCTCAAGCAATCCTCCTGCCTCAGTCTCCAAAATGCTGGGATTACAGTGCCAGGTCTGCTTCCAGTTTCTGACTGACTCAATTGCTGATTCCCTTGTTCGAAGACATGCCTGGGCATGTCAGAATAACAATCTAAACACAATCCAAATCTAAAATCTAAATAACAATCTTAGGTCAAGATTTCCCAGCAAACAATTACAATGCCCTGATTTAGGCTGACATTACACACATGGTCCCATCCAGCCCAATTCCACCACTTCCATTTGTTTGCCTTTACATCTCTTGTAGTTCTGTGAAGTGTCTGCATGTTATTATGGTCATATATTTTTTGTAGGTATCATTTTCATTCTTCCAGTCCCACCAAGTCTGACAAGGCAAATGGAATATCAGCCCAGGTGCAAGAACATGGTTTTAAATCTAGCTCTACTACTGGGTCCTGGGCAAGTCATTTAATGTTTTCTGGCCTATACTTTCTTACCTTGAAACTAAGAACAATGAATTAGGCTAGTAATAATTAATTTTACTATTTAACACAAATAGTAACAACTTCATAGTTAACTTTACAATTTTACTATTAAATAGTTAACTTTAAGTTACTATAACTTAATTCAGTTAACAGAACTTAACAGTTAACTTTATGATTTAACATAACCCACTCTATGTCTGGGGTGTGGGCCCAGGAATTTACATTTTTTACAAAATACTCTGGTGATTCTGATGCGATTGGTCTATTCTGTACCATAGCACCTAGAAAAGCCAAGTGTTTAAGGCATTCTTTCATCTCCAATTAATAACTCTTGAACCAGATGCTCACTAAAATTCATTCTATATCTAAAATTCTTGGTTGGGCACCATGGCTCATGCCTGTGATCCCAGCACTTTGGGAGGCTGAGACAGGAGGATCGCTTGAGTCCAGGAGTTCAAGACCAGCCTGGGCAACATAGGAAGACCCTGTCTCTGCAAAACATCTAAATATTAGCTGAGTGCAATAGCACACATCTGTAGTCCCAGATACTTGGGAGGCTGAGACAGAAGGATTGCCTGAGCCCAGGAGATTGAGGCTGTGGTAAGCAGTATCCTTTACACTCCAGCTTGGGAGGCAGAGTGAGACCCTGACTCAAGAAAAAAAAAATTCTGTCTGTGTGGATCCATATCACTGAGATGGGGGTAATAAATAAAAGTTAACTTTCAAGTGTTAAGTGTGAATGACTGCTGGTGCCATTAGCACAAACAGAAAAGACTGAATTTTCACACACTTGAGTGGGCAAGTTAGTACTAAATGTATTTGTTTCCAAAGAGAAAGGGATGTTTACAATTTGTTATTAGATACTAAATGCTTATGCGATAAAATAAAATTCCAACCTGGAATCTTACAACTTTCTAAAGAAATGTAGAGCTAAGCATAAATCTCTTGGAGCAGAAATTTTTGTTTTCTCCAAATCTTCCTCCAAATCTTGTTGTTTCCTCCAAATTAAAGACATCATGCACAGCAACAGGTTCAAGCACAAAAAGCATTTCTCTTATTACCAATGGCTTGGAAGTATTTGCAAAATAACACATATGACTCGGAAGTATTTGCAAAATAAAAATCAGAGCATCAATTTAAACTACCCTACAACCCTACAGCCTAACCAATCCCTGTTTATTTGCTGTTATTAAGTCCTTCTATTTGCATAGGATCCGCAAAGAGCGTGAACAGTTAACTCCGCTTTGACGGCACTTTGCATACAGCATTTGACTTAATTCTCCGGGAGGGAAGTATCGCTTCCACCGTATGAATGAAGTCAGTGACACCCCAAAGACTCCGTTAAGTAGCCCAGTCTGAGCAAAACTGGCCTCCTAATCTAATTCTCCTGTTAGGAAGTTACGAGGACTCCCCTTCGACCCGTCCTCTCCACCGCATCCACCTGTCCTCCACCTCCTTCTAACCATCGCAGAAGGGATATGCTTTTCTCCAGCAGATCTGTCACAGTCCTCTCTCCTAGCCTCAGTTTCTCTGGCCAGGGAGGAAGGGTAGGAGCGAAGGGGGCGGATAAACGAGGGGACGAGCCTCACCCCGGCCCGCGGGCCGGAGCGCGGTCCTCGGCCGCCCCGGAGCGCAGCAGCCGAGCGGCCGGAAACCCCAGCCCGGCCCCTTCCTCACCCCTCCCCGGGGACTGCCTCCCCGGCGCTCGCAACGGCGACACCGGCTGCGGCGAAAGCGCCGACGGGCCTGCACCGGGGCTCCGCCCGCAGGGAGATTTCGACAGCGGTCCAGCTGCCCGCGCGTCCCCGCCGCAGCTCGCCATCTACGGGCCGGGCGGGACCGTCGGGCGCGGGGAAAGCGACAGCGACGTTTACCTCATCCTGCTCGGGCCTGGCCGCTTCCGGCCTTTCCGGGTCGCTCATCGCGCAGACTCCGCCAGAGCTACGGGAGCTGAGAGAACTGAGCGCCACGGGCCACCAACAACGACGACGAGACTCGGGTGGCCCGCGGGTCCTCTGGGGCCGCCCCGCCCCCAACTCTAAGGGCCCGTCCTAACCCGCCCGGCCCCGCCCCGCTGTGCCGGCCCCGCTTTCTCGCCTGCCTATGGAGGGACTCGGGCAGCGCCGGCCTGGCCCCGCCTCCCCGCCTCAGGGCTCCGCCTCCCCCGGCCAGGCCCCGCCTCCCAGCCTGAGGACTCCGCCCACCCAGGCTTGGCCCCGCCTCCGGACTTTGCCTACCCGGGCCAGCCGCGGCTTGAGGGATTCTCCTCGCCTCGGCCCCGCCCCACCACCGCACGGGTCCTGTCCCCGCCTTCCCACGGAGGGATTCCCTCGGCTCGGCACGGCCCCGCCTACCCCAGCTGGCCCCACCTCACGGCATCGGCCCCTCCTGCAGCCAGCCCCTGAGGGACGCTCCACGCGCCGGCCGGGCCTCCCCACCCCGCCTGGGCGCCCCGCTTCTCCACACGCCCCCTCCGTGCCCCTCCCACCTGTCCCCACAGAGGGAGGGACTCTCAACGCGCCCGCCGGGCCTGCCTACCCCGCCTGGGCACTCCACGCGCCCCCTCCGTGCTCCTCCCGCCTCCGCCACTCCCCCCTGAGGGAGGGGTTGTTCACCCGCGGGCCGGGCCGGGCCGGGCCGGGCCGCCCCACCCCGCCCGGGAGCCCCGCCTCCTCCACGCGCCCCCTCCCTGCCCCTCCCGTCTGCCCCCCCAGAGGGAGGGACTCTCGCGCACCGCCCGGGCCCGCCCACCCTGCCTGAGCGCCCCGCCTCCTCCACGCGCCCCCTCCTTGCCCCCTCCCGCCCGGCCTCCCCGCCCCGCGGGCGGCCCACAACCTACCCCGCCTCGCCGGCTTCACCAGGTACCGGGGTCGGGGGAGCCGTCCAGTGCGCTCTCGTGGTGTCCCTGGAACCCGGTGCGTGCCCACTGGGCCTGTCCGGAGAGAATGGCCAGCGGCTGTGGGACCCTCCCCCCACCCTGCCCCCAGGACGAGGGGACAGGGACGCGCCACTGATGTGTGAGCAGCTGGGGGAGCCACCCCGCCAGAATATTCGTGAGGGAAGGGACAAGGGCCGGCTCGTTTTGTATTTAAGCAACCGAAAAGGGAAGCGATGGGGTGGGGAAAGTGTGTGCGTGGGTTGGGCCTAAGGGGGAGGAGAGAAAACATTAGTAAACTCAGGGGAAAAGCAAAACAAAGCATGTTTCTTTTGAGTCGAGGTCAAGGTCTCGACACACCAAGCTTTGAGTTGCGGGGTCCCGCCCCACAAGGGTCGTGAGATATGTTGAAGGAGAGACAGATAGGCGACGACGACGACGATCATATACCGGACACCTGCTTCTTGAACAGATGACAATTTAATGCTAGTTAATACAGAGCTTTTATACCATTTGTGAAGGGGCAAGACAAAGAAAATTCTTTCATATACATATCTTTTAAAAGTTACCAGCTAGTGGTCTTAGTAGCAAACAAACCAAGATTCCCATAGGCTTTAGTAGCAAATAAGCCAGGAATCTCATAGGCATTAGACAAGTCCTATTTATAAAGCCAACAATGACACTCTCAGTCCAATGTCCCAAATTACAAATGTTTCAAGAAAGTTTCTTTAAGTGTGTATTTCTTTATGTGTCAGGAATATTCTCATCTTAGGCTCTTGTGTTCTTCAGAGTCCTGTGATCGCCTCCCATGTCCAGATGTCCTCGTTACTTTTCTCTTATCTTGCAGTGCTTGTTTCTAAAGAGAACTCAAAAGAAGCTTTTAGTAATGTTTCCCAGGCCCCTCAAGGTTACTTTCTGTTTTAGCTGATCTGTCATAAAAGTGTCTAATTATTATATTATGAGTTTAGTGAAAACCTACTCTATAAATGTTAACTTAGAGTATTAATTTTATAGTTTTAACTATAGAATTAAGTAAAAACCTTAACATTAATCTTTATCCTAAGTCAGTGAAAACAGTGTTATAAGTCACCTACATAACTCCTAGTAAGTGTTAGAACTTATAATGAATTCATAATGAACCTATTATAAACTTGTGCTTCTAAAAATCCTTATGTCTAAACACTAAACTGCATAGTTCTAAATCAAATATGGAGTGGATATACTCATATCATTTATTACTTAAGCAATGTCTAGTAACTTATAACCAAGTGAAATAAAGCATTCTTGATGTGCTTCAGAGTTTAACCCTTGCATATGTTAGAAAAGGCCAAGTGGCATAGTGGGAAAAATGGAAAAATAAACCATGATGTTTCCAGGTTAGCTGTGAGCACTTCACATAAACATGCCATTTTCTTCTTCCACGACTGCACAGAATTCTTCGGCGGTATCAAACAGCAAAGGTGAAGGACAGAAGGGCCTCAGCTTCCTGGGCTCGCCCTGCGGCCCGGGGTCTTCGGCCCACCCGGACCCTGTCAATCAGGTGGACCTCCAAGGCTGGCTCCCAACATAGAGTCATGTTGATTGACCTGTTGCAAAGTACCAGGCACTGTACCCAGTGCCTCCTGTGAATTAACTCCTTCAGTAGTCAGAACATCTCTGGGAGATAGACACAGCAATTTTCCTCACGTGATAGATGAGAAAACGGAGTCAGGAGAAGCCATTCAAGCTATCCAGTTAAAAAGCCTAGACCCCAGAGTGTCCTTGCTCTCTCCAAGGCCATTGCATGACTCCTGTGTGACATGATGGCAGTGGACAGTGGCTACTGATGGTGACGATTATTGTAGAATTACACCCTTTGCTTAGGAACACTAAAGAGACCTGCAAGGAAAGAAAAAAATGGTTGGGTCTAGCAAAAGTAACATGGAGGAGAGATTTGCTGAAGTTGCTGAAGCTGAAATACCGAGGGAACTTGCCATGACTTGAGCAGCATGGTTGGTCTAGGAGGACAGCTGTCTGAAGTGTGGTAAGGTAGCATAGAAATTGAACTTAAAGTTTGAAAATGACAGGAAGTCCTTCTAAAACATACCCCAGAGTGGGGGAAGAGAGGTGGCCTTTCCTAAAACTAAAACTGCTGAATTTTTTTACATCTATTAACTTTAACAGTCACATACATACATTCTGGGAGGAAACTGAATCTCAAGGTAGTTTACCATAGACCACACGGCAAATAAACTAAACTTCATTCACTTAATTAAAATCATCAAACAACATGTCTGTTATGTGTTGGGCATCATGTTAGGTGTTGAAGATATAAAAGTGAATGAATTCGTGGGAAAAAAAAGTCACATGGACCCTGGAACCATGTAATTATGGGCATGAATTCTAGTTCTCTCATTTATTAGTTGTGCCACCTGGAGCAAGTTACTTAGCCTTTCTGAGACTCAGTTTTCTCATCCATAGGTTAAGAAGAAGAATAATTCCTTCATCACCAGGTTATTGTGTGAATTTAATAACATGTTACTTGTAAAACACTTACTGGGGTGGGAAATTACCTTGATTCAATGGTAGCTTCCAAGTACACGACTAGTCAGGCCACCCAGAGGTCACAGAATGAAAAGGCTCCTATCAAATTGAGAGGCTTGAATCACACAGTTTAGTAAATCATTTTATTTATTTTTGTTTTAGCAAGTTTATTAAAACAACAAGACATTTGGCTTGAAGGGAAAAATATTTAGGAGTTTTTTATTTTGAAGAATGACTTATCCCTACTGAAGGACAGATTGTCCTACATGTGATGACTATGTAGAAAAAAATGACAAAGTTGTCCTTGGCTGTACAGTCATAAATATAAAGCACTAAAATTCTTCAACTGAACAAGATATGTAAGGATTTTTATGGGATTTTAGTTATTTTGGTTGGTTGGCTAAAACAGTGAGAACAAAATAACTTACTAGAATATAAAGACAAGAGCTAAATGATCCTACCACCAATGGAGAAGGGGCTATTCTCACAAAACTAGCATTTTTTCCCATGCCATCTCCATTTGATGTTGATGAAAACACACTGTTGGCCATTTAGTTAAAAACAAAATGTAGTATGCTTGTGCACATACCCCAGCTACTTGACGTACGATAAAGTAATGGGGAAGGGGAAGATGATAGGGTGGAGAAAAAGACACTGTAGTAGATAAGATACAGTGGGACCAAATTGCTGTCTGCTAACTGAGAATTCATTCTTGGTCTGTAGGAACAGAGCTCTGAGATAAAGTAGAAGGTTCCTTTTTTAATTTTTACTTATTTATTTTGGGGCTGGAATCTCACTCTCTCACTGAGGCTGGAATCTGGTGGCACAATCACGGTTCCCGCAGTCTCGACATCCTGGACTCAAGGCAATCCTTCTGCCTTAGCCTCCCGAGTAGCTGGAACTACAGGCACGAACCACCACACCTGACTAATTTTTTGATTTTTTTGTAAAGATTGGGGGTCTCACCGTATTATTTGACTGGCCTTGAACTCCTGGGCTCAAGCAATCCTCTTGCCTCTGCCTTCCAAAGTGCTGGGATTATAGGAGTGAGCCAATACTCCAGGCTCCTTTTTTAGAAGACACCACTTTTCTGTTGTTGAACAGAACACATTAATTGTATCCTCAGCCTCCATTTCCAGGTTTGTCTATTTCATTGATTTGGCATCATAACCAAAACCTGTCATTCTCAATAGACTTTCATTAGTTTACTAAGTGGTATATGCCTCATAAATTGCACCCTCAGCCGGGCTCGGTGGCTCAGCCTGTAATCCCGCGCCTTTGGGAGGCTGAGGTGAGTGGATTGCCTGAGCCCGCGGGTTCGAGACCCGCCTGGGCAGGGAGATCTCATCTCTACAATAAATCAAAAAATCAGCCGGGCGTGGTAGCGCATGCCTGTAATTCCGGCTACTCGGAAGGCTGAGGCGGAAGGATCACCGGAGTCCAGCAGGTCGAGGCTGCGGTGGCCGGGAGCGGCCACTGCACTCCAGTCTGGGCGACAGAGTGAGACTCCAACTCAAAAAAAAAAAAAAATTGCACCCTCACAGAACTATCCTGCCCAACTGCCTTTAAACAAATAGGCTTGTTCTCAGTATTGACTTCTTCCATGGGCTTTTCATCAGCCAGCATCTCCTCAGCTGTCACTTCTCAAAAGGGGTACCAGGTCTGCACCAAACGAGCACACAAGCTGCACCCTATTAAATCAATTTAAGATGGGCATGGTGGTGCACACCTGTAATCCTAGCATTTTGAGAGGCTGAGGCAAGAGGATTGCCTGAGCCCAGGAGTTCTAGACCAGCCTGGACAACATGGAGAGACCTCATCTCTACAATAATTCAAAAAATTAGCCAGACGTGGTGGTGCATGCCTGAAGTTCCAGCTGTTCTGAAGGCTGAGGTGGAAGTATTACCTGAGTCCAGCAGGTTGAGGCAGTGGTAGGTGTGATCATGCCGCTGCACTCCAGCCCAGGCGACAGAGTGAATCTCTGACTCACAAAAATATAAACAGCAAGGGGAAAGAGAAGGGTTAGACTAATGTATTTTTGATAGGATGTGGGGAGGGGAGGGAGTGGGAGAATGATGCTGTCTGAATCTCAGTGTTACTGTTCATGTTGTCTTTGCTGCATCAGCCCTCCTCATTGGTGGTGCAGTGATAAGAACCAGAGTGAGAATGAGCAGGAGCACTAAGCAGACAGGAAGTGGACCTGCCACACACACACTCCTTTTGGAGAGATGCCAGGGCAAACATGCCTAGCCACAGCTGTAATTTGCTGTAAATTAGTCTGCTGAGCAGCCATGGATTTCATCCATGTTTCTTAGGCAAAGCACATGTGGAGCCAGAATGGATCTCACCAATGGTGACTGATTTAGGGAGAACACCGTTGTCCACCTGGAAGTGATGTGATCCTCACCATTTAAATATTTAAGATTTACTTGGAGCCGGGCTGGGTGGCTCAGTCTGTAATCCCACGCCTTTGGGAGGCTGAGGTGAGTGGATTGCCTGAGCCTGCGGGTTCGAGACCCACCTGGGCAAATTGGCGAGACCTCATCTCTACAATAAATCAAAAATTAGCCGGGTGTTGTAGTGCGCGCCTGTAATTCCAGCTACTTGGAAGGCTGAGGCGGAAGGATGGCTGGATCCCAGCGGGTCGAGGCTGCGGTGGCCGGGAGCGGGGCTGGGCGACAGAGTGAGACTCCAACTCAAAAAAAAAAAAAAAAACTAGCCGGGCTCGGTGGCTCAGCCTGTAATCCCGCGCCTTTGGGAGGCTGAGGTGAGTGGATTGCCTGAGCCCGCGGGTTTGAGACCCGCCTGGGCAGGGAGACCTCATCTCTACAATAAATAAAAAAATCAGCTGGGCGTGGTAGCGCATGCCTGTAATTCTGGCTACTTGGAAGGCTGAGGTGGAAGGATCACCGGGGCCCAGCAGGTCAAGGCTGCGGTGGCCGGAAGCGGCCACTGCACTCCAGTCTGGGCGACAGAGTGAGACTCCAACTCAAAAAAAAAAAAAAACAAAGATTTACTTGGCCCTTGTAGCTCATTCTATCTATCATGACACTTGTCCTATTATTTGTATGTATGTTCAATACACGTATGTTCCATTTATTCTATCTTCAGTATGCCTCACAGGTTAGTAGCTCGTTTACTACTTATACTTAACACATCTTATGAACCTCATTGTGTCTCATAAGCTAGATAGTCCTATGCTTCATTTCTCTCAGTTTCTGCAGCAGAATTGAATAATTTTAAATAATGTGGTAAAACCACATTATAACGCTTTAAAACAGTACTTAGAACAGTGTAGGCAGTTTGTATTAGTTTCTCCCAAGATGTTTAAAGTGATTGGGGGTTGGCTGCAGTGGCTCATGCCTATTATCCCAGCATTTTGGGAGGCCGAGGTGAGAGGATTGCCTGAGCCCACAGGTCCGAGACCAGCCTGGGCAACATGGCAAGAGCTCATCTCTACAATAAACCAAGAAAAATTAGCCGGACATGGTGGCGTGTGCCTATAGTTCCAGCTACTTGGAAGGCTGAGGCAGAAGGATCACCTGAGCCCAGCAGGTCGAGGCTGTGGTGGCCATGAGTGTGCTACTGCACTCTAGCCTGGGCGACAGAGTGAGACTTCGACTGAAAAAAAATAAATAAATAATCTCCCCTTAAAATAAAAAATAGTTATTGGGAGAATATGAAAAATAAAATGTGTTACTGGAGATCTCTGGGAGTACAAAGATTCTACATCTTCATTTAAATAACCTTTATGGCATGTCGTATTTTCCCAAAAATGGCCATAGCAATATTTCTGGTCCCACATGCTATTCCAGAACTTTTATATACCTGTCATCAAAAGAGTCTAATGCCCTTCCTTTTGAATATGGGCTTTCATTGCTGACTTCTAATAAATAGAATGCAGTCATACACTGCATAATGACATTTCAATCAGTGATGGACTGTATATATAACAATGGTCCCATAAGATTATAATGGCCGGGCTCAGTGGCTCAGCCTGTAATCCCGTGCCTTTGGGAGGCTGAGGTGAGTGGATTGCCTGAGCCTGCGGTATCGAGACCCACCTGGGCAACTTGGTGAGACCTCATCTCTACAATAAATCAAAAAAAAATTAGCCAGGCGTGGTAGCGCGCGCCTGTAGTTCCAGCTACTCGGAAGGCTGAGGCGGAAGGATCGCCGGAGTCCAGCAGGTCAAGGCTGCGGTGGCCGGGAGTGGCCACTGCACTCCAGTCTGGGCGACAGAGTGAGACTCCACCTCAAAAATAAAATTTAATTTAATTTAATTTAATCTTAAAAAAGATTATATTGGAGCAGGAAAATTGTTATCATCTAGGAACATTATAGTCATAGCACAACTCTATGCATTTGTGGTGATGCTGGTGTAAACAAACCTGCACTACCAGTTATATAAAAGTATAGCACATATGTACAGTATGCAATACTTAATAGTGATATAAATGACTTTATTACTGACTTATATGCTTACTATTGCTTTTATTGTTATTTTAGAGAATACTTCTACTCACATAAAAAATAAGTCAACTGTAAAGCAGCCCCAGGCAGGTCTTTCAGGAGGTATTCTAGAGGAAGGCATTGTTATTATAAGGAGATGACAGCTTCATGTGTGTTATTGGCCCTGAAGACCTTCCAATGGGTCAAGACGTGGAGGTGGAAAAAATGATTTTGATTATCCTGACCCTATGTAGGCCATAGCTAATGTGTGTGTTTGTGTCTTAGTTTTTAACAAAAAAAGTCTAAAAAGAAAAAATTTAAATAGAAAAAACTTATAAAATAAATATCTAAAGCAAGAAAATATTCTTGTACAGCTATACGGTGTCTTTGTGTAAGCTAGGTGTTATTACAAGAGTCAAAAAGTTTTTTAAAATTATCGTAAGCTAAGGTTAATTTATAATTGAAGGAAAATATTTTTCTAAATTTAGTGTGGCCTACATGTACAGTGTTTATAAAGTCTATAGTACAGTAACACCTGAGGCCTTCACATTCACTCATGACTCAGTCACTCACTCACTCTGAACCACTTCCAGTTCTGGAAGCTCCATTCATGCTAAGTGCCCTATACAAGTGTACCATTTTTAAATCTTTTTTTTTTTTTTTTTTTGAGTTGGAGTCTCACTCTGTCACCCAGACTGGAGTGCAGTGGCCACTTCCGGCCCGCAGCCTCGACCTGCTGGGCTCTGGCAATCCCTCCTCCTCAGCCTTCTGAGTAGCTGGAATTACAGGCGCACGCTACCACACCCGGCTGATTTTTTTGATTTATTGTAGAGATGAGGTCTCGCTGCCCAGGCGGGTCTCGAACCCGTGGGCTCAGGCAATCCACTCACCTCAGCCTCCCAAAGGCGCGGGATTACAGGCTGAGCCACCGAGCCCGACTTAAAATCTTTTATACTATATTTTTACTGTACCTTTTCGATGTTTAGATATGTTTAAATATACAAATACCTTAAGCATTGTGTTAAAATTGCTTCCAGTATTCAGTACAGTAACATGCCACACAGGTACCCTAGGAGCAATAGGCTATACCATCTAGGTTCATGTAAGTACATTCTATGATGTTCAAAAAACAATGAAATTGCCTAATGACACATTTCTAAGAACATATCACTGTTGCTAAATGATGCATGACTATATATGGCTTCCAAGCTTCATTCATAAATGACACTCCAGAAAGCTTTGGACTAGTTTGCTCTCTTTTGGAAAGTTTGTTTTTGGAACCTAGGTACTATACTAGAAGAAGCCAAAAACTAGCTAACACAGAGACCATATGGGAAGCCCACATAGAAAGCAACTGAAGCACCAGCCACAACTAGCGTTAGCCTACAGATATGAAAGAATGAGCTTCCAGAACTCATTCTAGTCATCACGTCTCCCAATTGAAATCCCCAGACATTGTGAAGTAGAAACAAGCCATTTGGGTTTGTTTCTTGTGTCCTTTCCAAATCCCTAATCCACAGAATCCATGAGCATAATAAATACTTGTTTTAAGCCACCACGTTTTGGACTAACTTGTTATGCAGCCTTAATAACTGGACTAGACTCTATTCTACTTAAGGAGATGTATGTGTGCGGTCATGACCTAAGAAGGAACTCTAGCCTATCGTACACAAAAATCTATCATCTCAAGCTACTGCTGGCTTATTATGTACTATTCAATGGGTACATCTTCATCTCTCAAACTTGAACAATGTCTCAACACCTTTTAAATAAGAATACTTTCACCAATGAAAACTGCAAATCACTGCTCAAATAAATCCAAGAAGACACAAACAAATAGAAAAATATTCCATGCTCATGATTGGAAGAATAAACATTAAGATGTTCTTCCTACCCAAGGCAATCTACAGATTCAACCCAATACCCATTAAATTACCAACATCATTCTTCTTAGACCTGGAAACAACAATACAGAAATTCATATGGAAACAAACGACATGAAGAGCCAAAACAGTCCTCAGCAAAAGAAACAAAGTGGAAGGTGTCACACTTCCAGACTTACAAGAACAGTCATATAGACCAATGGAACAGGATAGAGATTCCAGAAGCAAGACCTCAATTTCTCAGCCAACTCATCTTCGACAAAGCCTCCACCAACAACCACTGTGGAGAGGAGAACCTATTCAGTAAATGGTGCTGGGAAAACTGGCTGACCACATGCAGAAGATGAAACAGGACCCCCATCACCATACACAAAAATTAACTCTAATGGATCAAAGGCCTAAAGGTAAAACCCCAAACTATAAGAATCTCAGAAAACACAGGAGACACCCTTATGGGAATCAGAACAGGCAACCAATTCCTCGTCACAACCCCAGACGTCCATGCCATAGAGATAAGATAGAGAAGTGGGACCTCACCAAACTGAAAAGCTTCTACAAAGCAAAAGAAACCATCAAGAGAGCAGGAAGACAGCACACAGAATGGAAAAAAATATTTGCCAACTGTATATCTGACAAAGGCCTAAATCCAGGATCTACAAGGAATTCAAACGTGCTGGGGGTGGGGGTGGGGGTGGGGGTGGAGCAGCCCTATTAAAAAATGGGCAAGCCAGGCTCGTGGCTCAGCCTGTAATCCCCCGCCTTGGGAGGCTGAGGTGAGTGGATTGCCTGAGCCTGCGGGTTTGAGACCCGCCTGGGCAGCGAGACCTCATCTCTACAATAAAAAATCAGCTGGGTGTGGTAGTGCATGCCTGTAATTCCAGCTACTCAGAAGGCTGAGGCGGAAGGATCGCCTGAGCCCAGCAGGTTGAGGCTGCAGTGACCGGAAGCGGCCACTGCACTCCAGTCTGGGCGACAGAGTGAGACTCCAACTCAAAAAAAAAAAAGTGGGCAAAAGACTTGAATAGACACTTCTCAAAAGAAGACATACAGGCAGCCAACAGACACATGAAAAAGTGCTCAGTCTCACTAATCATCAGAGAAATGCAAATCAAACACACATTAAGATACCACCTAATCCCAGTAAGAATGGCCATCATCAATAAAACAAAAAACAACAGATGCTGGCAAGGATGCAGAAAAAAGGGAACACTTCTACACTGTTGGCAGGAATGCAAACTAGTTTAACCTCTATGGAAAACAGTGTGGTGATTTCTAAAAGAACTAGAAATTGACCTTCCATATGACCCAGCAATCCCCCTACTGGTACTATAACCAGAGGAAGTCAAATCACTCCCAAAAGATAGCTGCACATGCATGTTTATTGCAGCACTATTCACAATAGCAAAAACATGGAACCAACCGTGCTGCACATCAAAACTCGACTGGATTTTTAAAAAATGTGGTACAGCCGGGCTCGGTGGCTCAGCCTGTAATCCCGCGCCTTTGGGAGGCTGAGGTGAGTGGATTGCCTGAGCCCGCGGGTTCGAGACCCGCCTGGGCAGCGAGACCTCATCTCTACAATAAATCAAAAAATCAGCGTGGTAGCGCACGCCTATAATTCCGGCTACTCGGAAGGCTGAGGCGGAAGGATTGCCGGAGCCCAGCAGGTCGAGGCTGCGGTGGCCGGGAACGGCCACTGCACTCCAGTCTGGGCGACAGAGTGAGACTCCAACTCAAAAAAAAAAATGTGGTACATCATGTTCTCACTCACAAGCAGACCTTGAACAGTTATCATAATACTGTAAGAATGGGATTGGCAGTAGTGGGAAACTGCCTGGGGGGGGGCACACCTCATCAACAAGGGTCCCTGCATAATGAACATTTGTACACCTAACCCTGAATTGTACCCCACATCTTTAAAATAAAAAATTTTAAAATGTGATACATACACAAGATGGAATATTACACAGTCATAAAGAAGGACAAACATATGGACTTTGCAGCAACTTTGAAGGATTTAGAGTCAAAGAACTGAGTACCACATTTTCCCACTCATAAGCACACCCTGATCATTTACCATAATACTGTAAGAAAGGGATTGGCAGTAGCAGGACATTGCCAGGGGAGGGAAGGGGGACACATAACATCAATAAGGGTACTTGATCTCAAACCAGCCAAAGTGGGGACCAAAGGTAGGCCCAAACTTTACCTGTATGATATGACCACTTGTATACCTAATCCTGAATTGTATTCCACATCTTCAAAATTAACAAAAAACTTTAAAAAGAATATTTTCACCACCACTTTGGTATATGTAAGTATAGACCAGTTATAAACTCCTTACTCAACTAAAAATAAAAATACAACTTATACAACTAAAAAATAAAAGTAAATTTATAAATTAAATACAAACAAGACTATAGAATGACCTTAAGCAATGGATGCTTTGCTGAAACTACATCGCATCACTGTGAATTTTGTAGTGACTATTAATGAAGCATGTACTTTTGCATTCCAGACATGGAATAGACAGTTTTCTTTCTGCAATAACAATCAGTTAACTTTCATGAGGAACAAATGCACAATTTCCATATTAACTATGCCTCTTAATGCAAGGAGACATGCATGTATGTTAAGCAGAAGCAGATGTACTCAAGATGGCTTGGTCACTGGTTGGATGTGAGGTGTATGCAAGAGGAAGGAGTCTAGGAAGACTACAAGTTTCTAATCAAGTGATATGGCAGTTCGCAGGGCATTTCACCAATGAAGTCTTAGTAGGAAAATGATGAGTTCTGTTTTGGGGCATGTGGCGATCACGATGCTTGTGAGACATTCAGCTGGGTATATCTAGTAATGTGGTCCAGAAGTGGCTCAGCCAGAGGTCTGATCTAGCACTATCAGCAAGTTTTTTTTTTTTTTTATTGTTTCAAGTATAGTAAAAAGAACATTTCCCCCCCTTACCTGTTTCTAAGTAAGTTGCTAATATGTGTAGGCTAAATGCAGAAAAAAGGAAGTGAGGCCACTTTTTTTTCTTCTTCAGCCCAGGAGTTCAAGACCAGCCTGGGAAACAGAGCAAAGCCTCATCTCTACAAAAAAATCAAAAAGTTATCCGGGCGTGGTGGTTTTCTTTTAACTTATTATAATAAGTGTGAAAGCACTGGAGGACAGTAATTTGGGGTTGCAGAGTTGGAGATTAAGACTTAACAGTTCAGAGATACAGAGTTCCAGGTGAGATAAACTCAAATGTGATTATTAACTACAGCACGTTCCTAAATGGAACTGATCATAGGAATCCATTCAATAAATATTAACATTACAATGGGCACTACAGAAGGAAAATGAGGCACAGTTCTTGCATTTAAGGAACTTACAGACAACAAGGGGAAATAAAGCAAATACGTTGTTCGGGGCGATTGCCAGTTTTGTCAAGGTGTACAGCGAAGGGCAAGCCAGGAAGAGCATCTTGGGGAGGTAGCTAAACTGGATTCTGACTGATGAATGAGAATTAACCATTCCAAGGTAAGGGGCCATAGAGGTCAGTAAAGTCATAGGGAGCAGTATGCATCCATACCCCAGTGACAGAGGCGTGAGCCACTGGGCAACTGCAAGTCTTTTAATATAAAAAGGTAGCTGGGCTCGGTGGCTCAGCCTGTAATCCCGCGTCTTTGGTTGTTTTTTTTTTTGAGTTGGAGTCTCACTGTCGCCCAGACTGGAGTGCAGTGGCCGCTCCCGGCCACCGCAGCCTCGACCTGCTGGGCTCCGGCGATCCTTCCGCCTCAGCCTTCCAAGTAGCTGCAACTACAGGCGCACGCTACCATGCCCGGCTGATTTTTGACTTATTGTGGAGATGAGGTCTCGCCAAGTTGACCAGGCGGGTCTTGAACCTTCGGACTCAGGCAATCCACTCACCTCACCCTCCCAAGGCGCGGGATTACAGGCTGAGCCACCGAGCCCGGCTGTGCTTCTCCATATTAAAGGGGACAAAACAGGAAACAGAAGCCAGTTAGTAGGCTGTTGCAGGGCTTGGTGGTTAATTTGCATGTGGGAACATGGAAGAAATTGAATGACACCGCGTTTCTAACTAGATAATATCTTGACCTACAAGTGATTTTTGAACTATGCACTGGGTTTAGTAAAGTGAACAAGTTAGAGTTTCTGATGGCCTCTGCTCTTGTGGAGGGTCACAAGGAAGTTACACACTGAGTTAACTAGATTTAGGTAATACGAGAACCAAAGGGGATAGGAAGTGGGCCTAGGTCTCTGAAGAGTTTAGGGTAAAGTCATAGCTGTGAGAGGGTGAGGATCCTCCCGTTTCTCTCACCAATTTCCAGAGGTCTAGGGCATAGCAGTAGCAAAAAAGCACAGAATGACAGAAAATTGCAGTAAAATTCTGGTTTTCTTCTCGTCCTCAAATCACTTAAACCTTCAACTGCTGTACCTTAAAACAGTATTGTTGAGTTTCCGCCTCACTTATTTAAATGCTACAAGATTGGCTAAAGTGTTATTTTTAGAATAAAAGATTGCTGGCCGGGCTCAGTGGCTCAGCCTGTAATCCCAGCACTTTGGGAGGCTGAGGCGAGTGGATTGCCTGAGCCCGCGGGTTCGAGATCCGCCTGGGCAGCAAGACCTCCTCTCTACAATAAATCAAAAATTCAGCCGGGCTTGGTAGCGCATGCCTGTAATTCCGGCTACTCGGAAGGCTGAGGCGGAAGGATCGCCGGAGCCCAGCTGGTCGAGGCTGCGGTGGCCAGGAGCAGCCACTGCACTCCAGTCTGGGAGACAGAGTGAGACTCCAACTCAAAAAAAAAAAAATAGAATAAAAGAATGCTTTGCAATCCTTAGGATGGTTCCATAGAGTTCATATTTATATATTTTTTGAGTCGGAATCTCACTCCGTCGCCCAGGCTGGAGTGCAGTGGCGCACACGCCTGAGCACCACAGCCTCGACCTGCTGGGCTCAGGCGATCCTTCCGCCTCAGCCTTCCGAGTAGCTAGAACTACAGGCACAAGTCACCACGCCCGGCTGTTCTTTTGACTGATTGTAGAGACGAGGGCTCGCCAAGTTGCCCAGGCTGGTCTTGAACCCTGGGTTCAAACAATCCTCTTGCCTCCGCCTCCCAAAGTGCTGGGATTACAGGCGTAAACCACCATGCCCGGTTAGTCCATACTTTTTGATAAAGATCAAAAAACCTTACCTCTCATTCAAGTCAAGGACTATAGCTTTTCTCTATAGTGCTCTACTACTTCATTTATTATAAACAATGGTTCCAGATATTTGACACCTTTAGGGCATAAATCGTTTCATTCAACAAATACATGAGTGCTTATTGTTCCAGGCCCTCTTTGTGGCTACATGATCTCTTTTAGCATCCTACACTTTGAATATATCTTTTCAAATGAAAAGCATGCTTCCCTGCTGTCTTCCGGAGTATACAGAACAGTTTTTAGTGGCTAATTATCCTGAGCTTAAGTAAATGTTAGCTGTTTTTGCATTAAGCCTGCTGGCATGCCACGCTTGTGTAGCAGACACAATATTACTTACAGGATTCAGATTTTTAGACCTAATGCTACCAAATGTCCCTAGACTAAATGGCTTCATTCTGTTGTGCTTTTTGAATGCTTACTAGCTTCCTTGATCTTAATTTCGCTACTTCTAGTCTGTGGCAAAGTAGGAGGAACCTAATGATGAAACATTACAGGAATCAAACACTCTTTTCATCATTGAACTCAGACTTCAGTCCTTGTATTGTGGCTATTATTATTGCTTTATTTTCACTCACTCCTCCCTACACCAAACAATTTCTTGGTACATAATTGAGAGGATTACTGTGATGTTTTTATATGGGGAGAATTTTTAAAGAAACATAACACAAATTTAGGAATTTGTTCCTTCAAGGTACTAAATGAATACTAAAAGTTAAGTGATGATATAACCTTTCCATTTCACTATGTCCTAACAGAACCTATGATTTCATTAGACAAAACTGAAAATTTTAAAAAGTAGTTGGTTGCCTGGGGGGTGCATGAAGCACTTTGCTTACAAAGATGCTTTCTTAAAGCTAACTCCTAACACTCAAAACACATCGAGCCAGAACCATGTCATAAGCTTACCAGAGAATGACAAAGCACTTGAATATCATAAATAGCCAAATTTCATCTTTCCCACTGAAGCAGCATTTCAAATACAAATAGATGGTCTGATGTGTTTTTCGAAGAAATCCTGCTTGTATCAGAGGCACCAAATAACAACGCAAACTACTGATTTGAAGTTCAGCAACTAGAAATAATCAGATACATTCTGAAAAAGATTCAGGAAATTGAGTTATTTTGCCTAGGAAAAACATATTTGCTCTTTTATAGCCAGCAGTTCTTTACACCTTATGAGAAAACTTTAGAAAGCCACGTTTTTCATTTACATGGTGCTTTTTTCCATTTTAAGACACTTGGACATTTTTTCATATTAAGACATCTGGATATAAAGGCAGAAACCATGGTTAATTTCAGACAATTCTTACATTTTCAGAGATCAATTATCCTTAGGAAAAATGATGGACAAAAATGTTTAGAAATCTTTAGCAAAAATATATACTGTATTTTCATAATGCAGCTAAGGCTTTCATTGGAATACATCATTATTCTGTGACCAACTCACTTATAATCAAGCATACCTTCCACAAAATAGTATTGCCTAGTGTTTAGGAATGCAAGCTCCAGAATGCTTGAAGTTGTAACTCACTTTAGCACTAACAAGCTGTATAACCTTGAGCAAGTTGTTTAACCCGTCTCAAGTTTCTTGTGAGGATGGTAAAAGTCCCTTTCTCATAGGAAGAAATGAAATAATACATGTAGGATACCTGACAAAGTGCACGGCGCAGAATATTCAATACAAGTTAAAAATCAAGAGTAACTTAACTTGCAGTTTTCTGACTCGAAAGGTAGAAGATACTTTGCATATATCAATCCCAGGTATCTTAAGATGAATAAACAAGGCACATCTTAAATTCATTTCTATGGTAATCTAATGGTTTAAAGAATTAATGTCTATGTTCATGCCAACTTTCTTAGGTTGATGTCAACATTAAAAATATTTTCAGCCAGGTGCAGTGGCTCATACCCATAATCCCAGCACTTTGAGAGGCCAAGGTGAGAAGATTGCCCGAGCCAGAGGGTTTGAGACCAGCCTGGGCAACTTGGTGAGACCTCATCTCTATGATAAATCAAGAAAAATTAGCTGGGCGTGGTGGCGCATGCCTGTAGTTCCAGTTACTTGGATGGCTGCAGCGGAAGATCGCCTGAGCCCAGCAGGTCGAGGCTGCGGTGGCTGTGAGCATGCCACTGCACTCCAGCCTGGGCAACAGAGACTCTGACTCAAAAAAAAAAAAATTTTTTTTTTTTTTTTTTTCAGTTACTACCCAGGCAAGTCTATTGAAGCTCCTTACCAGGAGAAGAACATAATCTAGGATTAGTTTAATAACAGATGTACTTTTCCATAGGTTATATGTAGGAAAAATTTGGTTCTCAAGAGCTTTCCAACGAGGGATTTATATTCATAAATAAAAATAAATACTCTTTTGGGGAATGTTTCAGAATACCTCTTATCATCCAGAATGAAGACTTACTGAATTAGAAAAGGGGGTAAGGATGAGCAATGCTTAAGAATCTGCATTAACAAACTCTGCAAGTGAATCTTTCATACAGAAGCATGGGAACTATTGCCTTAAGGGCATATCTCAATTTGAGTTTAAATCTAGAAATTGGTGGTGACTACCTTTAAACACATAATCACCTTTGTAGGAGAAATGTTGTTTGGGTGCTATTACTTGTAAAATCATCCTTTATAAGTAGCAAACCTTTGAAGATGCTCAGAAAAGTTCATTCTTGGTCTTTTCCTAAATTTGTTTACAATTCTATTAGATTTAATCACTAAACAAGACCAAAAGAGAACTTTATTTTACATGACTTTATTTTACATTTAGAACCGTTTTATGCTTTACTTAAAAAAAAAAAACAAAAAAAAAAAACTCACTCTGCTTTTAATATTACTAAAAGCATTTTAACCAAAACCTTGATTTAGGAAGACTTAAGACATTGTGCGTTATTTTAAATATTTTCATTCTTTCAATGACTATTAAAAATAAATTCACAATTAGGCTTTCAAATGTCCTAATCATATCTAGTTTGTTCTCATTTAATATTTTACCAATCCCATCATGTGCATACAGAGGCTAATGTGATATATAAATTTTATATCTTTCAAACACATTGATGCTAATCAGCTCTTAATCTAATTACTATTTCACTTATTCAGAAATAGCATTTAGACATAAAAACCAATGTTTCACTTTGTAAAATAACCTTTGGCTAATTTACACACATCTAATACAGCGTGTTGTATAGGTTTTAAGTAATACAATGAGTTTTACTACTATCATTAGATTTTAAATATTTTAGTGTCAACAGGGCTGATAATATCATGTGGTTCAGTCTTTTGAAGGAAGCTATATAAAAGTATCACATCTTTGAACATGGAAACTATCCGCAAGGCCAGAAGTCATGTAAAGAAAACAAAAGGAAATACCAGAGAATTTTTCTCCCCATGACAAGCTTAAGTCACCTTACGGAAAACTTAGTGAAGAAAACTGTCCCTTATTATGCCATTAAATAAAGCTACCAAAACCACAAGAATTTAGGGATATTATCTCAGGCTACATATTTAGTGGGTCATCAAAAAGAAACCTGTCACTTAATTAAGTATAAGTTAATTTCCTATGCCAAGTAAGGGTCACATTTCACTCCCTGCATTTGTAAAAAAAATAGGTGGGCTGGCCAGTGCCGTTCAGGATTCTCTGCTAACTGTAAAATGTGGACTGATTTTCTTCTGCTTTTCATAGTCCATGTGTATATAAACTTTCAGTTCTTTAAATCATAATTTTCACGTACATAACAGTGTCAGTGTATTGCCCTTATTTAACAATGTGCAACTACATAAATAAAAACTATTGTTTCTTCAATATTACTTGACATTTCTTCTGTAATTTCTTTATTTAAAAAAGTAAATGTAACAAGATACTTAAAAAAGGCTAGATACAAAAGTAGTTAAGCTGCTCACGAACATTTAAAATTTTCCAAAATGTATCTTCAATAATCATGATCTTATAAAACATTTTACAGTTATCAGAAAGTGCCCAGGCTGAGTTTACATAACTGAAATACCTTAGTACAAATGTCTAGTTAGAACTGAAGTGCAGTAACTGCCTGACTGACTGCTCATTGAAATAGGGATACAAAGAAAAAGTTGATTGTGATAAAGTATTGTGCATTGGCCCCATTATATGTACAAAAAGTGCCCTCACTCAAATAAACAAATTACATGCAAAATATTAGTGATATCATTTAGTATCCTAGAGCTCAATGCAGTCAAAATAAACTGCAAAAGTGGTTTTATAGGTAAAAGTGATTCATCTCTTAAGATCTGAATGTCAAGAACTTTTTACAAGTTCCATATACATGATACACAATTGCAGCCAACCACAAATTAAACACCATAAAAAAGCTAAAATGAAAACACAGAACATACTTAATTTTTTATTTTGAAATTCCCTATTCCCTCTATACAAGAACCTTTGCTGAAACACTTTCCACAAAGGCAGCAGTGAATGTTCAGAACATTTTACATTTTTTCCCCCTCAGCAAAAAGATAAATCACAGTGTAAATTATGTTGTTCTGCTGTCATCTTTGGCTGGGGTTAGACCCAGAAGTTGTTGACTAGCAAACCATTACAGCCAAAGGCTGCTAGTGCTCCTCAGGCCTTTAAGCTACAAACTCAGCAAGGAATGTTTGCATTTAATTGCTTTAAGGTACCACCAGGGGGTTATGACAGCATTAACTTCCATAAACTTTTATAGACAAATGGAAAAAAATCTACAAAATTAGCTAGTAATATTACACAGCAATACACACTTTATATACTCTACACAAAACCAAAATTCTTGGTCTTAATGGCGAGTAGCAATTTCTGTTTGAGAATCTGTTTAGAGGAATAGAGTGGGACGTAAAGTCGAGAAATGCAAGTATTTGCAGTAGGAAGATGTTGGTCATCTGGAGGTCTTATTGTGATTGAGGGCATAGGCTGAAATCCTTCTTCACTGGCTGGTAATGATGGGCTTGACGTCCAAAAGTAAACCTAAACAGGAATATAATAATTACAATTGTGGCTTTTAACAGGTTAATATCCATTTCTTACTTTTAGCAATATATACAGAGCTCCCATTCTTAGGTTAAAACCTGCATGATCTTACGTATTCTTTTGAACTGGGTTTTAAAACTTTATTTTCTTGTACTGAAAACAAAAGAGAACATACTTCAATAAGGTCAGTTTTTTTAAGGGACTATGTTTAGAATTAGAAGAGAAAAAATGTGTCACAAGGCAAAAAAGTGACTTTCTGTCTCAGGAACTCAGGCTGGTGGACTAACTGGTTTGTTTCTAAGGGCCTCTTTTCCTTGCAGCTAAATTCCATAGTGGAATTAATTATCTATTAGTGGAAAAAGGCACAAGGTCTCCAAAAAGATGGGTTTCAACAATCACACAAGTTAGCTAAAAAAAAATAAGTTACTTTGCATTTTATCAACAAGCAAAATAATGCAGTATTCAGTGCTACACTGTGATACAGAATTATTTTATATATGGTAATTATAGTAATTGTTAGGGAACATCTGGTTTACATAAAAAAATCTAAGCATGAGCCATATTAATACTGTTTTATTATATACCTATAATAAAATTTTGTGCAACAGCATAAATAATTGATGCTCAATAAATGTTAACTGCTACTTTACTTTTA
The DNA here is from genome assembly GCA_027257055.1 of Cephalopachus bancanus. Classification (NCBI taxonomy): domain Eukaryota; kingdom Metazoa; phylum Chordata; class Mammalia; order Primates; family Tarsiidae; genus Cephalopachus; species Cephalopachus bancanus. Next base: position 181,415 of record JAPVLO010000429.1, on the reverse strand, counting down.
AACTTAAATAACCAAGGATATGCTTCCCTGAAATAGTTACCCGAATATGTAACATTCCTCACCAATACAGCCCTCTATGCATATGTATGTACCATTCTTCAGTGATAGTAAGATAGTGTTTCTCTCTTGAGGAAAGCGTTTTTAATCTAATGTATTTATAGTACACAACTAAACAGTGAAGTATATTCAATTTCCCAGGGTGACAAGGAAACCTGTATGAACTAATTTGTTATTTTCTAAAGCATAGTTGTATGGGAAACCTCGTATAGAATTCTATAGAAGGGAACAGGGAAAAAACAGAACAAAATAAAGATTTACGAAATCTGATAGGAAATACAGAAGAAGTAAGTATTCTAGAGATGAAGTTGGTCCAATACACTGATTTCATAGAAAGCAAAAACTGGAATGTAAAGTATTTCTCCAAGGATGAATGTGGTTAACCAGGGTAGATGACTATTATCACTGGACCTCTAAGAAGTTGGAAGAAGATACTGGAGGATTTCTCAGAACTTTTACCTCTCCAAGAGAGGTATAAACTATACAGTCTTACCCAGCAAACCCTCAAAGCACTATAATTTTGTATGACCCTATAATCTTCATGGAAGAACTGTTTGGGTAGCCCTATTCTTATGTTCTTCAGCTTCTCCCATTGGATGCATTAGGATAAAAATCAACAATATGTGAAGGATAACCTCCCCAAAGACAAGAAGCGTAAGGGGGTTAGGGGAGGGGGGGAAAATACCTCGATATTAGGTATTTAGGCTCAAGCCCTAAGAATAGATTTTTAACAAGAGTTCATGATTGAAGTTCACTAATTAAAGCTGTTAACAGGAAATGTTGAGGTCCTTCCAGGAGATTTTCTTTTTTTAATATTGAGTAGTTAGCAAATATTTCTTTCAGAAGTAAGAAACTGAAGTGAGATTTAACTTGGCTATCTGGATAGAGAATATATTGGTTTAAAAAAAAACAGCAGAAAATAAAACTAGAAAATAGTTTAAATAGATAACCTAGAACTCATACCAGATTGCCACTCATTTCTACTGCTGTTTTTGGTGGGTGTTACATAATTGATATGGGTCTTATCTTAGGGAACAAAGATTTCTGAAGCCAAAAAGTCACTACAGGTGGTAGAACCCAAACAAGGTATTTAAGTGATCCTGAAACCAGCAGGGACAGATGTAGTATTAGAACTGGAAGGAATGCTAGGAGTCACAAGACTGAGAAAGTCAAATTTTCACCAATTATATCAAACCTATACTGGGAACAACCTAAGTCAAAATTACCTGGATGGGCGACAGCAAGAACTACCGAACAACTTCTCACCACAACAGAGAAATAATGGAAGGCTCATAGAGTCATGTACAGAGATTCCAGAGTGCCGAAAGCAAGAGATCCCCTTCCTTTCTTCCACTATCCCAAAATAATCTCCTGCCTGAATGAATATAAATGGAAATCTGCAAGTTTTGCTCTTTCCTGCACGAATAACAATTTCCCCTCATTCAAATAAATAGAGGATATATTTAGCAACTGGATAATATAACAATATTCCGTGAGTGGTCTGGTTTAGATTACTAAGAACTAAGGCTGGTTAGACAGGAGAAATGTCCCAAGGAACCATGAGGAATCTTGAGTACAGAAAGGCTCTAATGTCCTTCAAATATCTACACAAGAAAGTCTACAGCAGACGACCTTTCAAAATTAATGGGCAGGTTGATTTGGTTATGGGCATACTTAACCCTTTGCACTCAGAGACATCTCACAGATCACCTACCACCTACTTGACTGTACTTTTTTACAAAATAGTGAAAAATGAATCACTTCATATTAAATAGTACAGCACTGGAACCAATTACTGTATTGTAATATTTGGCTTATAATGGAATTTTAGAAATTGAGGAACTTATTTATGACCCCCAAAAAAATCAGAATTTTCTATCTTCTATTTTTCTAGCAAGGCAATGTGTGAAACAGTCACCAGCATATATTGCAGGTTCACTGATACATGTTGTACACTAGTAATGTGTTTGACATCTCCTACCTGGTGTTTTTCTATTCGAGCAGACAAAGCAGTCTTGTTTTCTTAGCTCCACAATAATAATATATAATTTATTGTCCAATCTGTTGTTTGAAGATGATGTGAAAAGATGCACTTGTGATTCCTGAAAACCATTTCTCAACCAATTGATCAGAAGCTTGACACATTTCAAATGGAACATGGGTTTTTCATTGTTTTTGAAGGGACAAATTCAAGGAAACAAACATTTTGGAAAAACTTGCGCTTGCATAAGTTTGTCCTGTATAATCACCAACAGTCTCTTTATGTTCCCTGATAGGGGACATCTGAGTGCACAGGGTTAATGGTGGACACAGGTTCTACTGACTTGATAGACTTTCCACTAAGATTAAAGCTTCTGTTACCTAATTTATAAGTTGGATGGAACTCTGTGTCAATAATAAGTAGGATTTTAAAAATATTTTATATCTATATATTACAATTGAGCTACTCTTTTCCTAGTATATAGGTAACAATCAAGACGCTATTCAGAAATTTTGCCAAGGCTTGCTGCTCGTCAAAAGGATTACAGATGTGTACAGGGAGTACTGTAAGAGGGAAGAAAAATAACACCAAACAAAACCATGTTGTCACAATAAGCTGGTATCTTCTGGGACTACAGACAGCATATAAATAGCTACATGCATTTCAATCTTCTTGGGGCTTTAGTAATACTTAAGGTATCCTGTTATAGAATAGAAAACAAAAACTGCCTTTTATTTCTGACCTTCTATTATTTCCCTACCCCAAATTACAACAATCAACCATTACAAACTTAAAAGGCCATCATCCACAGTTTTTTAACATTTTACATTTCCTTCTACAAATTTTGTGAAACTTGTAACTTACAAGATCTTGTCGTTCCGTCATGCTCATCTTCTCTACTATTGACCAGAACCAACGCTTGAACTGCAGCAGTTTCTCAGCATTTTCTCCTAAGAATGTAAAATATAAATTTAGCTGTACTATATCAATTGTTATATTTTTAAAGTATTGCCAAACTCTTTTTTTTTTTGGAGTCGGTGTCTCATTCTGTCACCCAGACTGGAATGCAGTGGCATGATCACAGCTTACCACGGCCTGCACCTCTGGGACTCAAGCGATTCTCCCACCTCAGCCTCTCCAGCAGCTAGGACTACAGGCATGTGCCACCAAGCTAATTTTTTGTTTTTTGTAGAGATAAGATCTCACTATATTGCCCAGGCTGATGTGGAACTCTTGGCTCCAGCAATCCTCCTGATTCAGCCTCCTAAAATGCTGGGATTACAGGTGAGACCCACTATGAACTACAGGAACTGTAAGAAAAACAAACTACCAGCCTCAAAACTGATAATCACATGACTTTAATCCCAGTTGCAAATCATGACTCTTCTGACCTCAGGTCAGTGATTCTCAAATTCTAATGAGTTTATAAATCTTAAGAGGAGCTTTTTAAAATACAGATTCTCATTCATACACTGGGCAGGAGATGGGGGGAAGGGAGGGGACACCAGAGATTCCGCATTTCTAAAATGCTTCCAAATGATGTCTAGAGTTAACAAGGACTTAGGCAATTTCTTTCCATATTTTGTTTTATCTCTTAGGTTTGTAAATTAGGTAAATTCTTATCAGTATTGAAAACTCATTTAAAAAATAGCACAAAGACTATTATTATACAACAAACTACGGCCAAATATGAAAGAACAATAAAAATGTATCCAAATTTAACTTGCTATATATAACATGACTGAAACTGCTTGCCAAATAACTAAGTAAATCGGTGGGAAAACTGGTATCTTTATGGATGTAATAATTTTGGACTATTGGTAAAATCCTTTCATAGTGAACTGCTTGGAGCCTACAATGTCTTATTGTAATAGCTAACAAGTCTATTCCTAGGCTAATGGACTTCCAAAAGAAATAAATGCAGCAAATCAAACAATGGAGGTAAGGTTATTCTAAGATGACATCCTATCACTCTTCATTCTCCATGTGTTTGTGCATTATGCTTTTCTAAGTGTGTCTGGGTCCAGCTCGACAAAGCAGACATCACGCAACCAAATTCTTCCATAAGGGAGTTGACGTGATATGAATCAGGAAGGGCCAGTAGAGCTATCACACTGATTATTTTTTTCAGTATATACAAATCCTTCTTTACACAACTGATCAACAGAGAATTTTTACTTATATTCATACTAAACCATCTATTTCTTGAAACCTAGGAAAAGCAGTAAAAGAATATGATGACTAACCAAACTATCTATATCGTTTATTCCCAAAACATTTTCAAAAACATCCTACCTGATTCATCATTGAAAGAGGTAAAACTGATCAGCATTTGCACATTAACTTCACCACAGCCATTTACCAAAAGCCTAAAATCTTCTGCCGTTAAATCTTCTAATGAATTTTTTGGAAGCACATCTAGCAGACCTTTCCTCATTGCCTAGAGAATTTCAAAAAGTTATTATATTACAACCAATATTTCATTTTCCACATAACATTTATTTACATTGTTACAGCACAATATCTAATTATAGCAGTTTTCTCTAGGCATGTTGATTTCCCATTTTAAGTCAGAGAACAAGAAGATTTAGTTCTGTATTTTGAGTTTCCTTTTTTTTTTTTTTTTGAGTAGGAGTGTCATTCTGTCATACCCAGGCTGGAATGCAGTGGCATGATCATAACTACAGCAGCCTCGACCTACTAGGCTCAGGCGATCCTTCCGCCTCAGTCTTCCAAGCAGCAGGGACTACAGGCATGCGCCACCACACCCGGCTAATTTTTTAAAAATGTATCAGAGACGAGATCTCGCCAAGCTGCCCAGGCTGATCTTGAACTCCTGGGCTCAGGCCATTTTCTCCCCTCAGCTTCCCAAAGTGCTGGGATTACAGGCATGAGCCACAGTGTCCGCTTTGAGTTTCTTATTAGCAGATTCAAAAGAAAGAAAGGTGGAAGGGGGCAAAGGGGTAGGAGTATAGTGAATAGGCTACAGGTTCAAAAGTCAAGTAGTTTAATTATATACCAGCAGTTAACTGAAATAATTTTAAAAATTCTATTAATAACAAACTAGTCATTAGATAAGGAAGAATAGCTTCAATTTGTCCAAAGTGTTATCCCGTAAGCATCCTCGGAAAGGTTTGATAATACAACAACCCAGGCACAAACCTACGATCTAGAAGCTTACTGAGAAATTACCATGTGCCAGGAAATGTTCTAAGTACTTTACCTAACTCACTTAATCTTATCCTTATTTTGCAGAGGAGGGAAGCATGGCACATCTGCTAACATCACACAGGAAGAAAGTGGAAGAGCCTGACACTTTGACTACAGAGTCTGCACTGTAGCATAGGAATCTGAAACACTTGACACCATCAGTCCTAAGCCTACACAAATGTTTTACACTGGATGGGGAAAGAGTTAATGTAGCAGGACTAATGTTACCCTTTGAGAGGGCTTGCTTGGGAAGGCTCGCCCTAGGCTGGTTCAGAACTTGGTTTCTGAAATGTTCCCTACCCATAAGGCTGTGCCTGGGGCAATGAACCCTCTACAGCACCAGACTGTGTATACTATTTGTGCAAACAATGTGATTCAAGACAAACAAGTGGCTTTCCTCAGGGAGCCTGGAATTTCAGTTAATTGTGTTGGTTGTGCAGACAAAATGTCTATAGTACTAGTCTCCAATAAAAATTCTGAGCTCTGACTCTTGGCTTTCTAAGCACAAACAATGCACATGTGTTGCTCCATTTCAGTGGAAGAGGAAGAAGTGTGTTCTCTGCAATAGTCTACACCCCTGCTCTAGACTCCGTCTAAAGCATTGTTTTCCCCTGCTACCCTTGCTGTGTGGGTCCTTTTGCTCTAATAAACCATAACTGTAATTACAACTGCCTCTGAGGCCTGCGAGTCCTACTAGAGGGTCGGTCCCCCAAAGTATGAGTGATGGTAGGACCCTAAAACAGCAGTCATTTTAGGCCCACAAGCACACTTTCCAAACTTTTGCTTGCTGAAGCTACTTTCCGATGATGACATGCTATTTCCAAGCAGTTTTATCCAAATTAAAAATTTTTAAATTTAGGTGCAATTTACTTGGTAAATGAATTCATCTTGGTATGAAAAATCTGGCCTTTTAAACACAAGCTGAATACCACACATGAAGACACAAATAACCTCATCAGATCATGTAACACTTTCAAGAACACTTACATGTAATGGCTGTTCTGCAACTACCAACATTCTATGTTCTGCATATTTCCGCACATACTCATACACATTCTGGGGAGTGACTGGTATATTTACACCATTAGGAATGAGTTCAACCTGTGAAAAATTTAAAGGCAGTAAAAATTAAAAATTTAAACATAAAGGCAGTTTTGTCAAAGCAGTAGTAAGTTAACAGTTCACTCAACTATTTCCTAGAATGTTTAAATGTAAAGGTAACCCCTTAGCCAAACAAAAATCTAAGCGATGCAAACTCTTTAGGCATAAATAAAAAAGCCCTTCTCCCTCTCAGTCTGTCTCACTAACTCTTGGTCCAACTCTGTTTGTCTCCTACTGGATCCTTTCTCCTGTGTACACACACGTGTGCGTTCATCTCTCTCCCTTCCCCCCAGTTAAACTGTTTTTTTATAAGACAACAGATTAACCGAATTCTCTGGTCAGAATCAGAAAACTGGGCATTTGCTTTACCTGTCCTCCACCCTCTTCTTTACACAGGTCAATTGCAAATGCCAAATCCATTGCTGAGAAAACAGCATCAGCATCCGAACTCTGGGAAGCGAGGATTAATTGCCTCAAACTCTCATACATTACAGGGTCAAAAAAAGCAAAATCATGCCAATTGACCTAAAAAAGAAAGCAATCATATGAAAAATCAGTTGTGAAAGAAACAACATCTTTACTCAATTCACCAGAAAATTAAAATCTGATAAAGAATTTTATCTGATTTGAAGATATATTTGAATATATACAACAACCATTTTTAAGAAAGTCAAGTTTAACCCTTTGCACTTGGAGATATCTCATGATCACCAGCAAACTGCACTTTTAATGCAGTGAAAAATAAATCACTTCATATTAAATCATATGCACAGTGTTGGAACCAATATAACCAATTTGGCTTATAATGGAATTTTGGACATTGAGGAACTTATGACCCAAAAAAGTCGAAATTTTATATCTTGTCTTTTCCTAATGTGTGGTCACATGTGAAACAGCCAGACATGCATTGCAGATCCACTGATACATGCTGTACAATAGTAACTTATATGAAGTCTTCCACCTGGAGGTTTTCTATTTGAGCAAAGTCTCATTTTCTTCGTCCCACATTAAAACAATAATATGTAACTTTTTTATTTTTGAGTCGAAGTTTCACTCTGTTGCCCAGTCTAGTGTGCAGTGGCACACTCATGGCCACTGCAGCCTCAACCTACTGGGCTCTGGCAATCCTTCCACCTCAGACTTCCAAGTAGCTGGAACTACAGGCATGCGCCACCATGCCTGGCTAATTTTTTGATTTATTGTAGAGATGAAGTCTCACCAAGTTGTCCAGGCTGGTCTTGAACCTATGTGCTCTGGCATCCTCTGACCTTGGCCTCCCAAAGTGCTGGGATTATAGGAGTGAGCCACTATGCTCAGCAATAATATGTAATTTATTGTCTTGTCTATGTAGCACTGTGAAAGTACTTCACACATTCTCTTTCTACATAATGCCAGCTGATTTTTTAAAACATATACCTCAGTATTTATTCCATCTCTTTATTTGCTTTTTTGTGCAATCTGGAAAACTTCAAGGAAACATGTTTTTGAAAAATTTGTGCTTGCATAAGTTTGTCCTGTATAATTACTAGCAATCTCTTGATGTCCCCTGAGAGAGAACATCCAAGTACAATGGGTTAACAAATCTTTGGCTCCTACAATATATTTAATTTTCAGAGTATAAAAAGTGTTATATTTTGAAAAAAACATAAAACCAACAGCATAATTTTTAAGTTCCAAAAATACAAATAATCCACAGAACCAACACTATTTATTCAACGCTGATTTTGCATGCAGCTGGCTCTGGACTTACTACATTTCCTGTTTACTATACAAGATAATTAAATACAGATGTAAATCTGATGCCCTAATGGAGTAACTTGCCCAAAGTCAGATTATTGGTTTAAACTTGGGTCAATGTGATTCACGAGCTGTTCACTAAGCCTTGGTGAAGATTCAATCTATTAACATTTTTATGTTGTCAAGTTTCGAGTCTAATTCTTTGCATAAGAACATTGTAGCTGGAACACTTTAGGAAATCAATAAAGTCAGAGTTAAAAAGAAAAAAATATACATTTTCCAATATGATATACTTGTATTAATAGAAAACAGTATTCGTCAGTGGGTTTGATTAAAGAGATTTATTCATTCATTACAGCTTAAACAATGCTAATTTATCAGATGTGTGATGTCAATCTCTGGGAAAGACTGAAGTAAATCTGTAGTTAATGGCATCAACAAGTTTATGGAAACTGCAACTTTGAAACAACATGTAGCAGAGGTCCTCAAATAATGTCATTTTGTTATAATGTTGATGAGGGAAAAAAAGTTTTGTTATAGTTCATTTTGCTTAAAGTCGCAGCTTCCAAGAACTTGTCAACGACGTTACATATCATTATTTTTGTGTCAAGTAATTTCTTAAATTATCTTTGGGAAGGCAAGTAGTTTTGTTTTAAGTTTAAAAGTGGCATAATTAGTATTATATATTAAGTTTAAAGATAATGGCTTTTCTTCCTCCTGCCCCACCATCATAAGAGGATGTGTAGGCTGTCAAACTTATCAAAACACATGAAGAAAATAAGCAAATTCCATCAAGCAGAGATAAACAGTGAGCAAATTGTGCTGCATTTCATATATTCTTTGGTCATGTATCTCTCACATATACTTCTCAAGTTGGAATGCTCGTCTCAATATACTACTACTTCTACCTCCTCTACTACCTGATGCAAATATTAACAGTGGATAAAATTTATTGAGCACTTTTTATTTGCCAGGAACTAGACTGTGCTGCTTTTCCTATTACTTTATACATGGGGGACAGATATATGGCAGAAATGTCAGTGAATTTGCTTGCAACAAGAAGCAGATCTATCAGACCCCCAAACCTACCTATGATACCCACTGTTATGTCATCTCCCCATATATGAGGAGGCTTTTCCCATGTCATTAATTCTGTTTAATTTTTAATTGTCTGTTAATTTTATTTTTAATTAACCATAATTGTATCATTAAATGTTGGAGAAGTATTTATAATGGCTATAATGCTTTAAAATTTAATAGTAAATGAATGCCATAAACAGTATGCATTTGATTAAATGCATTTGATTATTTTATAAAAGAAAAATTTTTGCAACTGTAAAAGCAGTTAGGTCCATCAAAATCACTTACTTTTCTACCAAGCAACACTTTAATTACATGTCTATTCAGTGTAATAGGACATAGTTCATTCTGTAACAGGCACAGTCCAAGAATCCTAAAAATAAAAACAGGCAAATAAAATTTAAAATTAAAAATAATTCTAGAATGCATATAACCCATGCACACATATATAAATACACGAGAGGGGACCCCAAAAAAACTGGAATTATTTTTTGGAGGGTTGGCCCCTTGTAGTACAGGTTTCCCTCACTAGGTAAGTGTTCTAGGAACCCATCGGCATCAGTGTACAAGCTAGCATTGTGAGAGACTGCATTCGGCTCCAGTGAATTTTGAGTTTTTCTGAGTCTTTCAGCGCATTTGCCCATTTCATGAAGGGTGATTTACACAAACAAACAACCTGCCCATATCACACTGAGTGTTCACCACTCTTGGACCAAAAAACAGATGACCTCAATGCCCCACCCTCTCTATTCAGTCAGTTTTGCCCCAAGCGACTGTTTTTTGTTTCCCCAGATGAAAAAAGTCCTTAAAAGGAACCAATGTGGAAGAGATGAAACAAAAACCGGCTGAAACAATAAAAGGCATCCAAATTGAGGAGCTTAAAAACTCTTCTGAGCAGTGGAAAAAGTGTCTCAATAGGTGAACTGCATCAAATGGAGAGTACTTTGAAGGTGACTGAAGTTTAAATATGTAAGAATAAATACACAATTCTTTATAAACAAATTCTAGGTTTTTTGGGGTCCCCTATACATATATTTGGAGAAATTTTCCATAGCCTCATTTCTATCCAGTATAAAAACAGAGAATATACATTTTAAAAACTATATATTTTAGAAAAATCTCATCAACTGATTTTTTGAAAATTCAAATATAGGATTAGAGTCATTTTACCTGCCAATGTTTCTGAAACAATTCAACCTTGCTTCTGTGTTTTTGCCAGGCCTTGGAGTATAAAATCCTCTTTTTCCAGGTTGGTAAAACAAAGGGGCACTGTCATCACCATCATCTGTATCATCTAAATCCATATCTACTACACTTCTACTAGAGCCATGACGCTTTCGGTTTTCCTAATAACAAAGAAGATCAGTGATTAAGTGATTTGGTTCTCTTTTAGTTTCTACGTCTGTTGAGAACCTGTACCTTTCCATTCATTAACATTCACCTTTATCTCACAGAGCACAAGCTATTTCTTTGATAATTCCAATAAGTGGGTCACCTCATGGTTACCATCTACTGGTTCTTATCCCAGGAGAATTGGTCAGTCTTCCCTGGTTCCTTGTATGTTGAATAATTTTAGAGTGTATCTTGGACATTTTGAATATTAAGTTGTAAAACTCTGGGTCTTATTAAATTAACATAGAGAATTTTGAAATTTTGGGCACCTTTAGTAGGAAATCAATCTGCTTAGGTTCAAACTGGAAGTCTCACATTCTGTATGCAATGGTTTCAAAAGTAATAAAGTTTCGAAAAGCCTCTTATGCCGTTTGGATCTGCCCTGCATATGTGCCACTTAGTACCGTCTAAAACTTACGCAGTAGTTTATACTGTAAGTTTAGTTCTCAAAGCCTTTGCAATCTTTTTGCTAGACAGAGTAACAAGGATTAACTTCCTTCTCCTGCCTGAAAAGATGGTATACCAGTCATTTTTCAAGTCTGACTTCCCTATCCAATCCATGTGCTATTATTTACTTTTCAGAATTCTCAGGTAGTTCCTTTTTGCATTTTGTCCAGAGTTTTTAGTTGTAATAAGTGAAAGAGAAAATATTATAGTCAGCTTGTTTCATCTTGGCTGGAACTGGAAGTTTTTAGGTAGCTTCAGAATAAAATGCATGCACTAAAAAGCCTCCCTTATTGCTATAAGATGATATATAGGTTGTTTTGTTGTTGTTGCACCAGCTGCTGGTTTGAGGAGTGGGTCCTAGGAGTCTATGCTTCTTCTCTCCCTCTCTGCTATTTATATTTACTTTATTACCTCTTAAAATCAGAGCCTAATTCAGGCTGTGTTCAAATGAAGGCAGCCAGTGGGGTTACACTGAGACCCAACTAAACCAATCATATTACTTGATCCTATATATGACACCCACATAAATATCTTTGCTTCTCTCTCCCTACTGTAAATATTCATCTTACTTTTAAAACATAGTTTTGGCTGAATGTGACTGTTTACGCCTGTAATCAAAACACCTTGGGAGGCTGAGGCAGGAGGATCACTTGAGGCTGGAGTTTGAGACCAGTCTGGGCAACATAGCAAGACCTTGACTCTACAAAAGAAAATTTTTTAAAAAGACAGTGTCTTCATAAACCCTGTTTTCCTTCCCTTTATTTAAATTTCCTTATAATTTAAATTCTAAGTGCTTATTGGCACATGTATAATATTCCTTACCTGTACCTTTTCTGAGGAGTCTAGTAATCCAAGATCCAGGATACTATCAGCTCCATTTTCCCTAAAAACAAACAAAAATCCTTTCACACTCCAGTGAATTTCTGAAACTTACAGATTAATGTAGAAAACATATTTATTTAAATTTATAAGGATGCATTTGCAAATGCATCTAAATTCTGAAATCAGTAAATATCTGATGCACTTACTAGTATTAATGCAGCTCTAGGAGCAAAGAAGTCAATAATACAAATCCTAAAGAACTACCAGATGCTCTGTGTATGGTTCACAAGAATAGGCTAAAGACTGTCTGATTTAAGACAAAATAAATGCAGCCTTCATAGAGGCTCATAGGGAGCATTGAAGAAAAAAGAAAAATGCTCAGAAAGCAATCACAATAGGATTCAAATTCTCTGGTGAATTTAATGGTTCTAGAATACATTCACTGATCACTCCATAAAGCCAGGTGAAAGCCATCAATATTGTATATTACTTGCACTCAACAGAAAACACTACTAAATTCACAATGCTCACATTTACAAAAATCTTTGTAATAAAAAATGCACACAATGCTATATGAGTGTGCTAACCAACTACAGAGACAGCACAAAAAAAAATCCAGAAGAAAACAGTAATAACAGTAAAGAATATAAACTTCTATCAATAGTCTTTTCGGCTTGGACCATTCAATGGCTCTGGAAGTGGCTGTTCCAGTGGCTCGGCATATCTGCTTATACATCTCTAGAGCTGTATCTAATCTAAATTCCTCATTCAAAATCATGATGAGGCTAAAAATGTAAATTTTCATCTAAAATAACGAACATTTCAAAGTTTCATAGAGAGTAGCCCCAGGATATGCCACAGCTTAGACATGGCATACCTTCCTAATGTCACTTTTACTTTTCACCTTAGAAAAAGAGGGGTAAGTGATCTATAAGATATTTTTAGAACTTACATTAAAATCAAATATTACAGAATAAAAACCAAAACCTTGCATGAATGTTTATGATACACAGGAGGCCTCAAAGATATTTCATGCTTATTGCAAGGACTCAGAGGCTACACCCCAAGATTCTTTGAGGCATACTATCACCTCTGCCATAAGGGAATTCTGTCAGAATTTCTGAGACAGACTTCATTCAAAATAGATGTGTTTTACTTAGAACCTACATGACTATCCTCCTAATATCTGACAAAATAAGTTGTCTCGCTTATGGATTTTAGGCTATTATTTAAAAATATATTTTAAGTCTTATACTTTATGGCATAACTTCTAAAATATAATGGCACCCACTACTGAAGTTAAAGTTTAAACTGAAATGCCTTTCCAATTGTACACATTACCGTCCATGTGCAATAATGAGTTCCATAGCCTCATCCACTCTGGCTCTCAGAGAATCTTCACTTGCTAGAAGGAGAAGCAGTTGAGCTGGGGACAATTCCAACAGCATGCCAGTGATTTTACTTGCAAATGCCTATAAACGATGAACAATATTACTTGCCTGCTCTCTGAAACCTCCTGTCTAAATCTACAATCTTTTACTCTCAAAAAATGAAAAAGAAGAAAAAAATAAGAAACTTGGGTAACAAATACAATGTTTTCCGAAGCAGTATGGTCTTTTATGAAACTGGAATCTCAATAGAGAACTTTGGCAGGGACAGAATAGGCCATGCACTAGCACAATCTTGCTATGGCTAGTTGTAGTAATTGTTATGACAAACCTCAAACCTTTTAAGGTTTTTTATATTCATGAGTAAACATACATATATACTCAATGTCCATGTGTTCCCCCCCACCCCCTCAGAGTGAGACAGTGTCTCACTCTGTTGCCCACAGTCTCCAGCTCTTATGCTCAGGAGATTCTTCTGCCTCAGCCTTGGGAGTAGCTGGGACTACAGGCACGTACCACCATGCCCAGCTAATTTTTTTTTCTTTTTCTTTTTTTGTTGTAGACATGAGGTCTCACTATGTTGCCTAGGCTGATCTTGAACTCATGGGCTCAAGCACTCCTCCGGCCACAGCCTCCCAAAGGGCTGGGGTTAAAGACATGAGCCACCATGCCTGGCCATAGGGGCAGAGAAAAATTAAAGGGGGGGGGGGTTGAGGGAGGGAAAGAAATATACCTTTATTTAAGGTTAAGGATTTACTGAAAGATATATAATTGGTTTTTTGTTTCATTATTTTCTTGCTATAACATATGTTCATATAGTTATACATAAAGAAAAAACCCAACTAGTTTATGTTTCATATCATATTAAGGAAGCTTCTGATAAACAATCTTCAACCCCATATGGTTTGCTAGTAGCTGACAATTTTTTTTAAAATTAAAAAAAAAAAGCCCAACTTTAATTCAAAAGAAAAAAAAAGTCATAACCAGTTAAGAGATACATACTGGTTGCATTGCTTGTACACGGGGATAAAGCCTCTCTCCAAGTGCCTGCCGATGTGCTGGGAGAGGATCAGGATCATCGCTAGGATTCCCTTCAGAGGCCGGTCTGAAGGGTCGAGTGTCAATGGAAAGTTGCCTTCTAAAGTCTCTGTAAGAGGCAGAAAGCTATTATGCCTTCATTTTCTTTTGCTACAAAGTAAAAATATTTGTATAACTAGTAACAAAATTAGAAAACTAGAGCATAAAGGTTGTTCAGTTCTGGTACCCAAGATAGCAGAATGCCAAAAAATAGTTGATGGCTAAGTACCTAGATTTTTTCAATTGAAAATTTATAAATTTGTAATGTATAGTCCCTAAAAAGAAAAAAATCTGATTCTAAGGGCATACGTTCTTAACATATCAGAAATCAAAAGTCCACCCATAACTCCTGGAAATGTTAGTCAGAAGTAAAATGCAACCCATTCTCATGAGAAAATTTAAAGGTGTAAACAGTACAATTTGCTATAATTTTTTTTAGACAAACTTATGAGAGAATGACACAAAGGTTTTACAAAAAAATCCAAACAATTAGGAACTTGAGTGGGATAAATAAAAAAGGCATTATAATTTCAACTGCCTCTGAGTTTGTAAAACAGGACTTTTTATTATTAAGGCTATTCTTAGTTGCTATATGTATTTCAAACATCAAAACTTTCATTTTCTAAAAAAGAGTCCATAATTAAGAATCCTTCATTTACAGGCCTACTTCCAATTTATCCAAAAAGGCGATATTCAAGAAAAGATACATTTACCTATCCCGGTCTCTCCGGGAACCTGCTCGCAAGCCACTACTTCTCCTCATTTCTCTTTCTCTCTCCCTTTCCCGATCTCTTTCTCCTCTGTTCCTTAATCTCTGCATTAAACCTAAAAAAAAAAAATGAAATATACTTTGTTTAAATGAATGCAATACAGCTACTTTAAATTTCAAAGTCAATGCAAAGAAATGAGAAAAACGTAAGACATGACACTTGAAGATCATTCTTCCCTAACATCTGTGTTGTTAACTAACGCCTTTCTCTCACCTGCCCTACGGTTCTGAGGGTTGGGGAAAATTGTGCAGAATGGCAGAGATGTTCACTCAACAGTTGTTAAATAATTTTTTCTGTCTTGTCAAACCTGTGAAATAATATCCAACAACTAGAGATATGTTAGTTTCCCTGTAAACTATGCTGAGATTTCTTACATGGTTAGAAAAATTTAAATATCTTCTCTATTCTTAGTTTTTGGCATGAAAGTATTACAGGCCACCAGAACATTACCTATTAGAATTTTTAAATTCCTAAGCCCAAGTCATAGTATAGTTTCCTAGAAGTATGCAAAAAAAGTTATTTTTCAAATGTTGTAACTTCTCAGGTTTCCTCATTCACATCTGCTAATTTCTTTTTATTATAAGGTTATAGAAAGTCAAATGGTCAAACTGATGAAAGGCTGGGGAATTCTTCCATTTTTTTCACCCTCAATTCTTTTTGCAGCTCAGCTCATTCAGCCTTCATGGTGGTGGCTTACACAACAACAAGACACGGATGTAGGTATAGCCTACAGGTAAAATACATGATTTTCTACGTAGTTTCTATAAACTTCCTCTCCTTCAATTACTATATCTACCTACCTACAAGTCTGACGATCTTCTTCCCCTACTCAGTGTAAATCACCAATTATCATCTTCTAGTGCTTTTATAGTTTTCAAAAATTTTTAAACTTGCTAATTATAATCTTGAAAATTAGCTAAGAGTCTTCAGTGAGGTAATGAGCTTGGATCAGGATTTTTTTTTTTTTTTAAGTCTTGCTAAATTAAACAGTGAACTTAGTGACATAGTTGATATACATTTGGCTGCAAGCCCCTTACCTCAATGTGGACTACTTGCAAATCTGCTTATAATACTTTTAATAGCACTGCTATAGAGAATAGCATTTTCTTTTCAAATATCTCTATAAATAGAGTGGCAGAAGTGCTGCAATTTGCTCACTAAATTTCTGTATCACCAAGTATCTTACAACTTCTCACTCCGTCCCCTCAAAGCACGTAACAACTGAGATGAAACACTAGTGCAAATGCAAACATTCATCAAAATAAATGTGACAGTAAAAGAGCAAATTGTAAAATTGTCTATTAGAGTAGTTTAATAAAGATTAAATCACTAGACTAAAGTTATATAAAAATATAAGTTTACACTTACATACCACACATAACCATGATTACCCACTGTTGTTTAGATGAACAAGGAAAGAATTTGCATGATGCTTGTTATTTGTAAAGTACTTACTTGTGTGGGTGCCTTTGTTGGCATTTTGGATACAATCTAGATTTGGCAATTTTTCGTTTGACAAAAATGCTTGTGCAATGGCTGTATAAAAACTTCGTGCTACTCCACTGCCCTCTCCTGGCTCATCCTTAAATGTGACTTTGACTCTGTGTACAGCCATTGGTGTGGTAGCACATCTACGGCCAAAGTGATTGTTAAGCTGCCTCATAGTCTGCTGAATGAGAAGATCTCGATCCCGATCAACCTTTAAAAAAACACCAAAAAGTATTAAGTGCAAATGTAGGAAACCACCTTAAGTGTTTACATGTAAAATCGAAAAATTTAATTTCAGCTCTTCTCTGACAGTACTACAAAGTAATTCGAGTTCTCATACATTCCAAATATACATTGTAAAGCACACAAGAATGTCTCGCATTAAATCAGGACAAAGGAATTTAATTAAATTCCAGCACTTTCTTTCAATACATTTTTTTCCCCTCAATTTTGTGGATATGCCAAAAGAAATTCCAAATAATCAGATGTAAATTTTATTTTTAAATAGCAAATAGTCGAAGAAAACAGATTAGTTCCTTGGTGACAGACCACTACAAGCAAAATGAGGATAAAAAAATGACCAACTGAGAAAAAATGTACCTTCTATTACTAAGATACATACACATATTTATGAATAAGTGTATACCACACATAGATACATAAACAGCCTCTGAAATTGGAGTAAAAACCAACAACTTTTGATAAAATGTATCAACAGAGTTCACAGAAAAAATGTAACTACCATAAATATATAAAATAATGTTAACCTTTCCTCAAAATTCAAATTGAAACTATACTCTTACCATTTCCTACCTATCAGATTAGCAAAAATCGAAAACTTTGACAACTGTGGTAGGTCTGCAGGAAATCAGGCATTCTCATATCGATGGTAAAAATATACAACCACTATGCAGAAGTATGTCCTAAGTCTAGCAAAATTTATGCATATGCCCTTTGAACCAACAATTCCATGTCTAGACAACTATTTCAAGGACACAATAACAAAAAAGAGAAACACACGAAGTTATTCACCACACTACAATCTGTAATAGCAAAGGATTTTGAGCATCAGAATAAATTCATGATGTGATTTTCAAACGAACTGTAGAACACAAACTAAAACAACTCATTGGTCATCTTTAGAGGATTCTAGGGAACCAACCTCCAGAGAAAATTTGGTTATTATCATTCTTATATTTTTAATTACAAGAAAAGGATGAAAAGAAAGAAAAAGGGCATTTCCTAGCTATACCCCCTAAAAAGGCCTAGAAACTAAGCAACTTATAAATTACATATTATATGTACAGTATAAGAAAAATCTAAATACCTTTACCTCTAGTGATAAATCTCTTGATTGCTGGTTTCTCAGTTTTTCCATTTCTCTACGGAATTTTGACTCTTTTACCTCAAAGCCACCCAATTCGGTTAGGATCTTTAAAAATAAAATAAAATAAAAAACAGAATTATTCTCTGAAATATGTTCTAACCAGGCAGAATAGAACAAGGTGCACAAAATACATACTGATCCAGGTTCTGCTCCAACATCTTCCATGAATACCCTGCCGAACAGTTCTAGAGAAAGGCGCCAACGTCCTAGCAGCATATCGTGGGAAATAACCATTCCCATGAAGCTACACTGTGGCCTATGAAAAGTTTAAAGGGAAGGGGAGAGGGGGAATAAATCAGCCAATTTTGAAAATTCACTGTTTTGGTCAATGACAGTAATATAGCTGATCTTTTAATATCTGAGGTTTTAAATGTTTCAAAACCATGCCCTCTTTAACAGGCAAATTCTCCATGGCTACTCATTCCTTGCAGAACTTCTTATTTGTATTCCCTTATTCCTTCTGTCCTCTGAAGATGGATAAATCCCCAGGCTGCTTCCTGTCTTCATCTTTCATTTTACCTTCTCCCTTTAAAGCCCATCTAGGTATTCCCAGATCCCTCTCTACTTCGAACTTTCACAGTGAACTAGAATTTCCAGCTGTTGAATATATTCACATCAGTGATGCACAATTAATACTCAACATGGCCAAAACTTAATATGGCCTTCTCACTACAATGACATTACCTCGTGATTTTGTTCAGCAGTACCATCTCTTTCGCTACTGCACAGACATCAAGCAATTTTTTCTTCCCTCTATTCCTCCAGAGCGATCAAGTTCATCTTGAGTTTCTCTTCCTTTCCATCCCCAAAGCCAATATTCTACCTCAGCACCTTTGCCTCTCCAAGTGGAACAACTAACAGCTTTCTAACTGGTCTCTCTGCCTCTGATTCTTCTCTCCGATCTGTTTCTATACATTCTAATCATCTCACAGCTCAAGCCTTATTGCCATTAGGAAGCTTGGGACACCACAGTTCACAATTCTCCCTTAGAACTAGCCTGTTAAGGCCTAAGCAAAAAAACTAGGATACCATCAAACCAAAAAACACAGAGCATAAAGCATATAGTCAACAAATGATTTGGTGAATATCCATACTGAGTCACAGTGTATACTATTAAATTTTTATTGGGTAAGCAAAAACAAAACAAAACAAAACAAAAACAAAACCCTGCATCTTACAAGACAATTATAAACTTGGCAAAGGAGCCCAGTTAAGTGTGAGTCACAAATCTAGAAAATTCTTCTCCTTCTAGTTACTCACATTTTTCCCTTAACTGAGCTGCTGGTAATAAGTCCATAACTGGCTATTTGATGTGGATATATACGGTAATTCAGTATTGAATAAAAACATATGGTCTTAGAACTTCCTCAATGAAGCAAAAAGAATAGCCATCAATAACAAAATAATCACAGAAGCCCAAAAATCCAGAAAACTCAACTTCAGTATTTAACTAGATAAATCACTAAGAAGTCATAAAATAACATTTAATTCCATTGTTTATCTATAGATAGAATAAATTAAATTCCTAAATAAAACACTTAGCATAATTATAATAGAAATAAAGTACTGCAGTAATAGAAAAGCCATTTTCTCTTAGCAGATACCTGAAAGATGTAAGAGGTGGCCCTTCACTTTCAGTAAGTCCTATTTCTGCTAGTAAACTACTTTTTAATTGTGCAGCAAGATCATGAGCAGATGGCCCTGGTTTTGAACTCTCAGTTTCTTCTGGCAGCATGTTCTGTTCTTCCCCTTCTTTTTTTTGCCGATTTTGCATGTTCATTACATTTTTCAAATTGGCAGCATAAGACATCTTTGTTGGAAGAACCTATGAATTTTTAAATTTAAAAGTTACACATTAAGGAAAAGAAACTAATTAGATTTTGTTTTCAACTTAGACAATTTAAAAAAATTCTATTCAACTACATTTCTTCTACACTTGCTTTTTAATGTTTTACTACTTTTTTCTTTTTCTTTTGAGTTGAAGTTTCACTGTCACCCAGGCTGGAGTGCAGTGACACACTCCCAGCTACTGCAGCCTCGATATGCTGGGCTCAGGCGATCCTTCCACCTCAGCCTTCCACATAGCTGGAACTACAGGCGTGTGCCACCACGCCCAGCTAATTTTTTTGATTTATTGTAGAGACAAGGTCTCACCAAGTTACCCAGGCTGGTCTCAAACCCCTGAGCTCAGGCAATCCTATTGCCTCCACCTCCCAAAGTGCTAGAATAACAAGTGTGAGCCACCACCCCATCCCTACTTTTTCAGTAGATAAACAATAGAATACAATTTTAGACTCCCAAATCAGATGTATATCTGAAAACAAGATCTGCCGCTTAACTAATTATGTGACGATACACATTCCTACATGAAATGTACTTAATCTCATCAAGCCTCAATTTCATTTCCATGAAATCAGGATAATAATGTTTTCTACACAAGATTAAAAAGATTGTGACAGTGCCCAAGAGACAGAATAGTTCAACAAATGTTAGTTATCATTAACAATGCTACATTATTCATCTACATTCTTGATTTGAGTTAGTTCAGCAAATCAAAGAAAAATTAGAAACTAAGATTATATATGTGAGGGGACCCCCAAAAAACCCTGGAATTCATTTAGAATTGTGGGCTGGGCACAGTGGCTCATGCTTATAATTTCAGCACTTTGGGAGGCCAAGGTGAGCGGACTGCTTGAGCTCATGGGTTCGAGACCAGCTTAGGCAACTTGGTGAGACCTCATCTCTACAATAAATCAAAAAATTACTCAGGCATGGTGACGCATGCCTGTAATTCCAGCTATATGAAAGGCCTGAGTCAAGCAGGTTGAGGCTGCAGTGGCCGTGAGCGTGCCACTGCACTCCAGCCTGAACAAGAGTGAGACTCAACTAAGAAAAAAAATTTTTTTATTTATTCTCACAAGTTTGAACTTCAGTCACCTTCTACTCTTCATTTGATGCAATACACCCATGAAGACACTTTTTTCACTGCTTAAAGCAGTTTTTTAACTTGTCCATTTTAATGCCTTTTAGTACTTCTGCCGTTTTTGTTTCACCTCTTCCACACCAGCAAAATGTTTCCCTTTGAAAATTTTTTTCATCCAGAGAAACGTAAAAAAGTCATTTGGGACAAGACTGGGTGAATAAGGAGGGTGGGGGACAGGAGTCATACTGTTTTTGGTCAAAAACTGCTGAACACGCAGCATGGTATGGGCAGGTACATTGTCATGGTGGAAGAACCAGTCACCTGTTTGCTATAACTTGGGACATATCTTCTGTAAATTGTGACACAACCTTCTTAAAACTCCAGATAAAAACTTCGGTTGACCATTTGATACAGAGGGACGAATTCCAAGTGTACTACGGGGCCCACCCTCCAAAAGATAATTCCAGGTTTCTTTGGGTCACCCCTTGTATGCTCATATATATGACAATTTGTTTTCAGCAGTTTATAATAATCAGCTCTGTGAAACAGACAAAGCACATAATGAGGCTGCTATTTTATGAATGAAGTGACCTGACATCAAGTTAATGACAGTGTTAGTATTCCTTCTATTCTATCACAAGGTAGGAATTTCTGACGTTTCTATTATTTTGGGTAACACAATATTCTAAATTAAGGTGTTTCTAAAAATCTGTATGCTGGGACACGTGCTCATGAACAAATATTATACTGTGAAGACTTTTATGATCTTACCTCTAGGCAGTTTCTATCCACTGTAACCTCCATTAAGCATTTCCCACTACTGGCAGATGAAGAATAAAGACCCTGACTTGGACGGCCAAAAAGGTCCTCCTTTCTAGCATTTGGCTGGAATATTAACAGAAATATTCTAGTTACCTAAAAAACACTTTAAAGACAATAAAGTGTAACTAGAATGAAACTTTAAGACCAGTTTGTCTCATTCACCTGCAACAGATGTGGCTGATCAGCCAAGGGGATGGCTTCAGCCAGAGGCACTTCAAATGGATTTGGGGGTATACACCCAAGGAACGTCATGGAATCTGAACGTCGGAAAAACGGATGGTTCTGGCCAGTTTCTGCAGGAAGAGAGTCATCATCCTTATCATTCAAAGTGGCACCTAAGCATAAAAAGATAAAATGTTTTGTTTTTAGGAAAATTATTTAATTGTTGGGTTCGGGTAAAAGAATAGTAATCTGCTCAATCCAGAATTCCTAATACTTCCTCATAAAATTTTAATGCCACTCAAAAACAAGTTAGTAGTCCAAAATTTTGATAATATTTTAAAAGTAATAATTCAGAATGTAGCAGTCTAATATGGTCACAATGGTAAGGTTTATGCTGTACCCAAATTTTACATTATATACATTTTACAACAATAAAAAATGTAAAATAAAAATCAGCACTAACAAATATCATTCCACTCTGTGTTGCACAGAGGTTTCCTACAGCCTCCTCCTCAATCTCTCAATAGTCAAGCCGAAATACAGCTGGATTCCTGAGTTAGTAGGCACCCAACTCACTGATAGCTCCAAAAAGAGGAGATGGTCAGAAGCTGAAATGAGAGCCTTTGCTAACTTGTAAGTTCTGCTTCTCCCATAGTAGGATAAAAAAAGAGCAAGGTCTGGGCAACTTATGAATCCCAACAAAGTCAGGTGGTGCACACTAGCACCAACTCTCTTAATGGGATAAAACTTGGACAGTGCTTAGTGTGCTATAGAAATAGCTGGATTTTCAAAACACTGTGGTTAGATCAGTCATCTTTTCATAGGCTGAATAAAAGTACTAATTGATAATAAGAAACAGGATTGCCTGAGCCTGCGGGTTCGAGACCTGCCTGGGCAGCGAGACCTCATCTCTACAATAAATAAAAAAATCAGCCGGGCGTGGTAGTGCATGCCTGTAATTCCGGCTACTCAGAAGGCAGAGGCGGAAGGATCACCGGAGCCCAGCAGGTCGAGGCTGCGGTGGCCGGGAGCAACCACTGCACTCCAGTCTGGGCGACAGAGTGAGACTCCAACTCAAAAAAAAAAGAAACAGGAGAGTGAACTATTTGGCCCCACTTTTAAAATCTTTAAATCCAAACTGAAATAAAAATTGAAAATCACAAATAAACTGTAGAATACCCCCAAATTTTGTGGTTATTATAATTTTTGGTAAAAATTCTGAAGTTTGGAATATTTTCTTTCTTTTTCATTACATTAATTGTTAACATTTGTAAGTTATAATTGGTATTTCTCATTTGCTTGACTAATCTATTTTAGTACTAACAATGGTTTGGCTTGGAATTTACTTAACCACAGTACCTACTTGTGTTACTTAAGAGTAAGAGTAAACATAAAACTAAGAGAAATACAAAAGAGAGATGACAGGAAAAAATTTCAACTGTTGAAAAGTCCATAACATTGCTTTAGTCCATCCTTACGGAACATATAATGCAAGAATGTTTAAGAAAATATGAAAAGGCAAGAAATGGGACATAGAGAAGAAAAGAGAAATTCCCACCCAGACAGAAAATAATGAAGTTAAAAAGCCTGAAGGGGAAATACTGAGGCAGCCATTTCTTGAAGTAGATTAGCAGATTTTCTGTGCACTAACTTTGGTTGGTGTCATCATCATTTTCATGTTCTGAATCTTCATTATCAATACCCAGTTCCAAGAGTTCCCGTGTCCTTTAAAAAGACAAGTGAGTCATTTTACATGAAGTATCTGTGTATATGAACAGGAGCAAAGGTTGGGAAACAAGCAAAAAAAACACTGAAAAGGTCACTTACGTATCTACCAATTTCAGACACTGTGATAAAGTTTGAGAATCTGGAAAATGGTAAGACTGATCAGCCCAATGTACTAAAATTACAAAATGGGCTAAACAGAAGAAAAAGCTAATCACCCAAAAAATAGTGAGTGCTTACACAAACACTAACAGAAAACATGAGAAATAATCAGGTCAAACTATCTCAAGCATGAAGTTTAACTGAATTCTTAGGTTTCCCATTTTAGTGAGAAGTAGCAGCGGAGAAGGGATGGATAGATGCAGGTCTACATTACTGCATGAAATGCTCCTATTTTTCAATTTTGCAGTGCAGTTCTCCTTACTCCAAAATGTGACAATGTAACAATGGAGATCACATCAAGACAAATATTTTTAAACCAATCAGTGGCAAATATGTATACCTTTTGCGTTCTAGTTGAGGTGTATCCAATGTTGTCTGCTGATTCATTGCTTTAATCCAGTATATAAGGGCTTGGAAAACATATGCCACATGCTTTAATGAGCAAACATCCAAAACTGGAAGAACATCAGAATGCTCATCATTATGAGACCGCATTAAAGAGAGAGCATAATTTAGGAAATCTCCTCGTGCAGACATCATTCCTTGACGGGCGCTAAGCAACGTGGCACGTCTATAAGAGCAAAAAGAAGAAAAATGTTTACAAGAAGATCACAAATGTGAAATTCATCCACTATCATAAATATGTAAAATTAGGAACTGAGAGTATTCATAAATAAAAGTAATTAAGCCTGTAGCTCTGCTTTAGAAATATAACCACTGTATATGGCTTACAATCCTATACTTTTATGAAGTAATGGAATTCCAGTATCTTTGGGAATAGCAAAAAGGAACTCCTTCCCTAAATATAATGATTCTCAAATTTCAAGGTCCATTAATATCATCTGGAGGGCTTATTAAAACAGATTACTGGTCCACTCCCAGAGTTTTAGTAGGTCTGGGGTAAGGCCCAAGAATTTGTATTTCAAAATAGCGCCCAGGTGAGGTTGAAACTACTGTTCTAGGGACCACATTTTGAGAAGTACTGTCTGCAAATTATAAAAGCACAAGCAACCAAAAAAAACATGGATAAACCAGACTTCACCAGAATTAAAAACTTGCGTGCCTCAAAGGACACCATAAAGCAAGTGAAGAAATACACCAGAGGATGGGACAAAATCTTTGCAAATCATATTTGATAAGGGCCCTGTATCCAGAATAAACAGGGCATACAACGCAACTGAATAAAAGACAAGCTGATTTAAATATGGGCAAAGGATCCAAATAGACATTTCTCCAGTGAAGATACACAAACAGCCAATTAGCACATGAAAAGATGATCAACATCATTAGCCATCAGGGAAATGCAAATCAAAATCACAATGAGAGACTACATCACACTCATTAGGATGGCTATAATCAAAAGGACAGATAATAACAAGTATTGGTGAAGATGTGGAGAAACTAAAACTCTCATACGCTGCAACTGAGAATGTTTTTTCCTCTTTGGAAAATAGTCTGGCAGTTTCTCAAAAGGCTTTACATAAAGAGTTATCCAGCAAATTCACAACTAAGTATACACCCAAGAGAACTGAAAGTCCACGTCCACACTAAAACCTATACATAAATGTTTGTAGCAGCATTACACAAAATAGTGGGATAGTATAAACAACCCAAATGTCCATCCACCGATGAATAGATAATCATAGTATATCCGTATTTCATAGTATATCCATACAATGAAATATTATTGGGAAATAAAAAGAGATGAGGTGTTTATATATGCTAAACACAGATGAACCTCAAAACCATTATGCCAGGCAAAAGAAGGCAGTCACAAAAGGCCACACACTACATGATTCCATTTACATAAATTATCCAGAATCTACAGAGATAGAAGACAGATTAATAGATATCTGGGGAGAGGAAGTAGGGAAAAATGGAGAATGACTGCTACTAGTTATGAGATTTCTTGTAGGGATGATGAAAATTGATTGTGATGATGGTACAACAGCTCAGAAAAACTATGGAACTGTATGCTTAAAATGAGTAAATTATATATGATATGTGAAGTATAGCTCAATAATAGTTTAAAGAAAGAAAGAACTGCTACCAGTCAAGATCCATTATCAGAACTCTTTGTTCTTTGGGGAAATGACTGCAGCTTAACAGAAGCAAGGCTTTTGTCTCTTTGCAGAACAGGCTTCCTGGGACAGAAACACTGCTGCCTCCCAAATCTTTATCTCTAGTCCAGATATCTGTGCCAAACACATAACTGTGAACATGTGACATTTCCCCCAAATTTTTCTGTTTCCACATGTTCAAACCCAGGATTATTCATTCCAATCCTATAGGTTTTTCTCTTAACTGTCCCATTCAGAGTCAAAGTCTGAATATAAATTGTGCCTCCTCCTACTTAGTCCCTCAACAGGGCCCTGAATTCTGTTTATATTCTTTCAGTGCTGCTCTCCCCTCCTCCTTGGCCTTCACTGCCCTACTTTAGTACTACTACCTGTACTGCAGACTCCAACCATAGTTCTCTTGTTTTCTAAGCAGTCTCCTAGACCCATCTTTCCTCACTTTATAATCTGCTCAAAGTAACAAAGCTGTTTATCCTGAGCTAGAACCAAATCCTAAGACTCTGAGTTTAGGTCTAAGGCGCTGCCGCTGCTGCTCTAATGTTCGATTATCCTCACCCCAGAAAAAGGTCATTTTATAATCGAATAGAAAGAACATAACAAATACATAGATGTGTATTTCAATGACTGAACAGGCAGGAGGAGGCAGAAAAAAATGTGAGGTGAGAAACCAAAAAGCAGCTTTGATAATTAAACATACTTTTCCCTTTCTGAGCATAAAATATATTCATATTCAATCATGGTCAAAGTAAGTCTCTCCACAAATGCCTTTCAATGGGGAAGCGGGGAAGGCCTGAAGGATACAGAGGTAAGTATATGGACCAACAGATTCAAAAATGAAAAAGCCTTTAGTATCAGATGCCTGTGATAGTAAATGGTTAAAAACATCTTGTATTACAGTTTATATTTTGCCTTAACAATTATTTAAGAAGAGATGCAAGGCATTTATTTTCTCCTTCACGATAAAATGAGGTCTTATGTAATACCAATCAAAAAGCTCTAAACTTTTAGGATATAAGGGCTCTGTCTCAACA
Source organism: Cephalopachus bancanus (assembly GCA_027257055.1). Taxonomy (NCBI): domain Eukaryota; kingdom Metazoa; phylum Chordata; class Mammalia; order Primates; family Tarsiidae; genus Cephalopachus; species Cephalopachus bancanus. Next base: position 154,575 of record JAPVLO010000429.1, on the reverse strand, counting down.
CACAAGCAGAGGTGCCCCTTGACTATCATTGGGGGTATATCCAGTTAAACTCATCATAAGGTGAAATGTATTTAATGCTCGATGAACTTATCACAGAGTTAAAAGAAAAAACAACTGAGCCATCATGAGTGGGGACCATCTATACATATGAAGAATTTCATACCGTCTGCCTTCAAGGGTTCGCAAACTAGCCTCTTCTCTCGCAGTCATCCTCTCTCTTCTCGCTGAATTCTGAGAAGCATGAAGAGGATGATTTGGATGTCCTGGATCACCAGCAGATGCTAATGCAGAACCATAACGTAATTGAGCTTCAGTAGAATCCATAATACTGACCATCCAGTTCCAAGTGGGAATAAGCTTTTCTTCTACATAGTTCTATGAAGACCAAACTAAAATAGTTAAAACTATCCAAATAGAGCTAAACTCGATATAGTAGTAGTAATAGTAGTAGTAGTAGTAGTAGTAGCAGTAGTAGCAGCAGTAGTAGTAGATCAACATACAAACATTTGTAACATTTAATTCCCATTATACTGGAATTCTGATAATTGACAACCAAGAAATATATTTGAATTAGTAACTTGTGATTGGCTTCATACCTGTAGGTTTACTGCATCTTGGTAAGTCAATTTCACAGCTGCTGGAATCTGAGAGTACACTAGGTGATTATACTTAGGAATAAGGCCCATCAAGTCCGAGATTTGTCTAATGACAATGCTGTAAGCCCTGGCTAAACTGCTTGCAGATGTTAAGTAGCTGCTGGCGTTGCTAGCTTCCAAAGCAGCTGCTGCAGCTGCAGCACTTGTACTGATGGTGCCACTCCGGCGTAAATTTGAAGGATCAATATAAATCAAACCTGCTGAACTTGCTGTAAGGAAAAAGAACAACCACAATGAGCTAATGTCAGTTGCTAATTGTGACTCTTTGGCAAAGTATATTTAATTATGTAAATCTAAATGTTCAACTGCTAATTATGTGGCAGCTGAACAAAAAATTTTTCCTAAACTATGCTCACTCAGGGAGAGGAGTGTTGAGGGGGGACAAGAATTAACGTAATGCTCTCAAGCAAGGGCAGTTTTGAGCCCCACCATCACCACCAAAAGAGGATACTTGACAAAACCGCCAGACACTTTTGCTTATCACCACTGGGAGAGCAAAGGGGAGGGAAAGGAGGATGAGGGCAGCTACTGGCAACTAGTGGGCAAAAACTAGGAATGCTATCTAACATCCCACAACGCACAAGACGGATTATCCAGCCCAAAGTAGCAATAATGCAAAGATTGAGACACCCTGCTAAAATCATAAGTATATAATTCTCATATTTTAAACTCAACAAAACAATGAGGAACTATTATAAGGCTATTTAATTTGTTCTCTAGATGAACATGCATGATCTTTAAAAGCTATTTAAGTGTTCTTAGGAATCCCAATTTGTCAGACTTGCCTGCTGGTGTGGATGTACTGGAAGGGGCTGTGCTGGCTGCTCGCTGATGCTGGCTGTTGCGGACAGCCCATTGCATGGAACGGGGAGCTTGGGCAGCACCATTGGCATGGGAGCTATTTGTGGTTCTTTCTAATGGTTCATCGAGCATAAAGGTCTCCTGTTCTATGTCATCACTCTGACTACTGCTGCTATCAGAGTCACTTGAGTCATTTGACTGAGAATCATCTTCAGAAAAGAAGGCAGGAACACTGCTTGCTCCTAAATTTTGTATTTTTAAAATAAAAAACATTGTTTGTTGGTGATTAAAATGACAATGAAACCCATCGTTCATGAAAAACTATATACATACTAAACAGAATGCCAAGCTGTATTAAATAGTTCACAAAACCCATTACTAAAATAGTTCTTACAAATAACTCTTTTAAAACCAAAAGAAGGGTGAGGAACATTATTAAAATAATTATCTTTTCGGCTGGGCACAGTGGCTTACACCTGTAATCCCAGCACTTTGGGAGGCCAGGCAGAAGGGTCACTCGAGCCCAGGCAGAAAATAAAAAAATTAGCCAGGTGTGGTGGCACCTATAGCCCCAGCTACTTGGGAGACTGAGTCAGGAGGATTGCTTGAGTCCAAGGAGTTTGAGGCTGTGGTGAGCCATGATTATGCTACTGCACCCAAGCCTGGGTGAGAGCCTGACATTAAAAAAAAAGAAGTAAGCCGGGCTCGGTGGCTCAGCCTGTAATCCCGCGCCTTTGGGAGGCTGAGGTGAGTGGATTGCCTGAGCCCGTGGGTTCGAGACCCGCCTGGGCAGCGAGACCTCATCTCTACAATAAATCAAAAAATCAGCCGGGCGTGGTAGCACATGCCTGTAATTCCGGCTACTTGGGAGGCTGAGGTGGAAGGATCGCCGGAGCCCAGCAGGTCGAGGTTGCGGTGGCCAGGAGCGGCCACTGCACTCCAGTCTGGGTGACAGAGTGAGACTCCAACTCAAAAAAAAAAAAAAAAAAAGTAAATAATAATGGTAATAATAATAATATATCTTCTCTAACAAGTACAGAGAAAAAGAATGAAGTTTTACAAAAAGGCTTAGGTACTCTTGTGCATATCACACTAAGTATTAACCAACTCATGCTGAATATACACAGCCTTAGTTTAAGCAACAAAGGTGCTGGAATAAGGCAAAATACCTGCTTCAGAGCCAGCAGTTGCTGCAGTGACAACACTTCTGCGCCCACTAGCATTATCCTGGTTGCTATGGTTACTTTCACTGTCACTTTCTGTTTCAGCTGCTGCTAACAAGTCCAGCTCCATGTCACTCCCTAGAAAATATATTTAAATAACAATAAGAAAAGAAAAAAGTATAAACTCACTTTGGTTCCAAATAGGGTCTGATAAGCCAAAATATAAGGGTGGGAACTTAGTAGGCATAGGAGATTGAAAGAGAAGGGGAGTCAGGTGGGAAAAGAAAAGAGTTAACTACTACAGTAAGAATAAGTAACTATCAATGTTAGAAGAATGGCCAGATAAATTATGGTAGTCAGCACACTATTACAGCAGGGTACTATAGTGAAGGACTAAAAGTAAATATACAAATTATTGGCATCTGAGTGAAATGATGGGTGGTTTGTTTTCCTTTTCTCTAATTTCCAAATGTATCATGACTTTTTTTTTTTAGTTTTTAAAGGTCTTTTAAGAAAGTGACAAAGCAAAAGGAAAAAAAATAAATTATTTTATATACACACACAGCTCCTAAAATTTTTAAACAGATGCTACAGAAACTTGGCAAAAAATAAATGGAATATTTCACCATGCATCAAATGGGGCTTTTCGCTGTATCTACAATCTCCCTTTAAAATGACCTGATTTCATACTGAGCAATTTCTCAAATAACCTGCATACCGTCTTCATCATGCTCATCATGTTGTCCCTCTGCCTCAGCATTTTCTTCCCCGTGTTCTTCCTGTTCATCATGATGATCCTCTTCTCCAGCCACACCCTCCACCACCTCAACCTAAATCCAGAATCTTATTTGTAGAAAATCAAAATACATAACAAACCCTCATCTCTATCAAAGTTCCTCCACGGCAAGTAGTAAACTAAAATACAAATACCCCTAATTATAGGGATTTATAAAGTATGCACTAAGCAATTTTGAAAATCATTTGCTGGTGACAATTTGCTGTGAAAAATTTATCAACATATTCCAGAGTTTATGATTACTGTCCACATATAGAACATTAAAATTAGAAGCATAAAAATTACGCTGAGGGGGGTCAAATTTTTTAATATACTACAGCCATTATAAAATTCATCTAATAAATATGTAGTATCTGTTTTCAAATACATTGCATAAAACTACTAATTTTTTTTACATTAATATCTTCACTATTAACACCGAGCATATCTTTACTCTTTTTTTGCTTTGTTTTGTTTTTTTGAGTGGAGTCTCACTCTGTTGCCCAGGCTGGAGTGCAGTGGCATGCTCATGGACACTGCAGCCTTGACCTACTGGGTTCAGGTGATCCTTCCACCTCAGCCTTCCAAGTAGCTGGAATCACAGGCATGTGCCACCATGCCTGGCTAATTATTTTATTAATTGTAGAGATGAGGTCTCAACATGTTGCTCACGCTGGTCTCGAACCTCTGAGTTCGGGCAATCCTCCTGCCTCTACCTCCCAAAATGACGGGATAACAGGCTTGAGCCACTGCGTACGGCCTGAATATCTTTACTCTTAACGCCTTTGGGTAAAAACCAGTTTATGTATCCAATTTCCTAATATCTAATAAATCAAGAATTATTAAAAATGAGAACATATAACAAAAGTCTAAAGGCTAGGTGTAAATGCATATAGTAATCTTGAGTTACCATTAATATTAAACTCTTATAAATATTTTCCCATTCCCACCAAATAAAAGCTTTTCATCTACCACAGTTAAAATAATTAAAACCACCTCTTCCACATCCGCTGAAACAATATCATCCTGTTCTTCATCTCTGCCTCGAACAGGCTGCGACTGGCTGATGCGCCTCTGCTGTGGGTTCCTGATGATGTAGGACGACTGAGATTGACTGGAGCTGTAAGGAATCAGTAGGCTATGAGTGTCCTGCTGCCACAAGTCAGGTATGCAGGCAGAGAGGTTTATGCTTTTCAGTATAAGCATTTAACTCATCTATTACGTGTGACATTCTTGCTAGACTGCCGTTTTAAAACAGACCTGAGAATTCTTGGAAACCAAAAATAATCAATATAAAATATAAACCTCAGAATTTGCTTTTACTTCTTAGCACATCAGACATCTCAAATTTGCGTTGACACACATATCTGTATGAGTTCCTCCCACTGAAAAACTCTACAGGAAGATTTTTCCTCTCCCACCAGCAACTCTCACGTTCGAAAGGATGTGACAGCACTGTTCATCCAATAAGAGATAGTGTGGTTATTACAAGCAAAGTATTTTGGGAGATCTGACATGGTTTCTACTTTGCATGGGTTTATTAACCATTTACTTACTGATATGTATGGGGGAAATATCAATTCAAAAGTATGATTTTATTTATTTATTTATTTTTGAGCTGGAATCTCACTCTGTCACTCAGACTGGAGTGCAGTGGCCGCTCCCGGTCACCGCAGCCTCGACCTGATGGGCTCCGGCAATCCTTCCACCTCAGCCTTTCAAGTAGCTGGAACTATAGACGCGCGTTACCATGCCCGGCTCATTTTTTATTTATTGTAGAGATGAGGTCTCACCAAGTTGCCCAGGCGGGTCTCGAACCCACGGGCTCAGACAATCCACTCACCTCAGCCTCCCAAAGCGCTGGGATTACAGGCTGACCCACCGAGCCCGGCAAAAGTATGATTTTAAAACAGAATCATAACCAAAGGTGAGGGTGGGGGGCAAAAGTTTCACTTCCCTAAAAACCTGACTTGGAAACAACTAAGAAAGAACAGTTGACTCAATTATAAAAGGTAAGAGAGTTATAAAGTAAACTGCAACCTATGATTCCTTATTTACAGAATAAGGAACAGGGGTTAAAAGATGCTGAAGTGAAAAGACCTTTAAGGATAATAAGGATGACTGCACTGTTAGGTTCTTTTTTCACCGCATTCCTCTGAGAAATGAGAATCAAACCAATTATACCCCTAGAGTCAAGAAAGACATTGTGCCTTCAAATACAGACATGTAGTCTCAAAATGATGCTTAACACTTTAAAAACAAACACCTGGAACAAACCTCCCCAAAAACTACAGTCCCCCACATAGTAGTTAAGTTATGTGCTTAGTATGAGTAATACTGCCAATACACAAAACATATTGCAGGTTGAATATCCCTTACCCGAAATTCTTGGGACAAGCAGCGCTTCACATCTTGGATTTCTTTTTTTTTTTTTTGTATTTTGAAGTATCTGCATTAAATATACTTATCAGTGAGCATCCCCAATCAGAAATCCAAAATACTCCAATGAGCATTTCCTTTGAGCATCATGTCAGTGCTCAAAAAGCTTCAGGTTTTGGAGCATTTCAGATGTTCAGGTTAGGGATACTCAACCTGTGTAACTCTTTATTTAAAAATGGAGTTTCTATTTTTTTTCTAGCAGACTTACTGTTACAATGAAGTACTATATTCTAAAACTTAGTCTAAAAGTTAAAAAACTTCTGTTTTGGGAACTTCTATTCCCAGCAATTTGGCAAACTAATTGTTCAGAAAAACAACTGTTGCTTTGGAACACCCATATATGTTAGATGCAATATTTAACCAAAAAAGGCCAGCTATGCTGGTGATAAAGAGAAATAATCATACTGTATGAGCTTTGAGAAAAACAGTGCCACCATCTAGCCTAAGACATCTGGTGATGTTTCTTGGGCTAAAGGTTTTAAAGGAGTCATGGATTTCACAGGTAACAGTCTGGCATCTAAGCAGGATAAGAAGCTTTCAGAAGAATCTCTGTGTCCCTTGCCTATATAAAGCTAAACATAAATCTTCAAAGGGCAACACCATCAAGGAGTGACGAAAGAAACACCACTCTCAAAAGGCTTGCCTTTTGGCTAGACAAGAGAAGGAAAAGGGTCTCTTCTGAGAACATCTAACTACAATCCTGTACTTTAGAGAGTTTAGGATGCAGTCTGCAGTATGAGGTAGGATGGGTCTCATGTGTTGGTTAACCCAGTGGTTCAACATATCAAGTACCAAGTGGGAGTATAAAGAAAGGAAATATCTGCCAAGACCGGAGTCCAGTCTCTAAACTTCAGTTAGTGGCATAAGTTGGAGAAGGTACCTAACTTCTCTGAGCCTTAGATTTCTCATTTTAAAAATCAGAATGATCATGGTACCTGTAAGTTATTGGGAAGATTAAAACAGGTAATGTTGTCAGGCTCCATGGCTCAGCCTGTAATCCTAGCACTTTGGGAGGCCGAGGCAAGTGGACTGCCTAAGCTCGTGGGTCCGAGACCTGCCTGGGCAACCTGGCGAGACCTCGTCTCTACAATAAATAAAAAATTAGCCGGGTGTGGTAGCGCACACCTGTAGTTCCGGCTACTTGAAGGCTGAGGCCAAAAGATCGCTGGAGTCCAGCAGGTTGAGGCTGTGTTGACTGGGAGGAAGGAGAGTGTTACTGCACTCCAGTCTGGGTGACGGAGTGAGACTCCAACTCAAAAAAAAAAAAAAAAAAAACCAGATAATGCATCTGTAATGGTCTTAGGAAAATTCCTACCTAGTACACACTAAAATTTCACCAACTGTCAATTACTATTTTACGAGAGATAGGAAGATAGTTTTGAACAGATGAAGGGAAGCAACAGGAAAAGCAAAACTACTGCCCATAAGACTTCCCACTCAATGTAGGTGGTATATATCACCCACCATCCAACACAAGGGAAACTCCAGAGAATGGTTAAGCCTGTGCTTTTTACGACATACTTAGAAGACTGGTCAAAATTCATACTTATCGGTAAGAATGACTGGACTGGACTGTATAATAATAAAGAACTTCTATATTATGTCGACAGCTGTAGAAAACATTCGCACTATCTCTTCTAGTTGTAATTATAAGATCTCAGGTGATGCTGCTGGTTTCAGGGTCATGTTTTTGAGTAGTAGTGGCCTAGAGATCTTTGGCAAATGTGTATTTTATTTAGTTATCTCGAGTCTGATTCTGTTACTTTATATAAAGATGTTTTAATAAGGATTAATATCAGATCTTCTAGGAAGACTTAAGAGGAACCTGGTCCAAGAATCAAGCAAGGGAAACAGAGTGAAGAGGAAAGTTTAATACTTTAAAAATGAGACTAGGAGGTGGGACAAGATGGCACAAAATCTTAAAACTTCGTAGGAATAGGCTCTTGAACAGTGTTTAGAGATGAGATCAGCAGGTATCAATTTTTTATGTTCTGGAACAAAATCAACTAAAGGATACTAAGAATTCACAAGGTAATACTACTTGAGTAGTTGCTCAGCTCCTCACAGAGGATCAGGAACATCACATGGAATCCAAGCAGATCCCCCCTGCAGAACCACTTCATAACCAAGCAGAGGTGACCACCCCAATTCTGAAGATACATAGTTTGACTTACACCAATTTTCGGCAAATCCTGAAGATATTTAATTGTCAAGAGTACTATGGGAGAGCTTTGTCAGAAAAACCTGGGGCACGTGTACTAGCATAAGGAATAATAAGAATAATTGAGAGCAAACAATCAACACCAACTTAGATGAAACCCAGGCATGAAGTCTTGGGTACGCAACAAAATACTAAAGCAGATCATCCTTAAGAGATGTTTTCCAGAAAGGAGAAAAATGGTCTGTAGGTCCTAAAGATCCTTATTAAAACATCCTTACACAAAGTAACAGAATCAGACTTGAGATAACTAAATACAATAAACATTTGCCAAAGATCTCTAGACCACTACTACTCAAAAACATGGCCCCTAAACCAGCAGCATGGGCATCACCTGAGTTCTTATAAGAAATAAAGTCTCAGGCCCCATGCCTAGACCTCAAGTATGAGTACTGTATTATAATAAGATCCAAGTGGTTTTCAGTATATTAAAGTTTAGAAGTAAGGGACATCAGAAAGTTTTAGTCTTTAATCATTCAGACAGAACAAGCTTTCAATCTGATTATGTAAACTATGCAACAAATAAAAAAGATAAATGAGATTTAAGAATAAACAATCTTATGACATTGTTTAAGTTCCATCTGTGATAATACAGTTGTTGTAGAAAATATTTTATTTATTTTTTGAGTCAGAGTCTAACTCTGTCGCTCAGACTGAAGTGTAGTCCCACAATCATGGCTGATGCAGCCTCAACTTTCTGGGCCTAGGCGATCCTTCTGCCTCAGTCTTCCAAATAGCTGTAACTACAGCTGAGCACCACCACATCATGCTAATTTTTGGGTTTTTTTGGTCAGAGTCTCACTCTGTTGCCCAGTCTGGAGTGCAGGGACAAGCTCACAGCTACTGCAGCCTTGATCTGCCAGGCTCAGGTAAACCTTCCACCTTAGCCTTTCAAGTAGCTGGAACTACAGGTGCACGCCACCATGCCTGGTGAATTTTTTTATTTATTGTAGAGATGCGGTCTCACTGAGTTGCCCAGGCTGGTCTTGAACCCCTGGGCTCAGGTAATCCTCTCACCTCAGCCTCCCAAAGTGCTGGGATTACAGGTATGAGCCACCACACCCAGACAAAAATATTTTAAAATTATAGTATTCTGGTTGTTATTTACATTATATAATAAGTTTTTGGCCCCCAGCCTAAGCCCCTGGAAACACAGAAAGTTAATGTTTCCACAGAAAGAATAAATCAGAATCTGTAACCAGGTAGAAATTTACCTGCTAGACTGATCAGATGATGGTCGTGGTGGCAGCGGTTCCACTGAAAATAATTCTTCACTGCCTTGCATGGCATCTATGCTAGTACTAGCCAGAGTAAATGGTGCAGTTGGGCGAGCAATCCCCATTCTGACAGGAACAATCAGTGACTCTGCTACATTGCACAATTCTTCTACAGCGTAAGGTAGCAATGCTTGGAATACACGCTTGCATTTTCCAATTGGTTGTGGAATAAAGTTACTAGGTCAAAAAGGAAAATTTAGCAATTCTTTATGAATCTTTTTAAACACATAATAGTATCACTATCACAAAAATGTGTGAAAAATGACATCAAAGTCAAAAGCAAAAAGATGCCTTACTTTTTCTTTTTGGATGAAGCCATTTCCACGCTAAGAATGACAAAAACTCTTGCCACTGAACGTAGAAACCTCATTGTCACAGCGATGGCTTCTTCCCTACGTCCAGGTGTATATTTGTTTTGAAGTTCTTTCACTAGTGTACCTAGTAGAGTATCTAAAAGCTTTAAAAAACATTATAATCACTCTATACTTCATAAGATGTTCAGAAATTTATAAAGTAAAAAGTTCTAACACTTTTTTAACATTAACATTTCATCATCAAAATCTCAAAATAAATCTAACCAAAACATTTACAAGGTCAATGATTAGTTTATGCAATACACCTACCACTGGGCTTGGCATATGTTAGGTCTCAAATGTATCAATTTTTATTGTTTCCCCATAGTCCTATGTGTATCCATTAATTTTTAGAATAGCAAGACCAAGTATACTGAATCTGAAGAAGAATCATTGAGTACTTACCAAAACAGTGAGGCAGATTCAAATATCTATGTGAATAAATTTATAATGCCATCTCCCTCAGTAAACCATTTATATATATCAATCATAAAGTATGCCCAACTTAATGGTCTATTTTTTCTTCTAAAATATTCCTTATAATAACCTTTATTTTGAAATTGCTGTATTACATTTTAGTAAGTAGTCTGTCTGTAATGTGATTCAATAGTTCACCATTATTGGGCTGATAGAGCATTTGTTTCTTAATTTTACATTATTATCTAACATAATTTTATCTTTCTCACATTGTAAATTATTTTTTAGGAAAGGTTCTGAGGGCACTGATATTTTTATAGCACTTGACACAGCCAAGTTGTTTTCCAAAAGAGAAACAATGCAATATCACCCCGGAGTCTAAAGGTATTCTTTCCCCCATAACCTTACCAGCATTGAATCTTAAGGTTCAAATTCTTTTCTAATTTCATAGTCAAAAAAAAGGTACTTGAAAAACATATTTTTCATGTACTTATAATTAATATTAAAAGAACTTACCAAAATGTCTGCTGTACACTTGACTATAAGGCAATGAGTGAAACAGTCCAGCCGAATTGTGCCGCTTTGCTGATTGAGGTATACTTGCTCTTCTGGCAAAAGGTGGCCTATCCTACTGCTGGCACTAAGACTTGAGGGAAAAAGAAAGACACAATGCACTGTAAAAAGCTTATACTAACATGGGAAACGCATAAATCTAAAAATGTCTTAATGAGTACATACGGGTCTTTATTCTCCTGTGACCCAAACATAATCATAGATTTCAAGGCATTCCAGTCCTGTAGAACACGCTCCAGAGCAAGCTGGGCAAATCTTGGAGGCTCTAAATCATGATCAGGCATATCTGAATCTAAAATGAAAAAGATATGGTGGGAAAGACAGCAAAACATACTGTGTTTCTTAAATGTCATAAATGTCAAACTTACTCACCTTCAGGACTGGCTGTTTTCCGGTTGCGATCCTCCCTAATTCGAGGGGGCCTGTACTGGCAATGCTCCACCGTTTGTCTTGCGACAGTCTGCACTAAGAACAGTAAGAGGTGCTCTCCCCTGCAAAACAGAATGTTGCTGTGATGACGGGAGAGAGGAGGCCACTCAAATGTACTGTGTTCTTTCAATTTAACAAATTTTAAGTCTTAAAAACCCGACTTGCCTGCTGTTTGGCAAAGTGACCAGATTAGTAGCAGTGAGCAGGCGATAGAGTAGATCAAGACGAGCAGATTTCTGTCCAGCAATTAGGGTTTTACATTTACATTTCTCCCAGCAATCACAATAGGCTGTTGGTGATGTCCGTTTGAGTCTATAAAAATTCATACATAAGTATAAAAGCCGAAACTTTTAAAGCATACAAAGGTCTACATAGACACTATAGGTAGAATTCACTGAAGCCAGAAGGAAGCCTTGCTAGTTTTTAAATGTGAAGTGTAACTGTTAAAGCTCATATAATAAAAAGGAATATTTGGTGGCATGAAGTCTTTAAAGCAACACAAAATTCCTTTGAAAAGAGGTTCTACAATGACTCAGGGAAGACATGCCAGAGGTAACTACAGTCAATTCCCCACAGCCCCAATCCAGTTCAAGTGGTCCTCTTACATGCACTGAATGAGCCCTAAAACCTTTAATGGGCAGGTATTTTCCCTTGTGTCCTCTGACAATATTGTGAACAATGTCAGGACAGGGACTACCTTATTCACCACCACCACAGCATCTAGCACAGTGAATACGGAGTAAGCAATCAATTGATTATCGTGCTTTTAAATGCTTAAAACAAGGAAGACAAAAAGATTAGCCACCATTCTTTTAACAAAAAATATAAATTAGCAATGCAGTATCTATTGAATTTTTCACTTTTCTCAATTACTTATTTTAAGGTACAATCAATGGTTTTTATAATCCAAATTTATCAATTATAACATCTGTAGCCACTTACAGCTAATGCCCTATCAATAATCCGGGGGCACTGCAGACGTTAGTGCTGGGTTATTTTACTGCTTTTATGTCTGTGGAAACTAATTGCTGTGGTAACTGTATTGCTGAATGAATGATTTATTGCATTTAGTTGACGTAAACAAGGCTCAGTCCAAACATTCACCATGATTTGTTTAATGCCTATGGCAGTTTTCTCCTAGAAGACCCTACTACTACAGGAGGGCATGAGCCCCTGGCTGCATCATGTGGACAAAAATACGCTGTAGATATAGTTCTCAAAAGGCTACTCTGATGCTAGTCACAAAGTACAATCACATATTCCTTAGCATATTATTCTGATTTTATTATTCTGTTTTTGCTACATTAGAACTAGCAAAAACAAACAATTCACAGTACATTTTACACCAAGAACCATATTTATATACATAAACCAATTTAACAAGGGAAATAGCCCTTATGCTTTATAAATTATGCAAGAATTAAAATGTCTTAGAATAAGTTACTAAGCAATATGCACCAATATAAATCTAAACAGTTCATAAAATTAAAGAAAAACTAGAACTGTACTCACTTGCAGTCATGACCTTTATGACAAACCCTTGCACATTCTGTACAACAGCAAAGTGACTCCAGCAAGCCACAAGTTCGACACTCAAAAATATCCTAAAATTAAGAGTATGCTTTAAAAAAATTAATTGTAAGTATACATATACCTTACCGTAACAATTACTTCTGATATTTTCCAAAACAATTCAAACTCAAGAAAACAAAAAAAATTAATGTGCTCTGGAAAACAAAGAGTTATGAAAGGGAACAACAAATATGTACCTTACAACAGTATACAAACTGAAATAAAATATTACCAGTAGGACAAAAAAATTTATATCACCCCCAAAAAGGCATTACAGTTATAAAGCATATATCAAGATTTATGGATGAAATTATACTAACAAGTGAAGATTTACAATTTTCATGATATGCCACATTTAACTTAGCAATCAGCTCTTTTGCATCATTTGTTTATGGATTAAATCAAAATTAATTATCTTTAAAGGATTTTATAACTCAGAGTAGAAAGAAGTAGTAAACTTAACAATTCCAAAGCTGAAAACTATACATCTAGTGATGATCGTAGTAGTGGGGGAAAAAAGAGAGCACAAATACAGGGAAATGTAAAGCAACTTACCTGATTAATGTGCTCTGCTCCAGTCCACGTAAAACTGCAGGTGTCATTACAACATAAGACATATAAAGGAGAGTCATCAGGGTTGGTACCCGATGGGCAAACCATTCCCATAAATACATCTTCCTCTTTCTCACTTGAGGATACTTCAGCTAAAAGGAGTTAAAAAATAGTAATTCATCTATCAGGAAAGGATTTAATTGCCATCTAGTATGTTCTTCAAACGGAATTCCTCAGTATATATGCATGTATAAATCAGAAACTATATACTAATTTTAGATATACATATATAAACTTTTTTTTACTTTAAATTTAAAAAACAAAAAAAAATTTTTTTTTTTAAAATGTGGAGACAAGGTCTTGACTGATCTGGAACCCCTGGGCTCAATCTTCCCAACTCCACCTCCCAAAGTGCTGGGATTATAGGCATGAGCCAGTGCACCTGCCCTGTACAATAATTTCAAAAGCTAATACACAGTGTCAGTATGCAAAGAAATTCAACCAATTCGGAACAAAGGAAACCAAAGCAAAATTGCATCATAACCACATGTGATCACAATACAAATACACTACACACCAGCCATCTGAATCCTTAGTTCTATGTCAGGCAGTTAAGACTCAAGTCCTAGCTCTATTTAGCAAATTATCAAAGATTATCTCATAAATTACTTATCACCAGTGTTATAAAAAGGTGACTACTTGAATCCTTTAAACACTGGATGGCAGGAATTGACAGTCCTTAATGCTTTCTATTAAGCAGAAATTCCAAGTTGGAAGTAACGACAATAAGACATCTGCCTATTACTTCTACAAAATTTTATCACTAACACCAATTAAGCACTGGCAGGTTCTACACTACTCATTATGGAATTTTTTTTGAGTCAGAGTCTCACTTTGTAACCCAGGCTGGAGTGCAGTGGCACAATCATGTCTACCACAGCCTTGACCTCTTAAGCTCAGGTGATCTTTACACCTCAGTCCTCCAAGTAGCTGGATTCACAGGTAAGTGCTACCATGCTCGGCTCATTTAAAAAAAATTTCCAGCGGCCACTGTACTCCAGTCTGGGTGACAGAGTGAGACTCCAACTCCAAAAAAAAAAAAATTTTTTTTTTCGTAGAGAAGTGGTTTCGCCAAGTTGCCCAGGTTAATTTCTAACCCCTGGGCTCAAGCAAGCCTCTCACCTCGTCCTCCCAAAGTGCTGGGATTACAGGTGTGAGCTACCACACCCAAGTTGGAATATGTTTTTTTTGTTATTTTTTTGGTTTTTTTTTTGAGTTGGAGTCTCACTCTCTCGCCCAGACTGGAGTGCAGTGGCCGCTCCCGGCCACCGCAGCCTCAACCTGCTGGGCTCTGGCGATCCTTCCACCTCAGCCTTCCGAGTAGCCGGAATTACAGGCATACGCTACCATGCCCGGCTGATTTTTTGATTTATTGTAGAGATGAGGTCTCGCTGCCCAGGCGGGTCTCGAACCCGCGGGCTCAGGTAATCCACTCACCTCAGCCTCCCAAAGGCGCGGGATTACAGGCTGAGCCACCGAGCCCAGCGGAATATGTTTTTTTAAAATCAAGAAATTTCTCCTTGGCAAGAATAACAGAACAAAAAATATATATATACATACCAGCTGTTTTTTGACAGAAAGTTTGAAGATACAGTATACTTGAGAAAAGTATAAGCATATTAATTTTACATACTCACACAAGGATTATCTTGATCGTTTCCAATCATATAATTGACATATACAGAAATTAGGTCTGAATAATTTTATATTATGTTTACAGAAGATTCTATTCAAACATTTAGAACCCAAAATAAATTACCTTTTGCAATTTTCTGAGCTGTTTCTAAGATGGTAATTGCAGCAGGGTACGCTCGGCCACTTACAGCTGACATAAATGGGGTCATCCCTCTTGCATCCCTAAAATGAAAAACAGTGTACATAAAAATTAATTATTACTTATAATTAAGTATTACTTATTTTCCTTTCTGACTTAAAATAAATGTCTGTGATGAAATAAACCTACATTTTATTTTAGTAACAAAATGACTATTCTGTGATCTTTTTATTATCTAACTACATACTCTGATCAAAACTAACATAAAAGCTGGTTTGTATTCATTTAGGATATATGATATGGAGACGGTCTCTTTCTTTTTTTTTTTGAGTTTAAGTCTCACTCTGTCGCCCAGACTGGAGTGCAGTGGCCGCTCCTGGCCACCGCAGCCTCGACCTGCTGGGCTCCAGCGATCCTTCCGCCTCAGCCTTCCGAGTAGCCGGGAATTACAGACGTGCACTACCACACCCGGCTATTTTTTTATTTATTGTAGCGAGGTCTCACCAAGTTGCCCAGGTGGGTCTCGAACCCACGGGCTCAGGCATTCCACTCCCCTCAGCCTCCCAAGGCGCAGGATTACAGGCTGAGAGTCTCTTTCACTGAGGAGAGCTCAGTAGCAAAGTGAAGATCATGCTGATTCTGATAAACTGTTTCAAATTCACCTAAGGTACTTGTTGTTCATATACCGCAAGAAGATTAACTTTAACAGCAAAAGCTAAGCTAAGCTACATCTTCATATGAAAAGTATAATGAATCCTCTTACTTGGCAGAGAGAAGTTCTCGTAGATATGGCTGCAGAACCACACTGTCACATAACAGTTTTAATATAAAATGAGCATTCGCCTTTCGATCCTTAGATTCCACTACAGATGGCTCTGTGGAAGGACCTGTAATGAAACAGATACATTTGGCACAAAACAAGAGTAGATAAGATACAACAAAAGAATATTATAGAATAAGATACCAGGCATATAAGAAGCCAGGGCAATATTCTTTTATTAGTAATAAATAAATTAACCTTGGTACAAAGAATTTAAACTTATTGACACATTATACAAATCCCCATCTGATTTCTTAATGTATGTACAAAAACACCACACATTTTCATTGACGTATGAGAGATAACTCAGAGAATTGGATGCTCTCCGAACAAAGAAGTCTCCTTGAGATTAAGGGTGAGCCTGAAAAACCCTATATCAAGTGTGTCCCTTTTCTTCCAAATGCCTAGGCAGACAAAAGAGTACAGATTCTTACCTGGAATCGTGGAGGTGCTTGGTCCTTGACCAGTGCCAGTTGCTGCTGTGGTAAGAGATCCCACAGCGGGGGCCAGGATAAAATCAATGTCACCATCTTTCAGTAAACAGAACAGCAGGATGCATATCATTATAGGCAACATATCCCTAACATGTTCTCTTAACTGGCCTTAAGGCTTTTCTCTACAAGCCAAAGGAAAAATTGGACAGAAGTTTAAGTGGAACTTCTTTCTTAAACTATAAGAGAAGGAATCCACTAGGCAAATTATTGACTTATCTGGATATATTACTATTAAAGAGATTATTCAGTTTCTTACCAGTATAGAAGCGAATTTTCAGCAAAAGAGGAGGATCTGACAAAAGTTTCTAAAATTTTAATTTTTAAAATATAAACCCTTTCAACCTGTCACAGCTAAATTAGTTATATCATACTACTTTCAAATATTTTAAATTTCTAAACATCTCATTAAAATGCTATGTTTCTTTCCTATCATGACCTTGTCTTTTGTTAACCAATGAATAAAGTTAAATAACAGATCTTACCAGGATCCATTGCAGGAGGGTCAGGAACCCAACTAGGGGGAGCTATAGGGGGTGAAACTGGATCCTGGTGGTCACTGGATGAAGCTCCAGCCTCATGTCTACCCAAACCAGCAGCTCTCAACGAACGTCTCATCATTTCCCGTAATCTCAAACTAAAACAACATGGACAAAATCAGAGCTCACTAACATGTCTAAGCATCGTGAAAAGGTGTACAGAACTTCTCATCTGGGAGACCAAAGTATGCTTCTATAAGCAAACACTCCAGGCAAGGGAAGTGAAGTACAAATGCCAATTCTGGAATCACAGAATAAGTCAGTGAGGGAGAGAAATGAAACCTGGGGTTCCTAGTACCCCACTCGGCACTAAAACCATCATTATATTAAGCTCCCACACAAACTTAGGCACAGGAAACAAAAGGAGTGATGAAGTAAGATGAGAAATAATCTATCATACAGTTAAGATAAATTGAACAGCTAAGCATTAAACAAAATTTTTTTGTCCTTGTTTATGATTAGAATTAAATTTAATAATAAACATCAGCGATCATACTGATAAGCACAAAAACAATATTGTTCATCTACTAAATCCTTTCTCTGTGATCTCAAAAGCAACTGAACTAATAATATCCACATGAGTAGTTTTAAAACAAAGATCAATTTAAATTTATTTTTTATACAAAAAAAGAATTTAACAGTACAACTTGCATCCCAAAGAAATTATGAATGAAACTAGGTAAACTGTCTTGTGAAATTAATGTCTGGGTGTGATTTTTTTTCTCCTGCCATAAAAAAAAAAAAAAAATGCTGCAGAGGTATGCACATCACTAAAAGAAAAATAAACAACTACAAACAGACCTTGTTAGGGGAACTGGTAACTACCTGTACAAAAAATCTGTATCTCTAAATAAAAGCTTACAAAGGCTACAAAGTTAATACATGTAGAACAATTTAAGAGAGAGCACAATAGGCAAATCCCTTTACTCAGTCACAATTTTAGAGAATTTTAAATGGACAGTGTCAAAAGTTGATTTTAAGGGCAAGAGAACACACATAAGGGACTTCATTCTCCCATGTAAACTTAATTCCCAAGACATGGCATTCTGATGTGACAGACCTATACCTTACTAGTAAGCAAAATACATCTATAAATAAGTAATTTCAAAGTTTTCTTAATGTTTAAGTTTCTAATTGCAATTACTGAAGTAAATGTGTTTTTCCATATCGGTACATTTTTAATTTTATAAGGATTTTTTTAAAAGCATTCACAAAAATTACTTTTAGAAGCACATTTAAGAACACATCTATCTTATACGGCTTACTGTTTTGGAATAACAACACTCTTTGGAAGATTCTGCAAAGTAACTTTTAAAGTCTCATTTGTGTTTGCTAAAAATTACCCATAGTTATTTTATAGTATCAATGTCATCTTTTTCCCAATTTAGAAATCTTAATTTAAGAGTTTTTATAATATGGGAGCATGGCACAGATACTGTGTCAGTCAAGGTCACTTTCCTGTCCAAAGACATCACCCAGAGAAGGCAGGCTGCTTACCAGTAACAGCACACACCATGGTGACTGTTTACACTGTGAAGTTGCTAAACAATTTTAATTAAGCGCGACACAGACAGTTGGTATCCTAATGTGTCGTACTCAAAGCACAGAGAAAAACAAAAAATCAGTAATAATTGGGAGACAATGCAAATAACCTGAAAACAAATGCATGTTTTGGCCATATCAAGAAGGCTTACACCAGAGTCACAAACTCAATGCTGAATGGGTCAGAAAAGTAAAATAAATGATTAAAGGGAAGTCAGGTGTAAGAAATGGGGAGTGGTGGTAAACTAGAGGAATGCATGCTCAGTTAAAGGCATTTAAATTAAAGGAAAAAAGTGTTTAACATTCCACAGGCCAAACAAAACACATGTGGGCTATTCTCCAACCTCTAGCTTAATAAGTGAAGATAAATTGAGACTATAGCCTCATCTTGAACTTGCAAACTCCCAACTTTGTTGTTGTGATGTAGAAAATTCAATATTAAGTGAGGGGGTCACATTCCTTGTCATTTTAAAAATTGTCCTTAACCTCTTTTCTTCATTAGGTCTTGGGAACATTTTTAAGTACAATGCCCAACTCCTCATATAGATTCTTAAAAAACAAAAAACAAAAAAACAAAAAAAGAAAATTATTCTTCAAGATGTTGTACACAATTCATGAAGATTCACCTGTATCCTCAGTGGCTGAGGACAATACTGAGGAGGATACCACCTTGGCTGCTAAGATTCAGAGTTTTGACATTTCTTCGTATAGGCTTGCCTGGAGTCATCGTATTTTCTGACAATATGGAAGAATTCAAGGATGATGTAATTTCCTCTTTGTAAGCACGTTATATCCATGCTACAGAAGCCTTAGAATCCAGTCATGTTCAAACATAACACTGTGACAAAAAAGCGAAGGTCATGTGTCTTCCAGATTAACAACCTCTAGAGTACATACACCTGCAATCAGATGCATCAATCAAGCTTTCCACTAAATCTGCCCTTTGTACTCAGGAACTATTGAGTCACATAATAAAACTTCTGAGTCAAATCATCATCTGAAGACATTTAACAGTATTCCATTCAATTTTGAAACTGCATCAGTTTTGAGCTTACAGCTCATGAATCCCAGCCTGCATACTCATCAAGGGGCATCGCCTAGAAAATCCATTGTAGGCTAGAGGAGGGTTTTCACTTCAATGAAGCAGTCTGTGGAATTCCTACTGCCCGGCGTGGATAATAAGACTCCTGTGCTTTCATCTGTTCAATCGGCAGCCCTGAGTTTGAACTGGTTAAGAGCACTGCAGTGAAATCTTCGGCAAATTCCTCAAAGGAGCTTACTCTGCAAATTATTTCTGTGAGCAACACATCACCCACTCTTGAAGCTCCTTTTAGTCTTTGCCTTCAAAATAATCCTTATATGAAAAAAAAAAGATGGCAGCACTGGCATTGGACCAACCATATCAGAGTCCAACTTGATTTGTACCTGTTTTTTCCCTGAGGAAATGAAATACCTGAAATAATTCAGACACTAATTTCTTCATGAAGAATTTAAGTTGCTTTCCACTTTAGAACAAGCACCTCGACTGCCTTGTATAGTCCTAATAAATAAGCTGGTGATAATTTCCATTTTGTTTAGCCTACATAACGGTCACCACAAAAAGTTTTTGATAAATCTCACTTAGGGAGTCTTTGAGCCTGGGAAGCTATCAACTTGGTAGCCTTCCTGGTACCAATTTGAGAATACACATTTTTAAAGGGATAGAAATAATTATAGAACAGAAAATAGGCAAGGAGAGTCTTCATTTTAAGTAGACTTTACAACTTATCACATTAGCACATAGTGAGCAGGGCTTCCATTAATGACCTGTCAGTAATCAAGAATTTTGGCTCACTCATACCATTAAAATATACTTTTTCCTACAGAAAGAAAACTACATCCTGAATTCTTTGTATCATCATCTAGTCAATTACCTAGCAAATTCTAATGTGTTATAAAGGTTTGTCTATCCCACAACTCAGAAAGCCTGAAAAATTAAATACCAAACATTCATAATACAAACCAGTCTTTAATTTCTTCCCAGATCACTAAAGTACCTGAGAAACTGAATTTAAAAAGCAATCTGAAAATAAAAGATTGAAGTTCTTACAATTATTATATTACTTGTTCTCCAACTAAAGAAAATAACTTCCTAGGAAGCAAGAATGATAATTTAGAACAAATTCAAAGAATAAAATTTAAACTACTTGTCTAAATTGTCTCAAATATATAAAGTATCCCAGATCTCTACACTTTAATTCTATTAGTTTATAGCAGGTACTTTCCCCAGGGTGTTACTAGAAGGATCAAAAAGCAAAGCAATAAAGGACCCACCATACAAGTCATGTGTATGACAGGTAAGAGATACACTGCTTTTTGCACCTGGGGTTTTTTTCCTCCAATTAAACTTTCCTGGTAAAAATCACATTACCTTCGGCTACTTGATGATCCAGCCCGATTACCTGGGCCATTACTTGAAACAACTGATATTGCATTTGCAATGGCCTCAACAGCAGAAAGCCTTTCTGCAAATGTATTTCTTTCAGAGCGCTCCGCTTCTGAAACATGAGAAACAATTAGGATCAAATTTAAACTTCAAAAAGAACTAATACATTGGGTATGTACAATCTACTAAACGCTAATCACCATATATTTAGTGCTCAAATTCACATACTACATTCCATGTTTCCCTCCTTAAACCAAATGTCACTTAAACTATATGATCTTTAATATGACATTTATTTCCTTACTGACTTACTTCAATCACCAGAGGTAAAAAAATAAGGTCAGTAGTAAGTAGACTGAAATTTAGCTTTTACTACCAAGGGGAAAAAAAGACCCACATATAAGCATTTTAATCTTAGTTAATATACTACTTATTATCCCTCCTGAATCAATGATAATGATATAATGTTCAGAAACCTCTGAACTATTTTTCAAAAACGTAGCTACCTTACATAATTATCATTAGCAGAATTAAAAATAAGTAAAAACAAGCCGGGCTCGGTGGCTCAGCCTGTAATCCCACGCCTTTGGTAGGCTGAGGTGAGTGGATTGCCTGAGCCCGTGGGTTCGAGACCCGCCTGGGCAGCGAGACCTCATCTCTACAATAAATCAAAAAATTAGTCGGGCGTGGTAGCGCATGCCTGTAATTCCGGCTACTCGGAAGGCTAAGGCGGAAGGATCGCCGGAGCTCGGCAGGTGGAGGCTGCGGTGGCCAGCAGCGGCCACTGCACTCCAGTCTGGGCGAGAGAGTGAGACTCCAACTCAAAAAAAAGAGAAAAAACATGAATTATACATTTGTACTTTAGGTTTTCAATTTCTCTCTTCATTTAACCAATTAAAAATTTTAAGGCACAAAAAGCTTAATTACATTCAAAATTAGCTACTCACTAAGTGAATTTTCCTCTCTACCTTCTGATAACTGAGATAAAAGTTGCCTTAATATAATTGGACTTAACTTGCTAAATAATTCCTATGGTAATAAGCCTTCAATTATATAATAGGTCAGTAAAGCTCATGTAGGATTACATTTCCAATTTGTATACAAGGTGGGACCCAAAAACACCCCAGAATTATCTTTTGGAGGATGGCCATCTTGTAGTATATTCTGAAAGCTCCACCATATCAAATGGCCAACCAAAGTTTTTATCTGGAAGTTTTGAAAGGGCTGCATCACAATTGCAGAAGAAACATCCTGAGTTGTGGCAAACAGATAACTGGTTTTTCCACCATAACCATGCACCCACACCATACCACACTGAGTATTCAGCAATTTTTGACCAAAAATGGCATGACCCCTGTACCCCACAATCCCTATTCACCTGATCTCACCCCTAGTGACTGTTTTTTGTTTCTCCAGATGAAAAAAGTTCTTAAAGGGAAACGTTTTGCTGATGTGAAAGAGGTGAAACAATCAACAAAAAAAAAACCCCAGCAGAAGTACTAAAAGGCATCAAAATTGATGAGTTCAAAAACTGTTTTGAGCAGTGGAAAAAGCATCTTGATAGGTGTATTGCATCAAACAGAAAGTACTTTGAAGGTGACTGAAGTTTAAACATGTAAGAATACACAATTTTTTATAAATAAACTCCAGGTTTTTTTAGTGGTCCCCCTCATATACCACAGAGGATAGTATTAACCCTTTGCACTCAGATGTCCCCTTTCAGGGGGGACATTGTAAACCTAGCAAACTACTCAGATGTCCCCTTCTCAGGGTACATAAAGAGACTGCTGGTGACTATACAGGACAAACTTATGCCAGCACAAATGTTTAAAAAATGTATGTTTCCATGAAGTTTTCCATTGAAGTTATAAAAAAAGGCAAATAAAGAAATGGAATATATACTGATACACAGGTTAAAAAATATCATCTGTCGTTATGTAGAAAGAGAATGTTTCAAGTGCTTTCCTGTTTTGTTTTGTTTTGTTTTGAGTTGGAGTCTCACTCTGTCACCCAGACTGGAGGCCACCACAGCCTTGACCTGCTGAGCTCCGGTGATCCTTCTGCCTCAGCCTTCCAAGTAGCTGAAACTACAGGTGTGCGCTACCACGCTCGGCTAATTTTTTTGATTTACTGTAGAGATGAGGTCTCACCAAGTTGCCCAGGCGGGTCTCGAACCTGTGGGCTCAGGCAATCCACTCACCTCAGCCTCCCAAGGCGTGGGATTACAGGCTGAGCCACCAAGCCCGGCTTGAAGTGCTTTCACAGTGCTGCAGAAACTAGACAATAAATTACATATTGTTCATGTGGGATAAAGAAAATGAGACTGTACTGTCTGCTAGAATAGAAAAATACCAGGTGGAAGATGTCAAATAAATTACTGTTGCATAACATGTATCAATTAACCTGCAACACATGTCAGTGACTGTTTCATGATGTTAGCACACACTAGAAAACTATGAAACAAAATTTTTGATTTTTTGTCATAAGTAAATTCCTCAATGTCCAAAAATTCATTATAAGCTGAATAACATTACAAGAAAACAACTGGTTCCTACGCTGCACTATTTAATATGAAGTGACTAATTTTTCACTATTTGAGTGCAGTGGAGTTGCTGGTAGGTGATCTGCGAGATGTCTCCAGGTGCAAAGGGTTAAAGATAACAAAAACATACTGATGAAAAATGTATTTGCTGATTTACATTTATATACCCATTTTTACTTTCTGAGAAAGTTAAAAAAAAAGGCTTCCAAGATTTTACAAAGCAAAGCAAAAAAAAAAGTATATACACATTATTTATAATGATTTGCTTTTCCTCCCTTTACCAGTTGTTATAGTTTCAAAAGTGCCTAAAACTTATTACGACCATGTTATAGTTCTTAATCTCACCCTCTTCTTCTTTAGTTTCCTTATTGCTGGTTGGAAAGCAAACTGATACACAAGCATGCAAAATATTTCGGTTTCCATCACATCTGTGGCTGATGAATGTTTGTAGCATCTGTAGATTCTGTTCTAAAACAACCGCTTGCTCAAGATTCACAAGATACTGTCGACAGGCCTCATAGTCACAGCGTAGAATATGTTGCATTAAGGTTTGTTTCTGTGCTCAAACAAATTAGGGGGAAAAAATTCTCTATTAATTTTAATAGTACATTACATATGTCAAGAATGTCTCATGGCCAACACAATATATAATTAGATTTGCAAACAGAGACAATTTTAAGTGGTCTGGCTAAAGGAAAAGATACCCTTTATGGATACCTTTTTTAAGCAGAGCACACAGTTGACAGAAATAAGAAAGGAGGGTAAACTTTGGGAGGAAGATAAAAATGGGAAGAAGAGGTGTGTATACAAGAAAATACATCTAAACAACTATTTTTCCGAACCAACCATGTGTGAGATAGGCCATTTTGATTATGGAACTAACTATGGCTATGAGGTAATAACTCCATCAACAGTAAGCTCCAGTTCATGAGGTGGGCCACATAACACGAAACTTGCCAAAATACAGGGAAATGTATACTAATTAATATGTTGAGAGGATGTCGAAGCCTCTTTAAAGAACAAAAAGGACAGTATTTTAAAGGGCAACTAAAATCAACATACTCTGCTGCATACTGCTAAAACATACACTGTCTTCAAGCAACAGCCAGTTATTTGGTTAGAAGCAGCCACACTATAGGAAACTCATCTCCAGTCTGCTAGACTGTACACGGGTTCTCAGAGAGGGCATTAACACCACATTTAGCTGTGCTCAAGCAGAAAAGTTCAATGTGCATCACTATGTGTTATGTTTGTCACTTATTCTTTTAGCAAAGGGCAAAGAGAGTTTAGTAAAAATATTTCTTGTTGGTCTGCTGTGTGCCAAGATCTAAACTGAAGGTACAAAGATAAATGACGCTACACTTTACCCCTACTCATCATGAAATGATAACACATTTCGTCTCTAGTCATGAGATGCTGACAAGGCACAGCGGTCACAGAACCAAATGTCTACATTTGAAGTAATATAAATGAGTAAATGAGGCTGTGTGTAAAAACATAACACAAGTTGTGTAATAAATGGCAACACTCGGACTCAGGGCAACAACTACAAGTAATGAGGTTTGTAATAAATTCAAAAAGACCATGTATAGGCTCTAAAGAGGGCAGTCTAATGCTTTGGGACACAGATTTGGGGTCCAGTTTTGCCAGATGTTTCTATTTTTTAAGAGCAACTAAAATTCTGGATTTTAAATGTAAACTCTGTGATTTTTAAATAATGTGAAGTAATTTCAAGGAGATTAAGTTCAGACCACAGCCTCCTTATCATCACCCCTACAGGTTGAAACCACTAGTCCAGCAAGTTATAATCAAAACTAAACGAAGAATTGAGTTTGTTTCTATAAATAATAGTCACAAGTAGCTCTCAGGAGCACCTGGATTCAGTCTACTTTACATGCAGTTCTAAAAAGTTTACTCATCACCACCAATTCAATGGAGGGTACATAATATCATACTAAGCTCAATTTCCATCCTTTATAGAATAATCCTTTAGAAGAGGTGTTGTATTTATTCCCAGTCCTCACTTTCCATTTTGTCCTTGGCTCCCTCTTGGAAGGCGATTTTCATCCACACCACCAACAATGACCGAGATGAAGCCAAACTCAACAGTCAGCATTCAGTACTCCTGGCCTCCAGCATCCCACCAGTGACACTGTGTCCCTGCACCCTGCTGGATGCATGCTTTTCATCTGGCGTCCAGGATACAACTCTAGTTTTCCTCCAGCCTTTTGAATGCTCCTTCGCATCTCCCATGCTGGTTGCTTTTTTTCATCCTAGCATTTGAATGTTGGGACTATTCTCATAGTTCAGTCCTTGAACCTTTTCTCTTTCAATAACAGCTCCCAAGTCTATTTCTCCAGGATGGTCCTCTCTCTCCTGGTCTTCAGATTCAGACATTTAACTTTCTACTCATCATCTCTTCTGGAGTATCTGATATCTTAAACATCACATGTCTAAAATCAAACACTTGAATCTTCTTCACCTCTATGGTCTTCATCTCAATAAATGACAACTTCATTCTTCCAAAACTTTTCACACCCTCTTGGCTTTCCCTATTTGACATCTTATTCATCAGCAAATTCTGTCAGTTCTACCTTAAAAACATATCTAGTATAGTCAACATTTTGGCTAATGACAGGTCACATATATGCCAGTGGTCCCATGGGATTACAATGGAGGTGAAAATCACTGCTGCTTAACAATGTACCCATTGTCAAGTCATAGTACATTACTCATGTGTTTGTGGTGATGCTAGCATAAACAAACTTTCTACACTTACAATCATATAAAAGTATAGCATACGCAATTATGTAAAGTACAGAATACTTGATTTAAAAAAAACTATTGGCCGGGCTTGGTGGCTCATGCCTATAATCCCAGCACTTTGGAAGGCCAAGGTAAGAGAACTGCCTGAGCCCACAGGTTCGAGACCAGCCTGGGCAACTTGGAGAGACCTCATCTCTACAATAAATCAAAAAATTAGCCGGGTATGGTGGCACATGCCTGTAGTTCCAGTTACTTGGAAGGCTTAGGTCGGAGGATCACCTGAGCCCAGCAGGTCGAAGCTGCAGGGGCCGAGGGCATGCCACTGCACTCCAGCCTAGGCAACTGAGTAGGACTCCAGCTCAAAAAAAAAGAAAAAAGAAAAAAAAAAAAAAAGAACTAAAAACAAAAAACTGTTATTGGTTTATAAAAGTATTTACTATACACTTTTTGTTGTTATTTTAGAGTGTACTGCTTCCACTTATTTTTAAAAGTTATCTGTAAAACAGCCTTACACAGGTTCTTCAGGAGGTATTCCAGAAGGCATTGTTATTACAGGAGATGACAGCTCCATGCCTGTTATTGCCCCTGAAGATCTTCCAATGGGATAAGATGTGGAGGTGGAAGGCAGTGATACTGGTAATTCTGACCCTGTGTGGACCCAGGCTAATGTATGTTTGTGTCTTAGCTTTTAACAGAAAAATGTAAAAAGAAAAAAAGAAATAAAATTTAAAAACAAAAAGAAAGTTTATAGAAAATAATATAAAGGAAGGATTTTCTTTTTTGAGTCAGCGTCTCACTCTGTCGCCCAAGCTGGAGTGCAGTGGCATGCTCATGACCACCACAGCCTCAACCTGCTGGGCTCAGGTGATCCTTCCACCTCAGCCTTCCAAGTAGCTGGAACCACAGGTGCGCGCCACCACACTCGGCTAAGTTTTTTATTTCCTGTAGAGACGAGGTCTCACCAAGTTGTCTCGGCTGGTCTCGAACTCCTGTACTCGGGCAATCCTCAGCCAACCACACCCTGCCAGGAATCTTAATACAGCTGTATAATGTGTTTGTGTTTTAAGTAAAGTTTATTACAAATAAGTCGAATGGTTTAAAAAATTAAATTTAGTGTCGCCTAAGTATTCAATGTTCATAAAGTCTACAGTCTTACTGTAATATCATGGGCCTTCACATTCACTCTCCACTCACTCACTGACTCACCCAGGGCAACTTCTGTTCTTGCAAGCTCCATGTGTGCTAAGTGCCCAATACCAAGGGTCCTACTTTTTATTTTTTATACTTTTTTTACTGTATCTTTTGCATGTTTAGATGTTTATGTACACAAATAGCTACTATTGTGTTACAAGTACCTACAGTATTCAGTACAGTAACATACCATACAGGTTTGTAGCCTAGGAGCCATAGGCCACACCACAGAGCCCAAGTGTGTAGTAGGCTATATCATCCAGGTTTGTTTAAGTACATTCTTTGATCACAACCCATTTCTGAGAATGTATCCTGTCATTAAGCAACACATAACTATGTATCTGATTCTAGACAGTTTTCCCTCATAACTCTGCTTCCTAGGCTAAGTCACCATCAAATTCCACCGGGATTATTCTAATAGCCTCCTAGCTGTTATCCCTATTTCCATACTGTCACCCCAAGATACATAGCACATCAGAAGAGATCCTTTAAAAACTGAAGTCAAATCAGGTCAATCCCAGTTGAAATTGCTCCAGCAACAGCTTGCAATGTATTGCCTCCAGATTTAACAAACCACAACATGTTCAAATTCATCTTCTTCCTTTTATCCCATTTGTTCCTTCTCCTATATTTCTGCTCCACCATCAAGCACACCCAAATCAGAAGCTTTATTAACTCTTTCATTTCATTCATGCTGAAATCCAGTTACCAAACTTTATCCTTCTACTTGCTTAAGGTCTCTCAAATCCACTTTCTCTTTCTCAGTTCTAAATGAGTCTGAGTTTACTTTGTTTCTAACCTGGATTAATTGTATTAGCCCTTTATCTGATCTCTAAACTTCTGTCCTCCAACTGCTCCTGAAAAACCCACCTACCACTGCTAATCTTTTAAAAACATTCTCTCCTCCTACCTTTCAGGGAAATGTTTAGGTCCCTTAGGTTAGAACACAAGGCACCCTAGTGCCTCTCTCCAGCTTTATCAGTTGCTACTCACTGACCCATATGATCCCTAACTTCCGGTCATATCAAAAGAAGGTACACATTCCTTCCAACATATTAATAGATCACAAAGGTGGCCCTTGGTATCAGGGATAACAACCCCCATTCTTGTCCCTGTGTCTAGAGGACCTCTATGTGATCATTCACAACTCTTTCCAGGTGTCACTTCCTCAGGGAAGCCTTCCAAAACAGTTGTAGTTGAATTTATATCTATTCCCTCTGTACCTTCACAACACTGTGCATGCCTTTCTCAAACACTTAAACTATACTGTAATCACTAATTTACTTGTCTCCATTGTCTTAACAGACTATTAGCTATGATAGGGAAGAAAAGGCAAAGAATCACCTATTCCAGATTCGTTTCCCTATTAGGCAATGTGGTGCTACATGAAAAAGAGGAATGAAAAAGGAAAGAAAAACCACATTGGTTTTCTGTAATTTAGGGGTGTTTTCTGAATTAAAAGGCTGAGTAGTTTTCACTTGTAAGCAGACCCTTAACAATTATCATAATACAGTAAGAAAGGAATTGGCAGCAGTGGGAAACCGTAGGGGGGGCCACCCCTCATCGACAAGGGTACCTTCATAATGAACATTTGTATACCTAACCGGGAATTGTACCGTACATCTTTAAAATTAAAAAAAAAATTTTTTAAAGGCTGATTGGTTTCAAAATGTAAATTACCTCTACAGCCATGATGATAATAGCAGCTTTCTTTTTGATTGTTGAATTGGCAGGAAGATTTATTAAAGAATGCACACCCATTCCAAGACTACTAATAGGTGGAAGATCAAGCCAGTCAGGATCCCTTATTCCTCCCATGCAATCTTTGGCCATTGGGTAGATAGTACCATTTCCATCTCGAAGAATAATAGGAGACTCCTATGATAGAGGAAAAAGAGTAAAGTTTGACTTTCGTTTTTTTTTTTTTTTTTGAGTTGGAGTCTCACTCCGTTGCCCAGACTGGAGTGCAGTGGCCACTCCCGGCCGCCCCAGCCTTCCGAGTAGCCGGAACTACAGGTGCGCGCTACCACGCCCGGCTAATTTTTTGATTTATCGTAGAGATGAGGTCTCGCCAAGTTGCCCAGGTGGGTCTTGAACCCGCAGGCTCAGGCAATCCACTCACCTCAGCCTCCCAAAGTGCTGGGATTACAGGCTGAGCCACCGAGCCTGGCTAAAATATGACTTTCAATCAAAAAATGTATCTCTGATTTTTACAAAAGGCATATTTATTTTCAAATCAGATGCTGGTAATAATGATCAAATAACAAACCTAGTACTAAAATGTGCTGAATATTACCAATTTTTCAATAATTTACTAATAAGCAAACTAGAGCCAGATTCTAAATTTTAGAAAAACGCCATCGTTGTCATATCACTTTTCAAAAGCAAAAAGAAGTCTCTACCTGTCCAGCAGTGAAAATGGCTACATCCCTCTCATTCTGACCAAGGAAAGCAATGCTGCTCGTAGGAAAGTTGTTTTCCTGTTCTGCTTTTCCTGTGGCAAGATCAAAGATACAGTACCGTACCCAATTTCCAGTCTTCAAAACAGCATGCACACCTTTCAGAAACACACAAATGAAAAGAAAAATTATTATACAACTTTAGTAATCTCAAAGTATCCACCAAATTTTGATATCTCCAGCCATATTTGTAAATCAATTCATTCATTCCATTAAAGTTACACACAGGGAACAAAAAACAGCCAATGCCCTGAATTAACTTTATCCTATTCCCATGTACTGCACAAGTATTAATGAGATATAGAGTATGCCAGCTGGAAAAGTTATTAAAAATTTACCTTTGGAATCTACATTCACTGCTAATATTTCTGTTTTCTCAGGTATACAAAGCTTTTTAGGAGTCCTCTGAAAACAGTCAGGAACTTTGGGTGTCCCACCAGTTTTGACAACCTGCATGACACAAAAAGAACATAGTTCTCCAACTCTGTAACATACTCAAGGAGGCAGTCCAAATACCCAGCTACTGAATGACTCGTCTATGCTTACCTGCAGTTCATCAATTCTAAGTAACCTACAATCCTGCAGGAGAGAAGAAGGGTCAGAATCTGGACCAGAGCTGCTCTGACAGTTTGCATTACTGGATGTTCCTGGAAATTTTACAGCAACATAAGCACCATCCACTTTTAGCACCTACAAATACAATCCAAAGAATATTAACAATGGCCTACATGAAATCAACATGCAAATTATATTCACTGAATAATTTAATGTTGAAGGCATTTAATTCTTTACATTACTCCAATAATCAAGTTATAAAATTAACCTGGACAGACTCACTAAAGGTTTATGTTAGTGTCTACATTCAAACTTATTTGCTAGAGAAAAACTGACCCACCCAACCAGTGATTACAGACTGTGTTTAGCAATTTAAAAAATTAAGTAAGCCGGGCTCGGTGGCTCAGCCTGTAATCCCGCGCCTTTGGGAGGCTGAGGTGAGTGGATTTTGCCTGAGCCCGCGGGTTCGAGACCCGCCTGGGCAGCGAGACCTCATCTCTACAATAAATCAAAAAATCAGCTGGGCGTGGTAGCGCATGCCTATAATTCCGGCTACTTGGAAGGCTGAGGCGGAAGGATCACCGGAGCCTGGCAGGTCGAGGCTGCGGTGGCCGGGAGCAGCCACTGCACTCCAGTCTGAGGACAGAGTGAGACTCCAACTCAAAAAAAAAAAAAAATTAAGTAAAACCTATGAAATCCTTCCATCTTCTCCATTAGTTTAAAACAACACTGTCCAACAAAACCTTTTTTTTTAATTATAAAGATGTGGAGTACAGTTCAGAGTAGGTATACAAACATGGATAACAAAACATTTTTGACAGTGGTAATATTCTGCATTTGCAGTGTTTATTACAGTAGGCATTGGACACAAGTGGCTATTACAAATCTGAAATAAGCAAAATGTGACCACTTAAAATGGAGCTAATATGACTGAGGACCTGACTTTTAAGTTATTTAATTTTAATAAATTCATATAGTCACACATATAGCTTAGTGGGAGGCGTTTTGGTTAACAAAGGGACAAGGTCAGCAATACAAATAAAGACAAACACAGAATTTGAAACCAGGACATCTAGGTCCCACTTCCACCGCTTGACACTTTAGATTTTCACCCACTGTCAGGATCTCAGAAGAAACACCTGCCCATAAACTACAGTTCTGTGAGAATGAAATGGAACAAAGAATAGACTATATAAAAAAGTAATATATCTCTGTGCAACTTTTCTATAAATCTTAAACTATTCCAAAATATCATTAAAAAAAAAAGAGCAACATGTCACCATGAGTGCTTGAGGCAAGACAACGTCTCTTCATCTGTCCAGGACAGAGGGGGTAGCTCTATTATCAGATTCAGGGATTCAACTAAAGAAGTCACTGAAGAGGATAAACCAGCCTCAAAAAAAGGACTCCCAGACACCAACCATGAATCCTTGGATAAACAATACCACTTAAGTCGTTAGTAACTAATTCTTAGATGTGTTTAACCAACCTTGCCAACAGGAACATTCTTAACATCCTCCACAAAAACGACTTCCCGAAGAGACCACTGCTCTTCGTTCACTTTCTCCTCTTCTTTCGGGGCAGGGGTTGACCGTCGTCGTTCTTAGACAACAACAAAATGGTAAGTACCAAAAAGAAAATGTAAAAGAGACTTTATAGATTTCATCTAAGTGTATAAAAAAGATAATTTTTAAAGGGATACATAATTGAACTTTCCAAATAAGAATTTCAGGAAATACTGTTTTATGAATTGGAGCTTTATGACCAACTTCTACTTTAAATAAATTCATAGGGAACAGCACCTATAACTGTCAATGCCCAACTATATTAATACTACCACAAAAAACAGCAAAGAAGGGGGGAAACATATTTTGGACTTTCAAAGTTAGTTACCTGACCAAGATTTAACAAGGAAGATCCCCTAAGCTAATCTTAAGACTATCACATAACTATTAAAACCTAACCTTTAACTTCTTAAGTTACAAAGCAGCTATACTCTAAAATTTATTATGAAGAGCTTTTTTTAAAAAAAATCTGTAAATCCATGGTGTAGTAGTAACTTTAGGTTTATAAATTCTACAAATTCTGACCAAAACTTGTGACCAAGCCATAATCAATGTATAATAGAAAGAGTATCAATGAGAGTAGATATTCTAGCCAGAGGCAGCTATTTCCTTCTATTACTGTAATACATTTCAGATATTTTTTAAAAACTCTAAAATTCTTAAAAGCAACAGGAATAGTCAACACCGTAAATGATGTTTTTCCACTTAAAGCTATGCAAAAAAAAAAATTAAGTCAACTAATAGAACACAATTTATATGAAGATAATAAACATGGCAGAAACAAACTAAATGTGGTTGTCTGCTTGACACCTTATTTTGATCACAGTGTACAACACATAAAACTTACTATATGGCATTGATGCACTGCTGGCAATTGATGATGCATCACTACATGTGGACGCCGGAGACGGGGGAGGACCCATTTCTGTTTTCACTGGCTCTTGCTTACTTTCAGGTCTGAGATTAAAAAATAAGATTCCCCATATAATTAGAAAAATAACAAACTAGTCAAATAGCATATTGTTAAGACAAGCTTATTCTAACAAGGGAATTTTAAAATGTGTATTAAAGAACATGTTTTTAAGACCCAAGGTACTGAAAAGAGTATGCAATCATGCTTTCAAATAATGTTTTACTCTTTGGACTCGGGACAGTATAAATCTAGCAAACCACTTGGATGCCCATCTCATGGGACATAAAGAGATTGCTGGTGATTAAACAGGACAAACATTTGCCAGTACAAATTTTTCAAAAAAATGTATGTTTCCTTGAAGTTGTCCACTTAAAAACAATGAAAAACTTCAAATTTGCCAAGCTTTTGACTGATCAGTTGAGAAGTGGTTTTTAGGAGTCACGAGTATGTCCTTCCACTTTGTCTTTGAACAACAGACTGGACAATAAAGTACCTATTATTAATGTGGGAGGAAGAAAACAGGACTACACTGTCTGCTCAAACAGAAAAACGCCAGGAAAAAGACTTCAAACAAATTACTGTTGCACACCATGTATCAATGAACCTGTAGCATATGTTGGTGACTGTTTCATACATTACCACATGTAAGAAAAACGTAAGATACAAAACCCTAATTTTTTTTATCATAAATAAGTTCCTCAATGTCCAAAATTCTATTATAAGCCAAATATCATTACAATAAAATGCTGGTTCCAATGTTATACTACTTAATATAAAGTAATTCATTTTTCACTATTGTGTAAAAAAGTGCAGTCAAGTTGCTGGTAGGTGAGCCATGAGATGTCTCCAAGTACAAACGGTTAATGTAAGAAAGAAAAATGCAACATACAAAATTATCAACAACTTGGGACAATGATTCAGATAAGCACTACTTAGAAATCACAAATTCATCAACATTCAATTTAGTAACAGTTTTATAATAAGCCTCTTCAGCAAACAAATTTCACATTATAACATTGAACACAGACGTTTAACTGAAAAAATTATACAGGCAAATAAGTATAAAGTTCACTAGACCATTAATTTCTTAGAGTTCAAAGAAGGAACTCTACTCACAATGGTTTACAAAAATATATTTATAAACCATCTGATAATAGGATTAATAAATGATCCCTATTCAATGAGTTATTTCATTAATGGTTTCCCTAAGAAGGTACTACAGCAACTATACAATATTCTAGAGAGTAAAGACAAAGATTTTTATTTATTAAAGGGCAGAAATCAGTTTATTACAAACTTTTTATTTCATTCTAACATATATACATAATTAACCTGGGTCACATCTTAACCCTCTTGTCTCCTGCTTCCCTCAGCAGAAATTTCACTGGAGTTTAGAAATAATCTAAAAGAAAACCATTATTATTTCTACCAGCATCTTAGCAAGTGTGCACACATGTACAAGCCCATAGTAAACACTTCTGGCTCCTCTGCAATCCTGTGATAGGTAAAAGAAGCCAGTATGGAGTAATTACTAGCAAACCTTTAAAATCAACACATTTCGATGACTAGAAAATACGACTACTGCTGACATGAACCTATGTTCTTAACATTTAATTTCACTGAGCTATTTTACAAAGACTACTAATAGAAATGGCTCATTTCAAAGAACAATCTTTACAAACTTCATAAATTAAGGATTTAAACAACATATCCTATTCTAATCTTTATAGCTGAACACAAAAATGTTTCAAATGTTCTTTAAAAAGCATATAAAACAATAAAAATGTTTTGTTGCTTTTATTTTTTGCACATCAATGTAATCAGGAGAAAAGTCTACAAAACTCTTTAAGTCTTAATTTAAGTATAAAGTACAATAGCTGTGGCTTGTCACTTCTGACTTAACAGTAATCACCATGTTTGTGAATTTCAGTTTGCATTTTAAACATGATGAGAAACAGCAATGAAGTCAGAAAATTTAGAATCATCACATCTGTTTGAGTATAAATGGAATGCAAACTAAGAAATTTCAAAATTTAAAAAATATATTATGTGCAGTAATACCCCAATCACTTTGCAACCTGTATACATTTAAAAAGAAAATGCACCAATGGTCTGAATGTTATTTCAGAAATGTAATATCATTACTTTTCCAACTACCAACAATGGTAAATTATTTCTATGAATTGTTTGAAAATTATCTTAACATTTTACAAAAGTTTTAAAGAATCATTTTTAAAGATGAATAGATGTTTCTAAAAGCACAGATGTTAAATTTCTGAACCCCGGCTCCTAAACAATAAGCTAGCCCCAGAATGTGGGGCAATACAAAACTGAGTAGTGTTACTGTCCACATGTATCCCTTCAACCCCAAAAGCTGACAAATCCTTTACAGATACTTCCCTCCCGAATATATTAGCCTGTAAGGCCCCAGTGATAAGACACAGGCAAGATATTAGGTAGAACTCAAGATGAGTACACAGGGAGAGAGGAGGAGAACACCCCCTTCATAGTAAGGCTGAAAACATTATTACCATTATACAACACATTATTACCGTTATACAACACCTGCAAAGGACTCAATCTAATGAGAAAACATCAAAAGAGAACACTACACTGCCATTCTGGTCAGTAACCTAATCAAAAAGAACTATAATACACAAATATGACAGCAAGTAACCAGCAGCAAAATTTACAAAGTCCTTTCAAATCTCCTGGAGACCTTAACAAGACCCTATCATGTTAGCAGTTTACTGTGTCATTGGACACCTCTCAGTATCCCTTGAATAGTCCTATTCACATACAAAGCAACTGGCGTAAAGGCAAGGTTTGGGTATGGTACTTACTTAGCTTCAGTAGTTTTGCTAGCTTTTTCCATGCTTTTCAAGCTTTCGGGGGATCTAAGTTGAAATCTACAGCTATCATTCATATTCCAGACTGACTCCATTAAGACACCAACTTTAGGAATCCCGGCACTAATTGAAAATGCAACTGCTCCAGCATGATAAAGAGGATTATTTCTTAAGCACACCTAGCAAACAAAAGAAAACAACCATCAAGATGACAGAACTTTAAAGCAAATTAGAATATTTGTTTCAAATGTATTAAAATACAATACATGAAAGTACTGTTTCCTATGTTTTTCAAATACAATCAATGAGGCTGAAAAGGCATCAACATAAAGGTTTTCATCTAGAAAACCTGTCCCTAAAATTAGTTTCAGCAGTTTTGCTAAAAAAATTTAGCAATAACTTTTAAAAAATTCAAGCTGCAAACGTCCCAACCATTATAACATTCTGCTACAGAGAAACACTACAGAGACAGCAAAGAACTAAAAGAGGTTCTCATTTAAAAAGTGAAATGTAAACAAAAAACTTTTTGTCTGCTTTCTCCAATTTAAAATTTTTTTTTCCATAATTAATGATGATACAGAGGCTCTATAACCTAATGTGAATGGATGTTCACTTCCCTAGAAGACTGTTGTTTCCAACTAGCCAAAAGCTCCAATGAATAATGCAATTTTTTTTTTTAAATTAAAAAGTAGACCAGGTGGGGTCTGGTCTGTAATTCCAACACTTTGGGGGACCAAGGCAGGAGGATCACTTAAGACCAGGAGTTTGAGACCAACCTGGGCAACATAGTGAGATCCTGTCTCCACTTTGGATGGATGGAAGGGAGGGAAGGAGGAAGGGGAGAAAAAACTAGGCAGGCGTTAGTGTTAGAGGTTTAAATGAGTTCAGGAGTCAATAACCTTTAAAGCTTCACTATCAGGGACTAACCTCGGGTCATACTGTGAAATCCAACAGCCTGCAAGATGGCATTGTCAGACATATCAATAATAGCTCTGACTGACATTATTTCTGGAGCTCTCTTTTCATCTCTCCAATAGCCCAATCTTACTGACAATGACAATGTTATACTTGATCATGATCAGAAAGATATGAATTTTTGGTGGCTATAATTAAGTATGAGACACAAGAAGGGATTGGCAGTAGTGGGACACTGCCAGGGAAGAAAGAATGGGAGGCACATAACATCAATAAGAGTACCTGATCCCAAACCAGGCAAAGTGAGTATCAATGGGAGGCCCAAACTTCACCTGCACAATAACTGCTTATGTATCTAACCACACATTTAAAATTTTTTAAAAATCAAAAAATAGAAAAAAAGAAAGGAAGGAAGGAAAAGGAAAAGGAAAGGAAAAGAAAAGAAAAGAAAGAAGGCTTTAATTAAAAAAGAAATGTGGGCTGGGTGTGGTGACTCACATCTATAATCCCAGCACTTTGGGAGGCCAAAGTGGGAGGACTGCCTGAGCCAAAGGAGTTCGAGACCAGCCTGGACAAAATAAATGAGATCTCATCTTTATAAAGAAAATATTTTAAAAAGAATTTTAAAATATGGCATAATAGAAGTTATTTATTAATGCTTATTTTAAAAAGGCACTTCAAAGATAAAAAGGTGTATTATCCAGGGTCTAGCATATAATAAAACATGCAATGAACATTTGCTAAACACATTACTCTCAACAATTATGATCTGTTGAATGCAGGTATAGTAGAATACAGTGGCCAACAGCTCCTTCTAATGTTAGCACATGAATATTTTCCTTGTTCTGCAGTTCTGTCTTTATTTATTTATTTATTTATTTTGGAGTTTGAGGCTCGCTCTGTCGCCCAAGCTGGGCAGTGACACACTCAAAGCCACTGCAGCCTCAATCTGCTGGGCTCAGGAGATCTTCCACTTCAGCCTTCCAAGTAGCTGGAACTACAGGTGTGTGCAACCACACCCAGCTAATTTTTTTGATCTACTGTAGAGATGGGGTCTTGCCATGTTGTCTAGGCTGGTCTCGAACCCTTGGGGGGCTCAGGCAATCCTCTCATCTCCACCTCCCAAAGTGCTGGAATTACAGGAGTGAGCCACTATGCCCGGCAGTTCTGACTGCCTTAAACTTCCAGTATTCCACAGTCTATAACAAAATCTTAGTTCTACACCAAGTTATTTTAATATGCTACTATCACCCAACAATTTAGTGCCAAGTTTTTTTATTTAAAGTGTTTCTCTAGTACTCTTTAAAGCTTTTTTACTGCCCTCCCTGCCTACAGTAATGCCACCTGCTAACAGCAGCTGCTAATATATCCTATTATGTGAGTACAGTTCACAAAGAACTTCAAGGACATCAGAAATTAGTACAAGCACCAAATAGGAAAAGAGAAGGTAGGTAGATGGAGTCAAGGGTGGGTGGATGAGTGGAAGGGAGGGAGGGAGGATAGATAAAGTATCAAGAGCCAGTACCCAGTCCAAAGAAACTGATACAAATGATGAAAGCTGAACAATAATGTTCAGAATAGTGGATACTCGCTAAAAAACTTTCTAGTTGAAAGGCCAACAAGAGTCAGAACAAAACAACTACGAGTTAAGAGAAAAAAAGTAATGGACAAAATGAATTGATACATTTTAATACCTTGTGGTGATAAGGGAAAAAACGAAATAAAAGTGCTGGATTAGGAAATAAACACCACATTACATAATAAAAACCAACATTTTTTGGTCTAAGTTCAGAGGATTATTAAGTTCTTAAACACTCATTATATCATTTTTTTTATTTGTTTGTTTTTGAGTTGGAGTCTCACTCTGTTGCCCAGACTGGAGTGCAGTGGCCGCTCCCGGCCACCGCAGCCTCCACCTGCTGGGCTCCAACGATCCTTCTGCCTCGGCCTTCCAAGTAGCTGGAACTACAGGCACGCACTACCACGCCCGGCTAATTTTTGATTTATTGTCTCGCCAAGTTGCCCAGGCGGGTCTCGAACCCGTGGGCTCAGGCAATCCATTCACCTCAGTCTCCCAAAGCATGGGATTACAGGCTGAGCCACCAAGCCCGGTCTATATCATTTCTATAATAAATATAATTATCAAGTTTTATCCTGAAGATAAACTTCTACCAGAGTCTAATAAATTAGTAGTATAACAATAGTTGGCAAACTCATCTGATTGCAAAATCATTTCTCAATATTAAATATTACTTAGTATCTCACAAAAATTTTATGTGGGTCATATTTAGTTTTAATAATTAGTGAATAAAAACCGAGTAAGCTAAATAGATTAGTAACTAAAACGAAGACATTTTAAAAGCTAAATAGATTAGTAACTAAAACGAAGACATTTTAAAATACAACAGTAATAAAACCTGATGATAAGTAAACAATTTTTATAAAAAGCAACTAGATTTTTAAAATAAAAGGAATGAGAAAAGTTACATCATTTACATTTTAGCAAATCTATGAATGTAAACAATAGAAGATAGCTGAATTCTCATGTCTGCTTTTACAGATATGTTATTTTGACTAAAGTATATAGGAAGTCAATTTAGCCTCACACAGACAGGTAACTGAAAAGAAAGGCAATTTGCAGGCTTCCTGGAAGGATCAAGGAGCAAGCAGGAGTCTTTGGACTTTGAGAACCACTAGGATATTAGAAAATCACCTTTGTAAAGTTAGTATCTATAGAAGCCTAAAACCATCTCAGATTCAAAAAAACACAGAAAATTGGTAGAAATGGAGATTTGACAAAGCCTCATACTGACAATAACCCTATAAAGCATTATCTTTAAACTGCTTAGCCATAAGAATCACCTGAGATGTTTGTTAAACACAATGATGTCTGGCCCTACCACCAAACAAACTAAAACAGCATTTCAGGTAAGGGAGCTCCATTCTCTGCATTGTAAAAGTATCAAATGATTCTTAAAACCAGGCTATTATGGGAACCCTGCCCCAGAGAGAAACCTAGTGACATTAGGCCAGAACCTACACCATGTTACTCATTACTGAATGACAAAAGAACGGTGTGGCACAGACCTGCTACAGAAACCTGGTTCTTCACATGACGCTCATCTATAAAACTCCTTGTAAGAGAATTGCTTGCAGGGAAAGAAAGTGATATTGAAGATAAATAATGACCCTTGGAACAAGTTTAATTCTAATCACCTACCTGAGTACCGACAGTGATGTTCGGCATCGAAGAAATACCAGCACTGGACTTGGGCTTCTTATTTTTTGCTCTAGCTTTTTCTAACATTTTCTTCCTTTGACTAAAAGGAACCACACCCCTGGAAAGAAAAAGCATAAATTAGTAAAGTAAGCAGCAAAGCAGCCTATTAAATAAATCTTGAAAATACACCTATTATCACTGAAACAGTTCTAGTATTTCCCCAGTATTTTTGCCTCAGAATAATATTAACATGTGTAAATTACTTGTCATTGCAATGTGTTCAAGAGTTTAATAAATAACTGGATCTATTTTTATTAAACTTTTAGAATATTATTTTTTTAATTGATGTTTTTCTTGGAAATAATTCTATTTTAATAGAAGACTCCCCTACATATTATTTCTGCCAATGTAAACTTACTGTTAACTCCTTAAAGTACAACAAAGAAAATATTTAATGTCACCTTCTAACAGTAAAGCTGTAATTAAATAAGGCAGAGAACAGGCATAGCAATCAAATTTTTTAAAAATACTGTATTACCTATATGTCCAATTATGTAAAAGCAAAGTACATACTTATGTACAGGAAAAAAAGTTTTCAAATACCTCCAAATGTTAAAGGTAGTTATTATCTTCGGGTTGTGGGATTCTACATGACTTGTTTATTTCTTCATATTTTTATAAAAATTTAATAATTATAGTCATTAAGTATGCATCGCTTTTATAAATTTTTCTTCAAAAAAAATTTTTATAAATGTTACTTTGCTCCTAAGTAAAAATCTCCTTCTCTATAAGGCATTCTTTTTTTTTTTAACTTGGGGTCTCACTCTGTTACCCAGGCTGGAGTGCAGTGGCATGATCAGAACTTAGGCAATCCCTCTGCCTCAGTCCCCTGAGTAGCTGGGACTACAGGCATGAACCACTCCACCCAGCTACAAGGCATTATTTTGACTGACATACTCATGTTTGTATTCTACTACTCAAAGCACTCTAACCACACAAAAGCATTCACGGATAAGACATTCTTCCCCCCAATGAGACTCACCACCAATATAAATTGTTCTCGAGCTGAGCGCAGGTATAAAGGGCACAGCAATGCAAAGAAACTATGCGCTCTCCCTGAAGTTCAGAGTAAACCTGTGCAGTGTGCTCTAATTTAGAAGCCACAGAACTTAAAGTTTCATCCACCCATGTAGCAACCTAAAGAACAAAATACTAAGTTTTAAATAAAGACTGGAATTGTAAAATCTTTTGAGCTAAGTCCTATAAAAATTCAGAAAAGTTTCATAATAAGAATAGAAACTAAAATACTATTTTCACATAAATCACAATAGCAGTTATGAATATGGCCTTCTTTAAGGCATTAATCAGAAGTAAATGCTTACTCCAACCAATTTTAAAAGAATTTCGTGACTTTAAAGCCAAACTGATAATTTGAGGCATAATATTCATAATTTCTCTATCTGTATTTCATAGCATCTAAACATCTCCTCTTTTCTCAGCAGTTTTTGAATATTTTTCCTTCCCTTAAAGTAGAAAGGCTACTTTAAAGTTGAATTATAGTATAGAGATAAACTAGTCAAAATAAAACAAAACCAAAAAATGTGACATATTTACTTGTTTATAGACTGTCTCACTAGATTCCTCTACTAAGGCTTGAGACACTTTGTATTTATGTCAGAGAGATAGAAAATGCAAAGATGAAAAAAGGGCAAAAAAAGAGAGAGAACCAAGAATTTAAGCATGAAATGTTTATCAATGCAAAGCGTTTCATACCTTGTTATTTTCTGTAGCTACAGTTGCTCTTATGCTATTTGCAGACAGGAGTACTATCTTTTCATTGGTTAACCCCAAAAATGTTGCTCGTGGATGATGTAATGAAGGATTCTTTGAAAGCATAAGAAAAATGATTACTATGTTGTATGTTGCTATGTAGAGCGAGTCAATGCAACATTTAGTAAAACAGAATACCTGGGCATTTCTGTAAGGCTCAGATTCACTCCACTTCCACTGATAAAGTTCTCCTTTACTGCTGACAGCCAAAAGTTCAGAATATAGAGCTCCAATACAGATGAATTTTGTTCCATCCTACAAAATAAAAATAGTCAATGCTATAAATATAAAAATTGCCAAATCTACTGATTTAGACACTGTCACTTTAATCATTACATCCAATCTAGATTAATTATGTGAACACATAAACCACAACCACACAGTCCAAAGTCTTTAGCACAGCCTACAAGGCCCTCACAACACAGGCCCTGGTTCCTTCCATGAATTCACTGTCCCCCAGTCACACTGTCGCCTTCCTATTTGTGCACATGCCCACTCTGACCCTACCCTAGCTCCACTGTTCTTACTGTTCTCTGCCTG
Source organism: Cephalopachus bancanus (assembly GCA_027257055.1). Lineage (NCBI taxonomy): Eukaryota > Metazoa > Chordata > Mammalia > Primates > Tarsiidae > Cephalopachus > Cephalopachus bancanus. Next base: position 112,354 of record JAPVLO010000429.1, on the reverse strand, counting down.
TGTTACTCTTTCTCAGGTGGCATACTCCCTCAAAGGAGACCTTCCCTGACCATACACTATGTGCAAATACACCACACCAGCACTCTTACATCCTAGCTCCCTACACTGCTTCTTTAGTTCACAGCAATTCACAACATGGCATATTTGTTTATAGATAGTCTCACTCGACTATAAGCTTTGTCTTGTTCACCACTGAATCCTCTCAGAACTTTGTGCACAAAGCAAGTGCTCAATTAGTGTGCCGAATGCGTAAATTAAAAAACAAAAAAACAGAATAAGTACTTGAAACAGAAAAAAATGGAATGTCAACCAGAAGATTATTGCCTGTAGGCTCTTCCAAACTATGAAAACAAATATCCATATTTTATTTTTTATGGTAATGGCTCATTTAATTTTATGGTAATATACATGCAATGAATTGGAATGCAATTATTAAAGTTTGCCAATAAATGTAAATAATACTAATTATAACTGTTAACAAAAGACCAATGATCAGAGCCATGAAACTACCCAGAAATTTCACAGCAAAAATTGCCAATAACAGATTTTAGGCTGTATTTTTTTCCACTGGTCTACTATATACAGTACTTCTTTCCTCTCTTTGCGATTCTGGCTCTGGAATATGCTAAACTAGTGGTGTCTGGTTTCCTGCCATATTCCAGTCTTAACTGGTCAGATGGGTCATAGTGAGCAGCTAAAGTTTGTGAAGTCTATCAAACTTTATAGTAACAGCAGGTTATGATTCAGTGCTGTGTGGAATGAACACTAATTTTAATCCTCTATTTTACCTGTCCCAGTCAGCCCTATGTTGAAGACACTTCTATGGGAGGATAGAAGAGAGATCAAATTTGGAATTCTCCAAGTTAGCAATTCTTCTCTTCCCTATCACCTTGGATAGCCACCAACCCCTGCCAACTTTCTCCACGGGAGTTGCATCAAATCTTACCTTTTCTACTTTGTATTTTCTCCTCTTTTAAACCTTGGTTAAAAATTAATTATAATGGGATCAGACTGAGTGAGTCCATAACGTAGATCCAAGACTTATTTAAGTATGTTGACTTCAGGTAAATTATGTAATTCCCTTTAAACCACTTCTTCACCTCTAAATGGATATTATAATACATGTCCTAGTTGGGGAATTAGGGGGCCGCTACCCAATGGAGTTAACACACACACACACACACACACACACACACACACAGTTGGTCCTTGAACAACACAGGTCTGAAGTTCTAGGGTCCACATATACATTTTCCTCTGTCACCCTTTACAGAGCAAAACTAATACCCTTCTACCTCCTCCTCCTACGCCTCCTCAGCCTACTCAACATGAAACACAAAAGGATGAAGACCGTACCACTTCCCATTAAAGAATATTAAATACATATTCTCTTCCTTAGGATTTTCTCAATTACATGTTCTTTCTCTAGTTTATCATAAGAATACAGTAGTATATGATACATATAACATATAAAATACGTGTTAATTGACTGTTTAAGCTATCCATAAGGCCACCGATCAACAGCAGACTATTAGTAGTTAAGATTACAGGAAGTCAGTCAGGCTCGGTGGCTCAGCCTGTAATCCCGCGCCTTTGGGAGGCTGAGGTGAGTGTGAGTGGATTGCCTGTGCCTGCGGGTTTGAGACCCGCCTGGGCAGCGAGGTCTCATCTCTACAATAAATCAAAAAAATCAGCCGGGCGTGGTAGCACATGCCTGTAATTCCGGCTACTTGGAAGGCTGAGGCAGAAGGATCGCTGGAGCCCGGCAGGTCGAGGCTGCGGTGGGGGAGCGGCCACTGCACTCCAGTCTGGGCGACAGAGTGAGACTCCAACTCAAAAAAAAAGATTACAGGAAGTCAAAGTATATGTAGATTTTCTACTGCACACAGAGTGAATGCCCCAACCCCTTAAAGTTCAAGGGTCAACTGTATAAAGTACACAGCATGAAGCCACTGCAAACAAGCACTCAATCAAACTCAACTAGGGTTCATCTGACCCCTGCCTTCAACTACTACTCACCCCAGAAAATGACAGCTCTCAGGCACAGGCTTCATCAAGTCCGACCTCTAGATTCACTTGATGAAACTCCTATTTAAAAATAACTCTTAAGCACAACTGGGTGCAATCCCTTCTGATACCGCTCTAACAACCATCCAAGTTCATTTCTCCTTCAGTACTACTCATGGCAAAGTAAACTATTGCCTGGCATGTTTCACCTACCGGCTTTCAATGGTGGCTACAATTGCTTTTTCATCTGCCAAATCAATGCCCCGTGTACTTAATTCATCCATCTTCTCTTTAAATTCTTCAAACCATCTGTCTCTGTGCATCCTGTTCTGGAATCTATTCTTTCCCAAATTCACTGGCACCATTATCTACTGGTATTCCACCTGCTCTCATGGTAATTTTCTTAATCTCCCTGACACCACCATGCATTTCCTGCACAGATTCTGTCCTTGATCATTTACTCAATGCTTCACCCTCACCCTGCATCCAGAGGAGCACCATGCTTTTAAATGTGCAAATCTCCTATCTCCAGACATACCTACAATAACTCTCAACCTAGATGTCTTAAAAAGCACCATAACATCTTCAAAATGAAATGATCATCTCCTGCTATGCTGCACCTCCTCTATGGTCCCTTTTTCTATGGATGACATCCACCATCCACTCTGTAACAAAGACATGGAAACCTGGGAGCTTCCCTCAACTCCTCCTTTCCTCAAATCAATCTAATAACTACTAAGCCAGTGATGCCCTGATGTTGAGTTCCTCTCAGATTCTTCCCTTCCTCAGCCTCCATGCCTCTGCTTTGGTTGAGATCCTCACAATTCCTTTATTTAAAATTCTACACTGGGTATAGTTGCTCATGCTTGTAATCTCAGCATTTTGTGAGGCTGAGGTGGGAGAACTGCTTGAGTTGAGAAGTTCAAGACCAGCTTGGGCAACATAACAAGACCATGCCTCTAAAAAAAAAAAAATAGGCAGGCATGGTGGTGCGTGGCTGTAGTCCCAACTACTCAGGAGGCTAAGGCAGGAGGTTTGAGAACAGCCTGAGCAACTTGGTGAGACTTCGTCTCTACAATAAATCAAAAAATTAGCCAGACATGATGGTGTGCACCTGTAGTTCCAGCTAGTTGGAAGGCTAAGGTGGAAGGATCACCAGCAGTGGCCGTGAACATTGCCTCTGCACTCCAGACAGACACACACACACACACACACACACACACACACACACACACCATACAAAACAAAATCCCACCAGTGTCATCACATCACTGCTTCTCTAAGGACTCTGTTGATATCACAGTTACAGCAGAACTGCATCTTAACTCCTTACATGACAAGCTGTCTAGTTGTCTCCATCCTACCTCTTCTCCAACTCCTTGCCACACAGCAGCTAATTCTGAACTTTTCAGTGTTCTGCAAACACACCATGACCTTTCATGACTCTAGACTCATGCTTGATATGTTTGGAATACCTCTGCATCTTGATCAATGCCTATCTAGCCTTAAAATGCTGTTAAAATGCCATTTCCTCTGTAACGCCTTTGCCAAATCTCTCAGGTAGTACTGGACATTATCCATTCTGAATCCCCCTTTAACCATACCTTCAGACTATATTGTGAGCACATTATATTCTAAGTGAATGTCTGTGTTCCCCACTTGGCTCCTCATGGGAAGGTCCATATTATACTCTCCTCTACATTACCATAGGCCAGCTAGGCATATGCCACAAAGTAGGAGCACACTGACCAACTGGTGAAGAAACAAATGGATCTTAACTCCAATTTGGAGTTAAGATCACACCAGAGCAGTATGATCTTGAACAAACCATCACAACTGCCAGAGTATGATGCATGAAGCCCTCTCAGAACTGACTTGCCTGTATCCTTCAGAGACAGGCCAATGCCCCCCAGGATAAGAAGTCCTAGATGATCCAATTATACCTCACAGATTCTGAAACTCCACTATGGACACATATGCGAAGGACAGCACAACTACCAAACACAGAAAGATGACAGAAAAATCACCTGTTACTTCTTGTCTGCCTCAGGTATGTCCACATAAAAGGATCTTTTTATTTTTTTTTTTGAGTCGGAGTCTCACTCTGTTGCCCAAGCTGGAGTGCAGTGGCACGCTCACAGCCACTGCAGCCTCAACCTGCGGGGCTCAGTGATCCTTCTGCCTCACCCTTCCAAGTAGCTGGAATTACAGGCACGCGCCATCACGCCCAGCTAATTTTTTGATTTAATGTAGAAATGAGGTAGCGCCCAGCCTAAAAGGATCTTAATTGTATGTACAAAAATACAAAACAATCAAATACACACAAAAGGACAGTATTTTAGCTCACATACTTCATAATGTTATATAAACTACCAATACTGATTGCTGTTTCTGTGCAAGCTGAGGTCTGCTCAATTCATCTAGAAAAAGCAAATATTCGTGTTTCCTTTTAGATCAGTAGTTTGTAGCTTTATTTTTTAACAAAAAGAAGTTGGGTCAGTAAATCCGCAACTGCCTGAATAATTTAAATGGGTCATCGATCTAATTAGAAACACTTCCTCAAAGGGAGATAAAAACTGTTAAAAATATGATAGAAATGACCTAGTAGCCAAAGCTTAAGAAGAAGAAAAAAAAAATCACTTGGACCAGCAACATCAACTACCACCAACCAACCACACACCTACACTTAGTAATTTTATTTTGTGAAAAAGTTCTTTCTGTTCTTCAATTTTCCCTATAAAAATTGGCTTTCACCTGTTTTTTTCTGTTTGGGTTTTTTTCCTACAATCAGCAAACACTGATCAATTACCAACAGGTAGCAGCCCTGACTACTGTCACTCAATGCAATGTACATCACAGCTGGAATGAATGGTAACCACAAATAACACTGCAATATGGTCAGCTGTGTCTGTTCATACTTCATTTCTCCTTGCCTACCCACCTTTCTCTATTCTCCTTATAACCAGCTTTTCTTGTTTTTATGACAATATCTCATTTTGTTCTTACTTCATTATTAAATTACAATTGTAGACAGGAGCAGTGGCTCATGCCTATAATCCCAGCACTTTGGAAGGCCTTCTTGACAGCCCATGGTAACCACTGTTTTAATTTCTATTTCTGTATATTTGACGTTTCTTCAAAGAAAAAAAAGATTTTACATATAAGTGACATCATGCAATATTTTTCTTTGTGTCTACCTTATTTCACTTGGCATAATGTCCTCCAGGTTCATCCATGCTATAGCAAACAGCTGTATCTCCTTTTTTTAAAGGCTGAATAATTTTCCATTGTGCCTACGTTATGGCTCATATTTTCTTTATTCATTTGCCCATGATGGACACTGAGATTGTTTCCATATCTTGCCTATTGTGAAACTACAATGAACACAGGAGTGCAGATACCTCTGTGAGGTGTGCTGGGTCCTATCATGGTTCTATTTTTAATTTCTTTAGGAACCTCCATACTGTTTTTCATAATGACTGCACCAATCTATACTCCCACACACAGCATGCAAGGGTTTCCTTCTCTCTACACCCTTGCCAACATTTATCTCATCTTTTTTGTAATAACCATCCTAAAACAGGTGAGAAATGACACTTCATAGTGTTTTTAATTTGCTTTTCACTAATTAGTGACATTAACCACCTTTTGATGTAGCTGTTGGTCATTTTTATGTCTTCTTTGGAGAAGTGTCTGTTCAGGTCCTTTGCCTATTTTTTAATCAGGTTGTTTTTCTGTTATTATAAGAGTTATTTAAAATTTTGTATATTAATTAGCCCCTTAACATATATGGTTTGCAAATATTGTTTCATCGTCTATAAGTTGCCTTTTCATTTTGTTGATTGGATTATTTGCTGTACAAAAGCTGTTTCGCTTAATGTTGTTCCATTTATTTATTTTTGCTTTTGTAGCCTGAGTTTTTGGTGTAAAAAAATCTGCCACAACCAATGTCAAGAAGACTTCCCCCTCTATTTTTTCGGTTTTGGATCTTATACTTAGTTCTTTTATCCATTTTGAGTGGATTTTTGTGTATTTTCTAATATAAGAATCTAATTTCACTCTTTTACGTGTGCAAATCGTTTTCTCAGTACCATATACAGAAGAGACAATCTGTTCCTCATTGGCTCCCTTGTCAAAAATTAGTTTACCGTATATCTTTGGATTTATTTCTGGGCTCTCTATTCTGTTCCTTTGGTCTATGTTTCTGTTGTTATACCAGGACTAGATGGTTATGATTACTATAGCTTTGTAACATAATTTAAACTCAAGCGTGTGATGTCTCCAACTCTTTCTTTCTCATTATTGCTTTAGCTATTCGAGGTACTTTGTGGACCTTTACAAACTGTAGGACTGCTTTTCTATTTCTGTAAAGAATGTCATTAGAATTTTGATATGAATTACATTAAATCTGTACACTGCTTTGGGTAATATGGACAATTTAAGAATATTACGCTGGGCTCGGTGGCTCAGCCTGTAATCCCGCGCCTTTGGGAGGCTGAGGTGAGCGGATTGCCTGAACCTGTGGGTTCAAGACCTGCCTAGGCAACTTGGCGAGACCTCATCTCTACAATAAATCAAAAATTAGCTGGGCGTGGTAGTGCGCACCTGTAGTTTCAGCTACTTGGAAGGCTGAGGCAGAAGATCGCCAGAGCCCAGCAGGTCGAGGCTGCGGTGGCCAGGAGCGGCCACTGCACTCCAGTCTGGGCGACACAGTGAGACACCAACTCAAAAAAAAAAAAGAATACTACATCTTCCCATCCATGAACATAAGGTACCTTTCCATTTGCTTGTATCTTCTTCAATGTCTTCCATCAGCTTTATGGCTTTCATGTATCAATCTTTCACCCTCTTGGTTAAATTTATATGTGCATTTTTATGCTCCCACAAATGGCTGTTCTTGATTTTTTTTTTTTAACTTTATTTTATGATAAGATGTAGGGTACAAGTCAGGATTGGGCACACAAGTCATGTATGTGCAGTGAAGTCTGGGCTTCCAACTAGCCCTCTAGTTCCCTGGTTGAGGATCAGCTACACTTTTTGTTGCTACGTGCCCCACAGCGTCCCACGATTGCCAATCCCTCCCTTGTGCAACTGTGGTTAACTTTCAGGTTCCACATGAGTGAGAACATGTGGTATTTGGTTTTTTGTTTCTGTGATAGATCGCAAAGAATGATTATCTCCAATTCCATCCAATTTGCTGAGAGGTCCATGATTTTTGTCCTTCTTATGGCCATGTAATACTCCATGGAGTACATGTATCACATTTTCTTTATCCAGTCTACTTTCGATGGGCATATAAGTTGGTTCCGTGTTTTCGCTACCATGAATAATGTGGCAATAAATATGTATGTGCAGGTATCTTTTTTATAGAACAATTTATGTTCCTCAGGTATATTCCCAAGAGAGCAATTGCTAGATGATATATGGAAGGTCAATTTCTAGTTCCTTCAAAAATTCCCACACTATTTTCCATAAAGGTTGGAGTAGTTTGCAATCAATCCCACCAACAGAGTAGAGGCATTCCCTTTTCTCCACACCTATGGTAGCATCTACTGTTTTTTGATTCAATAAAGATGACCATCCTTACTTGGATAAGGTGGTATCTCAGTGTAATTCTGATTTGCATTTCTCTGATGATTAGTGAGGGTGAGCATTTTTTCATACATTCGTTGGCTGCTCATATGTTTTCTGGGAAGTGTCTACTCACATCCTCTGCCCATTTTTTAACAGGGATGTTTGTTTTATACCTTTCAGCTCATTTGAGTCTCTTATAGATCCCAGATGTCAGGTCTTTGTCAGATACAGTTAGCAAATATTTTTTTCCCATTCTGTGTGTTATCTTGCCATTCTCTTGATGGTTTCTTTTGAGTTTGATAAGATCACACTTGTCTATCTTCAGCTAGGTTCTTATTTGTATATAGAAATCCTACTGATTTTTATGTTGACTTTGTATACTGCAACTTTACTGAGTTAATTTATGAGTTCTAACAGAGTCTTCTTTGTGTGGAATTTTGGGGTTTTCTAGATACAGGATCATGTCATCTACAATTTCAGATTTGTTTATTTCTGTTTGATTGCTCTTGTTGGTACTTCCAGTACTATGCAGAAGAGAATGGTAACACTTGGCATCCCTGCCTGTATCAGAAAGCTATAGGATGTTCCCTGTGGTTACTGTGGTAGCTGTTGGGTTTTTTTGTGTCTTTTTGTTTTGTTTTGTTTTTTGAGTTGGGATTCTCACCACATCACCCAGGTTGGAGTGTAGTGGCATGCTCACAGCTACCACAGCCTTGTCCTGCTGGGTTCAGGAGATCCTTTCGCCTCAGCCTTCCAAGTACCTGAAACTATAGGCCCATGCCACCACGCCCAGCTAATATTTTGATTTATTGTAAAGATGAGGTCTCACCAAGTTACCCAGGCTGGTCTTGAATCCCTGAACTCAGGCAATCCTCTCACCTTGGTCTCCCAAAGTGCTGGGATTGTAGGCTTGAGCCACTGCACCTGGCCCGCTGTGCGTTTTTCATAAATGGTCTCTTATATTGAGAAATTTTCCTTTCACATTTAAACTGCTCATGAGCTTATATCAAGAAGGAATGCTCAACTTTGTCAAGCACTGTTTCTGCAACAACTGAAATGATTATGTGATTTTTAGTTTTCATACCGCTAATGTGACATATCACATTAATTGATCTGTGCATGTTAAGCCAGCCTTGCATACCAGGGATAAATCCTACTTAGCCATGATATGTAATCTTTTTGATGTGTTGCTGAACTTAGTTTGCTAATATTTTATTATTGAAGATTTCTGCACCAATGTTCAGAGACACTGGCCTGTAGTCTTATTGTCCTGTGGTGTCTTTGTATGACTTAGATAGCAAGGTGATGCTGGCTTCATAAAATGTGTCTGGTTTAGATTATTATTGGAAGTGATGTGGTATAAATACATACATAATTATAGTTTACATGTAAATATTCAGGAATACAGAATTAAATGTCTAGTCTAAGAAAAACTTCAAAATAAGCAAAAATAAAGCCATGTTAGATAACCATCTAATAATTGCACGATTACCTCTTTTCATCAAAGTGAATGAATTATCAAAGCTAGTTCCAGAAATACAAAAACCTAATGAGCAATCACACAAGCCAGTAAAACAGTCAAAAATATTAGATGCATAGGCGGCTGAGTGAACAAAAGAATGAATGGGGTGGGGGAAGTAAAGGAGGAAGAGGGAGAGAAGTAGGGAAAATATGTGGGGAAAAAAGAAGTCAGAGAAGGAAGGGGGAGGAGAAGGGAAAAGGGTGAATTCTAGCAGAAAGGGGCAGAATAAGAAGTTGATACTTTGGGGGTAAAAGCTCTTCAGCAACCAGTATAAACTTGGTCAGTTCAACCGTGAACATCATAGCCCTGTACTTAGAGCACAGACTAAGGCACTTCCTCCAACTTCTTTGGTAAAGGAGACTGCCTGTTCACTTCCCACCATACTCAATTATTACTGTAATGAAATATTTTCATAACTTGCATTCTACTCCAGTTGGACAAGGGGCAGACACGGTCTGCATCTTTTCAGCCTGTGCCCAACTCACTGCTAAGAGAAGCTGGCACATCAAATATGACTGCCCATGAATCCACTTGGAAATACGCAAATCGACTGGCCTCTCTCACCATCCAGAAAATGTCTTTCTCTCTTGCTGGGATGGAATCATGCTTTTCCTTGCTCTTTACATTTTACATTTACTAACTTATTTATTCTCATGACAATCCCATAAGTTAAGAAGCATTATTGTCCTTATCCTACAGATGAGAACACCAAGCAGAAAGAGGTTAAAGACTTGACCAAGGCCATACAGCTAGTGCATGGCAATGTTATGATATGAAATCCAGCCATCCAGCTCCAGAGTACACATGCTTCACAGTCCATGCAGTCTCTTGTGATTTACCAAAGCCCCTTGCGCTTAATTCTATAACCTACCCATTTGAAAGGATTAACATTTTTCTTCGGTCTACAAAAGGTGCTATATACATAGTAATAAAAGATTTTCATGACTTGTATATATTTAACCAAGGTTTCTAAATAATGACTGAAATGGCCCTCATCTCTGCCTTTATAAAGATTTCAACATCTCTATGATAAGTTTCAATCATATTTCTATATTATATTCATTGATACTTAACTCAAATAATAATTTAGGGAAAGATTTATACTTTAGTTATCTAAAATAGTTTCAGTCCAAGATTATACCACAAAAACGTAAAGAAAAAAGAACATTCTATCATTAAAGGAATTTTATTGGCCTACAAAATGGCAAAACTTTGAAGTGGTTGTTCTCCTTAAAGGATGTTGGAAAAGTGGGCACTAATCCTGCTAATTTCTAACAGAATTTCCCTTGCACCCTAACGAAAGCAAAATGAAAACAGCTACGGATACTAACCACACTTAATATTTAAGAATATTGAGGGCAACTCCCTTGGGTCCCTCCGCAATGTGGCAGCTTTTCTGTCCTCTCAATAAATCCTGCTTTCTCAAAAAAAAAAGAAAAAAAGGGGAATGTTGATTTAGGTTATCTCTGAAATTAACCATATTTTGATGACCCCCACCCCTCACAAAAAAATGATACTACTTTCTATATATTTAAGAGGAAACTTGAAGCAAAAGAAAAATACTAATCAGGCTTCCTGGTTTTATTGCTGGCTCTGCTTAATAACCCATATGAACACAAGCAAACATGCAATTTCCTCATCCATAGAAATGAATGGATCGGCCAGGCACGGCTGGGAGGTCGAGGTGAGAGGATTAACTGAGCCCATGGGTTTCGAGACCCACCTGGGCAATTTGGCGAGACCTCATCTCTACAATAAATCAAAAATTAGCCAGGCATAGTGGCACATGCCTGTAATTCCAGCTACTTGGAAGACTGAGGTGGAAGAATCGCCTGAGCCCAGCAGGCTGAGGTTGCAGTGGCCATGAGCATGCTACTGCACTCCAGTCTTGACTCAAAAAGAAAAAATGGACTGGTGGGGCTGGGTGGCTCAGCCTGTAATCCCAGCACGTTGGGAGGCCGAGGCGAGTGGACTGCCTGAGTCTGCAGGTTCGAGACCAGCCTGGGCATCTTGGCGAGACTTGCCTCTACAACAAAATCAAAAATTAGCCGAGTGTAGTAGCTTGTGCCTGTAGTTCCAGCTACCTGGAAGGCTGAGGTGGAAGGATCACCGGAGCCCAGCAGGTTAACGCTGGGGTGGCCATGAGTGTACGAGTGTGCTACTGCATTCAAGCCTGGACGACAGAGTGAGACTCCAACACTCTCTCTCTCTCTCTCACACACACACACACACATAAAAATGGATCAGAAGTAAACTATGAGGTTTTTTTTTAACTATAAAATTCTGAGTTTACTATTGTGTACAAAATTAAGACTATTCCTTCATCAGCCTAATATGCTAAGAATGTAGAAATACATGATTTTGTCAGAATAATGCAGCAGCTACTAAGACTAAAAAAACAAGAAACCCCAATCAAGATTATTAAGAGATCCACTTTTTTTTTTGAGTTGGACTCCAACCCCATCGCCCAGGCTGGGGTGCAACAGCACACTCACGGACACCCCAGTGTCCACCTGCTAGGCTCTGGCGATCCTTCTGCCTCAGCTTTCTTCTTTTTCTTTTTTTTTTTTTTTTTTGAGTTGGAGTCTCACTCTGTCGCCCAGACTGGAATGCAGTGGCCGCTCCCAGCCACCGCAGCCTTGCCTGCTGGGCTCCGGCGATCCTTCCACCTCAGCCTTCCAAGTAGCTGGAATTATAGGCATGTGCTACCACGCCCGGCTGACTTTTTGATTTATTGTAGAGATGAGGTCTCACTGCCCAGGTGGGTCTCGAACACGCAGGCTCCAGGCAATCCACTCACCTCAGCCTCCCAAAGGCGCGGGATTATAGGCTGAGCCACCGAGCCCAGCTTGCCTCAGCTTTCTAAGTAGCTGGAACTACAGGTACGTGCTACCACGCCCAGCTATTTTTTAATTTATTTATTGTAGAGACAAGGTCTCTTCAAGTTGCTAGGGCTGGTCTCGCATCCGCAAGCTCAGGCAATCCACTTACCTCAGCCTCCCCAAGTGCTGGGATTACAGGTTGAGCCACTGAGCCCAGCCGAGATCCACATTTCAAGAATAGATTTTACTTTGTATGATGAATCATTATCTGTCTACTGAACTAAACTTCAATAATCCCAAAGACAGGTTCTGTATCTCATCTTGTGATCAATACAGTCCCAGTAACTAGCAAAGCACAGGGCACTTAGCAAGTATCAGTCAACATACATCCGTGGCAAAACACATATCTGATGCATATTCTTCAAGTGATCTCGTTTTCAAGTATTAGAAACATTCAAACTATCCTGAACTAGGAATTCCTACTCGATCCCTCATTAGATGCCTGCTCTTGGCTGACCACCCTCATGTGGTGCTGGAATCTTCCAATACCAAGTACATCGTGACATCCTATCTCCTTGTATTCTCCATCTACTTCTCTATCCCCAAGGCTTCCTCCAGAACCTGCCACTCCTCAGAGATTGCTACGCCCCCCACCCAATTTGGAGAAACCAAAATGATTCTGCATAACTGCCTGTTTCTTCATGTGGTACTAAACCTGTGGTCCTGTATAATATAGTTCTTCAAGCTGTCCTAAAGTTACCAGAAAGCAAGGTCTCCTTTCTCTTTAATAGCTCTCTAAATTCTGAGTGTAGAATTCTGTCCTGCAAACAAGCATCTAATGACATTTACTGATGACCACAATTAATGATTAACATTTTAATTAGGGGCTTACGTTGTTTTTTCCCCCAAGACTAAAATGTGAATGTCTAGACTTCAATCATCAACTAACAAAGTGTTTCTTTTTTGATGATGCCATTTTAAATTAGGTGTTTAACAGAAAAAAAGGGTACAGGTAGAATATATTTTGTTTTACGTACTGCTTTTCTTCCATTCATTCAATGTCTAAACAAACCAAGGAAACAACATACTACAAGTCTATACAATGTCAAGATTACATATAACAATCCCTTAAAATAAGTTGTATCTAAAATCATGCCTATTAGTAAAGGTCAGACACGGCTGGCAAAATCTAACAGAAGCCATAGTGGTTAAGAGAAAAGCTGCTAAATTTGTCTATTCAAAAACATTTTCATGTATCAAAAATAATACTTGATAAAGAAGCTAAACTAAGCCGGGCTCGGCGGCTCAGCCTGTAATCCCGCGCCTTTGGGAGGCTGAGGTGAGTGGATTGCCTGAGCCCGCGGGTTCAAGACCTGCCTGGGCAGGCGAGACCTCATCTCTACAATAAACCAAAAAATTAACTGGGCATGGTAGCGCGCGCCTGTAGTCCCGGCTACTTGGAAGGCTGAGGCGGAAGGATCACCGGAGCCCAGCAGGTCGAGGCTGTGGTGGCCGGGAGCGGCCACTGCACTCCAGTCTGGGCGACAGAGTGAGACTCCAACTCAAAAAAATAAAAGCAGCTAAACTAATAATATATGATGGCACTATAAAAACACAACTCATGCTCTTTTACTTCCTGCCAATATGAAACCAACCCAGACCACAGAAGTACAGGAAAGAGAAATAGAAAACAGTGAAAACATACCCCCCCCAAAAAAGCGAAAAGAAAAGTAAAAGTCCAATGGTTTAAATTCCTCTCTATCATATGAAGTTAAGGTAGAACTTGGGCCATTTCTAGTTCTATGGAGATAATAAAAAGAATGCAACTCAGGGAAAGTCTGGCAGCTGCCAAAGAAAAAAGAATAACCTTTGCTTCCAAAGAAACTGATTAAAATCCATGTTCCTTCTTGTACTCAAGTTTTCCACATAAGCTGAATGCAGAGGAAAAATAAACAACTGTATCAAGACTCACAATAACTATGAAAACAAATTTGGAAAAATAATATTTTTCTTCAAGATCTCAAATTCAAGTTCATAGTCTAAGAAAGAAAAGAAATCCATATCAGACTTTCTTTATCTGCTAAAGATAAGCCTCCAAGTTCCCATCTTCTTTTAACTGCAGCTTTAGAAAATTTCTACCCAAGAGGCTCTAGAAATAAGAAGAAACAGGCACACTAAAATACAAGTGAAAAAAAGATGGCATCCTATACCAATTACCAATTACTTCAGACAATGAACGGAGATACACCATCAACAGGACGCATCAACTGTTTCACCGGTGGCAGAGATGGATGTTTAAAGATTCAAATCGACTTAAGTCCAAGGTGGTTCCGAGAATTCAGTCATTGCACCATTTCTCAGGACATAGGACTCCCTTAGTTCATTCCTTTTCAGCTTACATTGTCGCCCATAGTATTCACAGCATAGTCTGTCAACTCAATGCCATTAAATGGGATAGCGAACTAATCAAAGAAACACAGATCCCTAATCTTGTCATGAAAGGCCTATTTATCAATGACCAAAAACTTAACTCTGCAGAAATTAGTGTCCACCTGATTTTTAAAAATAGATAAAACAAATTTCTACCAAGGAATGTAACATTAATTACTGGAGTATTACCAGAAATGAAGTCCTGAAACAGAATACTGATGTGTTATCTGTAACCACCATCCCAATTTCTGATTCATGTCATCAAGTAGGAAGAAAAATAGCACCACTGAATACATCTCACTGAGGTTACTCATGCAGTGCCAAATAAAGATACATTCTATTTATATTTTAAAACAAAACAAAAATATTGCTTTTTCCTTGAATGATAGTATAAAAAACCAAATAAATAAAACAGAAACCTTGGGGACATGGGCAGATTGTCAGGAATCCATTTAAATGGAAGGGGTGTGGTTTTTTTCCCAAATACCTTATCAGGCCACCACTGCAAATCTTCTCCTAGAGATACTGGACTTTGAACAGGTGTGTTCTTCTTATCCAAGTTTGGCTCTCCTTCCTTGCTGGTAGAGCCCCTTTCATTATCAAATGAGGCTCCATCAAGCCACCTTCGTTCACGTAAACGTAAAACGGATTCACGTTCACGCAACAGCTCAGAGTCTCTCTCTAAGGGAAGAAGGAGAACTGGTATGCAATTGGGTCACACCAGTGGGATAAAAGTAAGCCACTCTCTAGTAAAGACCCTTCAGGATGCAACTAACAGCAGTTTATCTACTCACAAAAATGTATGTAAATGTTCATCTAAGAAGGCTGACATGCAACATTCAAAACATTAACCCTCTCAAGTAAGTGTGTGAAAATTATGACCTAGTATTTTTTAAAAGTATATAGAGGCAGAGTTTTCCATAATACAGCTCTGTGTTTATAGAGAAGTGCTTTATTTTGAACGAATTTTGTGTTTTATGAAGTTAAAAATTTTGAGCTTTCATTATAAATGCTTACTACAAACTTTTTAATTTATATATTAGAAAATATAGGCCGGTCTCAATGGCTCAGCTTGTAATCCCGCGTTTTGGGAGGCCGAGGTAAGTAAACTGCCTGAGCCCGTGGGTTCAAGACCCACCTGGGCAACTTAGCAAGACCTCATCTCTACAATAAATCAAAAAAAATAGCCGGGCATGGTAGCGCGTGCCTGTATTTCTGGCTACTTGGAAGGCTGAGGCGAAAGGATCACCGGAGTCCAGCAGGTCGAGGCTGCAGTGGCTGGGAGAGGCCACTGCACTACAGCCTGTGCGACAGTGAAACTCCAACTCAAAAAACACACACACACACACACAGACACACACACACACAGACACACACACACACACACCATGTTTGTATAGTGGTGAGTAAAAAAAAGTATGGAAGTTCAACTTTAAGATATTAGACATATAAGCAAACCACAAAAGCGAACACAGAAAAAAACTTTAAAAGGTTAAACTACAAATCCACTAACATGTAAACTAATAATAAAATTTTGATAATCCAAATCCTTGTTTAGTGTAACTTGATAGCCTGGATTTCTATGAATAAGTCTTATTTAAAATCTTTTCAGGAACTAAACAGCCTTTTTGTTTTTTTTTTATTTATTTTCTACAAACTGTTATAGAAATAATTTCCTTACCAAAATGCTTCCCCTGCTACTGGCCAAAAAACTATCTAAAGGTTTGTAGTTTGCTCATACATTATATTTTTCAAAAGACGGTCAAGGCCAAGCTCAGTGGCTCAGTCTGTAATCCCAGCACTTTGGGAGGCTAAGGAGAGTAGATTGTCTAAGACCGTGGGTTCAAGATCAGCCTGAGCATCTGGACAAGACCTCGTCTCTACAATAAAACAAAAAATTAGCCGAGTGTGGGTAGCGTGCACCTGTAGTTCCAGCTACTTAGAAGACTGAGACACAGGGATTGCCAGAGTCCAGCAGGTCGACGCTGGGCTGGCCATGAGTGTGCCATGGCATTCCAGCTAGCGACGGAGTGAGACTCCAACTCAAAAATAAAAATTAAAAAAATATATAAAATATAATCAAAATAAACTTCCCAAGACTTGAATAATTAGGATCAGAAACAATAACTCAATTGAACCATACAAAAATGTCACACATGCAGTTGAAAAGTG
Organism: Cephalopachus bancanus; assembly: GCA_027257055.1. Lineage (NCBI taxonomy): Eukaryota > Metazoa > Chordata > Mammalia > Primates > Tarsiidae > Cephalopachus > Cephalopachus bancanus. The sequence continues at coordinate 95,827 of JAPVLO010000429.1, read as the reverse complement.
CATAGGGCTACTTCATATGGCTCAAACTAAAATTAATGTCTACATAGAACTATTAGCTTAGGAAAAGAAAAAGGGAGACATTTAGAAGGAATTATTTGTGTTTTAGATACTGAATATTGGAAAATATATTACTTAATACATTTAAGGAATTAAAGTATGCATTTATCTTTAAATGAATAATACTATTACATAATACATTAAGTATATTAAAAGAGCACCATAAATCTGTTATTTTAAAAGTCTACTTTTAGGTACTAGATATGTGCAGGGTGCTATATGTCTTAATATAACATAGTATCTTTTCCAGTTAATTAATGATCAGTAAATACTGCTAATTTTTGTTATTTGAATTAAGATCTACATTCTAGAAAGTAAGAATACTAGCCTAAAGTTATAATGTAAGCTAAAGTTATCTACAAACATATACAGAGAAAGGTAGAATTAATGATTTCAAAATCTTTCTAACCTCTACTATGTACTGTATCTTTTAAGGATTTTAAATGTTTGAGAATAGCATTTTAATTAGCAAAACATTTCTATACATTTAATATTGGTGCCAATCCCATTCTGATCAGATTTTTCATATTTTTTATTTGATTTTTTTTTTTTTTTTTAAGAGTCTCACTCTGTCGCCCAGGCTGGAGTACAGTGGCACGCTCATGGCCACGGCAGCCTTGACCTGCTGGGCTGAGGTGATCCTTCTGCCTCAGCCTTCCAAGCTAGAACTACAGGCATGCACCACCATGCCTGGCTAATTTTTTGATTTGTTGTAGCGATGAGGTCTCTCCAAGTTGCCCAGGCTGGTCTCAGGCAATCCTTTCATCTCGGCCTCTCAAAGTACTAGGATTATAGGCATAAGCCACCATGGTAAGTAGATTTTTCTTTCTTTCTTTTTTTTTTTTTTTTTTTTTTTGAGTTGGAGTCTCACTCGGTCGCCCAAACTGGAGTGCCGTGGCTGCTCCCGGCCACTGCAGCCTCAACCTGCTGGGCTCCAGCGATCCTTCCGCCTCCGCCCCAAGTAGCCGGAATTACAGGCATGTGCTACCACGCCCGGCTGATTTTTTGATTTATTGTAGAGATGAGGTTTCGAACCCGCGGGCTCAGGCAATCCACTCACCTCAGCCTCCCAAAGGCATGGGATTACAGGCTGAGCCACCGAGCCCAGCAGTCAGTAGATTTTTCATATCTCACTTATTTATCTAACGAAGACTTAAAATAAGCAGATCTATTTTTAAAAATCAAATAAACTAAGGAGACTTGTTTTCTGAATGCTGCATGTCACTGTAAAGTAGAATTCTGCTTTTAGTTCAGAATCCATCTTCCTAGTTAGAAATTAAGTTAGGTAACTCATAATCCTTTATATGAATTCCAGAATGTTATTAAGATCATCGTAAAATACTACTGTGGCTCTTCAAAAATAAAAAATAGTTGTAATGCCAAAGCATCCAGATACACTATTAAGTAATGACTTCATCTACTATAATATTACAAGTTCAATTACAGTGAATTCTAACACTATCTTTTTATATAGTCACCCTGTGATCAAAAATAATAATAAATGCAAAATTACCTCGAGATGAGCCTAGCCTGGAAAGTGACGAACGACGAAAAGAAGGGTAACCAAAATAGCTAATGTCTTCAGAAAACATGGCATCCGCATCAATAATGACACTTGGGTGGGCAGAATGAATGTCAGCATCAAGAAGAGACATAAGATCTTCTAAAAACAAAAATAAACTATCACTGAAGTACCTATAAAAAGAATACCTGTAGACCACTGAACAACCTCTGAAAAGTTAAAACACGTTAAATCCAGGCATCGATATTACCCAAGGAACAAAAACAACATCTACACAGGGAATTAAATTAATTTTGTTAATATAGATTTTAAGGGGCGGGAAATGCACAATTGCTATCTGGGCTACTTACTAAATAATCAGAAGAAAGATCACTCCTTAAGATATAAAACTTATAGTAGCACAGAGATAAGATAGTCAAAATCTAAACACGGTCCAGTTATTACATATTCTTGGAATAATGACATCAATAAACAACATTCCAGAGTCAGTGTCAGCCAGTCATAAAGATATGCACATACCACTATGTTTTAACAGGACCTAGCTAAGGCAAAACTTTCCCCATTTTCCCTTAAAAAAAAAATCAGGCAGCTATACAGTAAGAAATATCTACCATCTTGCAAAGAATAGTCAAAAAAAGCGTTTGTGCTTTAAATTCCATTTTCTCATCTAAAGTGCACTCCAGAATGAGAAAAACCATGCTGGGGACCAACCAACCTCCAGGCAAGTAGGATTCGCTGGCTGTGTCGTCTCCATCATCCCCATCTTCATCATCCCGGCTGAGCAAGTTATTTACAGCAAGGTTCACATCAAGATTTGTTCGCTGAAGTTCTCGAATAATGACACTTCTAGATTTACCTTGTAAGACAACTTGGGCCTGAAATAAAAAATAAAAAACAGCACTACTCTAAGTTTCTTGATTAATTTCCTTATCAAAATCAGTTTTCTAGGATTAAAATAGAACAGCATTTCACAGTTAATGTTATAAGCCCCATGACTAAGACCCACCACATTGCGTTAAGCCTCAACTTTCCTGCTGTGTGACATGTGTTCAACAACATCCATACCTGTGAAATCAGCTCCTCAGGAATGACAGACGCTGGGATAACTGGCTGGGGCTGACTGCCCAAAAGCCCAGACCCGCGATCCCGTCCTGTTCGAATAACGCGAGTCTGTCGGCGAGAATCTCGAGCTCCAGCTGACGACCTACCAGAGGATCCTCCACCACTTCCACCTACTCCAGAACTCCAGCGGCTTCTAAATATTGGAGAATTCTTAAAATTAGCATTTTAGATAACCATTCTGAAAAGATCACTGTGGGTCTCATTTTCATTCTTTTAAGGAGAGGTTGGGGACGGGAGGAGAGGAGAACAAAATGGTCATATCAATCACTTTAGCCTTTAAATTAGGGCAGTGCTAGTTCTCTTTAAAAGGGTGGGGCACACTTCATCAATAAGGCTACCTAATCTCAAACCAGGTGAAGTGGGGATCAAAGGGTGGCCCAAACTTTACCTGTATAATGACCAATTGTATACCTAACCCTGAACTGTACCCCACATCTTTAAAACAAAACTTTAAAGATAAATAAATTAAATAAAATGAATTTAATACTTAGAGGTCATTCAACCTAGAGAGAGATATTTTACTCCCAATTCCTACTACATTCACCTAAGGCTGAAATCTTCAACCTCCCATTGCAAACAGACTTAGTTTTAATTTCCCGAATCTTTTTTCTCCCTTAAAAAGCTAAGCACATTAACCGATAACAATTCTAAAATCAGTATAAAGCAAACATTTTTGTTTCCTCTTCTTACTTAACTGGAAAGCCCAATTTCTAGCTAAGTAAACAAAAAACTTTTAAAATAGTTTTCCTCAGTAAAACAGAAAAAAATCCAGAAAACTGCTGTCATTCTTTTTGAAGGCTTTTTGTGTCACATGCCATTCACTTATGTTTATGTACAATCCGTATTGACAATATAATAACTACCCAAGATAACTTTGAGAAAACCAATATTGTGCATCCTCAGGAATGCAGTATCAAACAATACTTATCTCAACTAAGTAACAGATTTTAGAAATGTCATATGAAATAACCACGCACAGGCCAGAAGAAAAACAAAGGGACTTCATAAAATATAAATTACATTAACAAAAAAAGGAAATTAAGAAAACATGTCCATTTATAGGAGTATCAAAAAGAATAAAATATTTGGGAATAAAGCCTAACTAAATGAAAGATTTAAATACTTAAAAGTACAAAACATTCCTAAAAGAAATTAAAGACAACACAGATAGGAAAGATATCCTGGATTCAAGAACTGAAGAAAATATTGCTAAGATGCCCATACTACCCAAAGCATTCAACACAATCTTTATCAAAATCCCAATGCTTTCATTTTTAAAGAAATGAAAAACTTCAACCCCCCAAAATTCACATGGTGACTTAGGGGACTTCAAATAGCCAAAGCAATTGTGAAAGAACAAAGTTGAAAGAAGGATTCACACTTCGTGATTTCAAAACATATAACAAAAAGCTGCAGTATTCAAAACAGGGTAGTACTGGCATAAAGACAAACAGACCAAGTGAAGAGAAGAGAGCCCAGAAATAAACCCTCATGTATATGGTCAAGCCAAGATCATTCAATGATGGGGAAAAACAAGTCTCTTCAACAAGTGGTGATGGGAAAGCTGGAAATTCACATGCAAAAGAATGAAGTTGGTTCCTTATCTTACACCATATACAAAAATTAACAAAAAATTAATTAAAGAACTACACATATGACCTAAAATCCCTAGGAGAACACATTAAAGAAAAGCTTCATGACACTGGACTTGGCAGTGATTTCTTAGAAATGACACCAAAAACACAGGCAACAAAGCAAAATGACAAAGGCACCACATCACACTTAAAAGGATACACTGAACAGACTGAAAAAGCAACCTGCAGAATGAGAGAAAATGCTTGCAAATCATCCATATGATAAGAGATTAATATCCAGAAAACAGGGCAATGCAGTAACAAGTCGGGTTCTGTTTGGAAGTGTGGAGTGGTAAGTTTCTGGGCACTGCTGCACAGGGACTAACAATGAACACCCAGAAGGATGTTCAGCGCCCACAGCAGCAGCCAGTGCTATGTATCTGTGGAGAATGTCACACAGAAAATGAAATAAAATCCAGGGATCCAATCAGATACAGAGAATCTGGATACAGAATAAAGTTCAAGACAAGGACTAAAAAGATTGGTGGTAGTGTTTGACGCTGGATGAAATCTGGAACTTCAGAAGAATGCCTTTGTTTATAATGCCCTGCTAATGTTTTTCACTGTTGTGTAGCTTTGGTTTTACATGCAGTAGCCTCCCCTTATCCTCAGGGAATACATTCCAAGACCTCCAGCAGATCCCTGAAACCTTGGATAGTATCAAACCCTTTACACACACTGTTTTTCCTATACATATATACCTATGATCAAGTTTAATTTATAAACTAGCCACAGTAAGAAATTATCAATAACTAATAAAATAGAACAATTATAGCAATATACTGTAATAAAGTTATATGAATATGGCCAGCACCTCTGTTTCTCCTTCACTCAAAATATCTTTTTGTACTATGTGTACCTATTTCCTATTTCAGACCATGGTTGACTGGGAGTAACTGACACCGGGGAAAAGTGAAACTGGGAAAGGGGGACTACTGTACTTATGAACACAACTATGTACATATGTTTATACTTTATTTCATTTTTAAAATATTGCATTTTAGTATCAATATTTTTATATAAAGATTTTCTTTTTGTTCAAAAAAATATATAATCGAGGCTGCAGTAGCTGGGAGCATGCCATTGCCCTCCAGTCTGGGTGACAGAGTGAGACTCCAACTCAAAAAAAACAAACCAAACCCCCCCAACCCAAAAAACTATATATCTAGAATACAAAAGAACTCCTACAACTCAACAATCTAAAACATCAAACAATCTAATTTTAAAATGGGCGAAGAACTTAAATAGACTTCTCTCCAGAGATGTTACACAAATGGCCTACAAGCATATGGAAAGATGCTCAATGTTATTAATCATCAAAGAAATGCAAATCAAAATCACAATGAGATATCAACTAATACCAATCAGAATTACAACTGTTAGGAAGATGTACAGAAATTGGAACCCTAGTACATTGGTGGAACGGTAAAATGGTACAACTGCTTTAGAAAACAGTATAAAGATTCCTTAAAACATTAAAAATAGAACTACCTTATGGTCCAGCAATCACACTTCAAGGACTATATTCAAAAAAAAGTGAAAGCAGGGTCTTGAAGAAATATCTGCACATTCGTGTTCACAGCAGCACAATAGTCAAGTGGTGGAAGCAACTCAAATGTCCATCAAAAGCAGAATGGATAAACAAAATGTGATATATACAATGTAACATTATTTCTAGCTTTTAAAAGGGAATTCTGACACTTGCAACAACATGAATGAACCTTGAGAACATTGTGAATGAAATAAGCCTTTCATAACAACACAAATATGGGTTGGGTATGGTGACTCACACCTATAATCTCAGCATTTAGGGAGGCCAATACGAAAGGACTGCTTAAGCCCAGGAATTCGAGACCAACCTAGACAACATAGCTAGACCTCATCTCTACAAAAAATAAAAAAATTATCTGAGTGTGGTAGTGTGCATGTGTAGTCCCAATAACTTCGGAGAGTAAGGAAGGAAGGATCTCCTGAGTCCAGAAAGTAGAGACTGCAGTTGCTATGATCGTGCTGCCATTCTCCAGCCTGACCTTCCAACTCAAAAAAAAAAAAAAAAGTTAAGATACAAAATCTTACTGCTTTTTAGAACGATTAACATAAAAATTTAATTAATTGAAAAATGAAGTCGTGGTAAAGAAAGCACTATTCTAAAAAGTAGACATTTTCTTTTCAAATTATGTAAATTAAAACCATTATTTAACAGAAATAATATAGAATCAACAAAACAAGCCAGGCTCAGTGGCTCAGCCTGTAATCCCGCGCCTTGGGAGGCTGAAGTGAGTGGACTGCCTCAGCTCTCAACTTGGTGAGATCTCATCTCTACAATAAAATAAAAAAATCAGCCGGGCATGGTAGCGCGTGCCTGTAGTTCCGGCTACTTGGAAGACTGAGGCGGAAGGATCGCCGGAGCCCGGCAGGTTGAGGCTGCAGTGGCTGGGAGCGGCCACTGCACTCCAATCTGGGCAACAGAGTGAGACTCCAACTCAAAAAAAAAAAATTTTTTTTTGAACATTCAAAACCTAACTATAGCTGGGTGCATCGGCTCATGCCTAAAATTCCAGCACCTTGGGAGGGAGAGGCAAGAGGACTGCCTGAGCTCAGAGGTTCAAGACCGGCCTGGGCAACTTGGTGAGACCTCATCTCTACAATAAATCAAAAAATTAGCCAGGTGTGGTGGCACGAACCTGTAATTCCGGCTACTTGGAAAGCTGAGGTGGGAGGATCGCCTGAGTCCAGCAGGTGGATGCTAATGTGGCCATAAGCGTGCCACCGCACTACACCCTGGGTAACAGAGACTCCAAATCAAAAAAAAAAAAAAAAAAAGCCTAAATATATTATGTCAACTTAGAACCACACCAAAGATTCTGGGATGGTGCCAGTGTAACCTTAATAATCAAATTATTGATTTCACTCAAAAAATGCCAGTTTAGGCAATAAATTATATGGCCAATATAGATAAAAGATGTAACAATATACCCACTGAGGAATGCATATCATATTTTCCCCAAGAATGCTGAGCAGGGCTCGGTGGCTCAGCCTGTAATCACGCTCCTTTGGGAGGCTGAGGTGAGTGGATTGCCTAAGCCCACGGGTTCGAGACCTGCCTGGGCAACTTGGTGAGACCTCATCTCTACAATAAGTCAAAAAATTAACCGGGAGTGGTAGCACGCGCCTGTAGTTCCAGCTACTCAGAAGGCTGAGGCGGAAGGATCGCCAGAGCCCAGCAGGTTGAGGCTGCGGTGGCCGGGAGCAGCCACTGCACTCCAGTCTGGGCGACAGAGTGAGACTCCAACTCAAAAAAAAAAAAAAAAAAAAAGAATGCTGGAAATCTGATCAGTTATACTATCCAAATATACAACTGCTCCTGGGCAGATCTTACAGGCACTACCAATCTCCATGAGAGGTAGACAGGTGACTACATAAATAAGGATAAGCCAAGATAAGTAAGAGTGGAAAATATCTACCTATCTTAAAACATTCACACATTCTTTCTTTAAGCACTGCTGATTTAATCCATTGCACCACTAGCTGCCAGTTTACAATCTCTGCTGCACAGACCCTCAGTTGAGTTTTCTTGAAGGCAACTGTCAAAATATCTCTGCTTTCTCCATTTACCTGACTGTTACCATGGAGAACAGAGTTTTTGTTCACTCTTGCCTGTTGTGCAGTGTTTCTCCTATCAGAATTCAAGCCCATCCATACCTCAAATGTTCCCGAACACCAGCCTGCTACCTAGATAAAAATTAATGTGTTAAAACTCAGCATATACTGAGAGGTTTGTCAGTTATCACAAAAGACAGTAGTGGAATTGGTGAACTCTTTTTGTAACCATAGCAAGCTATATATAATTTTTAATATTACACTAAAAAATACTGAGAAAGCCTGGTGTGCTGGCTCACACCTGTAATCCCAGCACTTTGGGAGGCTGAGGCAAGAGGACTGACTGAACCTAGGAGTTCAAGACCAGCCTGGGGCAACTTGGCAAGAACTCGTCTCTACAGTAAATCAAAAAATTAGCTGGGTGTGGTGGCACACGCCAGTGGTTCCAGCTACCTGGAAGGCTGAGGCAAAAGGATCGCCTGAGCATAGCAGATAGAGGCTACAGAGGCCGTGAGCGTGCCACTGCACTCCAGCCAGGGTGACAGAGTGAAACTCTGACTCAAAAAAAAAAACCCAAAAAAACTGTTATTTTTTGTGGTTTGCTTATCAAATTAATCCTACAATTTTGATCCTATTATATAATACTTAAGGTACACGGAATGACTCAAAATCAACCGAGGACTCAGATCACACCTAGTATGCAACTAATCCACAGCTTATATTGCATATATTACTTGGTTAGTTGGTTTTAAAAGTATATACATCATCAAAAACAAGGCAAGTCTGAGAAACTTAGAGTCAAGAACTGCCTAAGGAGAAATGATGATTAAATCTAATGTGAAATCTTGAATGGGCTCCTAGAGCAGAAAAAGGACATCACAAGAAATTAGGGAAATGTGAATTAATCTATGGCCTTGAGTACCAATACTCACTCATTAATTGTAAGAAATGTACCATACTAATGTAAGGTTTTAATAACAGTGGAAACTGGGCATGGGTATATGGGAACTCTCAGTACTATGTCTTAAATTTTCTGTCAATCTAAAACTGTTCTAAAATGGAATTTTATGTTTAGATTATTTTTAAAATATATGTATATACACATACACATATGCACTACGTATGACTGTGTATATGTTTATATTTAGTTCCATGAAAATATCAATTACTTCTAACATTTAAATTTAAGAGGCTTCACATAATCCAGACTTGCAGGTTTTCTTAGGACAAAAAAAGGTAGGGAGGAACACAGGAATTTGGATGCAACAGCAAGGGCTCTACCTTCCACTGCAAAAAATCAGTTTATCAGCTGCCTCCATTAAAAATGGGGAATCCAGTTTGTCAAGAGACTCACTACTAACCATTTTACCTACCTGAAAGAAAGCGTCAACGATTTGCAATTTTAAGTACCTGCTTGGCTTTTCCATTTCAAATCATATGTTATTAGCTCAGATTAAACCCCCAAAGGAATATGGTAGCTCAAACCAATGGAAAGTAGCATATACCTATCACCTACTATATCCAATGGTAAAAAATAACCGACTAGACTTTGTATACTAAAGGTCTGTTTTAACCTCACTGTTAAACATGAATAAACTCCCTCATCTTCCCCAAATAAATTTGGTGCTCATACCCTTGAGCTGGCTTAAAATGAGTTTTAAAAAATACCTAGGAGATTTTTGAAATATCTCCCAAGATAAACTTGAAGTAATTATTAAAAGAATATGGCAACAGCCAGAAATCTTTAGCACACAAACTTGCCAATTAGCAAAAACATCAAAGAAAAAAACTTTTAAAAGGACGCTATGCATTCCTAAGAGTAATCATTCTAAATGATCAATTCTCAATCATCCATGCTAATGGAAAACAGTACCAATAATTCTAAAATCTTTCAAATGTGGCTCTCACTCAAATAGAGCCCATTCATCCCCTGACTCAGGACAACTCTCAGGAGCAAAAGTGAACAAGCCTGGATTCTGCAGGACTCTTTCATATTACACCCTATCTCACAAATTTGTGGTTAGAGTCCCCTTTGAGGACTGAATATCTGCCTGTCCTAGGTTCTCTCACACATGTTATAAATTGTAACCTCGTCGTAACCTTCTTTAAAGTGTATTCTCATCAACACAAATGGAATGGGGGGAAAAAAGGAAAATACTTTTGATTCTAAAAAATCTCTTTACAAAATAACTTTACTACAATTTCACCATCAACTAAGAAGAATGTTCATACAGTCTAAAAGAAACAGCCAGCCTTTAAGTGCTTATACTTTGTAGACATCTGCAAACCCAAATAAAAGTAAACAAATGACTGGCATTAAATTCATCAGTAAGCACTATGACATTTTTCAATACTGCAAATCTTGGACCCAATGCTAAAGAAAGCTTACACAGGGTCTGTCTGGGAGGAACTGAGGGAGATGAGACAGAAAGAGGGGTTGGGGAAAGTGTAGTTAATTATGGGTAAGAGAGACTAAAAAAAAAAAGAATGATTCTTTCTACATTTCAGCGAATTAAAATTAGCCATAATCTTCTTTGGAGAAGGTCTACAGAGGTTTCATTCAAGCTCAAGAATATTGCTTTATTACTCTATTTGGGACATATTTTATTAACAAAGTCACAAAATCCCACTGTTCTATTTCAGTCATGCTATCATACATTCTATTATAACTGGTTACTTTCAAATTTTATTTGAAGTAGAGGATTTAGATCTAAGACAATTAAAGCAACATACTAAAAATAGTAATGGGTATAACAAATATCCAATGAGACCGCAATTATGTAAAAAACTGAATAAAAAAGAAAAAATTATAAATACGATTAAAAAAGAAATAAAGAGGAGAATAAGTTATTCCTTACAATCAAATTCCAATTAATAAATATAAAAGAAATGATAAAAACTTGTCAAATTCTATTTTTAGAAGTCATCATTTGGCCATTACCACAATAACAACTGACTCTGGCAAAAAGAAAAATCATCAATGGATGCTATCTAAAATCAGTGAGCAAAAAAGTATGATGAGAATTCAGACTTGTACAAAGTTATAAGGTATCTCCTGAGAAAATATACATTGACAACTGGGAAAAGAGCAACTTCACAGCACAGAAACCTGGTTAAACACCACCTTAACCAAAGTCATCAGAGGGATCTGTTCCCCAGTAATGAGAGGCCTCACTGTCACAGGACATCTAGTGTGACACACTGGGAAAGGCACATCATCGCTTCTGTGGTATTCCTGACAAAAATGCATCACTTGGGTTCAATCAAGAGGAAACAATAGATAAATCCAAACATTCTACAAAATAACCACCAGTTTTTCAAACTCATTTGATCCGGAAAGACAAAGAAAGACTGAGGAACTTGGCCCAGATTACAGAAGACTAAGGAAGCATGACAACTACATGCAAATGGGATCCTGGCCGGGATCCTGGACTAGAGAAAGGGTTGGTGGGACAACAGGCAAAATTTAAAAACACTGCAGATTAAGCAAAGGCCAACATTAATTTCTTCGTTCTGACAGTATGATTATATAAGATGCTAACATTTAGAAAAACTAGATTAAAAAAATACAGAAATTATTTGTGTTATTTTTGCTACTTCTTTTAAAGTCAAATTCTTTCAAAATGAAGTTTTATTTAAAAATAAAAAGTACGGGATTAGGAACAAATGCTATGATATAAACTGATAAAGTAAACCAGGGATCAGCAAACTTCTTCTGTAAATGGCCCAACTAGATAGTTTAGGCTTTGGGGGCTAAACAGTCGCGACTACTCATCTCTGCTCCTGTAGCACAAAAGCAGCCCCAGATGGAAAGCATGGCTGTCTATCAATAACAACAGGAGGGGCTGGAAGTGGCTCAAAGGCCAAGCTTTACTGATTCTTGAACTAAACAAAGAGTTTTTTTATCTTTAAGGAAGGTATTATTGGAAAACAGAATATAGATAAGCTACTCTTTCTTGAATAAATATAATCAATTTTTTCAGGTTTACCAAATAAAATGAAATTTCATTTGTCATTACATATTATTTTCAGAATCACACACTGTGTACCTAGGACTATTAAAAGGACATATACAGCATTTTAATATAAAAGGCCAGAACTATATTTGCTATAGCTAAAGTACGCACTCAACTGAATAACCTTCCTCCCACTCCAAAAACACAAAAGCAAAGAAAGTATTCTGGAATACTAATTTTTAAACCTAAACTTACTTTACCTACCAATTTAGTGTAGGGGGAAAAAACTTCTCCCCATAACCTCCTCCCCTTAATGATATTTTACAATTAAATTGCTTTTTGTTATCTTTTTCTGGTCACATATGCTGATTTGACTAAAATGGCATCATCTAATCATGAACTGGGTATTTTCAGAAAATCTGGTCATTTAAGAATCAAGGTATATGAGTAAACATCATCTGCCTTGGAATTTCTACATGGATTCTTTAATTTAACAGTGAAAAATCCCTGGATTAAGTGGTACAGAAGTTGGGTATCTAGTTTAAGAGGTATGCACGTCACACATACATTTTAAAAGTAAAAAATAACTTTATTAAAGGCTATGTGGTTTAATTATATGATTTACAAACCGCATTAAATTAAGAAAGAACCATCAAATCTGGATGCCAGAAAGACTTTTTTTTTTAAACCCAGTAAGTCACAAGAGTTGACCAAAGATAAAAATCACTTAAAATTTTAAACAGCAAAAATGGTATGATATCTGACATTCTCAACACATGTGAACATTACGTATATTTTTATAAGACCAAGGGCCTGGGTTAACTATAATTAGCCTGTGTGGCTTATTTTTATCATGGGGACTCACCCTGAGCACTACCAAGCTCCTGCCCAGAGTTCAGAAGAGTTTCCTCACTCCGTTGCTAGATAATGTTCAATATGACCATCCAAAGGGAGAGCATTTACAGGACAATGATACAGACCCAGAGAATGCCTCCAACTGATCACCACCTACCCCAGGGTGTTGCCTGCCAGCCTGCCCAACGTCTCTGAACCTGAGAGAAACCACGGGGAATCGCTTGTCCTACCAGGCCTCGATGTCCTCCCTGCCCCCGAGTTGCTGTTCAACTTTGACCTGGGGGAAAACAAGAAATAAATAATCACAGAACAGTCCCAGACTGTTTAGAAACAATGCTAGAAATCCAGTCCTCAATGCTCTGGGACTTACTGTGATAAAACACCAAAATGACTCCCTGATTATTCTTATGGAAATGTATACTTCAACCCAGAAAGTGAAGGCAACTACTTGTAGCCTAATAATTCAGCATTCTTTCATGTTTTCATAGCAAATAAATGATAAACAGTATATTTTTCTTGAGATTTTTAAAATAAATTTAAAAAATTAAAGCATTCAACTGAAACTCATTATGTTATCTAACATTCTTTTTTGTATACATGCTGTAATTTTTTTTTAATTTTTTTTGAGTTGGAGTCTCACTCTGTCACCCAGACTGGAGTGCAGCAGCACACTCCTGGCCACTGGAGCCTCGACCTGCTGGGCTCCAGAGATCCTTCCACCTCAGCCTTCCAAGTAGCTGGAACTACAGGCACGTGCTACTACGCCTGGCTAATTTTTTATTTATTGTAGAGATGAGGTCTCACCAAGTTGCCCAGGCAGGTCTCGAACCCGCGAGCTCAGGCAATCCACTCACCTTGGCCTCCCAAAGCACTGGCATTACAGGCTGAGCCACTGAGCCCAGCCTGGTATAATTTTTAAAAACCAAAATTTGAACAACTCCTATTGCTTCAAATTGTGCTACTGATTTGGAAATAATAAGGGGGAAAACTTCATTTAAAGAGTAGATCCAACTTGGGACTTAACGAAACCTATTTCTTTAAGTGATAACAAACTCCTCTGCTACTTTTAATGTGAATACTTTGGTTATGAATCACCATGTGCAAAAAAATTTAGATAAAACTAAAAAGTAATCATTTTACTATATTTTAAGCATCTGATTTTCTGCAATTTTTTTTTTTAATTTGAGGGTTACCAAAATCAAAACACGGGTTTAATACAATACCTTCTAAGAGCTAGATAATACGTAGACAGGATATAAGAGCTTACCCATCATTATTATCAGGTTTACCCAATTCCAATCTGTCTGGCTGTACTGAAAAGCCGATCCTGCACACCCTACCATCCTAAAAGCAAAGAAAATAGAAGAAATTCTCAAAGTAAAAATGTACATAAAATGCATATTTAGAAATTGAATCTATTCAGCAAACAGATTCTGTGCCTGTCACTGTCAGTTCAGAAGAAAACAAATAAGCTCCCTTTCTAGAAGATACTCACACCTGAGTTAGAGAAATATGATTATACATATATTATCAAGAAACCAGCAGAACACAATTTAAAACATCTCAATCTGACAGAATTCAGAGTAAGAAAATGCCTGGGTGCCAGAAGTCTCCCTATTCTGTTACTATTTTCAATCTCTAGTAAATCATTCCAGCTTGCTTTGGGAGATCGTCAAAATAACTTTTGAGTGGCTGCTGATTTCCTTGGTTAAAAGGAAATATGATGATGCACAATTGTATTTTCGTTGGTTTTTTGTTTTGTTTTTTTGAGTCAGAGTCTCACTCTAACCCAGGTTGTAGTGCAATGAACATGGCTACTTCAGTCTCGACCTCCTGGGCTCAGGAGGTCCTTCTGTCTCAGCCTCCCAAGAAGCTGGGACTATAGGTACATACCACCACGCCCAGGTAATTTTTTTATTTTATTGTATAGACGAAGTCTCACCATATTGCCCAGACTGATCTCAAACTCCTGAGTATTTTGACCATTTATTTTTCATTTCTCTATCTTAGAGTAGGTAAATAAATAATTTACCTCAAGAAGAAAGGCAGCATGATTTGGTCCCACCACACACTGTTTAATAGTAGCCTGTTCCAAAACATTCAGAGGGGGGTGGCTGGGAAATTTAAAAAAAAAGAAAAAAGTATTATATAATATTATTTATCAAATGGTAAGTACATCCTAGGAATATTTTTCTTAAATCCAATCAAGAAAATAATAGCTAGCAAAACTTATTTTTTAAAAATATATTCACATATTTTAAAGCAATAAACTGAAAAATTATAATATCTCTATAATCATTTTCTATCTCCTTGGTATGCCAGATTCTTTTTAAAAAATCAGTATAAATGCAAACTATACACATAAACCCAATTCATAAAAAGTTGATAGTGAGATTAAAAGATTCTTTTTTTTTTTTGAGTTGGAGTCTCACTCTGGTCACCCAGACTGCAACCTCGACCTGCTGGGCTCCGGTGATCCTTCCGCCTCAGCCTTCTGAGTAGCTGGAACTACAGGCACGCGCTACCACGCCCGGCTAATTTTTTTTTATTTATTGTAGAGATGAGGTCTCACCAAGTTGCCCAGGCGGGTCTGAAACCCGCGAGCTCAGGCAATCCACTCACCTCAGCCTCTCAAGGTGAGGGATTATAGGCTGAGCCACCGTGCCCAGCTGATTAAAAGATTCTTATTCCAACCATGATCATATTAATCTTAATCATTTTAGGCTGCTAACTACATATGAGTTTTTTCCTTATAAGAAAAAGCATTCTTTGTCAGAAGACTTAAAATATCTTAAAGTTCTTACCTGTTTAAATTATATTTGTTTAGCTTCTCTGAAACTTCCCGTAACCTTTAAAAGCAAAACAAAACATAAATAAACCATATGTATAAATCCTTTGTAAACAAAATAGTTCTGACACATACCTGTGCCATTATTTCGGTGATTTCTAATAGTAGTACACAAGCAACTGCTATAGCAAGCTTTTTTTTTTTCACTTTTGTCCCAAAAAGATCACAACCAGACTCTACAATTCCCTTCCCTCATACCCTACTGGCAACCTCAACAACAATAAATATCATCTTAATCCCATCTTACAGGTAAGAAAACTGAAGTTTTTAGAGTTTATATACAAAGTGGCAGTAAAGCTGGTCCTTGAACTAATGCCCAACTGAAAACTCATTTGTGAAAACTGTGCTACCTATGCCAAGAGATTCTTGAGTACACACGGATTATCATGAAATGAAAATACTTGGGAAACAGAGATCTACTACTAAAAATTTAAAGAAAAATCCTTCGGGGCGGTAGAAAACGTCCCAAAGCCTAACCGACTTAAGTCTCAAGTTCTTTCCCAGCTATGGGCAGTCCATCCTCAGCTTTCACACGTTGTTCTTTCATACAGCAACTGCACCATCCTACCACTTTTTCGCATGCCAGCTGTTTCACATTATCCCTGGTATCAATAAACCCAAACTATCATGTGCTGCTGCCACCTGCCAGCCACTGTGGCTGGGGGAAAAGGCTATACACTTTGGGTAACGTTGCAAAGGACATTTTTGACAGTGGTTTACTTGTGCCAGCACAAGTGAAGGCACACTCCACTCCACTCTCAGTCCAGAGGGTCTCCAGCCCCAAATCCCTCATCACACAGTCTACTGTAAATCAATGGCCAACCACAGGAAGCAAGTTCACAGGGGCATGTGTCTCTGGTATGGGGGGTGGGAGACAACTGAGTCTTCTCCTCCTGCTGCACTATGGATTTGTTTCTGGGTGAAGGGGATTATGCCTTTCCCAATGCACACTCTATATTATGACTCAAATATCAGGAACTACCTTGACTCATGGGGCTGGGGATGGCAGGGAAGAACCTGGAAGGATTATTCCTACAGACCTAAGGGAGAACAGTATCCTCACCCAGGCTGGATTCCAATGTCTGTCTGTCTGTCTCTCTTTCTCTCTCTCGCCAATGATTCTCTCCATCTGAGTATGAAAAACTTGCTCACTGTGTGTCTGAAATTTGAATCCAAGACATTCAATTTTCGGACACATTTTAAAACCATTTTGTACTGCTTGTACCTGAATTTAAACCTGATTTTTTGGTTCTCCATCTTTGGGATTTCACAGTACAGTAAATAGAGGTGAGGGTAAGAAAATGATGAAAGGAGCAATATCATTATTTTGACATTACACATAGACTTTAAAACACTCTATTTTCACACCAAAAAATGTTGGAAAGCAACAATCTTAGAATAAAAAAGTATAAATATAGCTATATTTAAAACTCCCCATTTTGTCCTTAATTTTTTAAACTTCAAAATTTAACATAAAGAAACCAATAAGTAAGATTATTGTAATAGCCAAACAGGAACTAAGAATGTTATCAGAAATAAAACAAAAAAATCTTTTAGGCTCCAAGAAAGCAGAAACCACAAGTTTCTTTCTTTCTATCTCCTATGGGAAGGTTTCCCTTACAAGTAAATCAGGTTGGGCACAGTGGCTTGGGCCTGTAATCGCAGCAGCAACTCTGGGAGGCGAGGCAGGAGGATCACTTGAGCCCAGGAGTTTGAGACCAGCCTGGGCAACATAGCAAAACCTTATCTCTACAAAAATTAGATGGGCATGGTGGCCCGTGCATTTAGCAAAAGGATTGCCTGAGCCCAGGAGGTCTAGGTTATGGTGAGCCATGATCCTGCCACTGCACTCCAGCCTGGGTGACAGAGTGAGAAGCCCACTTAAATAAAGTAATTCCGGAGCTCTGGCTGTAGGGTGGAAAATGCATACAATGATACTCTTGACCACAGCCTTCTCAACAGCTTCCTTTATCCAGCCCCGTGATGGACTTCATTCTCTAACTTTTTAATCTCAGGACCACTTTATACTCTTTAAAAAATTACTGAAGAGCTCAAAAAGCTTTTGTCTTTGTGGATTCCATCTATTGAAACACTTAAGCTAACCAAAAACTTTTTCTGAATTTTCAAAAAATTATAAACTCATTATATGGTGACATAAATTCCCTAAGAAAGATAACTTTTCCAAAAATTATGTGATGGAGGAACTGTTTTACATTTGTGCAAACCTCTTTATCATCAGGCTTAATAGAAATTCATTGGAGTCTCAGACCTGCTTCTGCAGTCAACCTGTCACAGTATGCTACATGAAGTATATGAAGAATAGTTGGCCCTAGATAAGTTGTGGGGAAAGGCAGGATTATTTTAATATCCTCTTCAGGTAACTGTAGATACTCTTTGGTAGTATTCCAAAATTTAACAAGTGAGTTTCTTAGAAGCCGAGAGCAATGTGGAAATCTGAAACCTATCAATGAGCTTTGAAGAAGTCTTTTTACTCATGCATGATCCTGTAGTAGCGCACACACTGGTCATTTGGAAAATACTGACTGACCACCTTTTGCAGATCTCCAAAATCACATTTGCTAATGTTACTCTCAATCTACAGTGTCAAACTCATGGCCGTGGATACAAGTTTCTCCAAATTCTAATTTTTGCTTGAAAGCTCAAATGTCACTAGCAACCAATAGCTTTAGTTGTTCTCCTTAAGAAAACAATTTGTTCACTTTCAGGAAAATGTCTACTAAATACCCAAGTCTAAATATCCACTGTCTGGCAGACAGTATCAAATAACAATGAGGAAAGTGGCTATTTCAGCCTGCAACTAAAATAATGGCAAGAGTGCTGTTTCTCAAAACGATCAATGCTTTTACTGTCACACTGACATTTAAATGGCCTTATACTCAAAGGTAAAGATTTAATAAAATTCATTATTTGTACCGTTGCATCAAGGACACCCTTAAGTGAAACTGCCCCCCACAAGTATAAGAAAGTGAAGAAAGAACACATGACTATCAGTCTGGTTTCACGTCGCTGCTTTGATTTATGCTAAAAGGCCAGAAGTATACCCGCCACTGCTTTTGAACCACAGTGCAAATGTCCAAACAGTGAAAAAGACTGTCTGACTATATGACTGTGAAGACAGCTTTGACCTCAGAGCCCTTGTAAGCGTCTTGCAATCCCAGGGTCCTCACACCACATTGAGAAATGCTGTACTCTATTCTAAAATGTTCAGTGCCACTAAAATAACCAAAACTAAACCTATGTAGAGGAGGAAAATAAGTAACTGTTCATTCTCCCTACTAAAACTACTACAAATGTCAGTCAAAATCATCTCCTCGTTACATACTTTTGTAAAGGTTTTTCAAAGTATGAGTATTCTATTTTACTAATACCTAATTGTACATATTTATGGAATACATGCCAATATTTTGATACATGCATACAATGTGCAATTATCAAATCTGGATAACTGGGATATCCATCACCACAAACATTTATGATCTCTGGGTTAAGAACATTCCAAATCTTCTCTTCTAGCTATTTTGAAATATAGGATAAAAGACTGATGACTGTAGTCACCCTACTAGAGCTTATTCCTTCTATCTCACTGTATATTTGTACTTAGCCAACCTTTCTGCATCCTTCCTTCTCCCTGCACTTCCCAGACTTTGGTAACCACCATTCTACTCTCAATCTCCATGAGGTCGATTTTTTTAACTCCAACAAATGAGTGAGAGCATGAGACATTTGTCTTTCTGTGCCTGGTTTATTTCACTTAACATTATTATGTCTTCCAGGCTCATCCATTGCTGCAAATGACAGGATTTCATTCTTTTTTTATGGCTAAATAGTATTCTATTGTGTATATACCACATCTTCTTTACCCATTCATCTGGTGATGGGCACTTAAGCCGATCCCATATTGTGGCTTTTGTGACTAGTGCTGTGATGAACACAGGAGTACAGATGTCTCTTGGATATATATCCAGTAGTAGGACTGCTGGATCATATTGAAGCTCTGTTTTTAGTTTTGAGGAACTTCCATAATGTTTTCCACAATAGCTATACTAATTTACATTCCCACCAACTGGAGATTAGAGTTCCCCTTTCTCCACATCAAACTATGAATACTCTGTTTTTACAAAACAGAGTCTTGGTCTGTCACCCAGGCAGGAGTGCAGTAGCACAGCCACAGCTCCCTACAGCCTGAACTCCTGGGCTCAAGGGATCCTCCCACCTCAGCCTCCTGAGGAGCTGGGACTACAGGTGCACACCACACATCCATCTTCACATAGTCTCTGATACTACACCAAAAAACTCAACAAATCAGTTTCCTAAAGGTTGGTTATGATGTAGAATCTGAAACCCTATCAACTGAACTTTTCATACGGTTACACTAAAATCCACTGTTCTAGTCTTGCACTCTGAATAAATCATTTGCCCATGCATGTCTCTGTTTAGATATTAAAGGTACAGCAATGTCAGCCTCCCTGACAGTATTAAACTCCCATGATGCACTAAGAGTCTGTCATTCACTTACTTGTCAGTGGTTTCCAATAAAGGAGGAGGCAGGCAGTAGGGGCAAGGACACAGAAGAACCACTTTAAGATGTATGTGCCAAAGCTACAGTCGATTACTGAAAGGAGACTTCAAGAGATGTCACCAAATGCCAGCCTACAGATGTGCTTCAACTGAATTGTGTGATAGTCTAAATTTTTTTACAGTTGGAAGAATTCACACAGGATTCCAGATTTCCAGCTACTCCTGAAAAATGGGATGTAACTGCTATGCTTGTATTTCCTAATGGTGACTGGAGGTGCTCTGGCTGCCCACAGGCATCCACCCTTGAGACCACTGAAACAGAAGAATGACTGGTCCACGCTATGAGCAAGGTGACTGCTTTGGTGAAGAGTAATCTGATCACAGTCTTATGACTTAGATCTCAGCCTGCACACTAATTCCTAATAGAGCTTTGATCTATCACAAACCTTAACCACATCTTATTTAACTTTGCCTGAACAATTTCTAAAACAGCAGTCTCACTTATTGCCTACCCAAAGAGAACTGTGCCAAGTAGCAAACATCTGATTTTCCTCTGGGAGTAAATGACCCCAAATTCTACAAAAGATGGCTTTTGTGAAGAAGGATCCATCTGTCAGCTTCTTGAATCACAGGTCATAGGTAGGACTTACACCTACTTTTATTAATGTTTATGAAGATGACAAACACTGGTTTATATAATGCATTCACCTTACACTATATGATATAGGTGTGACTTCAAGGTACATTCAAGACCAAAACAAAAAGAGATTTCTAACTAAATACTGTAGCTTCATAAAGTGATACTATTTGTTAAATGTGAATTTCTTCTAACTATGCTTTCTAAAATAGTTTTTAGTTGAAATTGTTAAAAGAGTTCTATTAAACTAAAATGAGAAAATTCGTGCTAAAAAGAAATGCGTGGCTGGGCGCAGTGGTCCATGCCTGTAATCTTTACACTTTGGGAGGCAAGAGGATTGCTTGGGCCCAGGAATTCAAGATCAGCCTAGACAATATAACAAGACCTCATCTCCACACACACACACACAAAAAATCACTCAGGCATTATGATGCACATCTGCAGTCCCAGCTACTCAAGAGGCCAAGGTGGGAGAATCACCTGAGCCCAAAAGGTCAAGGCTGCGGTAAGCCATGATCATGCCAGTGCACTCCAGCCTGTGCAGAGTAAGAGTTCAACTCCAAAATAAAAAGTGATGCTCTGCAAATTATGACAGAGACAAATTATATTCATGGTCATTTCATTAGCTGAAAACATTTTTTAATTCATTGTACCTACAAATGTCTTCCCCTAACCTGGAAAATATTCTAGTTAGAAATTTCTTTATAGTGTCATAAATAACATTTTTGCTAACAAAGTGAACAGGAGATCAAAACCCCAAAACTACCATGCCATTTGAAAGAAGCACATCTCTTAGAAACCAAATGCTGAAAACAAACACACACACACACACACACACACACACACACACACACACACAAAAAGAGTCATTTTCCTTTAAAGCAAAATCAACCATGTTATTTTCAGCTCCATTCAAAACAGGAAAAAGGAAAGCATACACAGGCCAAATGGGCAAGAAATTTGGTAAGAAAAGATAAAAGATATGGCCTCTTGTTGTTGTTTTAAGAGACGGCCTCACTCTGTGGCCCAGGCTGGAGTGCAGTGATACAATCACGGCTCACTGTAGCCTTCAACTCCCAAGAAGCTGAGAACACAGGCACACACCACGCCAGGCTAGATATGGCCTTTGTACATTAATTCTTCTTGATAATTTCCTAAGTCCTTCTGTCTCATCTAATTTCATTTTCTTAACAGTAAGACTATTCATATATACAAGAATCAAACTATGCTAGTAGGATGGACTACAACTCTTCTTCAGAGCTCCCTCCCAACCAAAAAAAGCATAGCAACCAGCCCAAATTTCAAGAGATAATACTTGGTTTTCTTCACCTTAGGCCACTTCCACATTCTGAAAATCTGGGACCCTCTTCATTAAAGTGTCTGCCAGACACAGAGAATATATTCAACTGGTTACAAACCCAGTTTTAACTCTACACACAAATCAAATGTCTCATGAGATAACTGACACACTTCATAGTACAAACACTATCATCTGGCAACTTAGTCCTTGAGATAAAATTGTAAGCTGAAATAAAATACTTGTAATGAAATCTGATTTTTCCACAGAAACAAGGCATTCAGGAGGTTCCAGTCCTCACCAAGGATCTTGATATCATTAGATTCCGAGAGCTTCTCTCAACAAGAGCTATTGAGTTACCTTCTTGTTGTGCTCTTAGAAACATCAAAGATAAAAGAGCAGTTGTACTGCCCTTGAAATGGTCACTTTACATCCTGAGGCACCACACCTACCCTTGTGGGGCAGCCTGGCGGAGTGGGATAAGAGCATGATGTAGTCTCAGACAGACACCGGGGAGTATCCCATTCCTACTGCTCCACGGCTCCCTAACTCTGGGAGAGCTCACTTGAACATCCCAGAGTGTGGAAGGTTTCTTCATCCACTAAAAGGAGATACAGCTACTTGGTCTGCTAGTTTTGCTATAAGGACTGAGGATAATTTTGTGATGAACCTTGGAAAGAGACAAGCACTTAAATGCTCAATAAATAGTAACCATTATCAATATTATCAAACTCTATTTTTCATCCTTGGATAGCTTGCTATATTGCTGCTTCAAGTCTGCCAAGTTCTAGCTTGAAGTGGTCGCCAAACTAAACAGTGCCCAACTGGAATTCTGAGATCTGCTGGAAACCTGAGGATCCATGGAATGACAGCTCAGTCTGGGAATTCTTAGAGAAGGAAATCTGTAAGCACCCTATAAATGTTTCCTGCACATGAGCTTTTCTTTCACAATGACAGATTTTTTTCTCCTCTTGCATCCCATCTCTACTCATCTCACACTTTTCTCTTCCCAAAGAAGCCTATACCCCAAGCTTCCTGACATCTTCACAATTCTCTCATCAAGTTACACTCACAAACTCCTCTCTTATTTTTTTACACACCAGTTCCCTCAGCCTAGACTAATGATATGTCCACTGCCATCTGCACACCTAGCTACCAGTTTCTCAAGGATATACTTTAAAGAACGTGTAGGCCAGGCTCGGTGGCTCAGCCTGTAATCCCAACGCTTTGGGAGGCCGAGGTGAATGGATTGCCTGAGCCAGCAGGTTCAAGACCCGCCCGGGCAACTTAGCAAGACCTCATCTCTACAATAAATCAAAAATTAGCGGGGTGTGGTAGCATGCGCCTGTAGTTCCAGCTGCTTGGTAGGCTGAGACGGAAGGATCGCCGGAGCCCAGCAGGTCGAGGCTGCGGTGGCCGGGAGCGTGCCACTGCACTCCAGTCTGGGCGACGAGTGAGACTCCAACTCAAAAAGAAAAAAAGAAAAATAAAGAACATGTAAGAGATCTTAGCTCATCCCTCACTCCAAACTAAACTAGGCATTCCTCTGAATTCCAACATGTATAGTGCATACTTTCAAGAGCATTTCTTATACTGAAACTACTCATATAATGAAATAAATATGTGTCTCATTCACTGCCCCACTAACTTTAAGAGGGCAAAAAAACATGTTTTTTATTAACTTCCAAGTTCCCAGGACCTGACCCATAGTAGATGCTCAGGAGCTACCTACCTAGGAAGGAGATGAGAGAATGGGTTTGCAAGTACCTGAGTACTAATCCTTACACCGTCTCCAAACGGGAGTCAGAGCTTTTTTTTTATTTTTGATAATCATTTTGTTTAAATTTTAGATGTTGTTATGTGCCCAATATTATGAGACCAGCAATGCTGTCCTGCAAAATAAACCCTCTGGAGAGCACACCCTAATTCAAATGGTGCTGCAATAGTGTGAAGACTTTCTGAAATTCTGAGAATTAGCCCAGAAAGAGTTACCAGACAGGCAGGAAAATCACTCAGTCATGGGACACCCTCTCAGTCTCCTCAACTTAGAGGACAGTTTTCCGCCTTTCCTCTCTCCCTCCTCTGTGCTTATTTAATCTGGGCTGGTATTAGGGAAATGTGCTGAAGGAACTAAGAGGAAGCTTGAAGCAAGGGAAGGGGGAAGGAGAGCTCTTGAGGAAGCAAAATGACCGGTAAGAGCCTGTTTGTGGGCAGCCTGCCTGCTGAGGAATCTAGATGGCAACGTGCCCTCAAGTGCACACTACAGAAAGGCCAATCACTGGACATCGCCTACCGGCAAGTAATGCAATTAAATATTCCATCATCAAGTACTTACCAGAAATTATAAATATACATATTAAATTCTGCTTGTTTGGGTGTGGTTTAGCCAATCATCAGCATCATAGCTTTCAAGAAAAGGCAAAATTAGTACCAGCCTGTTCCTACCTAGATAACCAGAAGCCCTGGGTTTTAATTCCAGTTCTGACCCTGTGTAATCTCGGGTAAATCATTTACTACCCCTTGCTCTCATGCCCCCACTTCTGCCAAAAATGATTGGTAGTGTGTTTCACAAAGTTGTTTTAACAAATGGGTAACATGTCACACGCAAAAGTAATATGTACCATCTGAAATGTGCCTAAATCTGGCTCATCAACCAAGTCTGAGAAGCATTTAAAAAGACAATTTCCCAGGGCCCATGCAAACCTAGTCATCCAGAAATCTCCAAATTCAAGGCTCAATAACTTGTATTTTGGCTAAATATATTGATACATACTTGAAAATATCTCTGGAAGGAACATTAGTCACCTATGAGGAAGGGAAGTAAAAGGCCAGAAAACAAAGCAGGGGATGGAGGCTTTTCACTGTATGCCAAGTTACTATTTTTTATTTTTGGGCCACATGAACATATTACCAACTCAAAATTAAAAAAAAAAAAAAAAATTCTAGCATCCCAAGTGATTCTGATGAACAACTAGGTTTGGAACCCACTTCTTTAAAATACCACGTTTACACATAAAGATCACTCAAAATACTCACAAAATGAGTAGTCTAGATATTTAATAAGCATACTATTTCAGGATTGAAGACTGTTGGTTAGGATAGTCCCCTTTTAAAAATTCACAATTCACATGCTCCATAAAGCCTCCAATAAGCTCTATAATCAACAAGCCTGTTTACGTATGTTTACCCTTGTGTTTCCCAAACTAAAGCTGAACATGGAACACTCTCTAGACTCTCTAGTAAGATCATGGGTAACTAGAGGCCACTGATTTGAGATCTAAGGTTCCCTGAGGTAGAGACTTGTTCATCTCTTGTTCATCCCTCTACCCCAAAACCTCAGAGAATCTGAAACACAGAAAGCTCTTCCACAAGGTAGAGCTCAATAGTGACAAACTGCCTTTCTTGTCTTTTCTCCTTAAATAAACAAAAATGATTCCCCATTCGTCTTACTGTTTAATCAACTGAAAGATTTTTTTTAAAGTAAATAGCATACACAATCCCACTCTGCCTAAAATCATTTTTTTTTGAGATGTAGGGTACAAGTCAGGATTAGGTACATAAATGATCAACATACAGGCGAAGTTTGGGTCTCCCATTAGTCCTCATTTCGCCTGATCAGGTACCCTTGGTGATGTTATGTGCTCTCCCCCTCCCACCTCTGGCAGTGTTCTGCTACTGCCAATCTCTTTCATGCAGTATTATGATAAATTTTCAGGGTCCCCCCCCCTTTTTTTTTTGAGTCTTACTCTGTCGCCCAGGCTGGAGTACAGAGGCACACTCACAGCCACCACAGCCTCGACCTGCTGGGTTCAGGCGATCCTTCCACTCTAGCCTTTCAAGTAGCTAGAACTATAGGCATGCGCCACCATGTCCCCCTAGTTTTTTTATTTATTGTAGAGACAAGGTCTTGTCATGTTGCCCAAGCTGGTCTCAAACCCGTGGGCTCAGGCAATCCTCTTGCCTCTGCCTCCTGAAGTGCTGGCATTACAGGCATGAGCCACTACGCTCAGTTTTCAGGGTCCTCTTATGAATGAGAACATGCAGTACTTACGTCTTGTTTCTGTGATAAATCACTGAGTAGCACAGAATCTAAATCCATCCAAGTTACTGCGAAGTCCATAATTTTGTCCTTCTTTGTGTCTGTGTAATATTCCATTGTGTATATGTACCACATTTTTTTTAATCCAGTCTAGTTTCCATGGGCAGCAAACAGTTGGCTCCATGTTGTGAATAGTGTTGCAAAAGCATGCATGCTCAGGTATCTTTTTTTTTTTTTTGAGTTGGAGTCTCACTCTGTCGCCCAGACTGGAGTGCAGTGGCCGCTCCCAGCCACCGCAGCCTCGACCTGGTGGGCTCTAGCGATCCTTCCGCCTCAGCCTTCCAAGTAGCTGGAACTACAGACGCGTGCTACCACGCCCAGCTAGTTTTTTTTTGTTTATTGTAGAGATGAGGGCTCACCAAGTTGCCCAGGCGGGTCTCGAACCCGCGGGGCTAGGTATCTTTTTTTGTAGAATGATTTTTAATTACTCTGGGTATATTCCCAGGAGGGGGATTGCTGGGTCATATGGAAGGTCGATTTTTGGATATTTTAGGAATTACCACACTGTTTTCCACAGAGGTTGCACTAGTTTACACTCCCTCCAACAGTGTAGAAGCGTTCCCTTTTCCCCACATCCTCTCCTATTGTTTTTCTGAGTTATTAATGAGGACCATCCTGCCTGAGGCTAGGTGGTATCTCTATGGTTTTGACTTGCATTTCTTTGATGATTAGTGAAGCTGAGCATTTTTTCATGTATCTGTTTGGCTGCTCCTATATCTTCTTTTGAGAAGTATCTTTTGCCCACTTTTTAGCAGGGCTGTTTGTTTTTTTCCTTTTGGCACATCTGAGTTCCTTGTAGATCTTGGATGTTAGGCCTTTGTCAGATCTATAGTTGGCAAATTTTCTTCCCATTCTGTGGTCTGTCTCCCCACTTTTGATGGTTTCTTTTGCTCTCCAGAAGCTTTTCAGTTTGATGAGGTCCCACTCATCTAACTTACATACTATGTCATGGGTTTTGGGGTTATATTGTTAAAACATGTAACACAGAACAGGCACGGTGGCTCACACCTGTAATCCCTGCACTCTGAGAGGCTGAAGTTGGAAGATCACATGAGCCCAGACCAGCCTGGGCAACATAGCAAGAACTTGTCTACAAAAATTCAAAAAATTAGACAGTCATGGTAGTGCATACCTGTAGTCCCAGCTACTCAGGACGCTGAGAAGGAAGGATTGCCTGAGTCTAGGAGGTCAAGGCTGAGGTAGCCGTGACTGTGCCACTGCGCTCCAGTCTGGGTGACAGAGACTCCCAAATTTAAAAAATTAAAATAAAATAAAATAGCTATAGCAGAACACTTTTAAAAACCAAATAATATGGCAAAGGCATTTTTATTCCTTTAAATGGAAAAATCATCTACATTTAGGAGACAGAAACAGATTTAGTATTGTTTTTTCTTCTCCACTATGTAAGATCTTGCTGGGCATCTTTACTCCCATTAAGCCAGACTAATCAAGTGAGCTGTACAATCAAACCACCCCACAACCTCAATAAGTACTGCCAACACACAGATCTGCATATTCAGAATGGTTTTGAAAGCTGTATCAAATGGCTCTTTAAAATCTGCACCTATGGGGGTCTCTAATCCAGAAAGCCTTCCTTCAGACATCTAAACCAAAGGAGTCAAACAAATGTCATCAAAACTACAAAACTGCCATAGCCAAATGTCTCTATCCATTTTTATGACTATGGAGCACAAATGAACATGTGGGAACACAACCACCAGAACAAAGGCTTGGTTCTAGTCTTCAAGTACCCACCAACAAATGCTGCCAGTTCTTACAATATTCAATTCAACATAGAATGATTCAACAGGCAGTCCCCAATATACTGACTAATGCTATTGACCAAATAACATCTCATCCCATATGGTCCCCACTCTCACCATCTCCCAGAGACGGAGGCATAAAAAACATGATGCTTTCAGAGAATGTGTGGCTATGACAGCACCAATCTTGGGAAAGAGCAGAAAGGAGAACTGCCTGACTATCTTCCAATTCCTGTCTACCCCAAAACTGCTGGCTTTTTGGTCATTATTTTTAATGTCTAGAAGTCGCTTATAGTCAGAGAGATACATCTGTATGTTCTCAACCTTGCAGCACTCGGCATTAACAAGTTTACCAGTATTACCAGGTGCCTCCTCTCTTCATGAATAACTCACCTTCTGAAAAGGGGAGCAGTGGGGCCATAAGTGGGCACACAGGCAAACTCTAAACTGACCTCCAGCCAGGTACTCTTTGCAACTGCCACCATCACAAATCTTTGTAACTGCCTGCCCTCGCAATCCTGGGTTAGAACAGGAAAGCCTGCAAATCTCAGTACCATCATCACAGCCACAACACACAGTGCAGCCCTCTTGTTTCCCACAAAAATAATGGCATCTGTGTAACACTTTGGTGTTTACAAAGTGAAATAGTTAGCCAGGCTTGGTGGCTCAGCCTGTAATCCTGCACCTTTGGGAGGCTGAGGTGAGTGGACTGCCTGAGCCCGCGGGTTCAAGACCCACATGGGCAACTTGGTGAAACCTCATCTCTACAATAAATAAAAAATTAGCCAGGCATGGTAGCATGCGTCTGTAGTTCCAGCTACTTGGAAGGCTGAGGCGGAAGGATCGCCAGAGTCCAGCAAGTCGAGGCTGCGGTGGTTGGGAGCGGCCACTGCACTCCAGTCTGGGCAACAGAGTGAGACTTCAACTCAAAAAAACAACAACCAAAAAAAAGCAAAATAGTTGATAAATCTAACGAAATGGAGCTAGCCTCATCGGAACATTACTAATAAATGTTGTCAATCCACACTAGGACCTTACAGTTGCTTTGTCCCAGACTCAATTCCCTATGTCTCCTCTTACCCCGACCACACCGGCAACCCTGGTGTACACAGTCAGTGACAAAGACCTTCTACAAGCATGGGTGGTCCTCTTACCTCCACTTTCTCTCCTTTCTGTCCAAAGTTGAAAAAAGTAAAGTTAGTAAAATAAAACATACAGAAATGTATAAGGTACTAAAAAACATAAATATTCACTGAATATTATATGTAGTTATGCAAACAAGTGGGGTAAAAGAATCGCTGAAGTAGAGACGGCACCGTGAGTCTGCACTGAGAAAACCTCTCCTACTCCACGTATGCAGCTATGAAAGGCAAATATGAAAAAGAGAAAGCCAAAAAACAAAGATGGCATCAAATACAAGAGCGACATCTCCACAGAAGGGAAATGGAGTCAGAGACTGGGACCAGAGCTGGGGTCATCCTGGAGGCTGGAGTTGGGCCCAAGTTTTGTTTAAAAAAAAAACATTTTAGCTGAAAATTTAAATGGCAACCACTAAAAGAATAGAAATAAAATTAATGATGTTCAAATCAAAAGAAGGAGTTTAAAAAGGCGGTTGTAGAAAACTAGCAATCTAACAGAAGGAAAAAAACAGCAAAGAAAGAAGATCAGAAAATAAGAAACTCGAAATAAATCTACTTAGTCAAATGAATTCACCTCATATTAAGAGTCAAAGATTATCAGTGGAGAAAAAGACAGCATTAATAGGGACCAAGAGAGACATTATATAACAATAAAAGGAACAATCCATGAAAAACACTGAATATTCATGAATCTGAATGTTCCTAATACCATAGCCTCAAAAATATAACAAGCAAAAATTGACCATGGAGAAGCTGTAAGCGCCAGTGAAAAATTTAATATACTTTTTTTTAGAGACAGGGTCCTGCTATGTTGCCCAGGCTGGCCTTGAGCTCTTGGGCTCAAGGGATCTTCCAGCCTCAGCCTCTCAAACAGCTAGGGTATAGCAGCTAGTATATGCCATAGCGCCCTACTGGGAAATTTAATATACTTCTATCAGAAATTGATAGTTTAAGCAGACAATATATTAGTAGAGACAGAAACTTTGAAAAAGAACATTAACAAGCACTATCTAACAAATATATAGAAACCTTCCCCCAAACTGTGGAGTCATAGATTTTTTTTTTAAGGCATAAAGTATATATCTGTGACTTCTGAACTTAACAGACTAGTAAAACTTCCTTCAAACTGTAAGGACAAATATAAGGTTGCCCACTTTTCATTCTGCAAAATAAAATGGAAAAAAAAAACTCCCAACTAATGACTATTACTAATACTTTAGTAAAAGAAAAATGATTTTTAAATCAAAAAAGTAGGAAAGACATCATCTAAAATAACCTTTTCTCACTAATCATGAACTATGAAAACATTCTTAGAAACTGGCACCAACAGAGAACTGTACCTAATTCAATATTTTTTCCTAACTTTTTTTGATCTTAGATAAACAGATTTTTTTTTTCCTTTAATACTGAGTCTCTGGTTGGGTACAGTGGCTCCAGCACTTTGTAAGGTTGAGGTGAGGACTACCTGAGCCCAGGGGTAGAGACCAGCCTGGGCAACTTGGCAAGACATCATTTCTACAATAAATCAAAAAATTAGCTGGGTGTGGTGGTTCCTGCCAATGGTTTCAGCTGCTTTGGAGGCTGAGGCAGAAGGATTGCCTGAGCTCAGCAGGTCAAGGCTGTGGTAGTTGCGACCCAGCGTGCCACTCCAGCCTGGGAAACAGTGAGACTTTAACTCAAAAATAAACAAACAAATGTATGTAAAATAGTATTGAGTCTCTGATTTAACAGTCTTCACGTTTTACATTCAAGAAAACAGATGGCTATGGAGGTTGAGTGACTGACCTGTAATTACTCAAGAGGGAGGAAGGAGAGTGATCAGCAAACAAACCTTCCCTTACCTTGCATGAGACCACAATCTGCCAAGGGTCCAATTCAACCAACAAATCCTTCCGAATGCCCAGATTATAAGCAGTACAGTACACTAGACAATATAGTAGGGAAAGGAGGGAAGAGCAAGACATTGCCCAGGGTTTCTTCTCTTCTACACACTCAGGAACACAAACCCCAATCATGAGCCAGATACAGAACCTCCATCAGAAAATCTGAGGGAAAGTCACTCAGGGCCACTGATGCAACCCACACATCCTTAGCATCCAAAATGTGCCTGTAAAGGCAACATACACAAACAGAAAGAAAAATAAAAAGTAAAGCAGTAAACCACATGCCAAACTGAATGCCAAAAGAAAAAAACTTCTAAGAGAAATAGAATCCATCCTGGGTTAGAAGAATCAGGGTGGGGCAGGGCTTCAGGAGTCAGGATTTCAAAATGGTTAAAGAAGCTGGGATTCATCATCTCAGAAAAGGGGGCATGCACACATAAAAGCATTTATGATTTATGTGATAAAAAAAAAAATTGGCTCTTAAACAACCAAAAAAGCTAAAGCTCTCTAAAACACTTCAGGAAGCCAAGGGAATACAATTTGAGATTATTGAATTTCTCTTCCAAGTAATCTAAACAAAAAATGATGCTAGAATATTCTGCTAGTCAGAATTAACTGTGAGAATAAGAGGCAACCTATATACCAGTGTACTGTGATCACCTAATTATTGTTTTCATAATAAAAATATCCCTTCAAATAAGGCTGAACAGACTGGGTAAATCGTATTGGGTATAGAGAACTGGTAAATTTAGAGAAAACAAGAGTAATTTTCATGCACAGAACCTCTAGTAATACATGTTTATTTCCAAGTCCTCCTGCAAACTCACTACAATTTTAAAAGACGAAAAATGAAGTGTAAAGTTTACTAAAAGCCGGGCTCAGTGGTTCAGCCTGTAATCCCACGCCTTGGGAGGCTGAGATGAGTGGATTGCCTGAGCCCGCAGGTTCGAGACCCGCCTGGGCAACTTGGAGAGCCCTCATCTCTACAATCAATCAAAACTCAGCCGGGCGTGGTAGTGCGCGCCTGTAGTTCCAGCTGCTTGGAAGGCTGAGGCGGAAGGATCGCCGGAGTCCAGCAGGTCGAGGCTGCGGTGGCCGGGAGCAGCCACAGCATGAGAGTGAGACTCCAACTAAAAAATAAAGTCTACTAAAAGGCAGCTGGCATAACAAAACAACAAAAAGGCAAGGCCAATGTACTCTGCAGATACAGATCTCACTCACAGAAAGGAACACAGATCCAACAATGCTTCCTGCTGATATAAAATCATACAAAATGAAGGCTGTACAGAACTTGGGAACCTCAATAAACTGTTAAAACATAATTAAAATCTTTCTTCCTGCTCCCCGACCAAATGTAGACGAAAATGAGGAAGACATTTCAAAAAGGTAATAAAAGATAACACAAGTCCTGATTGAGTATAGAAGACTTTTTTTTTTTTTTTGAGTTGGAGTCTCACTCTGTCACCCAGACTGAAGTGCAGTGGCTGCTCCCGGCCACCGCAGCCTCGACCTGCTGGGCTCCGGCGATCCTTCCACCTCAGCCTTCCGAGTAGCCGGAATTACAGGCACGCACTACCACACCTGGCTGATTTTTGATTTATTGTAGAGATGAGGTCTCACCAAGTTGCCAGGCAGGTCTCAAACCTGTGGGCTCAGGCAATTCACTCACCTCAGCCTCCCAAGGCGCGGGATTACAGGCTGAGCCGAGCCCGGCTTGGAAGACTTTTTTTAAGCTTGAAGATCAACAAGAGTCTTCTCAAAATTAAACCCAGAGTAAGGCTTGAGTGCATTTTGAAGTTATTAAATCTACATATCATGGAATGCTCATTTTCAGGAGGAAAATGCAGGGTTACTGCAAAGCCAAAGGCTTCAAGCCTCTCCTTGAGAGTAAACAGGGCCACGGCCAAGAACCACAAACACAAGAGCAGAGGTGACAAGAAAAGTGTGTATGCTAAAGAGAGAATCGCATTTTTTTAAAAATCACACTGGGTAAGGAGAACTGGAATATTTAGAAAAGACCAATTTTCATGCCCAGAACATCTAGCTACACATGTTCATCTCCAATACCTCCTGCAACCCCACTAAACTGACAATTTTTAAAGGACAATAAATGAATTTTAAAGTTACAAGAACAATGACAAAGAGAGAAGGCTAGAACATTCAAACAAGAGATGCCAACAAAATTTTGGAAGCTGGAAAGCAGAGAAGTGCCCAACGACTTAGCAGACAACAGAAAACAAAAGCCTGTGGGTATGGGGGGGAACCAAAAATGAAGAAATCAGTTCTCAGAAATCATCTCTACAATATTGTCTGGGGTAACCCAAGCAGGAAAATTATTGGAAGCCGTATCAGCTGAACACCTAGATGCCCACCCTCTAGGCAGGAGACCGTCCTCGACTTCAGAATGTCTCCTACTTAGCTAAACTCAACCAGAATAACAGTATGGGAATATACTGGATCTGAAGAGGAGGAAGAAGGGGTGCCAGACACCAGAAGGAAAAGTGACAGCTGCTTACTGAAATGAGCGATCGGCTAGCCCCCAGAATGTCACACACTCACCTTCCAGGATCCCTCCATGGGAGAAACCGGCTCAACAGGAGAAAAAAAAAATCTTTAACAAAATATTTTTTCAAAGTCAATGTAGACCAGGCAAAGTGACTCAGGCCTGTAATCCCAGCACTTTGGAAGGCCGAGGTGAGAGGATTGCCTGAGCCCAGGGGTTCAAGATCAGCCTGGGCAATTTGGTGAGACTTCATCTCTACAATAAATCAAAAAAAGCAGCCAGGAATGATAGCGAGTGCCTGTAGTTCCAGCTACTTGGAAGGCTGAGGCTGAAGGATCGCCTGAACCCAGCAGGTCGAGCCATGAGTGTGCCACTGTACTCTCCAGCCTGGGCAACAGAGTGAGACTACAACTAAAAAAAAAAAGAAGTCAACGTGATGGAAAACAGGGAGAAAGGGTAAGAAAATCAGAATAGCTACTAAGGTGTCACACATCCAACTTCGAAGAATTAAAAAAAAAAAAGAGAGCAAGAAAATGGATGACAGAGAAAAGTATTAAAGAAATAACATTTTAAAATTCCCTAGAACTGAATGATATGAGCTTCTAGAATAAAAGGGCCCACTAGGTGTTTGGACTCAAAATACAATGAATGGGAAAGAACCTACATTAAGGCACATCAGTGTGAGATTTCAACGCCGGGGAAGGAAGACCCTAAAATCTCTTAGGACATGGGGACATAAGACGTAGAGTTGGGGGATGTCAAGCAGAAAGAATCAGTAGTCAAAATGACATTGCACTCCTAAAAAGAACTACTGGAAGCTATGAAACTATGAAGCAACGCCTTCAACATTTTGTGGAAAAATTCTCCCCAATCAGAAATTATGTATCTAGCCAATAACAACATGCATGGCCGGGGGTGGTGGCTCACACTTATAACCATGGCATTTTGGGAGGCTGAGGTGAGAGAACTGCCTGAGCCCACAGTTCAAGACCAGCCTGGGCAAACTGACGAGACCTCATCTCTACAATAAATCAAAAAACTAGCTGGGCATGGTAGCGTGCACCTGTAGTTCCAATTACTTGGAAGGGTGAGGTGGAAAGATCGCCTGAGCCCAGCAGGTCAAGGCTGTGGTGGCCATGAGCATGCCATAGCTCTCCAGCTTGGGCAACAGTGAGACTCCAACTCAAAAATAAATAAATAGATTTTCTTTCAGCTAAATAAGCAACAAGATGGCACAACAAAAACAGGAACAAGCTTTTCCAAAAAATGACAAGGCTGGGCGCA
The DNA here is from genome assembly GCA_027257055.1 of Cephalopachus bancanus. Taxonomy (NCBI): domain Eukaryota; kingdom Metazoa; phylum Chordata; class Mammalia; order Primates; family Tarsiidae; genus Cephalopachus; species Cephalopachus bancanus. The sequence goes on along the minus strand of JAPVLO010000429.1, from coordinate 61,089 downwards.
GTGGCTCATGCCTATAATCCTAGCACTTTAGGAGGCTGAGATGAGAGGACTACCTGAGCCTGCAAGTTCGAGACCAGCCTGGGCAACTTGGTGAGACCTCATCTCCATAATAAATCAAAATATTAGCAGGGCATGGTGGTGTGTGCCTGTAGTTCCGGCTACTTGGAAGGCTGAGGCGGAAGGATCGCTGGAGCCGATCAAGCCGGTCAAGGCTGCAAGCCGGTCAAGGCTGCAGTGGCCAGGAGCGTGCCACTGCCCTCCAGCCTGGGTGACAGAGTGAAACTCCAACTAAAAAAAAAAAAAACAAAAAAAACAAAAAAAATGATATAAAACTTTTCAAACAAACTATCAAATTGAATCCAAAATTTCTTTTTTTTTTTTTTTTTTGTTTTTTTGAGCCAAGGTCTCATTCTGTTGCCCAGGTTGGAGTGCAGTGGCATAATCCTGGCTCACCACAGCCTCCTCAACCTCTTGGGCTCAGGCAATCCTTCCACCTCAGCCTCCACCACACTTGGCTAACTTTTTTTCTTTCTTTCTTTCTTTCTTTTATTTTTTGTAGAGACATAGTCTCGCAATGTTGCCCAGGTTGTTGTCAAGCTCCTGGGCTTAAACAATTCTCCCACCTTGGCCTCCTAAAGTGCTAAAACAGGCTTGAGCCACCGACCTGGTAAAATTTCTTAAAATGTCAGCTCATCGTAGTTAACAAAGTGAAAACCAAGAAACAAAGAAAAAACCAGCCCTCCTGCCTTTTCAGATGAAAAAAGTACTGTTATACTGTCTCACTAGTCCAAACAACTCCACAGCAGTGATTCTGGTCTTTTCAAAGGTAGCATTTGTGTTTAAAATGTGTATGTGCAATTTTAAACACCTTATATTTTAAAGCTTACTGTACATCAACAAAAATCCTCTGAGAAGTACCTTAAAAATCTCAATCGTGAGGCTGGGCTTGGTGGCTTACACCTGTAATCCCAGTACTTTGGGAGGCCGAGGCAGGAGGACTGAGCCCAGGAGTTTGAGACCAGCCTGGGCAACATAGTGAGACTTTGTCTCTACAAAAAATTAGCTGGGCGGTGCATGCCTGTAATCACAACTATTCAGGAGGCTGAGGTAGAAAGGTCGCCTAAGCCCAGCAGGTCAAGGTTACAGTAGCCATGATTGTGCCATTGCACTCCAGCAAGGGGGACACAGAGTGAGACCCTGACTCAAAAGAAAAAGAAACTTCTGTATCGATTAAAAGATTTGCTCCCCATTGGATTCTTTAATATCTCCAATATAAAAGATTCCATATAATTTATATCAGATCCTGAGTAAGAAAAGGCTCCTCTGTCATCCAACATAAGTATTATAATTTTTTAGCCATCGTTTTTTGTCTTGGCTTCCAGAAGGTATAAACCTAATTCTGCTTGACTGGACACATCACTGATACCTACCATCTTTTCTACCCAAGGGCCTCTAACTACTCTTCGCCCTTTGAAGGTTAAACCTAGGTAGGCCCTTAGAAACTGTCTAGTCTCACAGCTCATCTTAGAACGATAAAGCTTTGAGACTTAAGGACTTTTTTATAAGAAAGACAAAACAAGAACAGGTACTATACATAGTAAACACAGGTTTTTTCTTTTTCACATTCACACAAACAATTCTGCAATTTTATCACATGTTGCACTTATTAAAAACCTGCAAAAAGCCAGGTTCGGCGGCTCAGCCTGTAATCCCGCGCCTTTGGGAGGCTGAGGTGAGTGGATTGCCTGAGCCCGCGGGTTCGAGACCCGCCTGGGCAACGAGGCCTCATCTTTACAATAAATCAAAAAAATCAGCCGGGCGTGGTAGCGCATGCCTGTAATTCCGGCTACTCGGAAGGCTGAGGCGGAAGGACCGCCGGAGCCCAGCAGGTCAAGGCTGCGGTGGCCGGGAGCGGCTGCTGCACTCCAGTCTGGGTGACACAGTGAGACTCCAACTCAAAAAAAAATAAAAAATAAAAATAAATAAAAAATAAAAATAAAACATTAATTATAAAAAACAAAGCCTGCAAAATATTAAGAAAAATGGCATGTATGACTAATACCCTTTCAAAACAGGCCACAAATATCAAAACACCATTACCCTTAGGCAAAGTTATGATATAATAAGTCCTATTTCTAATAAACTTTACAAGTCAACAGATGTCTTCTATTACTCATACTGGCAAGCTATACATTTATACAACAATAATGCCCCACCCTAAAGATTTCTGGAGCTGTCCTTTTGGACTTGGCATTAAGGTTTCTTTTGAATGCCACTACATACCCAGTGCTTAGTACAATGCCTGCCTGGCACACAGTAGGCATGCAAATGATCACATCAATATACACAGTAGCAGTTCTTGGGGCAGATGTGTCTCTGAAAATAGAAAACATTCAGTCCTAAAGCTGACTAATCAAACGGCCATGAAGCTGAATAGCTCTTATCCAAAGAAAACACTATTTCACGAGAAATACATCCTGAGTCTGAGTAGTCAGAGTAAAGAACTAATCCCTAGCTCACATTTCAATCTTTACATCTCAGAATATATCCACTGTTTCATGTTTCCTAAACAGTGTAACCCAATCAGCCACCTGACTACACGAGAAACACCAGTACTGTCAAAGGAACACATTTATATTGACTGTCCCCGTGATTCCGACTTTGATATTTTGGGGGGACCTCTGTAAAGTTAAACTATTAAATTGTCAAGTTCAATAATTTTCTCTGAAAATATTATGCTCATTAGTAAAGACACTTTCACAAAATGCATTATTCTGTCCAATGCTACAAACATTAAGTCTTCACTGTTTGTATTCAAATACATGGTATTAATCTTTTCTAAAACATTTGTGGTAATAAAATCTTTCTAGGCCAGGCTCGGTGGCTCAGCCTGTAATCCCAGCACTTTGGGAGGCCGAGGTGAGTGGATTCCCTGAGCCTGCGGGTTCGAGACCTGCCTGGGCAGCGAGACCTCATCTCTACAATAAAAATCAGCCGGGCGTGGTAGCGCGCGCCTGTAATTCCGGCTCCTCGGAAGGCTGAGGCGGAAGGATCTCTGGAGCCCAGCAGGTCGAGGCTGCGGTGGCCGGGAGCGGCCACTGCACTCCAGTCTGAGCGACAGAGTGAGACTCCAACTCAAAAAAAAAAAAAAAAAAAAAAATCTTTCTAAATAATTATGCTGCATTACCAATTTATCATCTTCTTAATGATCATGGTGGTTTAAAAGAAACCTATAAATTCTTGGCTCTCCTGCCAGCAAGAAAGAGTCTAGTTATTCTCCCCCACATACAGTCCAATCTTATGACTTGTTTCTAAAAAAAAAGTCGGGTTCAGTGGCTCAGCCTGTAATCCCAGCACTTTGGGAGGCTGAAGTGAGTAGACTGCCTGAGCCCGCGGGTTCGAGACCCACCTGGGCAACTTGGCGAGACCTCGTCTCTACAATCAATCAAAAAATAGCCGGGCGTGGTAGCGTGCGCCTGTAGTTCCAGCTACTCGGAAGGCTGAGGCGGAAGGATCGCCGGAGCCCAGCAGGTCGAGGCTGCGGTGGCCGGGACCGGCCACTGCACTCCAGTCTGGGCGACAGAGTGAGACTCCAACTCAAAAAAATAAATAAATAACGAAGCAGAGAGGTGACACTGCCTGACTTCTAAGGGATGGTCATAAAAAGGCGCTCCAGGCCAAGGTTGGTGGCTAAGCCTGTAATCCCAGTACTTTAAGAGACTGAGGAGAATGGACTGTCTGAGCCCACAGGTTTGAGACCAGCCCGGGTAACTTGGTGAGACCTCATCTCTACAATAAATCAAAATTAGCCGGGTGTGGTACAATGCGCCTGTGGTTCCAGCTACTTGGAAGGTTGAGGCAGAAGGATTGCCGAAGCACAGCAGATGGACGCCGGGGTGGCTGTGAGTATGCCACTGCACTCCAGCCTGAGTGACAGAGTGAGACTCCAAATGAAAAAAAAAAAAAAGGCGCTCCAGCCTGGCTCTCTTAGGACACATGCCTTTGAAACTGAGCTGCCAGTAACTGTGGTTAATGGAAACCCCCACCCTGAAGAGACCAAAGAGATGGCAGAGATGCCTAAGGAACCCCGGTGGTTCTAAGCTTCAGTGAAGCTTCCATATTTAACTGCAACTGTGTGAGAGCCTTTGAGTAAGAATCACCTAGCAAGTACTGTCAATCCCCAGAACTGTGAGATAATAATACATAATTGTTGTTCTATCCATTAAGTTTGGGTAAGTTTACTCCCTAGCCCATCTCTTGGCCCGATCTCTACTGGAGTGTGTACAGCCTCCTTCATGCTGCATTTTTGGTATCTTCCTTACCAGTTTCTTTAATTGCGATACATTTAACAAACTGCCTTACTATTAAGAGTGATAACAAAAACAAAAAAAACTTTCTACTAATCTACATGTGTGAACCTCCTTAAGCATTCATTTCACATACTTTATTTACAAATCTATTTAACCAGTAAATCTTTGCTCAAAATAAAAGCCAATCCTTATGTAACATCAACAAAAAACCCACACTTTTATATATCCTAGGACACTGACAGGCCAACTCTCATCACACCCGGTAATACATTCATACACTCATTCCTGCAGTCAGACTACATGGGAAGCAGAAGCTGACAAGGCCCAAACCTTCACCAACCATTCATCTCCTAGAAAATGCTCTCCAAACGTTCCTGTAAGTTGTTTTTTGTTTTGGTTTGTTTTTGAGTCAGAGTCTCACTCTGTCACCCAGGCTGTAGTGCAGTGGCACGAATTTGGCCCACCACCACAGCCTCCACCTCCTGGGCTCAGGTGATCCTTTCCCTTCAGTCTTTCAAGTATCTGGAACAACAGGCGTGTGCCACCACGCCCAGTTAATTTTTTTTTTAATTGTAGAGATGAGGTCTCGCCATGTTGCCCAGGATGGTCTCAAACCCATAGGCTCAGGCAATCCCCTTGCCTCATGCCTGTTAAGTTTAACAAGGGCACAACCTGGGCTATCATTTCCACATCTTTTGAAATCAAGCTGCTGATAATCACAGGATGTTATCTGACAATACAGTGTAGTTCAGTGCAAAATATTTTCAAAATGAAGTTGCAAATTTTGCAAAAGGTGCAGTATTTCATAAGGTCTAGGTGCAGACAATATTGGGAAATTAATCCAAACACATACACAAACCACTGACAAAAATATCATACACAGACTAATTAAAAGTTATGAGAATTGACAACAACACAATTGTGCATTGAAATAGAATGACGTGAACGCACAAATACTTGTGAGCAGTCCCTGGAAAATCCACACTGCTTTTTAAAAGTGGCTCCATAATAAAATTCAAATAAATAAAAGTAAACAGAACATGTGAACTTGACTAAATTCTGGTTTTAAAAACCCCGCTAGTCATTCTGAGGTCAGGTGGAGAAAAGTAAATATACACTGACTTTTGGATGACATTAATGAATTTTCATTAATTTTCTAAGGTGAGATAATGGTACAGCAGTTGTATAGAAAAAGGCTTACATTTAGAAGATACATTTAAGGACATATTTAAAGATGAAGTACTGGCCGGGTGCAGTGGCTCATGCCTGTAATCCCAGCACTTTGCGAGTCCAAGGCAAGAGGACTGCCTAAGCCTACAAGTTTGAGACTAGCCTAGGCAACTTGGCAAGAACTCATCTCTACAATAAATAAAAAAATTGGCTGGGCAGTGGTTCGCACCTGTGGCTTCAACTACTTGGAAGGCTGAGGCTGAAGGATCATCTGAGCCCAGCAGGTCGACTCCACCTCAAAAAAAAAAAAATAAGCCGGGCTTGGTGTCTCAGCCTGTAATCCCGTGCTTTTGGGAGGCTGAGGTAAGTGGATTGTCTGAGTCCGCGGGTTCGAGACCTGCCTGGACAACTTGGCGAGACTTCATCTCTATAATAAATCAAAAAATTAGCCGGGTGTGGTATCGCGTGCCTGTAGTTCCGGTTACTTGGAAGGCTGAGGTGGAAGGATCGCCGGAGCCCAGCAGGTCGAGACTGCGGTGGCCGGGAGTGGCCACAGCACTCCAGTCTAGGCGACAGAGTGAGACTCCAACTCAAAAAAAATAAAAATAAAAAAGTTATATCACATGAACACATATAGTCATAAATAATCTTGAAAAATTTTCTGGCAGTGCACTATATGAAATTAAGCATTTTAAACAAACACAATGACAGAGAAAGACTCAGACGACACATGGTCTCCCTTAAGAATCCCTGTGCTAGTAGCATTTGAAGAGGCCCAAGGACTACCCAGTCTGTGCACATGAGAGAACAGACTCCACAAAGCTTAAGTAACCCTCTCTCTTCCTTCCATGCCTATAAACCAAAATTCATTAGGCTCAAGAAAACTGAAGGAAGAGAATAAACCAGTCCCCACACCCTGCAACCTAGAATTCAAAATCCTTCCTGAGCACCCATGGTGAACCACTGCTGCTTCTTCCTTATCATCTGTATGGTCTATTAGCACTCAATTCTTTATTTACATGTCTGACTCCCCACTAAACTGAAAACTCCATGAGGACAGAGGCCAATCATCTTTATAACCCAATGCATACAATTTAGTTGGCAAAAATATTTACTGAATTGATAAGAATAAAATCTCTTTCCCATTTCCCTTGTTTGTTTGTTTCCACTGATCAGCAGAATTAAGTAAAATAAATAATGGACAACCACAGACTCACAGTTTTTTCTCCCTCTGAGCCATACTACAATACAAAAACCCTTTTCCTGACCACAGTCCCAAGAGGACAGAAATAAAAATTTTAAAAAACTAAATGATCTAGGTCAGGCACAATGGTTCATGCCTGTAATCCCAGCACTTTGGAAGGCCAAGGCAGGAGAATTTGTGAGTCCAGGAATCCAAGACCAGCCTGGGCAACATAGCAAGACCTCATCTCTACAAAAAAAAAATTAAAAATTAGCTGGGCATGGTAGCATGCACCGGTAGTCCCAGCACCCTAGAGGCTGAGGCTGGAGTATCACCTGAGCCCAGGAGATTGAGGCTGCAGTGAGCTGTGCATGCCACTGCACTCCAGCCTAAAGGACAGAATGAGACCTTGACTCATAAAATATAATAAACATAATAATAATCTGAACAACAGATAAGCAGAAAATCACTTAAGGAAAACATCAATGGGTTTCTTGGACATAAAGACTTAAGTTTAAACACTAGAAATACAAGCATATTAAGAGAATGAATGTTTAAATCAGACTTGCCGACAATTTGATAAAAATCACTAGATCGGTGCTGTTTCCTTTAATAAAATCAAAGTAAGCCGTGCTCAGTGGCTCAGTCGGTAATCCCGCGCTTTGGGAGGCTGAGGTGAGTGGATTGCCTGAGCCTGCAGGTTCGAGACCCGCCTGGGCAACTTGGTGAGCCCTCATCTCTACAATAAATCAAAAAATTAGCAGGGCGTGGTAGCACGTGTCTGTAGTTCCAGGTACTTGGAAGGCTGAGGCGGAAGGTTCGCCGGAGCCCAACAGGTCGAGGTTGTGGTGGTCGGGAGCGGCCACTGCACTCTAGTCTGGGTGACAGAGTGAGACTCCAACTCAAAAAAAAATTAAATTAAATTAAATCAAAGTAGAGCTTCTAGATGCAGGTGATGATACAGAGCAATAACCCAACACGTTCAAATCACTTTTGGACAAGAAACAAAGCCACTACTACAACATAATGGATAATCAACTGCAAAAACCCAAACCCCTCTCCTCAAAGGCTTTCCTATAAAATCCTATTTTCATCATTAAGAGATTAAAATAATCCTACCACACTGGCTCTGCTGTCAGCTTTCTCTGTCAAATGAACTTCCTAATCTCAAATTTAGCTGTTCCTAAGGCTTGCAAAATAAAACACACCACCCTCCACTTTTCACACCACAGCAAGTAAGCTGTCACAGAAAACACCCCAAAACACGGTGGGAACATCCTGTCCCCAAGTGAGAGAGTCTTGAGAACACCCAGGCAAGGCCATCTCTGGAGCTACAGGTTGTCTGTGAGTAGACCTGGGATGTGAGTTCAGGCAAAGACCTGTACCACCTCCTTGCCTGACTTCAACAGTAGATGCAAGTGGAGCAGAGCCAAGCTCCAAAATGGAAGGTTTTCATCACTCCTGCTCCTGTGCCACAAAAACAGGGTCCGAAGTGATGGGAAAGAAAATGATACTCTATCTGCTGATTCATTCATCAAGCACTCTGTAGACTAGAAACTCTCATAATTTTTATAACTACCAATCCAGAATACAGCCATTACACTTAACGAAATTCTAAAATATAATCTCTTCAGATATACTAATATGTTTTTTAATTAACAAAAAAACTTGCTGTCCAAAATAAATGTAATTTTTCTTTTTGTATCAGTGGCCTTCTCCTATGAAAAATGTTGTAACAATCCGGGCTCAGTGGCTCAGCCTGTAATCCTATGCCTTTGGGAGGCTGAGATGAGTGGATTGCCTGAGCCCGTGGATTCGAGACCCGCCTGGGCAGCGGGACCTCATCTCTACAATAAGTCAAAAAATCAGCTGGGCATGGTAGCGCATGCCTGTAATTTCGGCTGCTTGGAAGGTTGAGGCAGAAGGATCGCTGGAGTCCAGCAGGTCGAGGCTGCGGTGGCCAGGAGCTGCCACTGCAGTCTGGGCGACAGAGTGAGACTCCAACTAAAAAAAAAAAAAAAAAACAAGAAAAAAGTTGTAACAAACCGGGCTCGGTAGCTCAGCCGGTAATCCCGCGCTTTGGGAGGCTGAGGTGAGTGGATTGCCTGAACCAGCGGGTTCGGGACCCGCCTGGGCAACTTGGCGAGACCGCATCTCTACAATAAATCAAAAAATTAGCCAGGCGTGGTAGCGCATGCCTGTAATTCCAGCTACTTGGAAGGCTGAGGCGGAAGGATCGCCGGAGCCCAGCAGGTGGAGGCTGAGGTGGCCAGGAACAGCCACTGCACTCCAGTCTGGGCAACAGAGTGAGACTCTAACTCAAAAAAAAAAAAAAAAAAAAAAAGAAAAGAAAAATGTTGTAACAAATTAAAGTCAAGAAAAATTACCACAATAAAAAATTATACCAGGATGATTACAACTATATAAAAACAAAAATATCCATATAAAGACCAAAATGTTAAAAATGTTAGATTAAAACATTTTTTACTTAAGCTACTTTTTTTCCAGATTTTCTATAAGAATTTTTTTTTGTCAGAATCTCACTCTGTCACCCAGGCTGGAGTACAGTGGCACAATCATGGCTCACTGCAGCCTCAAACTCTTGGACTCAAGAGATACTCTCGCCTCAGCCTCCCGAGTAGCTGGGACTACAGGTGTGTACCACCAAACCCAGCTGAATTTTTTTTTTTTTTTTTTTTTTTTTTTTGGAAATGGAGTCTCACTCTGTCGCCCAGACTGGAGTGCAGTGGCCGCTTCCAGTCACCGCAGCCTCGATCTGCTGGGCTCTGGAGATCCTTCTGCCTCAGCCTTTCAAGTAGCCGGAATTACAGGCACGCGCTACCACGCCCGGCTGATTTTTTGATTTATTGTAGAGATGAGGTCTCGCGGACCAGGCGGGTCTCGAACCCATGGGCTCAGGCAATCCACTCACCTCAGCATCCCAAAGGCGCAGGATTACAGGCTGAGCCACCGAGCCTGGCTTGATTTTTTTTGAAGAGACAAGGTCTTGCTATGTTGTCCAGACTGGTCTTGAACTTCTGAACTGAAGCAATCCTTCCACCTCGGCCTCCAAAACTGCTAGGATTATAGGTAAAAGCTGCCCTGCACAGCCTTAGAATTTTTTTTTTCTTTTTTTGAGTCAGAATCTCACTCTATCGCCCAAGCCGGAGTGCAGTGGCACACTCACAGCCACCACACCCTTAATCTACTGGGCTCATGTGATCCTTCCACCTCAGCCTTCCAAGTAGCTGGAACTATAGGTGCATGCCACCACTCACGGCTAATTTTTTAATTTATTGTAGAGACAAGGTCTCACTAAGTTGCCCAGGCTGGTCTCGAACTCCTGGACTCAGATTCAGGCAATCCTCTCGTCTCGGCCTCCCAAAGTGCTGGGATTATAGGTGTGAGCCACCGCACACAGTCAAGAATTTTTTTTTTTTAGTTGGAGTCCCACTTTGTTGCCCAGGCTCGAGTGCAGTGGCATGCTCACGGCCACCCCAGCATCGACCTGCTGGGCTCAGGAGATCCTTCCATCTCAGCCTTCCAAGTAGCTGGAACTACAGGCACACGCCAACATGCCCAGCTTTTATTTATTTATTTATTGTAAAGATGAGGTCTCACCAAGTTGCCCAGGCTGGTCTCGAACCGCTGAGCTCAGGCAATCCTCTCGCCTCAACCTCCCAAAATGTTAAGATTACAAGCTTGAGCCACCGCGCCCCCAGCCTAAATGTTTCGTGTGTGTGTGTGTGTGTGTGTGTGTGTGTGTGTGTGTGTGTTGGAGTCTGAATTTTTTTTATAACAAGTAATTTTTCTTTTTCTTTTTTTTTTTTGAGTTGGAGTCTCACTCTGTGGCCCAGACTGGAGTGCAGTGGCCGCTCCCGGCCACCGTAGCCTCGACCTGCTGGGCTCCGGCGATCCTTCCGCCTCAGCCTTCCGAGTAGCCGGAATTACAGGCCTGCACTACCACGCCCGGCTATCTTTATTTCTTAAAAGAAATTACTTAGCCAGCTATCTTTATTTCTTAAAAGAAATTACTTAGCCAGCTATCTTTATTTCTTAAAAGAAATTACTTAGCCAGCTATCTTTATTTCTTAAAAGAAATTACTTAGCCAGCTATCTTTATTTCTTAAAAGAAATTACTTAGCCAGGCTCGGTGGCTCAGCCTGTAATCCCGCGCCTTTGGGAGGCTGAGGTGAGTGGACTGCCTGAGCCCGCGGGTTCGAGACCCGCCTGGGCAGCGAGGCCTCATCTCTACAGTAAATCAAAAAATCAGCCGGGCGTGGTAGCGCATGCCTGTAATTCCGGCTACTCGGAAGGCTGAGGAGGAAGGATCGCCGGAGCCCAGCAGGTCGAGGCTGCGGTGGCCGGGAGCAGCCACTGCACTCCAGTCTGGGCGACAGAGTGAAACTCCAACTCAAAAAAAAAAAAGAAATAAAGATGGCCGGGCTCGGTGGCTCAGCCTGTAATCTCAGCATTTTTGGGAGACTGAGGCAAGTGGACTGCTTGAGTCCACAGGTTTGAGACCAACCCAGTCAACTTGGCGAGGTCTCATCTCTACAATAAATCAAAACATTAGCTGGACATGGTGGCGTGCACCTGTGGTCCCAGTTGCTTGGAAGGCTGAGGCGGAAGGATCGCCTGAACCCAGCAGGTTCAGACTACAGTGTGTGACTGTGTTACTGCACTCCCGCCTGAGAGACTCCAACTCCAAAAAAATAAAAAGATTTCTCTAATCTATTCTCTATAGCCAGAAACAGCAAACAATTCAAACTGACACCAACTATAGAACAGATTAAAAAACTGTGGTATATCCATACAATGAAATACCACTACCACTAACATAAAAGAGGCTGAGCATTGGCTCTTGCCTGTAACCCTGGCACACTGGGAGGACCAGGTGGGAGGAACCACTTAAGGCCAGGAGTTCAAGACCAGTCTGATAACATAGCCAGACACCACTGCTATCAAAAAAAGGGGGGAGGGGACACACAAATTAGCTGGGTATGATAGCACAATTCTATGTGAGAAGCTGAGGAGGTAGGATCACTTGAGCACAGGAGGTTGAGGCTGCAATGAGCTATGATCATACCACTGCACTCCGGCCTGGGCGACAGAGGGAGGCCCTGTTTCAAAAAAAAAGGAAAAAAAAGGACACTTCTTGTTTTTATAGTGATGAGTGAAAAAATGTACACTAATTAGAACTTCCACATGTCATACATATATTTTAAAAAACTACTACATGCTACAACACAGATCCACTGCAAAAGTACTGAGGCATCTAAGTAAAAGAAACCAGACATGTGATTCCATTTCTATGATATTCTAAAAATGGAAAATTACAGTGAGAGAAAGGAGAAAGTGGATGCCAGGTACAGAATGTAAGGGGTAGAGACTGAAGATACCCAGGGACACCAGCTAACTTTTGGGGTGATGAAAATGCTCTGTATCCTGTTTGTGGTAGTGGTGGTTACACAACTGCATATGTTTAACACAACTCATCAAACAGTACATTTAATGAGTGAATTTTACTATATGTAAAGTTTAACTCAATAAAGAAGAAACTAAGAGTAAGTTTCAAAATAACTTAAGGTGAACAATACTATTTGAAACTGAACAAATGACACGATTGTTGCTATGCAGGTAAGATAAATTGTGTATTTACAAGTGAAATAACATTAAACGGTAATATTTTATTAATAGCCTGACAAAATAAGAATGTTACAAAGCACAATCATCTAAGAACTGATCTTTCTCATTTTGAAGGGGTTTATTACCACTATCCTGATTCTATCAAGAAAGTATTATGAAATATGATCTCGTTAGAGAACAATTGCTTATAGTCAAGTCTAACTGGCAAATATTCTCATTTGTATATATAATTTTTTTTAAATGTGGCAAACTTTTCAAGACTTAAACTTTTTTTTTTTTTGAGTTGGAGTCTTACTCTGTAGCGCACGCTGGAGTGCAGTGGCCGCTCCCGGCCACCGCAGCCTTGACCTGCTGGGCTCCGGTGATCCTTCCGCCTCAGCCTTCCAAGTAGCTGGAATTACAGGCATGAGCTACCACGCCCTGCTGATTTATTTATTTATTGTAGAGATGAGGTCTTGCTGCCCAGGCGGGTCTCGAACCCGCGGGCTCAGGCAATCCACTCACCTCAGCCTCCCAAAGGCACGGGATTACAGGCTGAGCCGCTGAGCCCGGCTCAAGACTTAATCTTATTTCCCCCTGTGATCCCACAGAAAATCACTTGACTTCAAGAATCATTACAGAACAATTATAAGTGACCACTGGCAAAATGCTGTCATACTAGAAGTTAAGAAGTTACAGTACTGGCTTGGTGTGGTAACTCAGCCTGTAATCCCAGCACTTTGGAAGGCCAAGGTGAGAGGACTGCCTGAGTCTGAGAGTTCGAGACCAGCCTGGGCAACTTGGTGAGACCTCATCTCTACAAAAAAAAAAATCACAAAAAATATCCCGGTGTGGCAGCAAGCGTCTGTAGTTCCTGCTACTTGAAACCCTGAAGAGGAAGGATGGCCTAAGCCCAGCAGGTCATGGCTGCGGTGGCCATGAGTGTGCCACTGCTCTCCAGCCTGGGCGACAGAGTGAGACTCCATATCAAAAAAAAAAAAAGTTACAGTACTGAGGAACATAAGATTTCCAGGGTTACTCCACCCCTCTACAGTTGCAATCCAAGTGAGCTTCTATAAATGTCAAACTTCTTTTTTTTTTTTTTTTTTTTTTTTTAGTTGGAGTCTCACTCTTGCCGCCCAGACTGGAGTGCCATGGCATGATCCCAGCGTCCACTGCAGCCTCCACCTGCTGGGCTCCGGCAATTCTTCTGCCTCAGCCTTCCAAGTAGCTGGAATTACAGGCGTGCGCTACCACGCCCGGCTAATTTTTTTGATTTACTGTAGAGATGAGGTCTTGCCAAGTTGCCCAGGCGGGTCTCAAACCCGCGGGCTCAGGCAATCCACTCACCTCAACCTCCCTAAACCACAGGATTACAGGCTGAGCCACCGAGCCCGGCACTGAATGTCAAACTTTTTAACGTGTTAAAACACTACTGGCTTTATTAAGTAAAATTATCAAAATTATCAATCAAAATAAGCATTTATTAGATAACAGGAAAAACTGAACAGACTAAATTGTAGTATTAAGGTATTTTTTTAGGTGTTTATTTTTATTTTATTTATTTATTTATTTTTTATTTTTTGAGTTGGAGTCTCACTCAGTCGCCCAGACTGGAGTGCAGTGGTCACTCCCGGCCACTGCAGTCTCCACCTGCTGGATTCCGGCGATCCTTCCACCACAGCCTTCCAAGTAGCTGGAACTACAGGGGCGCACTGCCACACCTGGCTAAATTTTTATTTATTGTAGAGATGAGGTCTCGCCAAATTGCCCAGGCGGGTCTCGAACCTGCGGGCTCAGGCAATCCACTCACCTCAGCCTCCCAAAGCGCAGGATTACAGGCTGAGCCACTGAGCCTGGCTTGGGTGTTTTTTTTTAAATCGAGTCTCACTCTGTCACTCAGGCTGGAGTGCAGTGGCACGCTCACAGCCACTGCAACCTTGGCCTGCTGGACTCAGGAGATCCTTCTGCCTCTGCCTTCCAAGTACTGGAACTACAGGCATAAGCCATACCATGCTCAGCTAACTTTTATTTATTTATTTAGAGTAGAAGTCTTGTCAAGTTGCCCAGGCTGGTCTCAAACCCCTGGACTCAGGCAATCCTCTTGCCTCTGCCCACCAAGTGCTGGGATTGCAGGCATGAGCCAGTGTGCCCAGGTTTAGGTGCTTTTTTTTTAAGGGTTCACCCTTGAGGCACACAGTGAAGATTCTGTGATTAAATTATCTAGTAGTGGGGAATAAATGGGGGGAAGGCTGAAATCAGATGGGCCATGAGTTGATATAACTGCTGAGATTGGGTGATGGGTACATGGTTGTTAACATTACACCAGAGGTCCCCAACTCCCAGGTCACTGACCAACAGCAGTCCATGACCTGTTAGGAACCGGGTTGCACAGCAGATGAGCAGCTGGCAAGAGGAAGCCTCATCTGTATTCATGGCAGCTGTGCATTGCTGGCATTACTGCCTGAGCTCCACTGCCTGTCAGATAAGCGGTGGCATTAGATTCTCATAGGAGCACAAACCCTATTGTGAACCGCACATGCGTGGGATCTAGGTTGCGTGTTCCTTATGAGAATCTAACACCTGATGATCTGAAGTGGAGCTGAGGTGGTGATGCTAGTGCTGGGAAATGACTACAAATACAGATTAGCATTAGCAGTGAGGTCTGACCACACCGAGATCATAATAAATCAGTTGCTTGCAGACTCGTATCAGTGAGTGGCAAGTGAGTTGATGTATTTCAGTTGTATGGCTGCATCTAGTGGCAGGCTTTAAGTCAGAATCTGACACGTATTTTAGTCCACACGTGGCCCGCCCATTATTTTACTTACCACTTCTGTCCATGCCTCTTTTTTTAATAGTCAGTTGTATTCTTATTTCATTACACATGACAACATAATAATAATAGAAATAAAGTACACAATAAATGTTACGCACTTGAATCACCCAGAAACCATACCCCCAACCCCTCCCATTCTGTGGGAAAACCGTCTTCCACAAAACCGGTCCCTAATGTCAGAGAGGTTGGGGACCACTGCTTTACCACTATTCTCTCTACTCTTGTGTATACTTGAATTTTCCATAACAAAAAACTTAAAAACAGGCCAGGCATGGTGGTTCATGCCTGTAATGCCAGCACTTTGGGAGGCTGAGGTGAAAGAATTGCTTGAGCCCAGGAGTTCAAGACCAGGCAACATAGTGAGACCTTGTCTCTACAGAAAGATCAATAATAATAATAATAATCAGGGGTAAACTTAAAAATCAATTCAAAAATAAATCAACAGACCAGGCACAGTGGCTCATGCCCACAATCTCAGCACTTTGGGAGGCCGAGTTGAATGGATTGCCTGAGCTTGAGGGTTCGAGACCCGCCTGGGCAATTTGGCAAGACCTCATCTCTACAATAAATCAAAAAATTAGCCGGGCATGGTAGCGCATGCCTGTAGTTCCAGCGACTTGGAAGGCTGAGGCGGAAAGGATCACCGAAGCCCAGCAGGTCAAGGCGGCGGTGGCCAGGAGCATGCCACTGCACTCCAGTCTGGGCGACAGAGTGAGACTCCAACTCAAAAAATAAATAAATAAATAAATAGACAATTCATAACCACAGTGAGCCAGGAGAGGAGGCTGTTTTCATTTGATCAGAATGCCAAGGAGTCAAAATGACTTTAGAAACACAACTGCAGCTGGGTGCAGTAGTTCACGCCTGTAATCCTAGCACTTTGGGAAGCCAAGGTGAGAGGACTGCCTGAGCCCAGGGGTCTGAGACCAGCCTGGGCAACTTGGAGAGACCACGCCTCCACAATAAATCAAAAAATTAGCTAGATGTGGTGGCACACACCTGTGTTCTAGCTACTTGGAAGGCTGAGGCAGAAGGATCACCTGAGCTCAGCAGGTCAAGGCTACAGTGGCTGTTGAGCATACCTGGGCGACAGAGTAAGACTCCAATTCAAAAAAAAAAAAAGAAACACAAATCAGCCGGGCGTGGTAGCGCATGCCTGTCATTCCGGCTACTCTGAAGGCTGAGGCGGAAGGATCACTGGAGCCCAGCAGGCGAGGCTGCGGTGGTCAGAAGCCGCCACTGCACTCTAGTCTGGGTGACCAAGTGAGACTCCAACTCAAAAAAAAAAGAAACACAAATACTAAATGGAGTCTGTTTTCTTTTCTTTTTTTTTTTTGAGTTGGAGTCTCACTCGGTCGCCCAGATTGGAGTCAGTGGCCACTCCTGGCCACTGCAGCCTCGACCTGCTGGGCTCCAACAATCCTTCCGCCTCAGCCTTCCAAGTAGCTGGAACTACAGGCACGCGCTACCACCCCTGGCTAATTTTTTGATTTATTGTAGAGATGAGGTCTCACCAAGTTGACCAGGCAGGTCTAGAACCTGCGGACTCAGGCAATCCACTCACCTCAGCCTCCCAAAGCGCTGGGATTACAGGTTGAGCCACCAAGCCCGGCTGAGTCTGTTTTCTTAATCAGAAGTATATATGATAAAATGGGAAGAAGACATTAGATACATCCTCCTACAACATAAAACTGCTCCCTTTAATATACTCTGTAAAATCTACTTAAGTGTCCAGCCTGGGCAACAGAGTGAAACCCTGTCTCTATCAAAAAAGTTAAAAAATTAGCCAGGCATGGTGGTACATGCCTGTAGTCACAGCTACTTAGGAGCCTGAGGTGGGAGGATCACTTGAGCCCAGGAGTTCAAGGCTGTAGTGAGCTATGATTATGCCACTGCCCTCCAGCCTAGACAACAGAGTAAGATCCTGTCTCAAAAAAATAAAAGAAAAACAATCTACTTAAGTGTAATTCAACACGGTCTCCAGTGATTAAACTTTTCTTTAAAGCCTATTTCCTAAGTAATCTAATTGCTAGAGAAAAAATTCTGACCTCTCCTAATTTCACCCATTATTCCTAGATGTACTCCTGTATACCATGTAATTTTCTTCACTATTATCTGTTTATTCCTACGCCTATAGTTTTGTCACGGACAAATTTCTTGATTTGTAAAACTGCTCTGCCTTTGTTTTGATTTTCTGTTTGTGCTTGGCTATTTTATACCCTGTTTTTAATCCTACTTTCCTGAAGCAAATTCATTTAATCATTTTAGTTAAATGAGACTACACTTTTCTAATACAGCATATCTAGTGTTGTTTTAAGGTAACAATCTCAACAATCAAATAGTGAGATTTCCCATTGATCTGATGGTGTGATGCTCTATCCCACAGTCTAATACTTGGAGTGTTTTTGTTTGGGGTTTTTCTTTTGATGTGGCACACTGAAATGTCAGGCCGCTTTCAACTATTATACCTCTATGCACCATACCTTTGTTCAGCTCCACATAATCTCTGGCATATTTTCTAGCTCCTGCTGAGAGGGTCAGGAAAAGCCTGAGTCTCTAAAACCCAACAGTTCCTAATAAATAAAACAAGCACTTACTAAATGCCATGGCCTATACAAAAACGCACTTTTCTCTGTCAACACCACCCAAGGAATGCTGGGTGATGCGGCCCTGTTCCACGTGTGCTTTGTGCAATGTGAGGGGCTGCATAGCACCACAGAGCAACTGGAATGTAGCCAGTCACCGACAAACTGTCTTAAGTTTTGTTTAATTTTAATTAAGCTTAATTTAAATAGTCATGTTTTGAGACTACCTGCTTAAGAACTTACACTGCTTAAACTATTGTTCATAAAAATAATTCCCATTTATTTTTACAACTGAAAATAACCTGGGACAGGTTTTCTCAACCTTCACACAACTGGCATCTTGGACAAGATAATTCTTTGTTGAGAGCCATTCTGTGCATTCTAAGATGCTCAGCAGCCATCTCTGGCCTCCACCCACCAGAGAGGCCAGTAGCAACACAACTTTAAGGATGGAAAAATGTCTCCGGATGCTGCCAACCATCCCCTGAGGGTCAAAGTCATCCCAAACCGAGAACCACTAATCTAGGACTAAGCCTGGATTCTGCACTTGATGCTAAGAATATTCTAGGTCAATTTCTCTTAGTTCCTGCTTTGTCATTTGGAAACCAGGCAACACATAAACACAGTTAAAAGTTACCATCTCTTCATAATATTTTCCAGACTCCACATTATAAATTTGTATTTCCCCATGCTGGATTTCTACTGCTCCTCCCTAACCCGGAGGTGGGTGGATGCTAGGCCTAATTTAGAGGCCGCAGTGGGGGATCTAAAGCACAAAGTTTCAAACTCCTGTCTACACTATCTTACCTTGTGTTACAGCACCTGAAGGAGAAACTCCTTGGAGAAAAACCCCTTTGATAGGACATCTCAATAAACACTGTTTATGATTACAGACATAATGCCAAAAGGCAAAGCTCACAGGAAAATTCCACAGAAAGACAAACAATGAGAACTGGTTTGTATTGCAGCTAACCTGCATCCTGAGCAGCAATTCAGGACAAGGACAAGGACAAGTCAGGCCTTACCCACTTCACCTTAAGACAGCCTCCCCTAACCTAGTACAGGAAAAGGGCAGCCCCTGAAAGAAGGGGCTGGGAGTCCACAGGGAGGAGCTGAGGACAGAGGGAATCCAAACTCTAAGACAGGTGTCTGCTCTAAGGCTGGGATGTCTGATACAGCAGAAATATTCTGGAATACAAGCCACGTGGGAGAGTGGAAAGGAGTCCTGGACTTAAAAAAAATTGTCAGAAGACCCATCATGCAGACCTGAGCTGTGTCAGTAGCTCACTGTGTACCCTAGATGAAGTCCACACAGCTCTGGGCCTGTTTCTCACCCCCTGAGCGAGAAGATGCACCCACATGACTTCCCAGGCCCTTCCCAGGGTGCTCAAGCAGGACTTCCAGCTCCCCCTCAGCCTCACCAAGCAGACCCATGTTCTCCGCACTGCCTTGCCATTTCTCTGAGGCAATGTTTTAAGCAGGAAAACAGCACTAGCTCAAGAAATTCACTGGAAGGAAAAGCAAAACGTCACAAAAGCATCTGAACATTCAATAGTTTCAATTCTCAATGAGTATTTGCTGAGGGCCCAGGAACTCTGTCAGGGACCCAGTAAACACTATGGGAAGCCACAGCCAACATCCCAGGCCCTCTGAATTTTCTCTCCTATTCTTTCCACCCTAGCCATCCCCACATACATTCATGCATCATCTTTATTATTATTAATTAACAAGTATGAAAACACAAATAATTGGGGGGGAAGTCAGATTTTTTATGCTTTGTACATTTTAGACACTTAAGACATCAGACTAGTTGGGCTCGGTGGATCAAGTCTGTAATCCTAGCTCTTTGGGAGGCAGAGGCAAGAGAACTGCCTGAGTCCAGGGGTTCGAGACCAGCCTGGGCAACTTAGTGAGACCTCATCTCTACAATAAATAAAAAAAATTAGCCGGGCATGGTGGCACGTGCATCTAGTTCCAGCTACTTGGAAGGTTGAGGAGGAAGGATTGCCTGGGCCCAGCAGGTCGAGGCTGCGGTGGCTGTGAGCATGCCATTGCACTCCAGCCTGGGCAACAAAGTGAGACTCCAACTCAAAAAAAAAAAGACACCCAGACTATAACGCTGAACAAAATATTTGACTTTTAACAGGATGTAGGTATTCAAAAACAGAAAATATATTTAAAGAAAATACTGATGTTCAGAGGGCCAAAAGTTTTCTATAACTGAGCAGTATATTTACAGTACATAATCTGTCTAATCTTACTACTTTATTGTAATGAATAAAGCATACAGGCCAAGTATGGTGGCTCATACCTGTAACCCCGGCACTTTGAGAGGCTTAGGCAAGAGGATCGCCTGAGCCCAAGGGTTCATGACCAGCCAGGGCAAGTTGGTGAGACCTTGTCGCTACAGTAAATCAAAAAATTAGCCATGCGTGGTAGCACATGCCTGTAGTTCCAGCTACTTGGAAGACTGAAGTGCAAGGATCACCTGAGCCCTGTAGGGCGGGGATGCAGTGGTTGTAAGTGTGTCACTGCACTCTAGCCTGGGGGTGAATGAGACTCTGATTCAAAAATAAAAAATGATATAGCCGGATGTGGTGGCTCACATCTGTAATCCCAGCACTATGAGGGGGCTGGGGCAAGAGGACTGCTTGAACCTGCGAGTTCGAGACCAGCCTGAGCAACATGGCAAGACCTCGTCCCTACAATAAATCAGAAAAAATTAGCTGGGCGTGGTAACACGCATCTGTAGTTCCGGTTACTTGGAAGTACTTCGAAGGCTAAGGCAGAAGGATTGCCTGAGCCCACCAGGTCGATGCTGGGGTGGCCGTGAGTGTGCCACTGCGCTCCAGCTTGGGCAACAGAGTGAGACACCAACTCAAAAAAATAAACAAATAAAGCATATTTATATACTCTTCTCATCCAAAACTATCATTTATCATTTGTGATTCTCATAAGCACATTTCTTGTAATTTTTTTTAAAAGGCTATAATAGCACAATCTATTACCAAAACTTACTAAAACTTGATCAAGTCTTTATCTGAAGATGAAAATATGCTTATTCTAGTTAGTTAAAGGGTTTCAGGAAACAAATTTCTTGGAAAGATTTTTTTTCACGCAAAATGTTTCCAATAGGTAAGCTCCTACTATAATGGATTGATCCTATTACTTTGCAACTAGTTATACAAAGAGGATCTTCCCTTTTGAAGGGGGGACACACAAAACAGCTCCTACAGCAAGTCAACCACTTCAAAACTGAAGGTGCCCGGCTGTCTGTCTCAAATGCTGCCTTCACAAATCAACAGACCAGAAATGTTTATGGCTACTAGATACAACCATAGGTCCCTCAAATTTTACCTGCAGCACTTTTTTTTTTCTTTTCTTTTTTTGAGTCAAAGTCTCACTGTCATCCAGGCTGGAGGGCAGCGGCAAGCTCATGGCCACTGTAGCCTCGACCTGCAGGGCTCAGACAATCCTTCCACCTCAGCCTTCCAAGTAGCTGGGACTACAGGCGTGTGCCACCATGCCCGGCTAATTTTTTGATTTATTGTAGAGATAAGGTCTTGTCAAGTTGCCCAGGCTGGTCTCAAACCAGTGGGCTTAGGCAATCCTTTCAGCTTGCCCTCCCAAAGTGCTGAGATTACAGGCATGAGCCACAGCACCTGGCCTTTGCTATCTTTTCAAACATCTGACACCCTGATGCACATGGTATATAATTCAAATAATCCACTTACCTTTTTCCTTATTTCATGAAATGAAAATCACAATGATCTAAATATCCTTAATATTTTATTCAGATACCACAAGAATCAAAAACAAAACTGATTACTTGTTTATACTGAGAATGCAAAAAGAAAAGGTAGCTTTAAAATCTACATCACTTGTAAATTTCTCAAATAACTGAAGCAAAAGGAATGCCCAAAAATGAATCAAAGTGCCCAGTACAACCGCAAAATAGGTTTTGGCATGCACAGCAAATTGAGCAAGCTAGTCAGGATTCTTGGTACACAAAGTTAGGACTGACATAGAAAACATGCCCTACTTTTCTCCTCTCCGGTACAATTTTCTAAGTTACAAGGCAAGTTACAAGACAGCCACTACCAACATGATTCTATTAAGGACCTATCCTCACTACTAGCCTAGTTATAAAATTTGCCAAACTATCTATGTTAATGTCTTTAAAAGACCTCTAATGAAATAAAATCTGAGAATCACATAACAAAATGTTAAATAACTTCAAAGTTATTTCTGTTAAATAACTTCAAAGAAACTATGTGACAACTCCAAGTATTTAATATTTTCAAAAAGTATTTTAAAAGTTTCACAAACATGTTAAATGCAACCAGTCTACTACAAAGATTAGACAAATCCGAACCCAGTGCCAGCAACCAAACCACCAGCTCAGGATTTAAAGCTGTCCGCCCTACCTGAAGCTGTGAGATACACTGAGACAGAGTCCAATATCTCAGCAGCAAGTTAGGCCTCTTCCTCCCTCCGGGAAGCAAGCGCATGACAAACAGGGTGTCATGCAACTTAAGTCACCCGGTCACTTAGCAAAAAACTGTATCCAACTTCTAAACTTGGGACCAGATGACCTTCTATATTCTATACTCAAAGAAATATAGCGACCAATGAAGTACTACTGGGAGAAAAAGAAGCTTAAAATGCCCCCACTTTCTGATCTGTAAACATGTAGCCCACCATTCGATGAGTCCTAAATTCTAAAGACAAGCTTCAACGGAGGCCTCCCTCAACCTTCTGAGTCTCTGGTTTTGCAACAGGGAAGGAACTTTTCCTGCTTCATCTCAGTTCCCTGAGAGCATGCGGCCCTGCAATTCAATATCCTAAACTGGCAAGGAACGGTGGAGGAGGGACGGGAAGGAATTCAAACCAAAACAGCCTTCTTATAAAAGACAAAAAATTTAAAAAATCATAATTCCTCCTCCGCCCGTAGCAAACCCAACCCAGAAATTTACAGCGTGTTAAGAAAAGCAGCATTGCGAACTGCAAACGTAAGAGTTTTCCTTTGACACGCTACGCACGGTTTTCAGCTGTCAAATTACAACTCAGGAAAACACTATCATTAGAATAAAAAAAGGAAACAAAAAAGCTCGCCCTACAGGGGCTGGTGGCAAGAGCTGCCCGCACCATTTCAGGAGGAGAGCAAAGGGAATCCGATCCACTTCCCCACCCCTGCCAGAATCCATCCCCTCCCGGCAGGCAAACCTCACCGCAGGGGCTCAAATTTAATAATAATAACAATAATCATGGCGCTTCCTCCCTCTCTCCCTCCCCCACCCCCCCGCCCCCGCCGCGATCTGCCGGGAATCGGCTTCTCCCCCCCGGGATCCCCGCGCCCGGCAGGTCCAGCCCACCCCACCGGACTCAGCTCCGGGGGCCCGGACGAGCCCGGCCCAGCCCAGCCGGGGCCCCTCGCCCCGCTTCTCCTCTTCCCTCTCTTTTTACCTCCACCATCCCCCATCCGCATTGTCTGTCTCAATTCAACTTTGACTAATATGGATTCCTCGGGCCTGGGCCGGGCGGTAATTACAGCCTACCCCCCGGGAGCCGGTGCCCCCCCATCTCCGCGGAGTTCAACGCGGCTTCTCCAGGGATGGGGGAGGGGGCTTGCAGCGCACTCTCCCGTCTACACCGCCAAGTCCCGTCTACACCGCGCTCCCCCCGCTGCCCCCAGCCCCAAGGACCAGAAGTTTGCCCCAGAAGGGGCCCAGCGGGGGGCGGTGAGGTCCCCCTCCACCCTAGCTGGCCGGCCGCGCGTAAACACGGGCGCCCGCCCCGGCGCAGCCCCGTGGGGGAGGGGAGGAAGGGAAGGGCGCCCCTCCCCCCGCCCGCCCGCCCGCCGACCCGCCGGCCCCATTACCTGTCATTGAGCTGGTCCTCGGTGCCCGGCAGCGGGTGAACCACGAAATGGATGGACGTCATGGTGCTCTCCTTCTCGTCCTCCTCCCGAGGACGGCCCCCTCCCGCTCTCGCCCGCCCCCCCAGCCCCCTGCCCCCCTGCGAAACCCACAGCCGCCGCCGCCGCCGCCTCCCAGTCCCCGAATGGAGGGAAGCAAATGCGCAGGGGCCGCCGCCTCCTTGCCGGGCGTGTGTCCGCGGCCCGGAGGCCCGGCGGGGCGGGTGGCAGGGCGAGCCGACGCGCCGCCCGCCGCCCCGGCGACAGCGCGGGGTGCGAGGCCGGCGGCCGGGACGCGGGGCGCGCCGCCGCCAGCGGCAGCCGGGCGTCGGGAGAGGGGGTGACCGGGGAGGAGGAGGGGCGGGCGCGGGCTGCGGGGACGGTGTGGTCCCGGCGGCGGACGGGGTCCGGACTGGGGACGTGGGGGGAGAGGAGCGCGTCACTGGCGAGGAGCCACCACCACCAGCACCGCCGCCGCCATCTTCACTTCTGCCCCAGTTTCTCCGCCTCGCAGGCTCCGCTCCGGAGCAGCCGGGGAGGGGCGAACGGGAGGAGGAGGAGGAGGAGACCGAAGGGCGGGGGCACGGCGGAAGGGGGCGGGACGCCGGGGAACAGGCGGTAAGGCCCTTTCGATTGGGCGGCCCAACGTCGTCGGGCCACGGCGCTGTAAGGCGCGTGCCGATTGGTCCGTTTGGCGCCCGAGCCCGGCCTCCCGGGGGGTGGGATCTCTCCGGAATGAGTGTTCCGGGGAGCACGTGTTAGGGAAGGGGGAGGCGGAGGGACTAGCCCGCCGGGAGGGAGCGTACGCGTGTGTCCCCGAGGAAGTAGGAGGGGAGAGAGGGGCTCCAGCGTGAGCTCTGTCGGATTCCCCTGGGACAGCCCTAATTATATTGCGGACCCTTAGGGTTTTTTTTGTTGTTTCTCATCCTTTATCCGCAGTTGCACTTAAAGTGGAGCCGCAGAATCAGTTAAGTGGCAAGGCGTGCACAGCCTTTTATTGAAAAAGTAAGGTTGTTATGTAAGGACCTTTCCAGAAAGTGATGGTAGGATCATGGAGCTGACTTTGCAGCAACTTCTTTTATCATCCTGGTCTCCCCAGTTTCCTCACCACCACCGCCATCACATTCGCAAAGACAAAACGTGGAAATTTCCACCAATTTCCTAACATACCTGATCCAATATTTTTTTTATTACTTTTAAGTAAGAGGTGACATGCGTTTTCTACAGAGAGGGTCTTCAACATGATCAGTGGGATCATAACTTATTGAATAGGTCTGGTTTTTTCCCCATAGAGAATCAGTTTATAGCTTTCTTCTCAAAGATTTCGATGACCCCTTCAAAAAATCAATTACCTCTTTCAAGGCAAAAATTGAAAGCATGAAGTCTCTTCTCCAGTCTGTGCAGATGTTCGTTAAATCAGGGATTGTGTAAACTGTTCTTTAGGAATGAATATCACTTTTCCTCTGTGAGCGCATTACACATACACTTACTTTTGCTTAGGAAGTTCTTTTGAGCAAAATATATGAAAATTTATTTATAAATCAGGATAGACTAGATACCCCTCAAGACAGATAATGGAACACATTTATAGGTCACCAGCTCCAACTTCAGCCCAGATTAGTTTAGACAAAAAAGTGATTTCAAGAACACTGTTTTCTTTTTTTTTTAAGTCAGAATTGCCTACTGTCGCTCCTACCTGCTGGGCTCAGGGGATCCTTCCACCTCAGCCTTCCAAGTAGCTGGAACAATGCCACCATGCCCAGCTAATTTTTTGATTTATTGTAGAGATGAGGTCTCACCAAGTTGCACGGGCTGGTCTTAAACCCCTGGGCTCAGGCAATCCTCTCGCCTCTGCCTCCCAAAGTGCTGAGACTACAGGCCTGAGCTACCACTCCAGTCTCAAGGACACTATTAAAAATCCATGTGAGCCATTATCTGACCATGTGGCTCTTTGAGCCACAGTCACTGTGTTTCCTAGCCTTGGCTCCCTCCCCTGCCTTGGAGAGTTGAATCTCCTTTCTCTCTCTAATTTACTTTTTTTTTCTCTCTCTCTTCTCCCCCCCCATTTGGAGTCTCACTCTGTCCCCCAGGCTGGAGTGCATTGCTCAGTCATGGCTACCTCAGCCTCGATCCGCTAGGCTCAGGCAGTCCTTCCACCTTAGCCTCCCGAGGAGCTAGAACTACAGGCACGCACCATCACCCCCAGCTAATTTTTTGATTTGTTGTAGAGATGAGGTCTCTCCATGTTGCTCAGCTGATATCCAACCCCAGGGCTCACGCAATCCTCTCGCCTCGGCCTCCCAAAGTGTTGGGATTATAGGCGTGAGCCACCATGCCCAGCCTCTAATTTACTTTTTAAATAAACTATATTTTCCAATCTAAAAAAAAAAAAAAATGTCGGCCAGGCTCAGTGACTCAGCCTGTAATCCCAGCACTTTGGGAGGCCGAGACAAGTGGATTGCCTGACCCCACGGATTTGAGAACCACCAGGGCAACTTGGTGAAACCTCATCTCTACAATAAATCAAAAATTAGCCAGGCATGGTAGCGCACGCCTGTAGTTCCGACTGCTTAGAAGGCTGAGGCGGGAGGATCACCAGAGCCCAGCAGGTCAAGGCTGTGGTGGCCAGGAGTATGCCACTGCACTCCAGTCTGGGTGACAGAGTGAGACTCCAACTCAAAAAAAAAAAAAAAAAGTCCATCTGAGCCTCAAGGAAGCAGGGTTTACCAATGGTAACTGTTTTAGAGGCAGACAGATTGGAGTTCTCTTTCTGCTTCTTAACTATTTGGCCTTGAATGAATTTAGATTAGATAGATTTAATCTAACATAGCATATTTTCTCTCATTTGTTGAATTTTTTTTTTTTAGTTGGAGTCTCACTCCGTTGTTCAGGCTAGAGTGCAGTGGCATGGTCACGTCCACCACAGCCTGGACCTGCTGGGCTCAGGTAATCCTTCCACATCAGCCTTCCAAGTAGCCGGAACTACAGTCACACAGTACCACACCCGGGAATTTTTTTATATATTGTAGAGATGAGGTCTCACCATGTGGCCCAGGTAGGCAAATATTTCACAGTAGTAGGTCTACACAGGGTTGCAGTGAAGTAGGTCTAAGTAAGATAATGTATGTCAAGCACCTAGAGCAGTCAATATGCATAGTAGGCTCAACAAAAGAAAGCCTTTTCTGGCCAGGCATAGTGGCTCACACCTGTAATCCCAGCACTTTGGGAGGCCAAGATGAGAGGATTGTTTGAGCCCAGGAATTGGAGAACAGCCTAGACAACATGGCAAGACCTCAACTCTACAAAAAGATTAAAAAACTAGCCTGGCATGGTAGTGCCACACCTGTAGTCTCAGGTACTCAGAAGGCTGAGGAGGGAGGATCACCTGAGCCCAGGAGGTTGAGGCTGCCATGAGCTGTGATCACGCCACTGCACTCTAGCCTGGGTGACAGAGTGAAACCCCCAACAATAATAAGGAAGCAATTCCTTGTCAAGTGTTCTATATGTATATCTTATACCTTTTAGTACTCAAATCATACTATAAAGTAAATAATATTGTGTCCCATTATACAGATGAGGACACTGGGTCTCAAACACCTTAGGTAAGTGCTGAAGCTGAGATTAAACCCAGGTCTTCTGACTCTGATTCCATCACTTTTTCCGTCATATCACAGCTGCCATCCAGTTGTTAATAATTTAGAAGGAACAGACTATTCAAACGCAATGGGAAAAATGATATGATAAATGCAGTTAGAGTGCTGTGGAAGTTAAAGGAGGAAGGAACTCCAGCCAAGAGTATGAAGATAAGTTTAAGCTGAGCTTTTTTTTTTTTTTTTGAGTTGGAGTCTCATTTAGTCGCCCAGACTGGGGTGCAGTGGCTGCTCCCGGCCACCGCAGCCTCGACCTGCTGGGCTCCGGCTATCCTTCCACCTCAGCCTTCCAAGTAGCTGGAACTACAGGTGCGCGCTATCAAGCCTGGCTAATTTTTTGATTTATTGTAGAGATGAGGTCTCGCCAAGTTGCCCAGGCAGGTCTCAAACCTGCGGGCTCAGGCAATCCACTCACCTCAGGCTCCCAAAGGCACAGGATTACAGGCTGAGCCACCGAGCCTGGCTTCTTTTTTTTTTTTTCATTTTAAAGATATGGGGTACAATTCAGGGTTAGGTACGTATGTGGTCTTCGTAAAGTTTGGGCCTCCCTTTGGTCCCCATATACCTAGTTTGAGATTGGGTACCCTTATTGATGTTGTGTACCGCCCCACCACCCCCAGCAGTGTCCCACTACTGCCAATCCCTTTCTTAAGCTGAACTTTCAAGAACGTTCTGAGCAAATAGAATCTCTAGCTTAAACCTTATCTTTTGAGGTATACCTATAAGCAGACCTTGCATCACTTTTCCTTCTTCCAAATTTGTCAGTCTTCTGCATCTTTTCATCATGCTTTTATCCTACTTTCTTTTTTTTTGTTTTTTTGGTTTTTTTTTTTTAGTTGGAGTCTCACTCTGTCGCCCAGACTGGAGTGCAGTAGCCGCTCCTGGCCACGGCAGCCTTGACCTGCTGGGCTCCAGTGATCCTTCCGCTTCAGCCTTCCAAGTAGCTGGAACTACAGGCACAGGCTACCACGCCTGGCTCATTTTTTGATTTATTGTAGAAATGAGGTCTCACCAAGTTGCCCAGGC
This sequence comes from Cephalopachus bancanus, assembly GCA_027257055.1. Taxonomy (NCBI): domain Eukaryota; kingdom Metazoa; phylum Chordata; class Mammalia; order Primates; family Tarsiidae; genus Cephalopachus; species Cephalopachus bancanus. The sequence continues at coordinate 32,781 of JAPVLO010000429.1, read as the reverse complement.
GGGTCTCAAACCCGCAGGCTCAGGTAATCCACTCACCTCGGCCTCCCAAAGCGCAGGATTACAGGCTGAGCCACCGAGCCCGGCTTTATCCTACTTTCAACTTGACTTAACTACTACTAGTTTCCCAGAACCTGGAGACTTTCTCTCCTGGTTAAAGGTTGGTTTCCTCAGCCGGGCATGGTGGCTCACACCTGTAATCCCAGCACTTTGGGAGGTGGAGGTGAGAGGATTGCCTAAGACCAGCCTGAGCAACTTGGTGAGACCTCATCTCTACAATAAGTCAACAAATTAGCCAGGTATTGTGGCGCATGCTTGTGGTTCCAGCTACATGGAAGGCTGAGGCGGAAGGATTACCTGAGCCCAGCAGGTCGAGGCTGCAGTGACTGTAAGCATGCCAGTGCATTCCAGCCTGGGTGACAGAGTGAGACTCCAACTCAAAACAAAACCAAACCCCAGAAAAGTTGGTCTCCCTCCAGGTAGCTCCTTCAACAGCCTATGTGGTTTTTAACTGATAACCATCTTGGCATTCCTACCTTTTTGTTGTCCCAGGTGGCATATTAGGAAGAATGTTCTTAGAATGTTCCTCTCCCAGGGCTCTAACACTTTGATGAGTCACACTTTGAACAGGAAAAAACATGGGGTTGTGAAAGACCATCACATGAATGAGGGAGGAGAAAGCATAGGCAGGGAAATCTAGATAAGCAGGGGTCAGGCAGAAGCTCTTGGAAGAGTCAAAGTGCAGTACCACCCTAGACAAGGAGGCTAGGCGAGTTCCTTTCTTAAAATTTGGACTTAGTCTCCCTTTGAGGACAACTAGAAAAGTTAGACAAATGATTTCTGTAAACCTGGCTTAAGGTAAAAGAAAGTTAATGAAATAACGAAGACTCACCAAACCCGGGTCCGAGGGATGAACAAGACCCAGGGAGGTGAGCCACTTTTTCCCCTCAGATGAGTGTCAGTTCCAGAAATACAAACCGAGAAGCCAAGAATTTGAGCCATTCTGACAGGCACTGGGGCTAAGACTGCAGGGATTGATGTCTAGGGTCGCCCATTGAAGCGGGGAGTGCTGATGAACCCCTCTCACTTTGTGTTGAGCCCCGAAAGACTGCATCTCTGAAACAGGCCATGTCTTAGATTTGGTTTCCCCAAAAGCAGGCCTTGAGCCCAGGATTTGGCTATAAATAGTTTAATTAGGAAGGAATTGCAGGAAGTACCATGTGGGAATGGAGAAATAGGTAAGGAAAGGAGAAAACTCAAAAGATGGGCTGATGAGTGTTTTACAGCTGCAGGCAACTGGAACTCAATCCCACTGGGAACCCTTTGAAATTCAGACTGTGTGGGACACATCTCAGAATTAACCTACTGAGAAGGAGAAAAGCTGGGATATTTAACTGGCATCTCTACTCTCAGTAGGTGAGGGTTGCTCCTGGGTTGTTAACTAGCTAGGCTGTTAATAGCTAGGTTAATGTTCAACAAAAATTAATGGTTTTATATATCCCCCCCAAAAAAATTAGAAAGTGAAAATTTTAAAATACCATTTAAGGTATTATTTTTTTGAAAAACTATCTAATAATGAATAACAAATCTAACAAAAATTGTGCAAAGCTTCTACACAGAACTTTTTTTTTTTGAGTTGGAGTCTCACTCTGTTGCCCAGACTGGAGTGCAGTGGCCGCTCCCGGCCACCGCAGCCTCGACCCACTGGGCTCCGGCGATCCTTCTGCCTCAGCCTTCCAAGTAGCTGGAATTACAGGCATGCGCTACCACGCCCAGCTGATTTTTTGATTTATTGTAGAGATGAGGTCTCGCTGCCCAGGCGGGTCTCGAACCCGCAGGCTCAGGCAATCCACTCACCTCAGCCTCCCAAAGGTGCGAGATTACAGGCTGAGCCACCGAGCCTGGTTTACACAGAACTTTAAAACATTTTCTAGAAGCTTTCTGACTGCTGAATATGCCGGGAGGTGCTGGGAGGAGTGCAGGCCCAGAAAGGCCATAGAAGCTCTGTACCCTTCCTTCCCATACCTAGCCCCACACATGTCTTTTATCTGTCTGTTCCTGGGAGTTGTATCCATTATAGTAAACTGGAAAACACCTCGTGTGCACTAAGAAAAGGAGGAAGACACAAATTCTGCTCTTCAGTGCGCGTAATGATCCCCTCTACAAGCATGTCCTGAACGCTGAACCTTGAGTAGGGTGGCCCTGGTGACTGAGATGGCACCCTCCTCTAAAGATCTGGAGTACTCTCTTGCCCTTGTTTTGCATCCTATGCAGACTGCTTGTACACCGCCAGGACATTTCCTGGAGGGAACTCATGAAACAGCATTACCTAAGTTCAAGCCAAGAAGTCAAAGAATTAAAATGTGATGTCCTCATGAGGGAAAAAGAAGCTCCAAAGGACAAGTGCCTTCATATGTCCATCTGTACTTCATAGTACAAAATCAAGCCTAGATGCATTAATGACGACTGGAATGTCCACTACCAAGATGTATACATAAGGGGGCCTGACTGCAAAGTACTTAGATGTCACCAGGAGAATTCCAAAAATAACAGGAGCTTGTACTACTTTGAATTCCACTGTAGCATGGATAGGTATGTTGATAGCAGAGAGGACCTGAAGATCATAGAGCCTATCAGCAACCGGAACATCTGTCTACCCACATCCCCAGGTTTTGGTAGAGTAGTCAGTGCTTTCCAAGTGGTGGCTCCTGCCTACCTCAATATCCCTGTAGATCAGCGGACCGAGTGGCTCACAACTACAACCCTAGCACTTTGGGAAACCACAGTAAGAAGATCATGTGAGCCCAAGAGTTTGAGACCAGACTAGGCAACGTAGTGAGACCTCACCTCTACAAAAAAATCCAAAAATAGTTAGACAGGTATGGTGGCACATGCCTATAGTCCCAGCTATTTGGGAAGCCGAAGCAGAATGATCGCCTGAGCCCAGGAAGTTGAGGCTGCGATGAACCATGGTCATATCACTGCACTCCAGCCTGGGTGATAGAGTGAGACTCCACCTCAAAAAATAATGATTAAAAAAAAAATAGTCCTGTCACTCCCCATTTTGACTTTATGTGGCAATGTTTTCCGACTACTTAGAATTATGTATCACATGGTTTCTTGATACTATGACTTTGCTTATGTTGTTTCTCTGCCTAGAATACACTTCTGTATTTGCCTAATTCATTCCCTTTATTTTTTAAACGTTCAGCTCATATAGCATCTTTTCTTGACTAACCCAGGACGTTTCCTAATTTCAATTCCCCTCATACCTACGAAAGCTGTATGATCTTCCCTTTCAGAAAAATCAAAGATAATCTAAATAAATGGAGAAATATACCATGTTCATGGACTAGTAGATTTAATATTGTGAAATTGTCAAGACTCCATAAACTGATCTATACATTTAGTGTGATCTCAATAAAAATTCCAACACTTCTCCTCCTCCTCAGTAGAACTTCACAAGTTTTTTTTCTTTTTCTTTTTTTCTTTTTCTTTTTTTCTTTTTCTTTTTTAAGGAATCAGAGTCTTGCTCTGTAGCCCAGGCAGGAGTGCAGTGGCACGTTCATGGCCACTGCAGCCTCAACCTGCTGGGCTCAGGTGATCCTTCCACCTCAGCCTTACAAGTAGCTGGTACTATAGGCATGTGCCACCACACCCAGCTAATTTTTCTTGATTTACTGCAGAGACGAGGTCTCACCAAATTGCGCAGGCTGGTCTTGAACCCCTGGGCTCAGGCAATCCTCTCAGCTCTGCTTCCCAAAATGCTGAGATTACAGGCATGAGCCACCACGCTTGGCTCACAAGTTTTTCAAATTTATATGGATATGTAGGAGAGACAAAAAGATCAGTAAAATAGAATAAAGAGCTCAGACATAGGCCAAAGCTTAAGGAACACGTGACTTTTGTCAACACAGACACTTAAGCAGTTTGGAATGGAAGACATTATTTTTATTTTTTATTAATTTTACTTAACCTCACCCTTATCATACACAAAGACCCAGGTGAATTGTAGATCTAAATGTAAAAGACAAATAATAAAATCTCTAAGAAGATAATACAGAAGGACATCTATATGACCTTAAAATAGAAAAAAACTTCCTTAACTGGACAGAAAAGCTCCACTCATAAAGGAAAGGGTATTATTTTGGACTATGCTATAAATAAGAATTTTTTTTATCAAAAACACATCATTAAGAGATTGAAAGCCGGGCTCGGTGGCTCAGCCTGTAATCCTACGCCTTGGGAGGCTGAGGTGAGTGGATTGCCTGGGCCCGCGGGTTCGAGATCCGCCTGGGCAACTTGTCAAGACCTCATCTCTACCATAAATCAAAAAATCAGCTGGGCGTGGTAGCGCATGCCTGTAATTCTGGCTACTTAGAAGGCTGAGGCGAAAGGATCGCTGGAGCCCAGCAGGTCGAGGCTGCAGTGGCCGGGAGTGGCCACTACACTCCAGTCTGGGCAACAGAGTGAGACTTCAACTCAAAAAAAAAAAAAAAAAATTAGACAGGCATGATGGTGCTTGCCAGTAGTTCCACCTACTTGGAAGGCTGAGGTGGAAGGATCGCCTGAGCCTAGCAGATCGAGGCTGTGGTGGCCGGGAGCGTGCCACAGCCCTCCAACCTGGGTGATAGAGTGAGACTCTGACTCAAAAAACAAAAAAAGAAAGAAAGAAAATAAATATTTTGAAGGAGAAAAATTGAAGTTCATATTAGGATAAAAGACTGTCAGCACTGAGCTATCTTAAATTCAAGTCTCCAGACCCAGACAAACTACACAACATAGTGCCAAACAGAATTGAAAAACTGAAAAAAGCCAGGCATAGTGACTCACTCCTGTAATCCCAGCACTTTGGGAGGTGAAAGTGAGTGCGACCCCAATTCAAAAAAAAAAAAAAATAAGTGTTGGCAAACATGTGGAGAAATTAAAGTCTTCGTATGTCTTTGATGGGAATGTCAAATAGAGCAGCCACACTGAAAAATAGTTTGACAGTTTTGAAAGTTCTTCAAAAAGTCAAACACAGTATTAATTTAGAGCATTCCTAGGTACATACTCAAGAGAATTAAAAACATATATTCATGCTGGGCGCAGTGGCTCAAGACTGTAATCCCAGCACTTTGGAAGGCCGAGGCAAGAGAATTGCCTGAGCCCAACGGTTCGAGACCAGCCGGGGCAACTTGGCAAGACCTCATCTCTGTAATAAATAAAAAAATTACCCGGGCATGGTGGTGTGCACCTGTGGTTCCAGCTACTTGGAAGACTGAGGCGGATGGATCACCTGAGCCCAGCAGGTCAAGGCTGCGGTGGCCATGAGCATGCCACTGCACTCCAGTCTGGGTGACAGAGTGAGACTCCAACTAAAAGAAAATACCTATGTTCACACAAAAACAAGTACACAGGTGTTCATAAGTGTTATTTATAAGAGCGCACACAATTCAAATATCTATCAACTGATAAACAGATAAAAAATGTGGCCTATCTACGACAGAATATTGTTTGCCATGAGAAGAAGGGAATACTGACACACACTGCAACGTGAATGATCCATGAGGACATTGTGGTAAACAGAGAAGCCAGGCACAAAAGGCCAAATGTTGTATAATTTCACTGGTGTGATATATCCAGAGTAGGCAAATCCATTGAGAAGGAAAGTAGAGTAGTCATTACCAGGGACTGGGAGGAGGAGGAGATAGGAAGTGATGGCTAACGGGCATGCAATTTTGGGGGGGAAGATGAAAATGTGTTGGAATTAGGGAATGATAATGATTGCAGAACTCTGTGACTATATAAAAAATCATTGAATTGTGTACTTTTTTTTTTAGTTGGGGTCTCACTCTGTCACCCAGGCTGCAGCGAAGCGGCATACTCACAGCCACTGCAGCCTTGACCTCCTGGGCTCAGGTGATCCTAATGCCTCAGCCATCTGAGTAACTGGGACTACAGGTGTGCGCCACCATGATCGGCTAATTGTTTTAATTTTTTGTAGAGACAAGGTCTCACTATGTTGCCCAGGCTAGTCTCCATCTCCTGGGCTCAAGCAATTCTCCCACCTCGGCCTCCCAAAGTGTTAGGATTTCAGGCATGAGCCACCACACCTCACATAGCATATATGCTTTAAGTGGATTAATGTTATGGTATGTGAATTATATCTCAATAAATTATTTTATTTTATCTTTTTTAAAAAATAGAGACAGGGTCTTACTATGTTGCCTGGGCTAGTCTTGAACTCCTGGCTTTAAACAATCCTCCTGTCTCAGTCTCCTGAGCCACCCCATCCAGTCAAATTTGTTATTTTTAAAAAGTGGTAAAATGGTGTGACTTTATACTTCCGCTAGCAGTTCTTAGTTCAGATTGATATATACAGTTTTGTAAGTAACTAAGCTAGTGTCTACCTTCTCGTTGCATTAAAAAAAAGTCTCAGCCAGGCTCAGTGGCTCAGCCTGTAATCCCAGTACTTTGGAAGGCTGAGGCAAGTGGATCGCCTGAGCCCATGGGTTCAAGCTCAGCCTGGGCAACTTGGTAAGACCTTGTCTTTACAATAAATCAAAAAATTAGCCAGGCATGGTAGCATGTGCCTGTACTTCCAGCTACTTGAAAGGCTGAGGCGGAAGAATCACCTGAGCCTAGCAGGTCAAGGCTGCGGTGGCCATGAGTGTGCCACTGCACTTTGGCCTGGGCAACAGAGTGAGACTCCAACTCAAAAACAAAAAAGTCTCGGGCCAGGCTTGGTTGCTCAGCCTGTAATCCCGCATTTTGGGAGGCTGAGGTGAGTGAATTGCCTGAGCCCGTGGGTTCAAGACCCACCTGGGCAACTTGGCGAGACCTCATCTCTACAATAAATCAAAAAAAATTAGCCGGGTGTGGTAGCGTGTGCCTGTAGTTTCAGCTACTTGGAAGGCTGAGGTGGAAGGATCGCGGATCAAGGTTGCGGTCTGAGTGACAGAGTGAGACTTCAACTCAAAAATAAAAAGTCTCATTCATCCAAAAAAGGATTTATTAACTATCGCTAATGCTATACACTGAGTATTAGAGGAAGATGCAATGGGATAAGCAAGGTTTCTGCCCTCATGCTGCTTATAGCAGCAAGAAGTGCGAGGGGTAGGATTACAGATACTTTAACGAGACGTTAGTCATTCTCCCAAAGTCATACAGTTAGTGGTAATAGAGTCAGTATGGAAAGCAAGATCAAGTCCCATAGGACCCTAGTGGTCATTTAACCTAATATCCTTATTTCACAGTAGTATCTGAGGCTTAGAGAGCTTCAAATGCCCAGTGACACATGGCTTGTTACCCGCTGCCACAAGTATACAGCATCTCAAGTTTGCAGACCCTACACAACTCTCATGGTCAACCCATCTAAGACCTCTTCCAGCTAGCGCAATGAGCCTTGGCAGCTAAGGGTGCTCACAGAAATGGAGAAAGACCTTCAAGATGCATTAACAACTGTTCTTTGCTGTTTGTTGCATGCTTGGCATTGTGCCATCCCTGGAAACCTGACAGCAAGTAAGACAAGTGCAGCTCTTGTCCAGTGGCTGCGTGGAGTCTGGGGCTCCCAAGTATAGGACTGACGGCCCTGTCAGTGGTGTCTAAGACTCATCTTTGGAGAGGATGCCTGCAGATTTCTGGGTCCCTCTGCACTGCTGTGATGCCATTGGTCTGGAGTTGGCCTTAGAATCTGTGTTTTTTTTTATTTTTTGTGGATTTTTTTTTTTTTTTTGAGTTGGAGTCTCACTCAGTCGCCCAGACTGGAGTGCAGTGGCCACTCCCGGCCACCGTAGCCTCGCCTGCTGGGCTCCAGCGATCCTTCTGCCTCAGCCTTCCGAGTAGCCGGAATTACAGGCATGCGCTACCACGCCCAGCTGATTTTTTGATTTATTGTAGAGATGAGGTCTCGCTGCCCAGGCGGGTCTTGAACCTGCGGGCTCAGGCAATCCACTCACCTCAGCCTCCCAAAGGCGCGGGATTACAGGCTGAGCCACCGAGCCCAACCCCTTTTTTTTTTTTTTTTTTTTTTGAGATAAGGTCTCACTCTGCCACCCAGGCTGGAGTGCAATGGCAGGATCATGGCTCACCACAGACTTGGACTCCTGGGCTTCAGTGATCCACCCGCCTCAGCCTTTCTGGTAACTCGGAATAGAGGCCCGAGTCACCATGCCCAGGTGAATCTGTGTTTTTAACACTCCACAGGTGATTCTTGTGAATCTGTGATTTGGGGAACCACTGACCTAGTGGACCCCACAACTTGGCTTTTAGAGCCGAGGAAAACAAGACAAGGAAAGACTCACCCAATCCCACAACTAAATCAAATCTGTTTAATGCCCAAACATCAGAGCAAAGCATTTGCTCCTTCGTTAAACACTGAGCACTTACCATTCTCCTTGCAATATGCTAGGACCTAGGGACACAGCAAAGGGTGAGAGAGGCCAGTTCCTGCTCTCTGGGGGTTTTCTCTTGGTGGGGGTGGGAGTAGGAGGCTTGGAAAAGCCCAGATAGGACAGAAGGAAGGAGGGAAAGAAGCGGGGAGGGAGGAAGGACGGAAAAAAGGAGGAAGGGAGGAAAGGAGAGAGGGAGGAGGAGAAGGGAGGAAGGGAAAGAGAGGGAAGGAAGAAGGAAGGGAGGGAGGGAGGAAAGGAAGGAGGAAGGGAAGAAGGAAGGAAGGAAGGAAGAAAAGGAAGGATATCTTAATAGTGGAAAGTGCTACAAAGTGAGACTGAGTGATTGCCCAGCCAGTAGAAGAGAGTACTGTATATTATTGAACATATCAAATAGTCAATATGTGGCCACTTTGGATCTACAGAAACAACAATTTCATATGGGTCAGCTTTATAAATAGAAGTTAGAAAGAGGCTGAGTCCTTTCTCCCCAGGCTAAAAAGAGAAGGTGGTCTCACAAGATGGATATGATTTAAACATGCGAATGACAGATGAAAAAGGCCAGAGAAGGGGTTTGGTTACAGCAGTGTCTCTGGGGAGAAATTGCAGAAGACAAGCAGTAGAGCGAGACAGGATACGACGAGACTTTCATTCCATCAATATGGATGGAGTGCTGTGCTGGGAGCTGCACAGGGCATAGAAAAAGTATAATGCGCAGTCACTATTCTTAATAAGCCTGCACTTGGGCTAAAGACGTGGTGAAAATGGTCAATGATAAAAAATCAGGCCAAGTGTGGTGGTTCAGCCTGTAGTCCCAGCACTTTGGGAGGCTGAGAGAGGGAGGATCCCTTTAGCCCAGGAGTTCAAAACCAGCCTGGGCCCCCTAGTGAGACCTTGTCTCTACAAAAAATAAAAAAAACAAATTGGCCGGGCATCGTAGCTCAGCCTGATCATGCCACTGCACTCCAGCCTGGGTGACAGAGAGATACACTGTCTCTAAAAATACATAAATAAATAAAGAAAATCAAGTAATCATTTCCACACGAAGATTCATGCTATACCCAGTTTCCCAAACACCCTTCCTGCCGGGAGCTCCCCTGCCAAAACCTGACCATTCTCAGTCCCTGACCCAAATGCCACTTCCTCCGGATGTTCTCTGCCTCTCCAGTTAGGAGAGATGGCTCCTGCCGGGAACCTCCATGGCTCACTCTTCATTCTTCTTCTCTCTCTCCCTGCTTTATACCACAGTTATTCATGGGCTTAACACCTGTCTTTGCTCAGTACCCTTCCTCACGGAAGAGACTAGGTCATATTCACCCTGGTTTTCCTTCCAGGGTGTAACTGTCATTAGCACCAGCTCAATAGATAAGAAGTGAAGGAATGTGTTGGGCGTGGTGGCTCTCGCCTATAATCCCAGCACTTTGGGAGGTTGAGGTGAGAGGATAGCCTGAGCCCATGGGTTCAAGCCCAGCCTGGGCAACTTGGCGAGACCTCATCTTCCAGTGAATCAAGAAAAGTTAACCAGGCATGGTGGCACGTGCCTGTAGTTCCAGCTAGTTGGAAGGCTAAGGCAGAAGGATCACCTGAGCCCAACAGGTCAAGGCTGTGGTGACCGTGAGCGTGCCACTGAACTCCAGCCTGGGCAAGAGAGTGAGACTCCAACTCAAAAAAAAAAAAAAAGAAGTGAAGGAATGGATGAATTGTGATGAGTATCTCAGAATTTTGCTTGTATTTTATTTTATTTTTTTTTTTTTGAGTTGGAGTCTCACTCTGTCGCCCAGACTGGAGTGCAGTGGCCGCTCCCAGCCACCGCAGCCTCGACCTGCTGGGCTCCGGCGATCCTTCCACCTTAGCCTTCCAAGTAGCTGGAACTACAGGCGTGAGCTACCACGCTTGGCTAATCTTTTGATTTACTGTAGAGATGAGCCACCGAGCCCGGCTGTATTTTCTTTTTTATATTTATTTATTTTGTAGAGACAAGGTCTGACTGTGTTATCTAGGCCTGTCTGGAACTCCTGGCCTCAAGCAATCCTCCTGCCTGGGCCTCTGAAAGTGCTCAGAGGACAGGTATGAGGCACCACACCCAGCCCTCAGAATCTTGCTTTGTGTTTAGGGTTGTGTAAGGATGGCATAAATTGTCTTAAGGAAATAATTCAGAAATTAAAGTACAGTTTTAGATCTGGGATGAACTACCTGTCAAAGTAAGATCCAGTCCCACATGTACCTTTTGGCACCATCTGACAAAGGTAAAGACTTGCAGCCGGGCTCAGTGGCTCAGCCTGTAATCCTGCGCCTTTGGGAGGCTGAGGTGAAGTGGATTGCCTGAGTCCGCGGGTTCGAGATCCACCTGGGCAGGTGAGACCACGTCTCTACAATAAATAAAAAAAATGAGCCGGGCGTGGTAGCGCGCGCCTGTAGTTCCAGCTACTCGGAAGGCTGAGGTGGAAGGATCACCGGAGCCCAGCAGGTCGAGGCTGCAGTGGCCAGGAGCGGCCACTGCACTCCAGTCTGGGTGACAGTGAGACTCCAACTCAAAAAAAAAAAAAGGTAAAGACTTGCACTATGAGGGATCAGCCTGTGTTTACTCAACATGACTAAACTCCATGGCTGTCACCCTCTCTAGGCTTGGACTGCAAAGGGCTGTCTCTGAGTATACAACCAGGTCACGGTAGCTTTGGTGCTGGCTTTGGCCTGCCTCTGCTCCATGATACAGAAATCTCCCATTCTGCTAACCCAAACAGATTCTTCTTGTTCTTGTCCTTGTCCTTGTCCTTGTTCCTCTTCTTCTTCCCCTTCTTCTCCCTTCTTCTTTCTCCTTCTCGGGGTTTCACTGTATTGCCCAGGCTGGAGAACAGTGGCACAATCATGGCTCACCACAGCCTCAGTCTCCTGGGTTCTGACGATACTTCCACTTCAGCCTCCCGACTGACTGGAGCTACAGATGCACACCACCATACCCGGCTAATTTTTTTGTTTTTGGTGAAGACGAGGTCTTGTGGGCTGAAGCAATCCTCTCATCTCAGCCTCCCAAAGTGTTGGGTTTGCAGGTATAAGCCAAAATGATATTATATATACAAATGACCTTGCCAAAATGATATTATATATACAAATTTATTTTAACCTCTCTAAAGTCCTGTGGGATATAGTTCATGATTCTCTTTTTCCAGCTAAGCAATTATAAATGACTAGTGTGTGATCTCAAAGTCAGAAAGTACAATTGAGCCTTGAACCCAGTGGAGGATTCTCTGTCCAGTATTGCTACTACTAAGCCCATAGGAAAATGCAGCTTTTCCTGTTTTGCGCTGCATTAGAAGTCATGGAAAGCGCTGGTTGGGAGAGTGCTTTCCTGAGACTGATGATGAGGAGTTATTCACAGACTTAATTCTGTCAGGATGGTGGCTAGAACATTCTTTGGTAGCCAGGCTGTGGAGTTCACCTTTGAGTGGTCCGTAACTTCAACAGTCCTATGCCTTGGCCCCAAATAAATACACTTTCTAAGAAGTTTATCTTTTCAAATCTGTGTCACTCCTGGAGCCATAGTATGTATACCTTACTGACATTCTGTCAGCTGGATCATAGTGCACTCATAACCCCACCAAAGAAAGAAAATCAACATCTGCATTGTTTTACAACTTTCAAAGCATTTCACAACTCTCTGAGCTAAATATGGAAGAAAACTATCAGTATTAATATCCACAGATGAGAAAAATAAGTCTCAAAGAGAGCAACTCTGAACAACTTTCCTAAGGTCATACGTTGGGGGTCTTGGAAGGGAACAGGTATTCTGACTCCTAATCTTATGCTCTTTCTAGAAAGACTAGTTATCTGACCTTGCATGGTGGCCCAGGCCTGTAATTCCATCATTTCTGGAGGCGGAGGCGAGAGGACTGCCAAGACCTGCGCTGGGCAATTTGGCGAGGCCTCGTCTCTACAATAAAATAAAAAAATTAGCCGGGCATGATGGTGCATGCCTATAGTTCCAGATACTTGGAAGACTGAGGTAGAAGGATTGTCTGAGCCCAGTAGGTCAAGGCTGCGATAGCCATGGAGTGCCACTGTACTCCAGCCTTGGCGACAGAGTAAGACCTACTCCCCCCAAAAAAGACTAGACTAGTTGTTCATTATATCTATATACTGTATACTGATAATAATTAATACATGTATAGAGCTTTAAAGTTTTACTGAGCCGGGCGCAGTGGCTCGTGCCTGTAATTCCAGCAATTTGGGAGGCCAAGGTGAGAGGATTGCGTGAGTCCAAGGGTTTGAGACCAGCCTGGACAATTTGGCAAGATCTTGTCTCTACAATAAATAAAAAAATTAGGCTTGGCTCGCTGGGTCAGCCTGTAATCCCAGCACTTTGGGAGACGGAGGCGAGTGGATTGTCTGAGTTGGCTGGTTCGAGACCAGCCCAGCCCGAGCAACTTGGCAAAACCTTGTTGCTACAATAAAATAAAATAAAGAATTAACGGGCATGGTAGCCTGCACCTGTAGTTCCAGCTACTTGGAAGGCTGAGGCTGAAGGGTCATCTGAGCCCAGCAGATCAAGGCTGAGGTGACCGTGAGCATGCCACTGCACTCCAGCCTGGGAGACAGAGTGAGACTCCAACTCCAAAAAAGAAAAATTAGCTGGGCATGGTGGTATGTGTATGTGGTTCCAGCTACTTGGAAGACTGAGGTGTAAGGATCACCTGATCCCAGCAGGTCAAGGCTGTGGTGGCTGTGAATATGCCACTACATCCAGCCTGGGTAACTAAGTGAGACTCCAACTCAAAAAAAAGTTTTACTGGACATTTTCATATATTAGTTCATTTAATCTTCAACAACACCGGTAGGTAGATACTGTTATTAATGATCTCAATATTGTTTTTAAATTCTCAGCCATATTATCACAATACCATTTCACCTTGGAGCAATAAATACAACTCTCAAGAGCATTCACTTATTCATTCAACAGATATTTTAAGCACCTAGGTAGAAGACCCTACACTCATTACTGCGGTCTTAGCCAATGATTTTTTTTTTTTGAGTTGGAGTCTCACTCTGTCGCCCAGACTGGAGTGCAGTGGCTGCTCCCGGCCACCGCAGCCTCGACCTGCTGGGCTCCGGCGATCCTTCCGGCTCGGCCTTCCGAGTACCTGGAACTATAGGCGCGCGCTACCACACCTGGCTAATTTTTTATTATTATTTATTGTAGAGATGAGGTCTCGCCAAGTTTCCCAGGCAGGTCTCGAACCTATGGGCTCAGGCAATCCACTCACCTCGGCCTCCCAAAGTGCTGGGATTACAGGCTGAGCCACCGAGCCCGGCCAGCCTATGGTTTTTATACACCCAATTTTCCTGGTTCCTGTTGCTGGAATCAGGACGCCATATTTGTGTTTAACTGAGAAATGACAAAGGCAGATAAGCTAACCTGGTATTTTCTTTTAAATAATTTATAAGCCGGGCTCGGTGGCTTAGCCTGTAATCCCGCGCCTTTGGGAGGCTGGGGTGAGTGGATTGCCTGAGCATGTGGGTTCAAGACCCGCCTGGGCAACTTGGCGAGACCTCATCTCTACAATAAATCAAAAAATTAGCCGGGCGTGGTAGCGCGCGCCTGTAGTTCCAGCTACTTGGAAGGCTGAGGGGGAAGGATCGCCAGAGTTCAGGGGGTCAAGGCTGTGGTGGTCGGGAGTAGCCACTGCACCCCAGTCTGGGCGACAGAGTGAGACTCCAACTCAAAAAAAAAATTATAACTATTTTTATTTGTTTATTTTTTTGAGTCAAGATCTCACTCTGTCTCCCAGGCTGGAGTGCGGTTGCACAATCACTGCTCATCATAGCTTCAACTTCTTGGGCTCAGGTGATCCTTCCACCTCAGCCTCTTGAGTAGCTGGGACTACAGGGCACAGCACCACACTTGGCTAATTTTCATATTTTTTTGTAGAGATGAGATCTTACTATGTTGCCTAGGCTGGTCTTAAACTACCGAGTTCAAGCAAACCTCCTTCCTTAGCCTCCCAAAGTGCTGGGACTACAGGCATAACCTGGTGTTTTAAATCAGAAACGAGTGACTAGTTTTTTTGTGCTTGTTTTTGTTTTTGAGTTGGAGTCTCACTCTGTCTCCCAGGCTGGAGTGCAGTGACACACTCATGACCATCCCACCCTCGACCTGTTAGGCTCAGGCGATCCTTCCGCCTCAGCCTTCCAAGTAGCTGGAACTATAGGTGCGTGCTACCACACCAGCTAATTTTTTATTTATTGTAGAGATGAGGCCTCACCAAGTTGCTCGGGCTGGTTTCGAACCCACAAGCTCAGGCAATCCACTCGTTTCGGGCCTCCCAAAGTGCTGGGATTACAGGCTGAGCCACCAAGCCCGGCCAGGTGACTAGTTTTATAGAAGGGAAGTGACCTACCACAGGGCACAAAAGGCAGGCTCACAAATGGCACCAGATGCTTTAATGAGTGACTGTCTCCAAAGACTACAAAATAGATTTTATATGTACACTCTAAAAAGGAGCATTAGCCCAGCCTTGGTGGCTAAGCCATATTACCACACAGAGATACCAATCATTATGAGTCATGTCATCGTCAAATGTTGAGAACAATCTTGCAGGGCTATGGTTATTGAATCAACAAATGAGTAAAGGTCAGCTCTGGCGCCCTCCCTTGAACTAGTTCAAGTTCTCAAGGTCTCATGCATAGGAAATCAGTAGTGCATTATTTCAGTGATGAAGAGAAGAGGGAAAGGCCACACACTCATCTTCACCTCTTCTCCTCTTTTATTCTCTTTTCGTTATATAACTACAGAACGTGGAAAGGTCAACAATTAAATGGAGACACAAGAGACTAAATTGGAAAGGGTTGACAAAGGCAAAATTACAACAAATTTAGACATAGAGCTTAGTTGGCTTTTATTTGCAATTCTAGAACCAGACAACATCTCATTCCACAAAATAAAATGATTGCTCCAAGGAGTTGAGCAGAGAAGATTGATTTTATAGACAGAAAAGGGCTAAGAAAGCTGGGGGCTGTGTCTCACACCTATAATCCCAGCACTTTGGGAGGCTGAGGCAGGAGAAGTGCTTGAGGCCAAGAGTCAAGACCAGCTTGGGCAACACAGGGAGACCTCATCTATGAAAAAAAAAAAATTAGCCTGGCTTGGTAGTGCGTACCTGTAGTCCCAGCTACTAGGGAGACGGGTCGAGACTGTGGTGAGCTGTGATTGTGCCACTGCACTCCAGCCTGGGTGACATATTACGACTCAAAAAAAAAAAAAAAATGGGGGGCGCTGAAGAAAGCCATAACAGAAAACAAAGTAGGTCCTTTCAAAGTTACTTTTTTGTTTTTTTGAGTGGGAGTCTCATTCTGTTGCCCAGACTGGAGTACAGTGGCACATTCACAGCCACCGCAGCCTCAACCTGCTGGGCTCAGGTGATCCTTCCTTCTCAGCCTTCCAAGTAGCTGGAACCACAGGTGCACGCCACCACGCCCAGTTAATTTTTTTTATTTATTGTAGAGCTGAGACCTTGCCATGTTGCCCAGGCTGGTCTCAAACCCCTGGACTCAGGCAGTCCTCTCACCTCTGCTTCCCAAAGTCTGGGGTTGCAGGTGTGAGCCGAAGTTACTTTTCTCGTAAGGTTAAGGTAAAACTGTCCCTTGTGGGGCTTTCGCTAGTATCTCTGTTTCTCTCCCGATTTCTGGGAAGGTCAGATAGTTATCTCAGTTTCAGCACAGTGGATTGAAACTTCATCATTGTTAAATTAAGCTTCCCCTGAAGCCACCTCTTGCATATTTTCAGTTCAACCTAAAAGTTTCTCCATACATGGGAACTGGCATCTAACTGGATGTGTCACAAACTAGCCAACTCTTGTGCCAGTCACCGAGTTTTGGTCAGTCTCAGAGGCCAACTATTTAAGCCATGTTCAAACAAGGCATACGCCAAACTGTAACCAATCCAGCAGTTTCTGTATCTCATTTCCATTTTCTGTGGGTCCCTTTCCTTTTCCTGTCCATAAATCTTCCTTAGAATCATGACAGCACCAGAGTGGCTCTGTACCTATTGTGATTGGGCGAGGCAAAAGGGTGCGAGATTGGCAAATTGTTCTTTGGTCCAATGAACTCGGTTAAATTTAAAGCCTCTACCTCCTGGGCTAAGGTGATCCTCCCATATCAGCCTCCCTAGTGGCTGGGACTACAGGTGTGCACCACTACGCCTGGCTAATTCTATTTTTTGTAGAGATGATGTCTCACTATGATGCCCAGGCTGGTCTCGAACTTTTAGGCTCAAGCAATTTTTTCCCCTTGGCCTCCCGAGTAGCTAGTACTACAAGCTCATGCCACCATACCCAGTTTGTTATTTTTTATTTTTTATTTTTGTAGAGACAAGATCTCGCTATGTTGTCCAGGCTAGTCTTGAACTCCTGGGCTCAGGCAATCCTTCCACGCAGGCCTCCCAAAGTGCTAGGTTTACAGGCATGAGCCACTACGCCTGGCCAGGGAGGCTGACCTCTTTTGACTCCATCGATGGGACTCCCTTGCCCTCTGGCTTCTAGTAATGTTAGGCTAATGGGTAGAGGACATAGAGATTTGGTGTTTATTCACCCAGCTCCCTTTCTGTTGGCCAGTGTTACACAGGGATTACATTCCAGACTGAAGGCCACAGCTACCATTCTCTATGATTCCAGGAACTGCACCATCTCCTCCCACTCCCTGCGTTTCCTTGTTAGTTTTCTAAATAGTCCCCTCACTAAATGTTATTCAGTTATCTCTTTGGAGGATGTCATATGTTTTAAGGAAGGCCCTGGCATACATCCTGAAGCTCTGACCTGTCTGTGTCTGCTTCCACCTCTTTCCTGAGACCCTCTTTCATTTCTCTCTCTCTTCTGTTCCTCATTCTGCAAAATCAAAGCTTCTAAACTTTTCCCCTGCCAGTTCCTTTAGTACTCATCTGGGTCATCCAATTAATCTACATTAAAGTAATGCACCCTAAGGCAATGTTTCTTGACCCTAACGATAGCAATGAAAATCCCCTTTAACTAACAGAATTGTCAGACCTGCTTTTGAAGTGAATTTTATCTAAAATAAATGTAAAGCAAAGCAGTTGTCAAAGGCAGCACTAGACCCTCCACTCATTTAATATGCCCAGTGAAAGGGTGCAGTGCCTATAATCCCAGCGCTTTGGGAGGCGGAGATGAGAGGATTGCCTAAGCTCACAGATTTGAGACCAGCCTGGGCAACATGGTGAAACCTAGTCTCTACAATAAATCAAAAAATTAACTTGGCGTGGTGGCACACGCCTGTAGTTCCAGCAACTTGAAAGACTGAGCGGAAGGATCGCCTGAGGCCCAGCAGGTCGAAGCTGCAATGGCCAGGGGTGTGCCACTGCACTCCTGCAGGGGTGACAGAGTAAGACTCCGACTTGAAAAAAAAATGGACTTCTCTTCCCAACTCCTGGGTGTCTCTAAAACACAGATGAGATTTCACCTCATTAATGGTTATTTGAAGTAAAACAGGATGGCCATGTTAGCTCACGCCTGTAATCCCAGCACTTTGGGAAGCTGAGGTGGAATGATCCCTTGAACCCAGGAGTTTGAGTCCAGCCTTTTGTAGAGTCTCACAGCGAGACCTCAACTCTACAAAAAAATAAAAATAAATAATTTTTAAACTGTAAATGAACATGCAAAAATAAGAATACAAGAAGATTTGGGGACATCCTTCCCCTGGAATCTACTCCCTGGGGTGACCTTGTGCTCTATAATTAACTGTAGCTGAAATAAAATTTTTTTTTTTTTTTAATTGGAGTCTCACTCTGTCACCCAGACTGGAGTGCAGTGGCTGCTCCCGGCCACCGCAGCTTCGACCTGCTGGGCTCCAGCGATCCTTCTGCCTCAGCCTTCCAAGTAACCGGAATTACAAGCATGCGCTACCACGCCCGGCTGATTTTTTGATTTATTGTAGAGATGAGGTCTCGCTGCCAGGTGGGTCTCGAACCCGCAGGCTCAGGCAATCCACTCACCTCAGCCTCCCAAAGGCACGGGATTACAGGCTGAGCCACCGAGCCCAGCTGAAATAAAATGTTTAATGCAGGAGGGCTGTGATGGAATTTATTGTAAGAAAGGTGCAGCCAAGTTTGGAACTCTCATCCATATTCTGAATGGGAGAGAATTTGGTATGAAAAATCCAATGGAGGCCTGGGCTCAGTGGCTCAGCCTGTAATCCCAGCACTTTGGGAGGCCGAGGTGAGTGGATTACCTGAGCCTGAGGGTTCGAGACCCGCCTGGGCAACTTGACAAGACCTCATCTCTACAATAAATAAAAAAACTAGCCGGGCGTGGTAGCGCGCACCTGTAGTTCCAGCTACTTGGAAGGCTGAGGCGGAAGGATCGCCGGAGCCCAGCAGGTCGAGGCTGCGGTGGCCGGGAGCGGCCACGGCACTCCAGTCTAGGCGACAGAGTGAGACTCTAACTAAAAAAGAAAAAAAAAAAAAAGAAAAATCCAATGGAGAAGGAAGAGTAGAAGAACTGCATGAATTTCCATTTTCAGAACTATTTTGGGATAACATAAAAATTTTTCTGCCACAAACTTCTTTAAATGTTGGAAAGAGCACAACCAATATCCTTTTTTGTGTGTATGTGAGAGGGGGTCTCACTCTTGTCGCACAGGCTGGAGTGCAGTTGCACAATCACGGCTCACCGCAGCTTCAACCTCCCAGGCTCAGGTGAACCTTCTGCCTCAACCTCCCAAGTAGTTGGGACTGCAGGCTAATTTTTTTTTTTTTTTGGTAGAGATGAAGTCTCACAATGTTGCCCAGGCCGGTCTCCAATATCCTTTTAAATGTGTAGCTGAGCTTCTGAGAGAGTAAGAGAAACCTCCAAAGGCCAAATCTTTGGGTAAAGAAAAAGGCTAGAGACAGAAGGGTCGAAGCTGCTCTGCAGGATCCTGGATGGGTGTTTTGGCCTCCAAATCATCAGGGCACTTGGGATTTTACGGCCACAAGGGGACAGCAGAGTAGACAGACAGTTGGAACAGACAGCCCTGGTCAAAGCTAAAAACTTTTTTAAAATTGAAGTCTCACTGTCACCCAAGCTGAAGTGCGGTGGCATGCTCACAGCCACCACAGCCTTGACCTGCTGGGCTCAGGCGATACTTCCACCTCAGCCTTCCAAGTAGCTAGAACCATAGGTGCACGCCACCACGCCTGGGTCATTTTTAAAATTTATTATAGAGAGAAGATCTCACTAAGTTGCCCAGACCGGTCTTGAACCCCTGAGTTCAGGCAATCCTCTCACCTCTGCCTCCCAAGTGCTGGGATTACAGGTGTGAGCCACCGCACCTGGCCAATATAGCTAAAAACTTTAAAGGGTTATGTTCCTGGGGAAAGGAAGAACTAGAAAATATCCACCCAGGAACACAGGGAGATGGCAAGAACGCATGTCTGCTTCAGCTCAGGCTTTGGATGAGAATTTTAAAAAAGGTCACAAGCCTGGGCAACACAGGGAGACCCTCCCTCTACACAAACCCAAAAAAATTAACCAGGCGTGGTGGTGCATTCCTGTAGTTCCAGCTAATTGGGAGGCTGAGGTGGAAGAATCACTTGAACCCAGAAGATTGAAGCTAAACTGAGCCAGGATCGCACCACTGCATTCCAGCCTAGGTGACAGAGTGAGACCCCTGACTCGAAAAACAAAGTCAGAGCTGATATCTCAGCATGACTTGTCCTCACATGAGTCTGTGATTTGCAAATCTTCAAGTCGTGAGGTTGTTATATTAAGTTTAGCCTAAAGCTGCCTCCGTGTATATTTTAAGTTTGGCCTAAAAGTTTCTAAGTACGTAATG
Organism: Cephalopachus bancanus; assembly: GCA_027257055.1. NCBI lineage: Eukaryota > Metazoa > Chordata > Mammalia > Primates > Tarsiidae > Cephalopachus > Cephalopachus bancanus. The sequence continues at coordinate 12,598 of JAPVLO010000429.1, read as the reverse complement.
TTTCTAAGTACCCAACTGGATGTGTAAACAGCCTGTAACCTATTCTTGTGCCAATCACCGAGCTTCGGCCAATCACAGGTGCCCACTGTTCGAACCTTGTTCAAATAGGGAGAACCGAGTTGTAACCCATCCAGATGTTCCTTGCCTGCTTTCCGTTTTCTTTTCTTTTTTTTTTTTTTTTTTTTGAGTTGGAGTCTCCCTCTGTCGCCCAGACTGGAGTGCAGTGGCTGCTCCCGGCCACCGCAGCCTCAACCTGCTGGGCTCCGGTGATCCTTCCCCCTCAGCCTTCCGAGTAACTGGAATTACAGGCGCGCGCTACCACGCCCGGCTGACTTTTTGATTTATTGTAGAGATGAGGTCTCGCTGCCCAGGCGGGTCTCGAACCCGCGGGCTCAGGCAATCCACTCACCTCAGCCTCCCAAAAGCGCGGGATTACAGGCTGAGCCACCGAGCCCGGCTGGTTTCCGTTTTCTATAGGTCATTTTCCTTTTTCTGTCCACAAATCTTCAATGACCACAGGAGCATCTGGAGTCTCTCTGAACTATTCTGGTTCGTCGGCTACCCAATTTGCACATCGTTCTTTGTCCATTTAAACTCTGTTAAATTTAACTTGTCCTAGGTTTTTCTTTTAACATCAACATGGAATGTGGTTCTAGGCCTATAAACAGACCTCGAGCAGGAGCAGACACACCCACGCAGTCTCTCCTATACACATTTCTTTTCTTTTTCTTTCTTTTTTTTTTTTTTTTGAGTCAGAGTTTCATGCTGTCACCCAGGCTAGAGTGCAGTGGAACCATCATTCATGGGTCGCCACAGCCTCCATCTCCTTCTGCCTCAGCCTGCTAATTTTTGGGGTTTTTGTAGAAATGAGATCTCCTGATGTTACCTAGGCTGGTCTTGGACTCCTGGACTCAAGCAATCCTCCCATCTTGGCCTCCCAAAGTGCTTTTACAGACGTGAGCCACTGCACCTGGCCCTCCCACACACATTTCTGAAACACATACCAGCAACCTAGGCTGTGCAAGGGCTCTTCTGGAAAAAGCCTGGGGGAGATGAGATGACAATAGAAATTCAATATTCACCCCAAATCCCAAGCAGAGTAAATAACATTAAATCCACACCTTGATGTGTTGTAGGAAATTTCAAAACACCAAAGAGTGTGAGAGGGAGAGCAGCTTACCTACAAAGGAAAAACACTTAGGCTGACCACAAAAGCAACAATGGAAACGAAAAACCAGTAGAATAATATCTTCAAAGTGCTGAGAGAAAATAACCGCCATCCTAATTGACCTATCATAGTAGAGGGACAAGGAAGCAGAGACATTTCAAAAGTATAGAGAGCTTACCACCAAGAGTTCACTGCAAGGACTACTAAAAGAGATTTAGAGATTTATTTGTTTTTGAGTAGGGGGTCTTACTCTGTCATCCAGGCTGGTGTGCAGCTTCAACCACCTGGGCTCAGGTGATCCTTCTGCCTCAGTCTCCCAAGTAGCTGGGACTATAGGTGTGTGACACCACACCTGGCTAATGTTTTATTTTTTTTTTTTTTTTTTTTTAGAGATGAGGTCTCGCTATGTTGCCCAGGCTGGTCTCCAACTTCTGGGCCCAAGCAATCCTCCCCCCTCAGCCTCCCAAAGTGCTGGGATTACAGGCATGAACCACCACTCCCAGCCTAAAAGAGGTATATTTATTTATTTATTTACTTTAATTAATTTTTTTTTGAGTTGGAGTCTCACTCTGTCACCCAGACCGGAGTGCAGTGGCCACTCCCGGCCACCACAGCCTCGACCTGCTGGGCTCTGGCGATCCTTCCGCCTCAGCCTTCCGAGTAGCTGGAACTACAGGCACACGCTACCACGCCCAGATAATTTTATTTATTTATTTATTTATTTATTTATTTATTGTAGAGATGAGGTCTTGCCAAGTTGCCTGGGCGGGTCTTGAACCCGCGGGCTCAGGCAATCCACTCACCTCAGCCTCCCAAGTCACGGGATTAAGGCTGAGCCACTGAGCCTAGCTCAAAGAGGTATATTTAGAAGAAGAACATTGAACTCAGGAGAAAGTAACAACTCATGAAACAGTGGCATACAAAGAAATTAGTAAATACTTGGGCAAATCCAATAAGTATTGATTATATAAAACAAGTACAATAATAACCACACAGTTTGGGATTAGACAAAGTGAGGCTAATCCTTGCAACAGGATGTAGGTGAGGAAGCAGAATGAAATCAAGTATGGTTTGAGAGAGGGGTAGTGATATGGCAATAAGGATTAACTTCAACTTTGTCAAGTTACGTATGCTTACTTTAAAATTTCAGGGTAGCCGCTAAAATAAGAGCAATTGAATGAATAACCCTAAACCAGAAGACAGGAAAATACATGATGGTCTCTCTCTTTCTCTTTTTTTTCTTTTTTTTTGAGTTGGAGTCTCACTCTGTCGCCCAGGCTAGAGTGCAGTGGCATGCTCACAGCCACCCCGGCATCAACCTGATGGGTTCCGGCGAGCCTTCCTCCTCAACCTTCCAAGTAGCTAGAGCTACAGGCACACACTATCACACCCAGCTAATTTTTTGATTTATCGTAGAGATGAGATCTCGCCAAGTTGCCCAGGCCGTTCTCAAACCCATGGGCTCAGGCAATCCTCTCACCTCGGCCTCCCCAAGTGCTGGGGGATTACAGGCTTGAGCCACCGTGACTAGCTGGTCTCTCTTAATTTTTTTTTTTGAGTGAGAGTCTCACTCTGTCACACAGGCTGGAGTACAGTGGCACACTCACTGCAGCCTCGACCTGCTAGGCTTGGGCGATCCTTCTGTTTCAGCCTCCCTAGTAACTGAGACTACAGGTACACACCACCACACCCAGCAAATGTTTAAAATTTAAGGGCCAGGCTCAGTGACTCATGCCTATAATCCTAGCACTTTGGGAGGTAAGAGGATTACTTGAACTCAGGGGTTCGAGACCAGCCTGAGCAACATGGCGAGACCTTGTCTCTACAATAAATTTTTAAAAAATCAGCCAGGCATGGTGGCACATGCCTGTGGTTCCAGCTTCATGGGAGGCTGAGGCAGAAGGATCACCTAAGCCCATCAGGTCAAGGCTGCAGTGGCTGTGAGCATGCTGCTGCATTCTAGCATGGGCAACAGAGTGAAATTCTGACTCAAAAAAAAAAAAATTTATTATAGAGACCAGGTCTTACCATGTTGCCCAGGCTGGTCTGAACTTACCTCAGTTTCCTAAAGTGCTGGGATTATAGGCATGAGCCACCGTGCCCGGCAAGGATGGTCATCTCAGAGAGGAGAAAAGGAATTCCACCAGGACTGATGGAAAATTTCCCATGTACACTGGCCAGTGCTCATGGAGAAGTCCAGGTAGTGAAGAAGGGAAATTTATTTTTAGATTACACTGTATCCAGCATGGATCTGATCAAAGACCAAAGTCAAGTGAAATTTCAGGAAAGCTGAGAAGCTTGAATGGAGATAAATGTTTGAACTCAGGAGTTAAGCATGAGATGAATGAATGTGTATTAGCCAAGTTTGTCCAGGAAGGCTGTTTCTCCAAGCTGTCTAGATTCATTCAACTAACGCTTGACTTGCATGTACTGTATACTATTTTCTGTCCATTAAACTTCAAAATTAGAGCTGGACGTGGTGGCTCACCACTCTAATTCCAGCACTTTGGGAACCCAAGGTGAGAGGATTGTTTGAGCTCAGGAGCTTGACTGGGCAACATAGTGAGACCTTGTCTCTACAAAAAAAAACAAAAACTAGCCGGACATGGTTACTTGTTCCTGTAATCCCAGCTACTCGGGAGGCTGAGGCGGAATGATTGCCTGAGCCTGGGAGGTTGAGGCTATCTGGAGCCATGATTGTGCTGTTACACTCAACCCTGGGTGACAGAAATCCTGACTAAAAAAAAAAAAAAAAACTTCAAAATTAGCATTTATTTTTGTGTTTTAAAATAATATATGTCAAATGTAGACCATTTAAAATATTCAGAAAGGACAAAAAATACAACTTTTCTATTCTTTTTTTTTTTTTTTGAGTTGGAGTCTCACTCTGTCACCCAGACTGGAGTACAGTGGCTGCTCCCGGCCACCACAGCCCCGACCTGCTGGGCTCCGGCGATGCTTCCGCCTCAGCGTTCCAAGAAGCTGGAATTACAGGTGTGCGCTACCACGCCTGGCTAATTTTTTGATTTATTGTAGAGATGAGGTCTCACCAAGTTGCCCAGGTGGGTCTCGAACCCGCGGGCTCAGGCAATCCACTCACCTCAGCCTCTCAAGGCCCAGGATTACAGGCTGAGCAACCCATCCGGCTACAACTTTTCTTTTTAATATAGAGACAAGATCTTGCCCAGGCTGGTCTAGAAATCCGGTGCTCAAGCAATCCTTCTGCCTTGACCTCCCAAGTAACTGAGACTATAGGTGTGCACCACCACATTGGCTATGTTGCCCAGGCTGGTCTTAAACTGCAGGACTCAAGCAATGCTCCTGCCTTGGCCTCCCAAAATGCTGGGATTTCAGGCACGAACCACTGTGCCCGTCTTGAAGTTATAACTAATCTTTAGCAACTTGAGTAACTCTCCAAAATCTAATGTCATCAGGTAATTAACTTTTATACCTTTTGGTTATTGTTTACTTGAATCGTAAAACAGAATACTTTCTGGGCATTTGGTTGTGATGAGTTTTTTTTTTTTTTTTTTTGAGTCGGAGTCTCACTCTGTCGCCTAGAGTGGCGTACAGTGGCATGCTCAAGGCCACCACAGACTCAATCTGCTGGGCTCAGGCGATCATTCCGCCTCAGCCTTCCAACTAGCTGGAACTACAGGCATGTGCCACCATGCCCAGCTAATTAATTAATTAGTTGGTTAATTAACTAATTTCTTTATTGTAGAGATGAAATCTCCACAAGTTACCCAGGCCGGTCTTGAACCTGTGGGATCAGGCGATCAATCCTCTCACCTCGACCTCCCAAAGTGCTGGGATTATAGACATGAGCCACCACATCTGGCCCCAGCTAATTTTTTGATTTATTGTAGAGAGAAGGTCTCACCATGTTGCTCAGGCTGGTCTTGAATCCCTGAGCTCAGACAATCCTTCACCTCCGCCAACCTGAGTGCTGGAATTACAGGCATGAGCCACCGTACTCAGCTAGTTTTTAATTTCTTATCACCACCGCTACTATAATTTTCTTACACAAATATCTACTTATTATAGGTTTCATAAAAAAAGGCATACAGCTGGTGTCTAATTTTATACTACTTGCCTATTTGCTTTGTTTTAGCCAGAGTTTAGCAGACTTTGTAGAACAAAATGAAATCTTGCCCTAAAATTTTTAACACTTAACTAATCAAAATACACTCAATTTGGGCCAGGCTCGGTGGCTCAGCCTGTACTCCCGCGCCTTTGGGAGGCTGAGGTGAGTGGATTGCCTGAGCCCGCAGGTTCGAGACCTGCCTGGGCAACTTGGCGAGACCTCATATTCAATAAATCAGAAATTAGCTGGGCATGGTAGTGCATGCCTGTAGTTCCAGCTACTTGGAAGGCTGAGGTGGAAGGATCCCTGGAGCCCAGCAGATAGAGGCTGCGGTGGCCGGGAGCGGCCACTGCACTCCAGTCTGGGCGACAGAGGGAGACTCCAACTCAAAAAAATAAAAATAAATAAAAATAAAAAATAAAATAAAAAAAAAAGGGAAAATAAGCCGGCACAGGTAGCTTATGCCTGTAATACCAACATTTTGGGAGGCAGAGGCAAAAGGATTGCCTGTGTCCAGGGGTTTAAGACCAGCCTGAGTCAGGGTTTCACTCTGTCACCCAGGTGAGACCTCGTCTCTACAATAAAACAAAAAATTAGCCAGGCATGGAGTTCCAAGCTACTTGGAAGGCTGAGGCAGAAGAATCACCTGAGCTCAGCAGGTCGAGGCTATGTAGCCGTAGCATGCCACTGCACTCCATCCTGGGTGACAGAGTGAGACTCCGACTCAAAAAAAAAAACCAACATAAAAAAATGAAAATTCATTTCAGCCAATGAGATCTTCTCACGGGTACAACAGAGAGAGCTGCAGAAAAAGAGCTAAGGGTCAATCCAGAAGGGAAAGTCCCCCACTCCACACCGATAGGCACCACCCTACATGCAGAGTGCTTATGGTGAAAGGCCTGGCACAGTCAGTGACAGCAGAGGTTCAGAGGTTTTGATTCACTGCTTTACTGGAAAAGCTCGCTTATCAGAGGCAATCAAGGCTGATAGCTTCTCTGTTAATCAACAAACTTGCTTACAACTTGGAATCTTTGGGGGAAAAAAAGAACCCTAGATACCTAGTACGTTTTACTTTAACTTAAAACATAAAAACACTTAAAATATATAAACACCAGTCTTTACGCTCAGAGCTCAATCTTTTCTTTTAGTATGGATCAATAGGTTGGAAGTCTGAGTTTTCTTTCCTGCAGCATAAGGCTTACCCTGGAGATCAAGGTGATGAGGCAGCAGGTATTCCTCTGTATTCCTCTTACCCAGGCTTTTGTTGTATTCAGATCTTCCACTGACTGGGTGAGGTCCACCCAGTCTGGGAGGGCAATCTGCTGTACACAGTTGTCTTCTTTTTTTGGGGGGCGTCATAGTCTCATTATGTCACCCAGGCTGGAGTGCATGGGCACACTCATGGCCACTGTGGCCTCGACCTGCTGGGCTCAGGCAATTCTTCCTTCTCAGCCTAAGCTTTTGATTTTTTGTAGCAAAGAGGTCTCACTATGTTGTTTAGGCTGGTCTTGAACTCCTGGACTCAAGTGGTCTGCCCGCCTAGGCCTCCCAAACTGTTAGGATTACAGGTATGAGCCACCGCACCCAGCAGAGATTTACATTTGAATCAGAAGACTGAGTACAGCCAGGGGCAGTAGCTCACGCCTGTAATCCCAACACTTTGGGAGGCCAAGGCGAGAGAATTGCCTGAGCCCAGGGGTCAAAAACCAGCCTGGGCAACTTGGTGGGACCTTGTCTCTACAATAAATCAACAAGTAGCTGAGAGTGGTGGCACACTTGTAGTTCCAGCTACTTGGAAGACTGAGGCGGAAGGATCACCTGAGCCCAGCAGGTCCAGGATGCAGTGGCTGTGAGTGTGCCACTGCACTTCAGCTAAAGAGAGAAAGAAAGAAGGAAGGAAAGAAGGAAGGAAGGGGGAGGGGGAGGAGGGGGGGGAGGGAGGGAGGGAGGGAGGGAGGTAGCTAGAAATGGTAGAATCATAAGCAAACACTGGGCTAAACAAATAAGTAAAGAGGAAGAAATTGAAAAGGTGAGAATTTAAGAGGATCTTCGGAAGGAAGCGTTTAACAATTGTAGATTAAGGGAGGCCATTGAGAAAAATGAAGTATGTCAACATATTTGCCAAATGTGCTACTGGACACGTTTTTAGAAAAAGTAGACCAAAACTCTAAATCGACACTAAGTTTGTTGGGTTTTTTTTTTTTGAGTTGGAGTCTCACTCCAGACTGGAGTGCAGTGGCCGCTCCTGGCCACCGCAGCCTCGACCCCTGGGCTCCCGGGGATCCTTTTGCCTCAGCTTCCAAGTGGGCCCGGGAAATTAGGCATGCGCTACCACTCCCGGGTGATTTGTTGATTTTTGTAGAGATGAGGTCTCGCTGCCCAGGCGGGTCTCGAACCCCCGGGCTCAGGCAATCCACTCCCCTCAGCCTCCCAAAGGGCGGGATTACAGGCTGAGCCACCGAACCCGGTTTATATATATATATATTTTGAGTTGGAGTCTCACTTTGTCACCCAGACTGGAGTGCAGTAGCTGCTCCTGGCCACCGCAGCCTTGACCTGCTGGGCTCCGGCAATCCTTCCTCTCAACCTTCCAAGTAGCTGGAACTACAGGCGTGCACTACCATGCCTAGCTAATTTTTGGATTTATTGTAGAGATGAGGTCTCGCCAAGTTGCCCAGGCGGGTCTCGAACCCTCGCGCTCAGGCAATCCACTCACCTCGGCCTCCCAAAGTGCTGGGATTACAGGCTGAGCCACCGAGCCCGGCCGCTGGCTAAGTTTTTTGATTTATTGTAGAGACGAGGTCTCACCAGTTTGCCCAGGCTGGTATTGAATCACTAGGCTCAGATAATCCTCTTGCCTCTGCTCCCCAAAGTGCTGGGATTACAGGTGTGAGCCACTGTGCCCAGCAATAAATTTTTTAAAACCACAATAGAGAGAGGGCTTGTATAAACCTATAATTACAAGAATATGAACTCGGGTCTTAAAAAATAATTCCAGCAACACCTCCCTAGCCATAACTCTTCTCCCCTCTCCCCAGAGAGACAACCCTATGTAGGAAGAATAAGTTCCAAGTGGTGTTAAAAATGAGTTGCCCTTCAGTTTAAGATGGTGAACTGATGAGAGAAGTTGTCCACTGAGAAGAATTTCCCACATTTCTGGAGACAGGAAGCAGAAAATGGAGGGGTAACTGATGAGTAGGAAACTGTGTCGTGGAATACATATGGGGTGGCCCTCAACTGAGAAGGGGGCTGATGCACTGGTAGAAACTCAGAAGTGTTCAAGACTCAAAGACCCAAAAATCACAGGTACAACAGAGGACAGTTGTGAAGTGTGGCTGAGAACAGGAGTGAGCCCAGGGAACCGTCACATTTCCCGCCCCTGCTCACAGAATGCCAGACTGCCTAGTGTTTACCTCCAATGCCACTACAAGTAGGAAGATCCTCTAGGAGATCAACTTTTCTGGAGACAACTAGAAATATTGTAGGAACTCTACATTTTAGTATTTTTGGGGTTCCCTAGCAAATTGGCTGACTCCAGCTGTTCATCTGAAGTAAAAGTTCGCTATTTCACAAGCTCATCCACACAAACTTGTTGTTAAATATAAGATTCACCTCCCCAAGGTAGGGAAGAGGGCCAAAGCTTAGGAAAGTATGGTAACCATAGCTCAAAGAACACGTGGCCCTGGCCAGCGCTTAACAAAACAATGGTCGGATAATAGTTTTCAAATATTGGAAGCATCGATCTGCTGGGCTCAGGCGATCCTTCCGCCTCAGCCTTCCAAGTAGCCTGAACTAAAGGCATGCTGCCACCACGCCCGGTTAATTTTTTGATTTATTGTAGAGATGGGGTCTCGCTAAGTTGCCCAGGCGATTCTCAAACTTGTGGGCTCAGACAATCCCCTCACCTCAGCTTCCCAAGTGCTCGAATTACAGGCTTGAGCCACCATGCCCAGGCTTTTGTGCTATTTACAATGCATTTTCTCCACTGCTTTCCTAAGTCTAGAAAACTAACAAAACAATAACTCAAGCCCTGACTTGTAGCATTTGTCTATTTCTATGGTGCAAATACCTCCAATTTCAAACTACTGACATGACATCACTGAATATGGAGTTGAGAAGAGAGTTACCATAACATACACACAGATACACACACACACACACACACACACCCGTCATACAGATACAAGACACAGATAACCTCAAGAATGTAGGTATGAGCTCATGTAGTAAAATAATCAGGAAGTCTTGAGTAACTTTTTAAAGTATAATTTATTTAATTGTAGGTTTTTATACTTTAATTTTTAATGATGGGTATGTTTAACAACCAGCTTACACATCTCTGAAAAGTAAAACAATCAGCTCTCAGATCTGGTCTGCAGGGACTTCAGTCACCATGAGAACACACCCATGCAACCAACCTGGTTGATACAGACCCCTGCCAACACCCCAGAGGGCATGTCCCTTCCCAGTCATGGCCACCCTCAAGGGTAACTACCTGACCACACAGGTGAAATATATTTGGTGAAAATATTTCATTTGGGGACTTTCTAAATATGATTTGAATGTTTGTAATGTTCTTAAACACCATAGCAACCAACAAAAACAAGCAATGAGTCTTTAAAATTTGTTTTGAATTATATTTAAGTTTAATACAGTAATCCTAGCACTTTGGGAGGTTGAGGTAGGAGGATCGCTTGAGCCCAGGAGTTCGAGACCAGCCTGGGCAACATAGCAAAACCTCATCTCTAAAAAAAAAAAAAAAAAATTAGCTAGGCTTGGTGACATGCAACTATGGTCCCAGCTACTTGGAAAGCTGAGGTGGGAGGATCACCTGAGCCCCGAGTTTGAGGCTGTGGTAAGTTGTGATCATACCACTGCACTCCAGCCTGGGCAACAGAATGAGACTCCAACTCAAGAAAAAATTGTATTTAAATTATATTTTTGTTGCTTTTAATTTTGCTTTTCAGAATGCCTTCCTTCTTTTATGGCTTAGTTTTCTTTTTCTTTTTCTTTTTTTTTTTGAGTTGGAGTCTCACTCTGTCGCCCCGACTGGAGTGCAGTGACCGCTCCCGGCCACCGCAGCCTTAACTTGCTGGGCTCAGGCGATCCTTCCCCCTTTAGCCTTCCAAGTAGCTGGAACACAGGCGCGGGCTACCACCCCCGGCTAATTTTTTTTTTTTTTATTGTAGAGATGAGGTCTCACCAAGTTGCCCAGGCGGGTCTCGAACCTGCAGGCTCAGGCAATCCACTCACCTCAGCCTCCAAAGCGCGGGATTACAGACTGAGCCACCGAGCCCGGCTTTCTTTTTCTATTTTTGTCATCTTTTTTAAAAAGCTGTTTTGTTCATCTTCCAATATGAGTCCCCAGTCTGTGTTTAAGATCTCTGCTTTTCATTTTGGTTACTATATATGTTAGCTATTGGTCAGACTCAGCACAACCTTTGAGCAAGAAATGAATGCCTAGACCCAGGGGGTCGTTGAGACTTTAGGGGTAAGGAACACCACCTGGTAAGGACTTCCTCCTCCGAAGCTGGAGACATATGCCCTACCCCAACCTTTTTGACCAGTTTTTTGGGAAGATAATTTCTCCACAAGCGAGGGGGAGGGGATAGTTTTGGGATGATTCAAGCACATAGCATTTATTGTGCACATTATTTCTTTTTTTTTTTTTTTTTTTTTTGGAGTCTCACTCTGTCACCCAGACTGGAGTGCAGTGGCCACTCCCGGGCACCACAGCCTGACCTGCTGGGCTCGGGCGACCCTTTTGCCTCAGCCTTCCAGTAGCTGGAACTAAGGTGTGTGCTACCACCCCAAATGATTTTTTGATTTATTGTAGAGATGAGGTCTCGCCAAGTTGCCCAGGCGGGTCTCAAACCCCCGGGCTCAGGCAATCCACCCCCTCAGCCTCCCAAAGGCGCGGGATTACAGGCTGAGCCACCAAGCCCAGCTACATTATTTCTATTATTATTACATTGTAATATATAATGAAACAATTATACAACTCACCATTTTAAAAAAAGAGACATGGACAGAAGTGGCAAATAAAATAATGTGCGGGCCTAAATGTACATGGACTAAAGTACAACTGAAGTACATCAACTCACTTGCCACTCACTGATCGGGTTTTGATATGCGTCTTCAAGCAATTGAGTCTTCAAGCAATTGAGTCTTCAAGCAGTGAGTCAACCTCACTGTTAATGCTAATCTGTATTTGCAGCTGTTCTCCAGTGCCAACATCACCGCCTCAGCTCCACCTCAGATCATCCGGCATTAGATTCTCATAAGGAGTGTGCAACCTAAATCCCTCACATCCGCAGTTCACAATACGGTTCACCCTCCTATGAGAATCTAATGCCACCACTGATCTGGCAGAAAGGCAGAGCTCAGACGGTAATGCGAGCGATGGGGAGTGGCTGTAAATACAGGATGAAGCTCTCTTGCTTGCCTGCCACTTACTTCCTGCCGTGTGACCTGGTTCCTAACAGGCCACAGACCCCAGCTCTAGCAAACTTAACTGTGCTCTTTGTCCTCATCTATAGAAACATTTTATTTATTTACTTACTTATTTGAGTTGGATTCTCACTCTGTCGCCCAGGCTGGGGTGCAGTGGCATGCTCACGGCCACCCTAGCATCAACTTGCTGGACTCCTGATTCTTCCACCTCAGCCTTCCAAGTAGCCGGAACTACAGACAGGCACTACCTCGCCTGGCTAATTTTTTTTTATTTATTGTAGGCGAGGTCTCCCAAGTTTCCTGGGTGGTCTCGAGCCCGCAGGCTCAGGCAATCCACTCGCCTTGGCCTCCCAAAGTGCTGGGATTACAGACTGAGCCACCGATCCAGGCTTGCTTATTTGTTTATATTTATTTATTTATTTATTTTTTGAGTTGGAGTCTCACTCTGTCGCCCAGACTGGGTGCAGTGGCCGCTCCCGGCCCCCGCCCCCAACCTCTGGGCTCCGGCGATCCTTCCCTCAGCCTTCCGAGAGCCGGGAAATTTCAGGCATGCGCTACCCCCCCGGCTGATTTTTGATTTATTGTAGAGATGAGGTCTCGCTGCCCAGGCGGGGCTCGAACCCGCGGGCTCAGGCAATCCATCGCCCCAGCCTCTCAAGGGCGCGGAATTACAGGCTGAGCCACTGAGCCCAGCTATATTTATTTATTTATTTATTTATTTATTTATTTATTTATGTCAGGGTCTCACTCTGTTACCCAGGCTGGAGTGTGGTGACATGATCATGTCTCACCACAGGATGAGACATGATCGCTTGTACCCAGGTACAAGCGATCCTCCTGGGTACAAGCAATCCTCCTACTTCAACTTCCCAAGAGCTGGGATTTCAGTC